>JARQOD010000009.1:71905652-71971134 GCA_033576555.1 Oophaga sylvatica
TTTTTATAACTGATGAATTAAGTGCTGGGTTTCCGTTTACAGTCTCATAATCTTTTGGTTGGGAAAAATTCTGTGTTGTCCCTTTGGGTCCCAAAGGGTTTAATCCCAACACCCCTGTTTTTCTGCCTCCCCCCCTAATTCCTGATTTTTGTTTGTTTTTTTTTGGGTTTTAGCGAAAGTAAATCTCACCCTTACCCCCCATGGGACATCTGCGTATTGAATTTATGCCGGGTAGAAATTCCCTAAAGGTCCCCCTTTTAAAACTTGTCTGTACCTAACAACCCTATGCTCTTAATCAAGGAATTTTGGAGAAGGGTCTATAGCCCATCCTCCACCCTTAGGTGGGTTTTTTCTTTGGGGCCCAAAAAAGGGGTTTTATTAAAGGCCCCGTTATTGATTATCGTCTCGAACAATATTACTGTAAAATTTCAATCCCCTTCCCCTTGTTTCTGACCTGTTTTCCGGGGAAAAAAAAGTACTTGGTTTCCACTTGACCCAGGGGGGCGTATAACCTTTTTCGCTTTAAAGCACGGGGATGAAGGGAAGCCCTTTAATACCCCGAAGGGCATTTTGAGTACCTTGTTATGCCCCTTTGGGGTACTAAGCTCCTTCCCTCTTAGTCCTTCAAGAATACATTTTTAGGGATTTTTTGGGCAATTTCGATTGTTTATTTGGGGGAATCTTGATTTTTTCTAATACTGGGGCTCTCATATGAGACTGTTCGAGCTGTGTTCCGATTTTTGAAAAGAATGCTTGTTGTGAAGGACAAAGGTTTTTTGGGGTACAGAAGATCTCATTTTGGGATTCATTTTGTCCCATTGTTATTAAATGGACCCGGAAAGGGGTTGGGCCCTCTGTGAGGGGCCAACCAATTTTAAAGGCTCTTCAGATTTTGGGTTTTCCAATTTTTTATCGTAAATTTTGGAAATTTTCTCGGTTATTTTTTTAACCCCCTTAACTTTTTTTACAGAAAGGTTCTGTGTTGAATTGGCCCCCTGGGGAGTCCTGCTTTTTAGGAACTTAAGCAGGATTCCTTTGCCCGTTTACCCCCCCTGATTTTCTCTCCCTTTCGGGTTGGAGGTTGATGCCTCGAAATTGGGGCAGGGGCCGTTTTGTCCAAAAGATCCGGACCCTAAAAAACCTTGTCCCCTTTTTCTCTAAAATTTTTTTTCCCACAAAAAAGTAATTTTGGGGGGGTAATGGGGGGGTTATTGGCCATGAAGTGGCTTGAAATGGAGACTTTGTGGAGGGGGCCAAAAACGGTGGTGGCCCTTACGAATAAAATCTGGTCTATCTGGTTCCCCGCGCTCAATCCTAGACGGGGCCAGGGGGCCCCTTTTTTTCACACGTTTTAATTTTTTGGGTTTCCCTTCTTCCGGGGACTAAGAAATTTAAAAGGGGATTCCTCTGAGGGTTTCCTTCGACTCTCCTGAGCTATCTGATCCCCCTGTTATTTTAAGGGGGTGTAGTCTTTCCGCCATCTCGCCCAAATTTGGCTTGCTTGGGGGGTGTCGGGGGGGTGGGCCCCCCAGCGCTGCCCTGTTGGAAAATTGTTTGTCCCGGACCAAGGAAAAAAGAGTGGATGTCTGAGATTCATTGTTCCGCTTTGGGTGGGCACCCCGGGAATTTTTGGTACCAGAGATTGGGGTTAGTCGGTCCTTTTGGTGGCCTACCTTGTCCGCGTTTGTCGGGAATTTGTGCGTCCGCGGGATTGCTCTCGCTCCAAAGTGCTCTCTCTCAGGGGTTTTTGTTGATCCCATGCCTGTGCCCAAAGACCATTGCCTATCTCTATGGATTTCATTTCCGATCTTCCTGTTTCTCAGAAAATTTGACCACCATCGGGTAATTTGTGATGGGTTTTCCAAGATGTACATCTTGCCATTACCTAAAGTTGCCTTCCTCCTCTGAATTGGTGCCGTTGTTCCTTCAGCACGTGGTTGTTTACACGGCATTCCTGAAACATTGTGTCTGACAGAGGAGTCCGTTTTTTCAATTTTGGGGACTTTTTGTTCTAAAGGGGTGTTCAATTGTCTTTCTCCTCGCATTTCATCCTCAGACCAATGGTCAAACTGAGAAAAAAACCCGACATTGGAGACTTATCAAAGATGCTTTGTGTCTGCTGATCAGGATGACTGGGGCCCCTTTTTTTTTTTGGCTGAGTTTTCTTAATAATAGGGCTAGCTCTGCCACTTGATGTCTCTTTTTCTGAATTCTGGGTTTCACCCCGATTTTTTTCAGGCAGACGGAGGTTCTGTCTTCCAGGTGTTGACTTTGTTGAGGTATGCAGCGATTTGGGCCAGGTAGTGGGAGGTTGTCCCTCTCTCAGGGAAAGGCCCAGCGGTTTGCTAACCGGCATAGGACTGATGTCCCGGTTTAAAGTGGGGACTTGGTCTGGTTGTCCTCAAAAAGAATTTCCTTTAGATAGCATCTCCTAAATTTAAGCTAGGTTCATTGGACCTTATAAAAATCAGGGGATTATTAATCCGTTTCTTTTCGTTTGCTTCTTCAGGAAATTTAAGTCCATACGTTTCCAAAGTCTTTTGAAGGGGTTGTTGAGCCAGTGTTCCTGCTGCTGTGCCTCTGGGCCCTGTTTTGGTTGAGGGGCAATTGGAGTTTGTGGTTGAAAAATATTGGATTCCCGTTTTTTCTAGACGAAGACTCCAGTATTTGGTTAAATGGAGAGTTTGGTCAGGAAGACAATTCTTGGGTTTTGCTTCGGCATCCATGTAGGGACTTATCCGTGCGTACTAGAACTCATCTGACCGACCTGGTTGCTCAAATGAGGGTTCGGGGACCCTCCTCAAGGGGGGGGGATGTTGTGAATGGGTTGAATATTCTGAGCAGAGGCCCTCTGGTGGTTACAAGCGGTATAGTGAGGATTGTGAGGACTGGGAATAAAGGGGTTACTGATTGGTTTAGTAAGGGAGTCATTTTCCCTAGGGTTTTCCGGGGATCAATTGTTCTGGTCTGAATCCTTCTTTCCATTTTCCCTTTAGCCTGCTGTGTCTGTTGCATCTTGCTATCAGATAAGACAATTTTCTTTTTTGTGTTTTTGCTATATTTTTGCATTTTGTCCTGCACTTCTGTGGGGCCTTCAGGGTCCCCTCCGGGGGCTTTTGCCCTCTCAGTTTAGTCCAGCCACTGTGTTTTGTACTTTTGCTTTTCCAGTTTTTTTTTTCAGGGGCTGCTGTTTTGTTTTTGTTACACCAGAGAACTAATTTAGGTGGTAGAGGTCGTGTGATCTCAGGTGATTTTGAAATTAGTAGAGTTGGTGTTTTTACAGGGTTTTCTGAGATTGCAGTAAGTACCCTTCCTATCCTTTTCTATTTAGATAGTTTGGGCCCCAGCGTTTGCTCATACTATTGTCACGCTGTATAGCAGTTTTAAATATATATGTGATGTCAGTAATCTATATCAAAAGGGCAACATACTATATAACATGCGCATAGATATATGATAACATAGATTTACCTGACAAATGTCCAGTGGGTCAAAACGTAATCGTTATACGCTGTCTCCGGCTAGAGGGTGACCGGGGTCTAAGCTGACCCTAAACTGGGTCCTAACTAATCCCTCAACCTGGAGGTACTGTTAAAGGTACAGAGGTCCAGGCCACCAGCGTAAACCCTGTCTCCTATCAATCCCTGCCAACTGTATTCTAGTCCTAAGAAGGACCCTGAATCCCACCAAAGGGAATGAACAGGTAACAGTTAATGAACAGAAAGACATACAAGAAAGACAAGAAATAAAGTAAATAAAGTCTTACATACAACACTCACACACAGTAGGAACACCTAAGGTCTCAGAGATAAACTATAAGCTATAAGAGTAAAACAACTAAGGAGCTCTTAGCTTAAGTATTCTCAGAACCGCTTCAGTCTGCTAGACTACATGAATGCTTTCACCGGCGTCTAACACCCAGACTGGCAGGAATATAAAGGAAACTAATTAGAACATAATCAAAAGCAGCCGGGCGAGGCTGGACCTAGTCTTAGCAAAGATCTAGGTAAAATTAACTCTCTCATTACCAAACACAAAGAAACAGCAGCTCAGCTGTGAGAAGTCAGAATGTGCAATCGCGATGATCTTCGTGGCGATGCACCCATGACAGTACCCCCCTTCTACGAGGGGCCTCCGGACCTCATGACCAGGTCTGTCCGGGTAAGTTGTGTGAAAGGTCCGAACCAATCGATCTGCGTTAGCATCAGACGCAGGGACCCACGTCCTCTCCTCAGGACCATACCCCCTCCAAAGAACTAAGTACTGAGGGGATCGGCGACTGAGACGTGAGTCAATGATTTTCGACCCATGAAATTCCACGTTATCATTGACTACCACTGAAGGAGGAGGTAGAGGTGACGGTATGACTGCTGCCACATACTTTTTAAGTAATGACTTGTGAAACACATTATGATTTTTAAACGTAGGAGGGAGGTCCAGACGAAATGCCACAGGATTAATTATGGAACTGATCCTGTACGGCCCAATGAATCTGGGACCCAACCTCCAGGAGGGAACTTTAAGTTTTATATTCCTGGTAGACAACCACACCAGATCGTTCACCTTCAGATCTCGACCAGAAACTCTCCCCCTATCAGCCATCCGTTTGTAATGGTTCTCCGTAACCTTCAGTCTTAACCGATCTGGAACTATCAGTCTCCCTGGAAGTCCCACAGGGGCGTCCCCCTGAGCCCCAATACCTCCCCCTCAAGCTCAGAGCATACAGCTGACACTACAACTCCCTCCTGAGGAATAGGAACCGATCATCCATCCTCCCGTCCCTGGGAAAGTACGAGATAAGGCATCAGGAAGCAACTTTATTGAGCAGTCATATGCGCGATGAGGAGGTAACTCTTTACACCCCTCCTCTGAGAACATCTCCCAAAGTCCTCCAGAAAAGGAGGCAAAGTCCTAGGCACAACCGCACCGATGATCGTGCTCATGCAGTTATTCTTGCAAAATTCACCCCACTGGCTTATCTTTCTGGATTGCCAATCAATCACTGGGTTATGTTTAGCCAACCAAGGAAGTCCCAACACAATAGGAGTAGGTAGACCCTCCAACACATAACAAGACAATTGCTCTTTATGTATTGCCCCTACTCGAAGATCTATGTTATGAACAGCTTGTACCAAGCTACCTTGACCAAGAGGTCTAGAATCAATAGAGAGTATAGGGACCGGTTTGGCCAATACACTCAGTTGCATACCATGCACCTGGGCAAACCGAGCGTCCACCAGATTAGCCCCGGAACCACTATCAAGAAAAACAGAAATCCTCTCAGTTCTAGTACCAATCACCACCTCCGCAGGCACGAGAAACTGAGAGGGATTTGGGGACGAAATACACACACCCAGGTTAACTCCTTGGCTCAAAGAGGTCCGGGATGGACACCCCCCAACAAAATGTCCCTCTCTCCCGCAAAAGAAACACCTTCTAGTCTTGCGGCGCACCGCCGATTCCCTCCTACAAAATGATGTCCCTCCCAACTGCATGGGTTCCTCAGAACAGACCAGGGGAACCTCAGTAAAAGGGACTTTAGTAGTAGGTGGAGTCATCACGGGGGGCGGAGTTACATCGCGTCTTCCCCGAAGTCGTCTATCATTGCGAATAGCGAGGGCCATAGCAGCCTCCAGTGATGGAGGAGAATCATACTGAGCCAACACATCTTTTAATTTGTCAGACAACCCTTGACAAAACTGGCTCCTAAGAGCTGGGTCATTCCACTGAGTATCTGTTGCCCATCTACGGAACTCAGAAGAATATTCCTCCGCTGGACGATTTCCTTGCCGTATTTTACGTTACCTTGTTTCAGCAAGGGAGACTCGATCCGGATCATCATATACCAGACCCAGGGCAGTAAAAAATCGATCCACTGACTGGAGATCTGGGGAGCCTGGAGGAATAGAGAACGCCCAAGATTGAGGGTCCCCTTGTAAGAGCGATATAACAATTCCCACCCTCTGCTCTTCACTCCCAGATGACCGAGGCCGCAGCCGAAAGTACAATTTACATGCCTCCCGGAAAGTAAAAAATTTGTCCCGCCCACCAGTGAACCTATCCGGGAGAGCAACCTTAGGTTCAGATCTGGTTTGCTCCGGGGGGACAAAACCTTGGACTTAATGTCTGCAAATTCCATGGACAACCCCTGCAACTGCCGGGCCAGCTGGGCTACTGGATCCATGACAGCTGGGGAGAATCTTTAGTTGGGCCGGTGAAAATGTCACGCTGTATAGCAGATATATATATGTGATGTCAGTAATCTATATCAAAAGGGCAACATACTATATAACATGCGCATAGATATATGATAACATAGATTTACCTGACAGAATGTCCAGTGGGTCAATACTGAATCCGTTATACGCTGTCTCCGGCTAGAGGGTGACCGGGGTCTATGCTGACCCTAAACTGGGGTCCTAACTAATCCCTCAACCTGGAGGTACTGTTTAAAGGTACAGAGGTCCAGGCCACCAGCGTAAACCCTGTCTCCTATCAATCCCTGCCAACTGTAATCTAGTCCTAAGAAGGACCCTGATTACCACCAAAGGGAATGAACAGGTAACGGTTAATGAACAGAAAGACATACAAGAAAGACAAGAAATAAAGTAAATAAAGTCTTACATACAACACTCACACACAGTAGGAACACCTAAGGTCTCAGAGATAAACTATAAGCTATAAGAGTAAAAAACAACTAAGGAGCTCTTAGCTTAAGTATTCTCAGAACCGCTTCAGTCTGCTAGACTACATGAATGCTTTCACCGGCGTCTAACACCCAGACTGGCAGGAATATAAAGGAAACTAATTAGAACATAATCAAAAGCAGCCGGGCGAGGCTGGACCTAGTCTTAGCAAAGATCTAGGTAAAATTAACTTTCTCATTACCAAACACAAAGAAACAGCAGCTCAGCTGTGAGAAGTCAGAATGTGCAATCGCGACGATCTTCGTGGCGATACACCCATGACAACTATTTTCTTTCTGTGTCAGTATTTCCTCTTGTCTAACCGCCATTACATGTTTGGGGGCTTTCTATTATCTTTGGGGTTCTGCTCCGGGGCAGATAGCTTTCCTATTTCTATCTTTAGGTGTAGTTAGTTTCTCAGGCTGTGACGAGGCGTCTAGGACCAACGTAGGAACGCTCCACGGCTGCCTCTAGTTGCGGTGGTTAGTCAGGGTACTGCAATCTCATAGATTCCAACTGCTCTGGTGTATTTCCTTTTTACCTGCACTCCTCAGCTACCGTAACATAACAGGGGGCACTGTGATTATACTAGAGGGGCACTGTGATTTATACTAGAGGGGCACTGTGATTATACTAGAGGGGCACTGTGATTATACTACATGGGCACTGTGATTATATTAGAGGGGCACTGTGATTTATACTAGAGGGGCACTGTGATTATACTAGAGGGGCACTGTGATTATACTACATGGCACTGTGATTTATACTAGAGGGGCACTGTGATTATACTAGAGGGGCACTGTGATTATACTACATGGGCACTGTGATTATATTAGAGGGGCACTGTGATTTATACTAGAGGGGCACTGTGATTATACTAGAGGGGCACTGTGATTATACTACATGGCACTGTGATTATACTAGAGGGGCACTGTGATTATACTAGAGGGGCACTGTGATTATACTAGAGGGGCACTGTGATTTATACTAGAGGGGCACTGTGATTATACTAGAGGGGCACTGTGATTATACTAGAGGGGCACTGTGTTTATACTAGAGGGGCACTGTGATTATACTAGAGGGGCACTGTGATTATACTAGAGGGGCACTGTGATTATACTAGAGGAGCACTGTGATTATACTAGAGGGGCACTGTAATTATACTAGAGGAGCACTGTGATTATACTAGAGGGACACTGTGATTATACTAGAGGGGCACTGTGATTATACTACATGGGCACTGTGATTATATTAGAGGGGCACTGTGATTTATACTAGAGGGGCACTGTGATTATACTAGAGGGGCACTGTGATTATACTACATGGCACTGTGATTTATACTAGAGGGGCACTGTGATTATACTAGAGGGGCACTGTGATTATACTACATGGGCACTGTGATTATATTAGAGGGGCACTGTGATTTATACTAGAGGGGCACTGTGATTATACTAGAGGGGCACTGTGATTATACTACATGGCACTGTGATTAACTAGAGGGGCACTGTGATTATACTAGAGGGGCACTGTGATTATACTAGAGGGGCACTGTGATTATACTAGAGGGGCACTGTGATTATACTACATGGCACTGTGATTTATACTAGAGGGGCACTGTGATTATACTAGAGGGGCACTGTGATTATACTACATGGGCACTGTGATTATATTAGAGGGGCACTGTGATTTATACTAGAGGGGCACTGTGATTATACTAGAGGGGCACTGTGATTATACTACATGGCACTGTGATTATACTAGAGGGGCACTGTGATTATACTAGAGGGGCACTGTGATAAGGCTAAAGGGCCAGTCAGGATGACAGTTAGGAGGGTGCTGGGGATTTTGCTCAGATAAGCATCAATGACGCTTCGCGGGCCTGGAGATGAGGCATAGGGGGCACTGCTGAAAGTGGAGGTGAGATTAAGGGGGTACTCAGGATGCACTTAGAGGGTGCTGGGATGACATCTGGGTAGGGAACTTTTTGCTAAAGACTAGAATCCTACCCCTGATTATTACTATTATTATTACTTTTGGGTACTTTGCCCTCCATAGTAACCGCATTGTTAGCATAGACAGTGAACAATGGTCCCAAGCGTCACAGAAAGAGGGACTAACAAAATCAACCCCTCACACTGTTCTTTGGCGTCCAGTTTGAGTCTTCGCAATCAGATGCAGGGTCGGACTGTCCATCTGGCAATTCTGGCAAATGCTAGAAGGGCCTGTCTGGTCGTGGGCCGCTTTGTCCGCTACGTTGTTAACAGAATCGTTGTTCTCAAGACCCCCATACTGGTAAGAGTTGTGACGGAGCACAAGGTCGCTGGCTCCGTCATTTACCCCAGCAGCCATGGGTATCATTAGAAATATTGGTGTTGTAGTGAATCTTCCTTTCCTCCATCCAGGGTGATATTAGTAATATGTCCCATCTGGTACTTGGGGACGAGGACAACGTGGGCCTGTGTGATCTCAAATGTCAGGGCTGAATTTCAGCCCCAGTCCGTACCTGATCAGATCCCTGACTCTTTCACATTTGGACACTTCTTCGCATACTTTTTCCTAATCTTAGCCCATCACGTGATCTTTGCGCAGCATTTCTACATTATGATGGACACGATGCGGATTTATTTATAGCAGAACGGACCTCCAATTACTCCAAAGAGCAAGTCACTCGCAAGATTAGAGAAGCATATGTGTATTACAATCCCTAATTAAAATTCTGTAAATATCTAATTAGGCAGAATAGGCTTTTAATTGTTCGAGTAAATGAGAGATGTCAAATACTTTATTTTTAATTTGTAAACTCGACATTCTTCCCTTTGTCATTTCCCAATCCCGGCTCTATTATAACATATTAACATCCCGCGATTAATTAGAATGATGTCAGTAGGTCTGCAACTATTGTTCAAGCATTTCACAAGTGTCTTGGAAAGTGGACTCCGGGTCTGCAGATAAAGGACTCTCGAGTGAACCGATGCCAAACCAAAATCATTTCATTTAGCGGAGGTTTGTTGCTGCTGGTATCTGTCAGATTTGCGGAAAGTGACATTGAAAATGAAGAGAGAAGAACAATGTTGATTAATCAAGGCTTAGTGAGAAAAGCTCGTGAGCTTGCCGGCTGGGATTGGTGAAGGTTTTGTGTCTCGTTCTTTCTTTTTGTAAGTACAGTACTTGTCTCTATTCATTTTCAGAAAGTAAAAAAAAAATAGATACATATCTTTTTTTTTTTAAATTAAGTGGCACCTGATACAATAAAGCTTTATTCTGTGGAAAAGAAGAAAAATACAGGGCTGGATACAAAGGCCGGAATATTATTTTGATTATGATTACAACTTTCGGCTTTTAGAAATTATAGCTCCATTTGTGCTATCGCCGGTGAGACGCTGGAGCGCGCCGTAACATACTTAGTATTAATGAACCGTCGATCTTGGGATCTGCGCTGGCTGAATAAACAAAGAATGTTCTCTCTGCCAACACTTCCATTAAGTTTTCAATGGAGTTTCAGCTTTTTTTCCCCTCATTGTTCTACGTTTCCAGTGGCTTTTTCTAAAGCGTTGTCTTAGGTTTGTGCACACGTTGCCCGAACAATTATAGGGCTGAATAGACAGTTCTCAATCGGGTGCAGGATGGCACTGAGAACGGGGTGGATAACTGATAGGCCGGTATTGCCTGCGGAAACCGCGAGCGATTCTGCCTCGATCGGTGGCGGCATTCAGGACTGGAATCATCAGAACGCGATGGGAATCGGAGGATTATTTCTTCTAAAGAGAGCCTGCCTGTAATGTGCGGCACAGGAAGGACGAGGCCCGTGACAGGGTGAAGAAACGCGTTTATGTAAAATGGAAGATGATTGAAAACTGGTGTGACATAAGTGACAGCTTTTTACACTTCTCCAAGTTTCATTGCTATGTTTCTTAGTGTTAGCTATTTTTGGATAATCCTCTAGCGGTACACACAACGGGAACGTCAGGCTCATATTCCGGAGCAGGGAAACAAATACGTAAGAACAAGAAGAGAGAATGCACATTGTAGTGTTTTTTAGCTTCTTTATATTTCACATTTTTGTATTAAGTAATGAGAATTCGTTCACATAAAATCTTTTCTTTAAATTTAGTTTTAGTTTACGTATAATTTTTACACTTTCTGATATTTTATTTTCTTATTTTGTATGTTACAAATAATATTTTGCGATCTTGTAGTTTGGTCACAGACTCATGATAAGCTGACAGCATCTGCTCCGTACAGATCACTTCACAGCAGTCTCATTACCATCACAGGCAGGATCACAATGACAAGTTACATCTATGTATAGGCAACACAGGATCCACCAAAAGATGAAGACACAGCTCACCTCCTCCCTTCCCTGCACAATGACCTCTGCACAGGTCACAGAGAATGCCCACAACACTGTCCCATAAAACCAACAAAATAAACAAGTAAACACAATTTGCATCGCGGCATCCATAAAAGCCCGGTCTATCAAAATACAAAATTATTAATTAACCTCTATGGGAAATACCATAAATGTCAGAATTGCTGCTTTCAGTCACCTCAAAAGCTATCTAAACATCATTTTTACTCACAATTGGTATATAAATGTAAACAAAATATGGGAATATAAATGTCATGAATATAATATTGGTGTGTAAATGTCAAAAGGAAATGTCAGCTCACCACACAAAAAAGTCCACACACATCTCATTGATGAATAATGGCTGCTGCAATCCCTGCCTGTGCTTTTATACCGACAATGATAGTCCCTCCTCATTGGATCCCACCCTATGATGTGATAGTGGCATGGTGTTATGGGTAAACCTGCCCACTTGCACCCATAATCCTTCTTTGGCTGATGCTAAATGCTATTGGTATCCAGGTGGTGTAGAATCTTAGCGGACATGGCTTTTAACGGTAGTGCTCCTCCATGACTCATCTCCACTCCGCACCCATTATATGCCCTCAGCTCCATATTGACATCTCTCCAAGATGTCCCCAAACAAAAAAACTTCTAAAATTGCTGATTTCCAAAAGCTTTTGGCTTGGAGATTTGCCAACACTTCCGGGAACCTAATGGATGCTCTATGGTAGCACAGCAAATGACAAACGATCAATACTTTACTGCAGGATCCAATAATTCTTGAGTCACCTGTAACCCGGGAGCAGCAGCTGCGTGGACCTGATGCGCATGGGAGCTGCATACATCAAACTGAGCAAAGAATATAAGAGAATTGTCCATTACTCAGTCAGTATTTAATTCTGCATTCCTCAGTGTATAATAATAAAAAACCTGATTCTCAGCTCCTGCACCAATGCCATCCCAGCAAGGGAAGTGTGAGAACCGCAGCATCCGCTGATTGCCTGCAGGCCTCACCTGGCACAGCAATGTAATGTGAGCATCACTGGACGATGCTGATGTGGGAGGTAAATCACTTTTTCTATCTTACATGGGAGAGTACAGAATTTAAAAGTGGCTTGTAGTGTAGAGTAGTGGTCAACCCTTTTAAAGTGCAAAAAAAAATACTACAAAGGTGAATATGTGAGGAGATGGGGAATATGCCGCTGACCATCACCTACCATTAACCGTTTGCATGTAATTTGCAGCTGCTGTTTTATTTTCGCAATGTACATTGAGAATACTGTTGCCTGCAATACCAATCACCAGCCACAGGAGGCCACTGTTTCCCCTCTGACTGCTGGATGACTCTGGCTTACACTGGTTTGTGCAGGATTTTAATTCTGAGGCGGTGACTTCAGTTCTGAGAGGAGACATAGAAACAGCAATTCTGCTGGCAGAGACTTGTGTTGTGATAAATGGACTCTATACTGCTGGTGTGAACTGCATTTTGGACAGAACCACGCAGTGTCCCAGGCCAGAAGGCAAATTGGGAGGAAGTATCTGGCAGGAAGGTGTTGGTTTGGTGAACGTCTTTGTGGAGCCCAGCTGCGACTGGATTCATATCTCCCAGAAGGGTGCACTGAAGGAATACACCACTAGAGGTCATTATATACACTCACACACCTTCACCCATCCCTAAGACCACCAGAGGGAGCTGTTTAGACATATAAAGGAGGGTGAACACAGGAAGAACAAGTTCAGTCACCTCAGAGAGTGCAGATGAGAGTTAGTTCTGAGGAGAGCTCAGTTGGTAGCTAGTGAGTCTGAAGGCTGCATCCTGCAGTTCAGTTCAATAGAGTGGAGGCTAGTAAAGTGGAATGGAAACCACTCCAGCCTAGTCAGATTTGAAACGAGTGAGTGCAGCTCAGTGAGAAAGCGTGCCGACGCTTAGAGAGCGGCGAAGAGGCAGCCCACCAACTGCCAGTGTGTGATCGTGTGAGGGCCCGGGTAGGCCGAAGGCGAGTGGAAAGTGAATGAGGCAGAGGAGCCTTCATAGCTCACCTCAGCAAGTATTTACCGGACGCCGGAGTCCGAGCCTATAGGGATCTCCACGACCCATTAGGAGAACACCGGAGTTCCTGGAGGACTACAAGTCCCAGGAGTACCACAAAGCTGATACGTAACCGGGCCAGGAGGACAGAGTCCGGCAAGCAGGACGCTGCAAGCAGGGACTGTGTACTTCAAGGGAAGGTCCAATCACAAGGTCAGCCAGGTGCAGGACGGAGACCAAGTTAGGCCCAGCTACAAGCAGGCCAGGACTTCATTACTAAAAGGGCAAGGAACAGGAGGCCACACACCTACTCAGTGAAGGAATCTGGATGTGCACCCTTCACCCTACAGTGCTCCGGGTAGTGCCTGCAACATCTTCAGTAAAGGTACCAAAGTGACTTGTGTGTGTGTCTACTTTATTACCCCTAACTGCCGGGTCCCCGTCTGTCCTGCATCCCTACACATCTATCTGCCCTGAAGGACTCAGCCTCACCTGTGGGAGGCCTAACATCTAGCTGCCCAATACTAACCCTTCAGTGGATCTGCATAGCAGCGCTGGTCACCCTGACCAGGTACCACAAGTGGCGTCACGAATCCCCATACCAATATTCAACTCCCCTGTAAATATTCCCCTTTATCAGTGAGTGCCCAGGGCCACAGACTGAGCTGCAGCTACCGTGACATCCCCCATAGGAATCAACGGGCTCAGTGCGAGTTCCCCAAGGCCCTGGCGGGCGGCTCATCTTGGTAGAGTGAGGTGAGAGCTGGAAGGAGGAGGAGGTGTAATGTATCATCCACCGCCATGCGCTGAGCCAGGACATTGACTCACTTGCCCTCCATTAAGTCAGCTGTGGCACCACGCACCCGTTAGAAACTCTTCATCCCTTGGTTAAACAGCCATTGTCCACACTGGCTCCTCTCGGCAACGACAGAGTGACTAGACACAGGTCAGTAACTCCTGAGCCCAGGCCCACTGCGAGGATTACGGTGTATACCAGACACAGGTCGGTAAGTCCCGAGCTCAGGCCCTCCATGAGGATTACGGTGTATGACCAGACACAGGTCGGTAAGTCCCGAGCTCAGGCCCACTGCGAGGATGACGATATATACCAGATGCAGATCGGTAAGTCCCGAGCTTATTCCCTCTGTGAGGATTACGGTGTATACTAGACACAGGTCGGTAAGTCCCGAGCTCATTCCCTCCGTGAGGATTACGGTGTATACTAGACACAGGTCGGTAAGTCCCGAGCTCATTCCCTCCGTGAGGATTACGGTGGGAGCGTGCACACATACAGTTAGTTTGGAGCTGCACTCAGACAGGCAGATAATGGCACGTGAAGGCCCCAGTGCGGGTCCAGGACCCGTTGAAGCGAGTGTTCGCGAAACGGACGTCATCCTCTTACCTCTCTCCCCCGCATGCCTCTGTAACCCTGCATGTCCCGTCAGACTCTGCTTGCTGAACCACTAGAGACTGACAGAGACTACAGTATTACAGGGGATCTACTGAAGTCTACAGAGGTGATCCGAGAAGCCGCCCACTGCACTCACATGATCCTTAAAGTGAACACAACAGTATATAATTCCATAACTGGGTTCTATCTCAGGGGTTTAGCGTCATCTTGTTAAGTAAGTAAGCTGTTGTACTGCATCACCAGTAGGCCGCCCCCGGCGTTCATCTTGTTACATTTGTAGGTGCTCTGTGCCATCACCAGTAGGCCGCCCCGGCGTTCATCTTGTTACATTTGTAGGCTGCACTACGCCTTCACCAGTAGGCCGCCCCCGGCGTTCATCTTGTTACATTTGTAGGCTGCGCTGCGCCATCACGAATAAGCCGCCCCCGCCGTTCATCTTGTTACATTTGTAGGCTGCGCTGCGCCATCACAAATAAGCTGCCCCCGGCGTTCATCTTGTTACATTTGTAGGCTGCTCTGTGCCATCACCAGTAGGCTGCCCCCGGCGTTCATCTTGTTACATTTGTAGGCTGCTGCGTGCCATCACCAGTAGGCCGCCCCGGCGTTCATCTTGTTACATTTGTAGGCTGCGCTGCGCCATCACGAATAAGCCGCCCCGGCGTTCATCTTGTTACATTTGTAGGCTGCGCTGCGCCATCACGAATAAGCCGCCCCCGGCGTTCATCTTGTTACATTTGTAGGCTGCACTACGCCTTCACCAGTAGGCCGCCCCGGCGTTCATCTTGTTACATTTGTAGGCTGCTCTGCGCCATCACCAGTAGGCCGCCCCCGGCGTTCATCTTGTTACATTTGTAGGCTGCACTACGCCTTCACCAGTAGGCCGCCCCGGCGTTCATCTTGTTACATTTGTAGGCTGCTGTGTGCCATCACCAGTAGGCCGCCCCCGGCGTTTATCTTGTTACATTTGTAGGCTGCACTACGCCTTCACCAGTAGGCCGCCCCCGGCGTTCATCTTGTTACATTTGTAGGCTGCACTACGCCTTCACCAGTAGGCCGCCCCCGGCGTTCATCTTGTTACATTTGTAGGCTGCACTACGCCTTCACCAGTAGGCCGCCCCCGGCGTTCATCTTGTTACATTTGTAGGCTGCTCTGCGCCATCACCAGTAGGCCGCCCCTGGCGTTCATCTTGTTACATTTGTAGGCTGCACTACGCCTTCACCAGTAGGCCGCCCCCGGCGTTCATCTTGTTACATTTGTAGGCTGCTGTGTGCCATCACCAGTAGGCCGCCCCCGGCGTTCATCTTGTTACATTTGTAGGCTGCACTACGCCTTCACCAGTAGGCCGCCCCCGGCATTCATCTTGTTACATTTGTAGGCTGCTGTGTGCCATCACCAGTAGGCCGCCCCCGGCGTTTATCTTGTTACATTTGTAGGCTGCACTGCGCCATCACGAATAAGCTGCCCCCGGCGTTCATCTTGTTACATTTGTAGGCTGCGCTACGCCATCACCAGAAGGCCGCCCCCGGCATTCATCTTGTTACATTTGTAGGCTGCTGTGTGCCATCACCAGTAGGCCGCCCCCGGCGTTTATCTTGTTACATTTGTAGGCTGCGCTGCGCCATCACGAATAAGCTGCCCCGGCGTTCATCTTGTTACATTTGTAGGCTGCGCTACGCCATCACCAGAAGGCCGCCCAATCTGATTGTTCCAGTTTTCCAGGTCAGTTCTCGGCAGCCGCACTAGGCGGGTGCACAACTAGGTAAATTATAGTTACGTAGTCCCTATTTCGAGCCTAGTGAGTGACGCAGCGCAGTGGTCCCAGTCAGTTCTGACCGTGTGTGTGAATTAACTGGTCACATTTTGTTGGTCGGTGGATGTGTAACCAGTCTGCGTTTAACAGTAAAACTTCATTTGACAAGTTTAGTGTTTACCGCTTTCCTTGTCCGCGTCTTCGCTGTATCCTGGGAGCCCACCCCCGGTCCACGACTCACAACTATACTCTAAGTATTTGTCATACTTTGAAAAGTGTTCTTGTGCTTGTCCTCGCCTGCTCGTAGCCCAAGGAAAACTACAGCAGCTTAATATTTCGTTGTTTTTCCTTAGACAAATACAATGGAGAATATATTTTTGCATTTTTATCCTTTTTTTGACGTGAAGCGACTGAATTGATAAACTTCTAAGTGTTGCTCTCCAGTCATATTTGTGGCTTCTTAAGAGAAAACAAAAACAAGAAAAAAAAACAATAAAACATCTGAAGTTTTTGCTTCAAACTTGTTTTTGCTTAAGAAACATGAAATCCTTATGTTTTGTGAAAGCAGTTATTTAATAAAACATATCGCTATTGTTCTGGAGGAGGAGGCCATTCACATGTTTTCTGATGTTTTCTACAAAAAGAGCTGTTTTCTGTCAGGCGCAATATTGAAAACGTCTAATTCAGCGTCTGCAGAAGTTCTGCCCGTCAGATGGGTTAGATACGGAGGAGAGGGACGTAGGAAGCAGAGCCCAGGACGCGAGCAGGTAAGATGGCGCCTCGGGCTCAATAGATGCAGAATTCGCTTACAGCAGTTCAGCCCCAGGCAGAATGAAAATAAAAATTGCTTAAAGAAAATCTCCGTATCATACAGTAGATTATTACCAGGTATTTAGCCTCGCCACGTTCTTGGAAAAAATTCTGACAATCCGAACAAAACGAGACTCAAACAGGTCAAGAAATATAATGTAGCATTGTATCATCGAATAACCAGAAATAATATCCTTGTGGTCCTGTGCTGGACCCCGGGGATGTAATACCAGACACAACCTGTGGACAGGGGTGGCGCTCTTTCTGGAACGAAGCAGCCATAATTTTCAAAACCTCTATTAGGTATTTGTCATTTAGCAAATGTTGATATAGCATGGTATATCATATCTGACCTCCTGATGAGCCGCTGGGCGAAACGCGTAGAGGTGTCATAAGATAACATCAAGATGAGTAACCCTCTTTATTGAGCATGTATTTGGGGACCCTGGAGACTATGTATTAAGGGGAGATTATCTAATACCCTGGTGTGATATATATGCTTTTATCATTATCATTTAGCACAGTGATCACTCTCACAAAGCACAGGGATCCCAGGTCTTTATATATATACATGTCTGCTGGGAGCAGGGACCAGCTGTTATATTGAGGGTCTTTACCCAATAATAGCATCTTGATTTTCAATCATCTACTATATATCAAGCATATTTTTTCAACCCTAATCCCTGACCTGAATATACAGGAGTACATTGCCGTTTTCCTACCTTTAAAGGGCACTATCTTCAATTGTTGTGCATGTATTTTTGGGGGTGCACCTATCATTAGGGTATATCAGGAGCCTAGGGACAGCCGACGAGACCGGGGGCGCCACTCTCGTTGGGGCTGTCTTAGGGTGCCAACCTCCGCATGCTAGGCAGGTGTACAGTTCAGGGCATTGTTATAGGGTGAACACAGTGTGCACTTTTTAAATGTGTGGTGTTTTTGTTGTATGTCCCGTTTTTAAAGTATTATTAAAAGTTATATTTTATTGTTTGTTTAGGTATTTGTCCAAATTTTCCTGAAAGGTTTCACTGAGATAAAAACCTTTAGATGCAGATGGACACCGACAGTGATCAGCTTGTTCCCACACTCCCCGGAGAGGGAATACGTTACTCGCTAAATATGACTTGTCGTTTCTTTATCGTATGTAGAATGTGCGGGGAATTTTTACTGGCACCTTCGATCCCTGCCCTAAAGAGCTTATGATCTAATTTTGTTGCCAAGGAACAGAGCGTAATGAGGAATTGATCGAAGGTTCAGGCCCTTCCTTTCATGCGCTCCTTTTCACAGGCGTCTTTAATCTATGGTTCATTTTCAGTATTTTTGAGAGCAGCTCAGGTAAAGGAGGTTTATTGGAAGTAAGAACAAGTCTGAGAGTGTGTATATATATATATATATATATATATAGGAGCTTCTATCAGCCAAGGAGGAAAAGAGGGTAAGATAAAATACTGAAAACATTTCTGCTCAGTGTTTCTCTTGTAGTGAGAGGCAGAAAGTCTAATACGTAGGTTTATGGTATATAGTAGTATACAGTATTTATGTGTATGGTCTATTACATTACACTTTATTTTGTGATGACCAGGATGTTAGTGGAAAAGTATGAGTATATAATGTCCAAGACCGATATCACGGCCATATAGTGGTAGATATCCGTCCTGCAGAACATACAAGAGATCACAGCACATTTATAGATGTGACCTACAGCTGACATTCAGATGGAGTCATTGAATTTTCCCGGCTTTTCTATCTGGCCCAGACCGACATGACGACTTCTCCAGCCACAAATAATCTGCAGAGAATATAACAAAGGCACATCTGACTTCTCACAGTTCCTGCCAATACCGTGTTAGGGTCTGCGGAACGCACCTAATAAATAATGTAGAGAGGTGTGTTTGCAGCCCGGGGTCCACCATGCAGGCAGAGCCCGCTGCTAGTAAGATGGCATAAGTAGCGAACTCTGTTATCCTGCAGAGTCGCTAAAATAAATGCCGTAGCACGCTGTGGCAGATAGTGCAAACTCTGTTAATCCACAGAGCCGCTAGCGGGAATGCCGCAGCGCTATATGGCGATATAAGCAAACTCTGTTACACCACAGAGTCGCTGAGGTAAAGATGCAGAGATAGGTACTGTATCCTGTTAACACCACAGGGATACACAGATAACTGCTGTGCAGACACCAGTCCGTGATCATGCAGACAGCAACACAATCAAGCAATCTCCTCACCGGAGAAGCCGGTATTCTAGGGGCTTATTTCAGCCAAGCCCTAACCACATGCGTGCATGATCACACTGGCGCAAAACACATAATGCAATTGATCCTAGTGCACGGCCGTGCGGTAAGGACAGCCTTTTATAGCAGCCATGAGAAAAAGACCTTCCAGGAAGGACCAATGGGAAGCTGCTTCAGAACATCAACAACCGGAGGACCTTCCTGAAGGACCTTCCTGAAGGACCAATAGGAGTGGCAGCTGTATCTGAGCATGTGACCCCTGATCTCCAATGGGAGATCTTGCCCTGGGCATTCTCAGACGAAGCAACAAAGGACTTAGACCTAAAGATGTCTGCTTGCCGCTGACAAGTAGTGGCTACAATAGCAGAACCTGAAGAGGCAGCAGCAAGTCTCTGCACAGTATTAGACTGGGCGAGACGCTGGGACCGACGTCTTTGCTGAGCAGGCTCCACTGTGGCTGGAGATGGATGGGGGACCGCCGTGGGACTGGTTTGAGACTCCCCTTGTGCAGCAGCGGGAACTTGAACCCTAACACACCGTGCCCCCAAACGATAATGTCACCAATGTTCCCCCACATAATGCCACCACTGTGTCCCCACATATTAATGGCCCTCACTGTGCCCCCACATAATAATGCCCTCAATGTGCCCCCACATTGTAATGTACACTTTTATTATATGTATACAGTGAAGGAAATAAGTATTTGACCCCTGCTGATTTAGTAAGTTTCCCACTGACACAGACATGAACAGTCTATAATTTTAAGGGTCGGTTAATTTTAACATTGAGAGATAGAAAATCAAAAATAAAATCCAGAAAATCACATTGTATAAATTATATAAATGTATTTGCATTTTGCAGTGAGAAATAAGTATTTGATCCCTCTGGAAACAAGACTTAATACTTGGTGGTAAACCCTTGTTGGCAGCGCAGCAGTCAGACGTTTCTTGTAGGTGATGATGAGGTTTGATGTCAGGAGGAATTTTGCTCCTCTCCTCTTTACAGATCATCTCTCAATCATTAAGATTTTGAGGCTGTCACTTGGCAACTCGGAGCTTCACCTCCTCCATAAGTTTTTTATGGGATGAAGGTTGGACACTGGCGAGGCCACTCCATGACCTTAATGTGCTTCTTTTTGAGCCACTCCTTTGTTTCCTTGGCTGTGTGTTTCTGGTCATTGTCTTGTGGAAAGATCCAGTCACGACCCATTTTTAATGTCCTGGCGGAGGGAAGGAGGTTGTCACTCAGGGTTTTACGGTACATGGCTCCATCCATTCTCCCATTGATGAGGTGAAGTAGTCCTGTGCCCTTAGCAGATAAACACCCCCAAAACATAATGTTTCCACCTCCATGCTTGACAGTGGGGACGGTGTTCTTTGGGTCATAGGCAGCATTTCTCTTCCTCCAAACACGGCGAGTTGAGTTAACGCCAAAGAGCTCAATTTTTGTCTCATCTGACCACAGCACCTTCTCCCAATCACTCACACAATCATCCAGGTGTCATTGGGAAACTTCAGACGGGCTGCACATGGGCCTTCTTGAGCAGGAGACCTTGCGGACACTACAGGATTGTAAACCTTTACGGCGTAATGTGTTACCAATGGTTTTCTTGGTCATTGTGGTCCAGCTGTCTTGAGATCAATAACAAGTTTCCCCCGTGTAGTTTTGGGCTGATCTCACACCTTCCTCATGATCATGGATACCCCACGAGGAGAGATTTTGCATGGTGTCCCAGATCGATGTCGATTGACAGTCATTTACTATTTCTTCCATTTTCTTACTATTGCACCAACAGTTGTCTCCTTCTCACCCAGCGTCTTACTTATGGTTGTGTAGCCCATTCCAGCTTTGTGCAGGTCTATGATATTGTCCCTGACATCCTTATAAAGCTCTTTGGTCTTGCCCATGTTGTAGAGGTTAGAGTCTGACTGATTGAGTTTGTGGACAGGAGTCTTATATAAAGGTGACTATGTAAGAGCTGTCTGTAATGCAGGGAAGGAGATGATTAGGAGTCTAACTGGTCTGTAGGAGCCAGAACTCTTATGGTTGGTAGGGGATCAAATACTTATTTCTCACTGCAAAATGCAAATAAGTTTATATAATTTATACAATGTGATTTTGTGGATTTTATTTTAGATATTCTATTTCTATCTCTCAATGTTAAAATTAACCTAACTTTAAAATTATAGACCGTTCCTGTCTTTGTCAGTGGGCAAACTTACAAAATCAGCAAGGGGTCAAATACTTATTTCCTTCACTGTATAAAATATGTCACTGCACAATATGGCCCCCATGATGTGAAGGATGCCCGGACCTCTCGCCACCTCCACCATTATTGCCATCCCAGTAATCGCAATGGATGAATTGCAGGGTGCCTATGGACGTAGAACACCACAATCCTTCTTCCGTCCAGCAGCTGCTAGAAAAGCCGTGCCAACCATTAGTCAGTATCCACCTCTGTGGCTTCTGTGAATGCAGATTTTCACTCCTCGTGTTTCGTCAGTGACTTTCCCTTTCCTTGTGTGATGGAAGAACTTTGCTTTGTGCTTTTGGTCAATTAGACGCCTTTCTCAAGCTACGAGAAGCTGCAGCTCCATCTCCCTCCTCCCCCACCTCCTTGTTTTTGCTGAATTATACCAGATACATTTTATAATGACTGAAGAGATTGGTAAAAATGTAGCACAAAGTTTCCCATGGTTATGGTTTCACCAGAAAGATGAAATACATGATAATGATAGGGTGCCTTAATACTGGGGCAGATAACATCCCTCATCCTTATCTGGCGTTTCTTCTCCCTTTTGTATCGTTGGACGGCTTCTAATGTGATATTTGGCTCAGTGTATTACTTGACGATATAACAGACTCAATATCCAATAAAATCTACCGCATTGCCCCAGGAGATATCGGGAATGAAGTTGTAAGGTAGCTTCACGTTTCGAGCTGTTTTGATTAAATTATTATCGAATTGCTGAACTAGTGATTTGCATAGCTAATGCCATTATGGGAAACACTCCCTCTGGAAAATTCTAATTCCCTCTGACTCCGGCTGCCAGTGAATGAATCAAAGTGAGTAAAGTTATTGAAGAGCCTGTCTCATCCCTAAACCCCTTTAATATTAAATCCAGCAGCAGCATTTTGCTGATTGCAGCAGATTTCATTCCCTCGATCCCAGGCAAACCGCTGAGTCTGCAGGTGAGCGCGCACTTTACCCTGCAGCGGCCACTACTGGAGAAATATAGTATTTCAACCCCCTGCTAATGACAGGTGTCCATACAATGCATGGACAGCTCATGTATTCACATCATACAGTCTCTGTAAGAGTTCTGCTCTGACTTTACTCCTATCAGGTGAAGGTATAGATAAGGATTGCGCAGTTAGGACACCTGTGTACTGATTTTAGATATTGATCAATATTTTATATACTACTTTGGTTTATGTTTCTCCTTAAATACTTCTGTGTGGCATCTGTTATTGGCTGATCTGGTGTGGTGTATTTTCAAAACCATAGGACAGGGTAAGCAGCACAGAGCAGAGTAGCGATGATGCAGTGGAAATGGACAGCATGTGGATCAGCGAGGACTAGAACAACAGGGCGTGCAGGACAGAGCAACAGAAAGTGAATCTGGAAGAAGTATATGAAGCTGGAGGGCCATCTTATACAGAAACTTGCAGCAAGGATACGGTTAACCACAGGTTTAGTAGAGATATATATGTGATAGGGAACTTGCAGCAGGGATATGGTTAACCACAAGTTTAGTAGAGATATATATGTGATAGGGAACTTGCAGCAGGGATATGGTTAACCACAGGTTTAGCAGAGATTTATATGCAGTCAGAAACTTGCAGCAGAGAGACAATTAACCACTGGATAAGCAGAGTCAAAACAGTAATAGAAACTGGATTTTCAGACTGCTGAGCTAGTAGTCAATGTAGAGTGTTGGAAAGTGGTCAGGAGATGAAGGGACGATAATTAGCTAGTTGGCTGGAGCAAAATCTTTAGGATGATGAGAGTAACTCCTGCAAAAGCACAAAGTGGAAAAGTGCTATACTTTCCTGAATACACAGGTAGCACTTGAAAGTTACAGCAGGCTTGAGATGGTGACATCATAGATGCCTGCCAATATGAAATAACTCAGTGGCAGCTGGTCATAGGAAAAGGGAGCAAAGCCCAGCGCTAGAGCCAGGACATCTGAGTAAAAGCATTTACAGTGGCTTCTAACTCACTTTCAAAACTATCAGAATGTCACCTGTTGTGAATATGCTAGAGGCGGCTTCTGAGCTGGGGCTCCTTCCGGTGGTTGCTGAGGGTAATGAATTGATTACTGAATGGCCTTCAGCTGGCGCTGAATAGTAGGATATAAGTGGCCTGAGTTCCCAGCAGCCTTGCCGGTTATCAATTTTTCCTTCTGGTCTTGCTTGAAGCACTGGTAGTTTCCTGCTCTCCTTCAGATAAGTGTTTGCTGTTTTTTTTTTCTCTGATTTTCATTGCTGGTTTGCTGCTTGCAGTGGACTGCAGCCTGTCCCCTTTTGGGGTCTGGCGCTGCAGTTGTGCTCAATTTGTGTCTGCACTTTTGCTTTGCTCTTTTGTTACTTTTTATTTGCTGAATAGCGTTTTGTTACACCAGAGATCTGATTTAGGTGGATGAGATCGTGTGATCTCAGGTTTTTTGGCAATCAGAAGTGTTGGTATTTTTGTTAGGGTTTTGTTGGATTGCAGTCAGAATTCTTTCCTGTACTCTTCTGTCTAGACAGATTGGGCCCCAGCGTTTGCTCATTCTATTTTCTGTCTGTGTCCGTGCTTTCTTCTTGTCTAACCGCCATTATATGTTTGGGGGCTTCCTATTTTCTTTGAGGCTCTGCTCCGGGGCAGATAGCTTTCATCTTTCTGCCTTTAGGTGTAGTTATCTCTCAGGCTGTGACGAGGCATCTAGGATCACTGTAGGAACGCTCCACGGCTACCTCTAGTTGTGTGGTAAGTTCAGGTTACTGCAATCCAATAGGTTCCAGCCTCTCTGGTGTATTACCGCTTTTGCTATTTGTCTCGACCACGCACCACAATTGTGGGTTACCAGGGCTATGGGGTACTCTGAGCCGAGCCCATGGAAGTCTATGGGGGTTGTCACTGGTAGCGGTGGCTCAGTCCGTGGCCCTGGCGGTCAGGCATATGATGGGGGGATTATTTACAGGGGATTGGTAGATAACAGTTCGTGACGCCACCTGTAGTTTTCTGATCACTAAGACCAGCGCTGCTGTAGATCTCTGAGGGGATGTTGTGGCAGCTAGATGACGGGTCCCCCACAGGTGGGACTGGTCCCTCAAAGTCTATGGTTATAATGATGTAGGGTGCAGATAAATGAATCAGTCTCACACCATCCAGCGTCTTTCCATACCTTTTACTTGTCAGATGTTTAGGCAGGTCCCGGGGAGCTGGTCGGGGTGGAGAATGTGTTTTGAGATAACCGCTGAGCAGGTTAGAGGCCTCCTTTACTTCCAAATATAGATGAGTCCAACTTGCATGAAGCTAAGTTAACTCCAAATAACTCCAGCTAACTCCTTAGCTGTACTGCCCGGTCAGCATTGTGGTGGAGCCTTCCATATCTCTGCTTTGCAGATGTTGAGAGGACTAGGTTCTTGCTTTTGTCCTGCAGAGACTCAAAGTTCCTATTCTCCCTGACTCCAGTTACGTACCGACACTCTAGGGCTTGTTCCTGTGACTTGTAGTCCAGCGAACCTCTGGTTGTTTCATTACTATGCATAAAGCGATAGCAACACTTCGGTCCCCAGTGACCGGCTAATAGTGCAGATAATCCAATATCTAAGGCACTGCTCTAACTTCTTCCACTGTGCCCTTCGCCCTGCTCGCGCTCTTAACATAAGCACTCCACACTTCCTATGGTAATACAAGTCAATCCTTTCTTACTTCTTCCTTGGAGCTCGCTGAAGATTCTCAGTATTCTCCTAGTTCAGGAACACATCGACTGAACTTCACTGTCCTTGGGACAGGCGACTGAAGTTTCTGCTGCAAACTTCCCTTTCTCCAAAGCTGTCTCCGTCTGTCTGACTTTAGCTCACACAGAGCTCTGACAAGAAATGCAATCTGATCTCCTCTCCTCCTGCACAGACTGCACACTGGTGGGATGACTCACTCCTGAGCCACCCGAGCTAGACTGAACTCCTTCCTCCCTCCAAGTCCAGACTAGACTGCCTGAACTTTCCTGTTCTAAGACGGAAGCTGACTCAATGGGTGTGTCTAAGGTGTATGTTGGAGTGAATGGATATCAAGCATTAAACGGTTACCTCTCCACGCATCCTCCAGAATAATGTGTGCCTTACATACCAGGGCTACACATCCCCCCTTGGTAAAACACAGCACTCCCGGGCTGTAAAATATAAAAAGAAAGACATTTTGTTTTGCATTTAAACAATAACATGTAACTCATCCCCTCCGGGAGGTACGAAAGCTTGAACGTTACATTATGTACAATGGACATTAAAACATTTATCAAAATTATCAATAACTTTGTGGAGGACCCGCACCAAACCTCCCACGTGGGTCCTGGGTGGGCTGCAGGACTTCTGACTGCAGACCTCACTCAGTGCCACACCATGCGGGTTTTATGTTCAGAGGTAGTTGTGCTGATTTTATGTAAAACCAAGATAATGCACCGTAGTCGCAACTATTTACAAAGATCAGTTCTTGGGCTGGCTCAGTCCTCAGCCTCTCAGTCCATTGGCATAATAAAATGACACATTTCAATAACTCACGTTAATTTTAACTTTCTCAAATTCTCTAATTCTCTTTACCCAACCAGGGTATTCTATTTTATGCAGGATATGTAAACATTACATACTTTTTAGTACATTTCTGCAAACTTTCTTTTTCAACTTTATACATGCTTCAATATGGTAAACCCTTGTCTGGGTCCTACCGGTCTTTACATTTTGCTACATTCAATTACATTTTCCACCCCGGGGGCTGGAACAATGCGATGCTCTTTAGAGCTCATGACAAACAAGTCGTGACTTGCTATCAACGTTTGTGTCGCTACAGTCCTCGTGCGAACCACTGGGGGCGCAACGGGTATCTCTTCATTACAAGACGCCGATTGCGTCGCTGCTGGTGCCGCTATGTCCGGCGGTATAATTTGTGGTTTGAACGGGGTCGCGGGTTGCGATTTGGTGCGAGGCACTGGCAAGAGAAGAATATGCAGGGGGCGCTTCAAACTGTGATGGACATTCAGGGGCGATGCCGGGGCACGGCCTGGTGCAGCGGGAGCTCGGGACTGTGACGCGCTGGCAATGGTGACGTTACCTGCGTCGGGGACGGGGTCATGGATGATTTCCACATTAAGGGCATACCATCCCTTCAGGCCCCAGTGACGTGTATAAGTGACAATGTCCCCATTAATCAGGTCCCTTCCCGGATGACCTTGTGGGAGGTGGGACTCTACATCGCAACGGCTCACGAAGACCCCTGGATAAAGTCCCGGTTCCCGGATAAAACCCCAGCCCTTGCGGAACTGGAATTCGGTGACGCATCCCTGACGTCGTGGTTCCCTCCGGGTACCTTTATCGCGGCGAACGGTCTCCTTGTCCGCGATGAGCTCCGCATGCTGCCGCTGTCGGTTTCGCTGACTCTCTTGTTCTTCCTCCTGACGTTGCTGCCACGCACTTTCCCATTTTCCGGCATATGCGACGTCATCAAGACGCTCCATCGCGTCCCAGTCGACCTCCGGCAACGACGGACAGGATCCCTCCGGTGTCCCTACCGGGGAACAATCGTCTGCTGCGGCCTCCTGGCTGGGCGGGCGTTCCGGAACGGGCAGGACCTCCTCAACCTCCTTCGCCTCCACCGCTCCATCGGTGGGATCAGGGTCGGTACTTTTGGGGGTAGCCTCCGGTCGTCCTTTAGCCTTTAGCAGCAGGGCCTTTGGAAGGTCGAGCCATGGAGTGATGTCGGTGGTGTCGGTGGGAGATAACACTGCGTCCCACAGCAGCCGCTGTTTCTGGGTACGCCAGTGTCTCTCGGTTTCCTTCATTTCAGCTTGTCGCATCAGCAATCTCTTTAGTTCGTTATTCTCTTCTTTGACCTCCAGCAACATCATCTGAAGGTCCCGGACTGAGGATAGGTCTGGTTCCGGTAGCAGCTTGGCTGGGGAACGGGGCCTAGGCTCCTCCGCTTCCCCGCACAACTGCTCACATCCTGCCTCCATCTCACTCCAAGTCCGTCTCTGGTCCTTTTCCCGAACAGTCTGGTCTCTTCCGTGGAGGCGGGGTTTGCGTCTCCTCCTCTTCGCAGGGAAGGTGAAGAGGAGGCGGATTTCTTTTGCTGTAGGGCAGGATCGCATATTGTAATAACACTTGGAGAGGGCGGCCATTTCTTTCGCGCCACAGGGGGGTACACGCCCACTTCTTCTCCAGCGCCTCAGGGCGCGGATATGGCGGCAAAGATGGCGGTATTTGGCGCCAAAAGTGCAAACAGTCCTTTTTCACTGAAACACTCCACAGGCACACAGGACTTACAATCTTGCAAGTTTTCGCATCCTGTTCGTGACGCCAAAGTTGTCTCGACCACGCACCACAATTGTGGGTTACCAGGGATATGGGGTACTCGGAGCCGAGCCCATGGAAGTCTATGGGGGTTGTCACTGGTAGCGGTGGCTCGGTCCGTGGCCCTGGCGGTCAGGCGTATGATAGGGGGATTATTTACAGGGGATTGGTAGATAACAGTTCGTGACGCCACCTGTAGTTTTCTGATCACTAAGACCAGCGCTGCTGTAGATCTCTGAGGGGATGTTGTGGCAGCTAGATGACGGGTCCCCCACAGGTGGGACTGGTCCCTCAAAGTCTATGGTTATAATGATGTAGGGTGCAGATAAATGAATCAGTCTCACACCATCCAGCGTCTTTCCATACCTTTTACTTGTCAGATGTTTAGGCAGGTCCCGGGGAGCTGGTCGGGGTGGAGAATGCGTTTTGAGATAACCGCTGAGCAGGTTAGAGGCCTCCTTTACTTCCAAATATAGATGAGTCCAACTTGCATGAAGCTAAGTTAACTCCAAATAACTCCAGCTAACTCCTTAGCTGTACTGCCCGGTCAGCATTGTGGTGGAGCCTTCCATATCTCTGCTTTGCAGATGTTGAGAGGACTAGGTTCTTGCTTTTGTCCTGCAGAGACTCAAAGTTCCTATTCTCCCTGACTCCAGTTACGTACCGACACTCTAGGGCTTGTTCCTGTGACTTGTAGTCCAGCGAACCTCTGGTTGTTCCGTTACTATGCGTGAAGCGATAGCAACACTTCGGTCCCCAGTGACCGGCTAATAGTGCAGATAATCCAATATCTAAGGCACTGCTCTAACTTCTTCCACTGTGCCCTTCGCCCTGCTCACACTCTTAACATAAGCACTCCACACTTCCTATGGTAATACAAGTCAATCCTTTCTTACTTCTTCCTTGGAGCTCGCTGACAGATTCTCAGTATTCTCCTAGTTCAGGAACACATCGACTGAACTTCACTGTCCTTGGGACAGGCGACTGAAGTTTCTGCTGCAAACTTCCCTTTCTCCAAAGCTGTCTCTGTCTGTCTGACTTTAGCTCACACAGAGCTCTGACAGGAAATGCAATCTGATCTCCTCTCCTCCTGCACAGACTGCACACTGGTGGGATGACTCACTCCTGAGCCACCCGAGCTAGACTGAACTCCTTCCTCCCTCCAAGTCCAGACTAGACTGCCTGAACTTCTGTTCTAAGACAGGAAGCTGACTCAATGGGTGTGTCTAAGGTGTATGTTGGAGTGAATGGATATCAAGCATTAAACGGTTACCTCTCCACGCATCCTCCAGAATAATGTGTGCCTTACATACCAGGGCTACACATATTTTTTTTGCTATTTCTCCTCAGTGACCGAAACATAACAGTCACCCTGGGGTAATTCTAGGTCCTGCTCTATACATGGCCCCTGATGGAGGGGCATGTCACCAGACTCGTCCACTTGTGGTATTTGCTGATTGACACTGTGCATGCACTAGTTTCCTTTTCTGTGTGCTGTGTTATTAAGGGTGGACAGGCCCCTCGATCAGTGAACATTTTGATATACGATGCCGCTGACAAAGATTGTTAATTCAGAAATAAAAACATTGAGCAAATCTTCCCATAATTGTATACAATGATTAGATTTATAATTGATAATCACTTTACATAAACGTTACGGTTTTTTACATCCATCAGATGCCTCGATTAATGCATTGCTAGTGATGAGCGAGTATACTCATTGCTCGGGTGATCTCCGAGTATTTTGGCGTGCTTGGAGATTTAGTTTTCGTCGCCTCAGCTGCATGATTTGCGACTGCAATCCATCATCCATAGACTCAGGTATGTAAAAAATCATTTGTAAACTTTGTTGCTGGACGACGTTACATTGTACTGGATTGGTAACAAGAGAAAATGGATAATTTAAAGTATTTAAAGAAACCTCCAAGGGGTGTCCTCTCTTTCTCCATTCTCCAGGAGACATGTGTGCCTTGCGAAGCTGGGCCACACACATGTGCAATAGATGAACTTAGTCCCGTGGAGGCTGTCTGCAGAGGTGACATCAATAGTGATGCACTGTCCAAAGCAGAAAACAAGGCCGAGGTCGAGGTACAGGACATCACAGGAGGTGGATAGAACCCTCACAGATATTTTGGCATGGTGCAGGACAAACCCTTTAAATTTGACCACTTCCGTAAAGTATTATGTAATGGTAATGGGCATTCACATGAATAAAGTGGCTATACCTTGCACATGTCTTGCTCCTCCACGCTACGCTCTTGTTTCCACTGAGCATTATTGTAATGGCGTCTACCACTAAAGTTATAACATCTAACACTTGTGACATCTGTGCATGGACATGCTCCTACCACGTCTCCCATGAGTACTAGGCGGTGCGGAGTTAATGCCGCTGTTGGCTCCGGGAAGCACAACCATGGTCAGTAAAACCTTGGGACTGCTGGGGCTTGTGTCCTTTCAGGCAGTTTTTTATGTTTCATTCTCCCAGCTTATTCCACCACTATGGTCATAGTGTTCACCCCCGGGTCTCAGCTTCCATCTGATACTTGGATAACAGTATCTACCACTAGGGTCAGGGAGTCTTCCACCACTATGGTCACAGTGTTCACCCCCAGGGTCTCAGCTTATATCTGATACTAGGGTCACAGTATCTACCACTAAAGTCAGGGAGTCTTCCACCACTATGGTCACATTATTTACCACCAGGATCTCAGCTCCTGATACTAGGGTCACAGTATCTCTCACTAGGGTCAGGGAATCTTCCATCACTAGGGTGACAGTGTTTACCACCAGGGTCTTAGCTTCCATCTGATTCTTGGGTCACAGTATCTCTCACTAGGGTCAGGGAATCTTCCACAACTAGGGTGACAGTGTTTACCACCAGGGTCTCAGCTTATATCTGATACTAGGGTCACAGTATCTCACTAGGGTCAGGGAGTCTTCCACCACTATGGTCACATTATTTACCACCAGGGTCTCAGCTCCTGATACTAGGGTCACAGTATCTCTCACTAGGGTCAGGGAGTCTTCCACTACTAGGGTGACAGTGTTTACCACCAGGGTCTCAGCTCCTGATACTAGGGTCACAGTATCTCTCACTGGGGTCAGGGAATTGTTCACCACTAGGGTGACAGTATTTACCACCAGGGTCTCAGCTTCCATCTGATTCTTGGGTCACAGTATCTCTCACTAGGGTCAGGGAATCTTCCACCACTAGGGTGACAGTATTTACCACCAGGGTCTCAGCTCCTGATACTAGGGTCACAGTATCTCTCACTGGGGTCAGGGAATTGTTCACCACTAGGGTGACAGTATTTACCACCAGGGTCTCAGCTTCCATCTGATTCTTGGGTCACAGTATCTCTCACTAGGGTCAGGGAATCTTCCACCACTAGGGTGACAGTATTTACCACCAGGGTCTCAGCTCCTGATACTAGGGTCACATTATCTCTCACTCGGGTCAGGTAATCTTCCACCAGTAGGGTGACAGTGTTTACCCCCAGGGTCTCAGCTTCTACCACCAGGGTCACAGTATAGTGGACACCAGTTATTCTGGTGAGCGTGTTACAGAGAGTTGCCCTTTCCTCATTACAGCTCAGCATTTTTATTATTTTATAAATTGGGATGTGAAGTCACCAGATATCTGCGTCTGGAGATCTCACTGGAGACACAAAATAGTCTTCAGATTATATAACCAAGAAAGATGTCACTTCAGAATCCTGTTATTAGAATTTCTAACTAAATTAACCCCCGTCCTGAACCAACGCTGCAATATCTTACAGGATTACAATGGCAATGTAGCGCCTTGGATTCTGGAGAAAAAGCTAATGTAGCAAGACACGGAATATGTAATCTCATCTTTCAGCTAACACCAGAGATTCCAATTCCCTGCGTGCACAGAAAAATCCTGACTAATGCGCACGAGAGCTTTAAGGTGAAGAGAAATTCTCTGATAATATCTAATTGGCGGCCATAATAGATTTTTTTCTTATGAAAGTTATTGCTTTTTATTATTTATCGCTCGCTCCCCACTCCCTTCCTATTATCTTACTATTACTTTGATATCCAGCATTTCCCTTTCTCGGCTCTCGACCCAAACTACAGTGTGCTAATAGGTTAGAGCTGCGCCAAAGTTTTAATAAGAGCGCAGCTTATTTCTTTTCTGCAGTGTCATGTCATTCGAGCACGCACAGAATAATTTAATCCTTACAGAAATAATAACAAAGGTGAATGTGATTCTACTAACACCAGATAAAATGATTCTCGCTCGGCGGCGTCAGTTCCAAACCTTTATATGTGGAATAGTCTGCGGAAAGTCTAAGAAAAGTTTTTTACTAGCTTTATAAAAAGCAAGGTGGAGGTAACTTTGTTTTATTGAACTGAGAATTATGTCCATGAACCCAGAAAGTTTTTTTTTAAGTTAGCGTCCCCAATAATTTCCCAAAAAAGGGTAAAAAGAGAAAACTATGACGCACACCGAGCCTCCGTTCCCACTGACACCGCTACATTAGCCCCCTGGAGTGAGGCAGGAGCCATTATTCCATTACCTGCCAGTATCGGAGGACGATCAGTGGGATACATTTGTTGCAGAACAGAATTGTATTAGAGCTTTTTTTACAGTGGCGTCTGGACCGTCTCGGCCTCTTCTTACGCTGCGCTCAGTGTTTATCACTTAAGAGCTGAGGTTTTAGAAATTCTGACCAGAGCATTAAGATAAAAACAGAGAGCACAGAATCCAGAGAAGAAACATAAGTTAATAGCTGTTTAATGAGAGTGTCATCATTTTTCCAACTAAAATAATTTTAGATTTAAAAGTAAAGCAAAATTTACTAGCGGCATCCAGTCGGAAGCAGATGTTTGGGTGACATGGCAGTGCAAGCTGTGTTCAATTTGACCTTGTAGATTAAAGCATTTTTCAAAATTAGTTTAAGCCTCCCAATCTGTGAAAATTCTGTTCTATCGGAGGTTCTATAAAAGTCATAGCCACCAGCAGCAGCTTTTCCGCAGTGTAAACTATTAATTACAATAATAAAAATCAGCGTTTTTTCTGTTTTTTTTTCAAGCTGACAGATAACACAACACAGTCATTGCCCCTGTGATGTGCGCAGACTGTAATTCGAATAAATGATAGCCACGCATTATTTATTGCAAGATGTGATAAACTGGCATTGAGGGAAGCAGTTTATCACTCGCAGATTTTGCCTTATAGGTAGAAGTTTTGATAAGCAAGTATCTTATTTTTATGTTACATTTATTCCTGTTATAGGTATTTATGTCCATTTCTATATTCATTTTAAGATTTTAATTTATGTATGTGTTGGCTACAGCAGAACAAAGTGAAGGTTCTGGAGTGTCCATCTCAGTCTCCTGACCTCAATATCATTGAGCCACTCTGGGGAGATCTCAAGTGCGCAGTTCATGCTAGACAGCCCAGAAATTTACAGGAACTGGAGGCTTTCTTCCAAGAAGAGTGGGCAGCTTTACCATCTGAGAAAATAAAGAACCTCATCCACAACTACCACAAAAGACTTCAAGCTGTCATTGATGTTAGAGGGGGCAATACACGGTATTAAGAAATGGGGTGTGTGAACTTTTGATCAGGGTCATTTGGATGTTTTGGGTTGTCATTATGATTTAAAAAGAGAAAACACAGTAGTGACAATAAATGGCTTCACCCAACCACTAACCATGAGTGGAGGAAACGTTATGGTGTTATCATTCATATTCTCTGAAAAAAAGGCCAAGAAAGCAAAAATTCTGCCGTGGTATGTAAAGTTTTGAGCACAACTGTATATACCAGGATGGGAGAACATATATACTAGTATGGGAGACATATATACCAGTATGGGGGACATATATAACAAGATAGGGGGACATATACTGTATACCAGGATGGGGGACATATATACCAGGTAGGTGGACGTATATACCAGGATGGGAGAACCTATATACCAGGATGAGAGACACATATACCAGGATGGGAGAACATATACCAGGATGAGAGACATATATACCAGGATGGGAGAACCTATATACCAGGATGGGAGACATATACTGGGATGGGGACATATATACCAGGATAGTAGAAATATATATACCAGGATGGGAGACATATACCGGGATGGGGGACATATATACCAGGATGGGAGACATATACCGGGATGGGGGACATATATACCAGGATAGTAGAATATATATTTCAGGATGGGAGACATATACCGGGATGGGGGACACATATACCAGGATGGGGGACACATATACCAGGATGGGGACATATATACCAGGATGGGGGACACATATACCAGGATGGGGACATATATACCAGGATGGGGGACACATATACCAGGATGGGGGACACATATACCAGGATGGGGGACATATATACCAGGATAGTAGAATATATATACCAGGATGGGAGACATATACTGGGATGGGGACATGCAGTATATACCAGGATGGGGGACTCATATACCGGGATGGGGGACATATATACCAGGATGGGAGACATATACCGGGATGGGGGACATATATACCAGGATAGTAGAATATATATACCAGGATGGGAGACATATACCGGGATGGGGGACATATATACCAGGATGGGGGACACATATACCAGGATGGGGACATATATACCAGGATGAGGGACACATATACCAGGATGGGGACCAGGGGCGGACCTACCGCCCGTGCAGCCCGTTCGCATGGCTAATTATTTACCTATTCAAATTAGCCATGTGGTGCACTACGCAGCCGAGACACAAGGAGAAGAGCAGCGCTGCGGGAGGCAGGGCCGGCGTCAGCACCCGGCACACCCGGGCAAGTGCCGGGGCCCTGAGCAGGCGGGGGGGCCCACTGGCAGTCTGGCACCCCTGCGCCCGTTAGCGGTGTCAGCGCCGCCACTGGGCCCCCCCCCGCTTGCTCAGGGCCCCGGCATCAGCTGGCACAATACTTACCTCTCCCGTGCCTCCGCTGCCGCAGCTCCGGGCTCCAGGGGGCGCCGGTGCTTCCTCTCACAGCAGCGCTGCTGAATGACGTCATCATTCAGCGGCCGGCTGTGGCAGAGAGCGCGTGGACGCTGGACAGGTAAGACGTGTGTGTGTCTCTGTGTGTGTCTGTGTGTATGTAGTGCGGTGCTTTGTGTGTGTGTGTGTATGTCTGTATGTGAGAGAGTGCTTGTGTGCTGTGGTGCTGTCTGTGTGTGATGATGGGCAGGCATTGCTGATAATGGGGAGGCATTGATGATGATGGGGAGAAGATGATGATAATGGGCAGGCATTGATGATAATGGGCAGGCATTGATGATGGGGAGAAGATGATGGGGAGGCAATAATGATGATGGGGAGGCGATGATGATGGGCAGGCATTGATGATAATGGGAGGCATTGATGATGATGGGGAGAAGATGATGATAATGTGCAGGCATTGATGATAATGGGCAGGCATTGATGATGGGGAGAAGATGATGATGGGCAGGCATTAATGATGATGGGGAGGAGATGATGATGATGATGGGCAGGCATTGATGATAATGGGGAGGCCATGATGATGATGGGGAGGCAATGATGATGATAAGGAGGAAATGATGATGATGGGGAGGCAATCATGATGATAATGGGGAGTCTTTCCACAGCGCCCTTTCCTGAGCCGTAACAGTGCAGAACGCAGTACAGCGCAGAGTTTAGCTCCATATTTTGTATAGAGCATTATATTGGGTCCAGTATTCTGTATGGAGCATTATATGGGGACCAGTATCCTGTATGGAGCATTATATTGGGCCCAGTATTCTGTATGGAGCATTATATTGGGTCCAGTATCCTGTATGGAGCATTATATGGGGACCAATATCCTGTATGGAGCATTATATTGGGTCCAGTATTCTGTATGGAGCATTATTTTGGGTCCAGTATTCTGTATGGAGCATTATATGGGGGGTGACATCCTGCATGGGGTATTATATGGGTGATGAGGGGGAGACTGTGGTGCCCATAATATTGTATGGAGGACTGTACTGTCCAGTCTGTACTGTGCGCTGTGAGGATTTGGCAGTTTTTGAGCTATTGTAGAATTTACAATAGATATCACTCATGTAATGGAAGAAGTGAAGTATTTGGCATTGTACTATACCCATATTTCTCTGCTGTATCTGTGCATCATGAATCGTGGTCTGTGTTAAAGGGGCCACTGAGGTTTGTGACTGACCTATGCAAGTGGTAGGTAGAACTGGCAGGTAGGTATCATCTATCTCCCTATTAGTTTTTATGATCATATTAAACAACTTTACTATTTAGATTTGATAGTTGCGTTCTAAATAAATATTACAATCTATATGATTACATAACTTTGTTGCCCTATAAAGTGCGGGGGGGGGGCCCGAAAAATTTCTTGCACAGGGGCCCACTACAGTCTGTGTCCGCCCCTGATGGGGACATATATACCAGGATGGGGGACACATATACCAGGATGGGGGACATATATACCAGGATGGGGACATATGTACCAGGATGTTAGACATATATCAGGATGGGAGACATTTATACCAGGATGAGGGACATATATACACCAGGATAGGCCCAGGATGAGGAACATTACTACATAATAAGAGAGGGAGCAACACGTATGTCCTTATAGGATTTAGAACACTACAGTGTCCCATACATATGACCAACATGAGGGGGAAGGAGGGCCCAGGCTCAAGTTTTGCACTGGGGCTCATCTGACTCTAGGTACTGGAGGAAACACAAGCTGACAGCAAGCAGCGCTATCGGGAACAGAACAATCTTTTATGCCTAAAAACTAGGAGTAGAGTAAATGAAGCGCTGATTTCAGCCCCCGATCCCACACTGCTTTATGTCATTGCTTCTGATAATATATAAAGGCAGCAGGAAACTATGGGGCATTATTACTAGGGAGATGAGGGCCTGCAATCAGTGGGGCCCCGGAGCAGCTCTTCAATATGACAATGATCCGGGCTGGATATATGAGCCATTCTCCCTGACTCCAATAATTCTTGATACTTTGAAATTTGGAGTTTCCTAGAAACTTGCACAGAACAGAACTCATTACATGTGCATTTCACCCTAGGACAAGACATCGAGTATCCAGGGAGGTTTAATCATTTATTGATAAAATATAGATATCAAAAAATAATTGACACAAATATTAGAGAGTCGTCCTCAGACATTTCCGCAGCTCTGGTGAGACTTGTCACCACTGACAGGGGGTTTATGTCATGTAATGAAAGTTTCATGTCTTCTGACAGATGAGCAAAGAATAAGACTTGTAAAAGACTGACACATAGTAACAGAAGGCAGAGAAAGAAGCAGAGAAAGAGCGGGAGAGAGCGCAGACCCTTCTGTGCACTAACATTTATCTATTATCTATCTACTAGCTTGGCCCATGCAAAATTTTCGCACATTGGTTGTTGGGGGCGCAGGCAATTTCAGAAAAAGCAAGCTGGTGAAATGTAAATGTATTTCATGAGATGATGAACATTGACAGGTATTTATATATGTAGATTGGTAATACAATAAATTGTTTGATAAGTAGAGGCCAAAAAATGTCTTCTGGGTGAGGTGCCGCCTGCAGGTCATTGTGTCTTTCTTTATGAAAATGAATGTTTAAACTGTCTTTAGTGATAAAATCGTCAATGTGTAGTTTGTTTGGCTCTTTTCTTGCTGAAGGGGCAAGTTTACCTTTCAAATGGTGTATCATGTGTGCGTGTGCATGCAGTATGAACGGAGATACAAAGTAATCACCGAAAAATGGTGTTTAGAAATAATAGAATAGATTATCTATCTATCTATCTATCTATCTATCTATCTATCTATCTATCTATCATCTATCTATCTATCTATCTATCTATCTATCTATCTATCTATCTATCTATCTATCTATCTAATTAAAAAAATTTGGCAGCACTACCAAAAGAAGCCGGGTGCAATAAAACCTGTTAAGGTGATGTCCAAACCTCCAAAACAAAAAATCAGAAAAAAACAGGCAGCAGTCCAAAAATTAAAGTGAAAAAACGTGGATATACTGATCCATTAGCAGCAATATTTTGGCAGATTTCTCTGCCTTTCTCAAGCCAGAGAAAGGCAGAGAAATCTGCCGAAACGTTGCTGCTAATGGATCAGTATATCCACGTTTTTTCACTTTAATTTTTGGAGGGCTGCCTGTTTTTTTCTTATTATCTATCTATCTATCTATCTATCTATCTATCTATCTATCTATTTATCTATCTATTATCTATTTATCTACAGGTCCTTCTCAAAAAATTAGCATATAGTGGTAAATTTCATTATTTTCCATAATGTAATGATTACAATTAAACTTTCATATATTTTAGATTCATTACACACCAACTGAAATTTGTCAGGTCTTTTATTGTTTTAATACTGATGATTTTGGCATACAACTCCTGATAACCCAAAAAACCTGTCTCAAAAAATTAGCATATCAAGAAAAGGTTCTCTAAACGACCTATTACCCTAATCTTCTGAATCAACTAATTAACTCTAAACACATGCAAAAGATTCCTGAGGCTTTTAAAAACTCCCTGCCTGGTTCATTACTCAAAACCCCCATCATGGGCAAGACTAGCGACCTTACTGATGTCAAGAAGGCCATCATTGACACCCTCAAGCAAGAGGGTAAGACCCAGAAAGAAATTTCTGAACAATTAGGCTGTTCCCAGAGTGCTGTATCAAGGCACCTCAATGGGAAGTCTGTTGGAAGGAAACAATGTGGCAGAAAACGCTGTACAACGAGAAGAGGTGACCGGACCCTGAGGAAGATTGTGGAGAAGGACCGATTCCAGACCTTGGGGACCTGAGGAAGCAGTGGACTGAGTCTGGTGTAGAAACATCCAGAGCCACCGTGCACAGGCGTGTGCAGGAAATGGGCTACAGGTGCCGCATTCCCCAGGTAAAGCCACTTTTGAACCATAAACAGCAGCAGAAGCGCCTGACCTGGGCTACAGAGAAGCAGCACTGGACTGTTGCTAAGTGGTCCCAAGTACTTTTTTCTGATGAAAGCAAATTTTGCATGTCATTCGGAAATCAAGGTGCCAGAGTCTGGAGGAAGACTGGGGAGAAGGAAATGCCAAAATGCCTGAAGTCCAGTGTCAAGTACCCACAGTCAGTGATGGTGTGGGATGCCATGTCAGCTGCTGGTGTTGGTCCACTGTGTTTCATCAAGGGCAGGGTCAATGCAGCTAGCTATCAGGAGATTTTGGAGCACTTCATGCTTCCATCGGCTGAAATGCTTTATGGAGATGAAGATTTCATTTTTCAGCACGACCTGGCACCTGCTCACAGTGCCAAAACCACTGGTAAATGGTTTTACTGACCATGGTATTACTGTGCTCAATTGGCCTGCCAACTCTCCTGACCTGAACCCCATAGAGAATCTGTGGGATATTGTGAAGAGAAAGTTGAGAGACGCAAGACCCAACACTCTGGATGAGCTTAAGGCCGCTATCGAAGCATCCTGGGCCTCCATAACACCTCAGCAGTGTCACAGGCTGATTGCCTCCATGCCACGCCGCATTGAAGCAGTCATTTCTGCAAAAGGATTCCCGACCAAGTATTGAGTGCATAACTGAACTTTATTATTTGATGGTTTTTTTGTTTGTTTTTAAAAAACACTTTTATTTTATTGGACGGTTGAAATATGTTAATTTTTTGAGACAGGTTTTTTGGGTTATCAGGAGTTGTATGCCAAAATCATCAGTATTCAAACAACAAAAGACCTGACAAATTTCAGTTGGTGTGTAATGAATCTAAAATATATGAAAGTTTAATTGTAATCATTACATTATGGAAAATAATGAAATTTAGCACTATATGCTAATTTTTTGAGAAGGACCTGTATATATATGTATATATATATAATATATATATATATATATATATATATATATATATATATATACACACAGTACAGACCAAAAGTTTGGACACACCTTCTCATTCAGAGATTTTTCTGTATTTTCATGGCTATGAAAATTGTACATTCACACTGACGGCATCAAAACTATGAATTATCACATGTGGAATTATACATTACACTTTACAAAAAAGTGTGAAACAACTGAAAATATGTCTTATATTCTAGGTTCTTCACCTTTTGCTTTGATGACTGCTTTGCACGCAGAAAAGATGAACGGATGGACTCTACATGCCTGGTTCCCACCGTGAAGCATGGAGGAGGTGGTGTGATGGTGTGGGGGGCTTTGCACGCAGAAAAGGTGAACGGATGGACTCTACATGCCTGGTTCCCACCGTGAAGCATGGAGGAGGTGGTGTGATGGTGTGGGGGTGCTTTGCTGGTGACACTGTTGGGGATTATTCAGAATTGAAGGCATAGTGAACCAGCATGGCTACCACAGCATCTTGCAGCGGCATGCTATTCCATCCGGTTTGCGTTTAGTTGGACCATCATTTATTTTTCAACAGGACAATGACCCCAAACACCTCCAGACTGTGTAAGGGCTATTTCACCAAGAAGGAGAGTGATGGGGTGCTACGCCAGATGACCTGGCCTCCACAGTCACCAGACCTGAACCCAATCCAGATGGTTTGGGGTGAGCTGGACCGCAGAGTGAAGGCAAAAGGGCCAACAAGTGCTAAGCATCTCTGGGAACTCCTTCAAGACTGTTGGAAGACCATTTCCGGTGACTATCTCTTGAAGCTCATCAAGAGAATGCCAAGAGTGTGCAAAGCAGTCATCAAAGCGAAAGGTGAAGAACCTAGAATATAAGACATATTTTCAGTTGTTTCACACTTTTTTGTAAAGTGTAATGTATAATTCCACATGTGATAATTCATAGTTTTGATGCCTTCAGTGCGATTCTACAATTTTCATAGTCATGAAAATACAGAAAAATCGTTGAATGAGAAGGTGTGTCCAAACTTTTGGTCTGTACTGTATATATATATATATATATATATATATATATATATCAGGTTTATTCCGTGATGGTGAATGTGGGATTTTTCTGTATATATTTCTGTGGCTTCTGCATTTGTTCACAATGTAACCATTTGATGTCTGGCTGGAAATGTAGGAATATTGTGACTGAAGGTCACCGGCAAATGACACCAGCGAGATCTGAACCTGGTTCACTGTCTGTAATCTCGCCAGTGCACCAGAACTGTAATTAATAATGGTGGAGGGGCAGCCGGAGCTTCTATAGATCTCCTGAGAACATTAGTATTAAATTTTACAGGTGGAAACTATTAGGGTCATTGGGCCGTTACATTATAGCTGATATGCCTAAAATAATCAGGGTTCACTGGGGCGTGCGCTGTACTCTGACTTCTCAATATCCACACTCCTGATATTTTTTTTTTGTGACTTAGGGAACTGAAATATACAGGGAGGATTGTAATAATATGTTACAGTAATTATATTTATGCAATTACAATGTGTAAATATTTATAGACATGCGCTTATTTTTTCAAAATGTTTCCATTTTTTTCATTTGCATATCAGTAACATTTCTCTGTCAGTTGAGTTCTAGAATTTCACAACTTTTCCTTGTTATTGTTGCAGTTTTCTTATTGGGGAGTGTATATATATAGATATATGTATACATATATCTATATATATACACACCATGTATATGGTACATGCAGTGGAACCTGAGAAGTGTTGGATTATAGGAGAACAGGAATGAGCAGGGGCAAAATCAGGATGACAGAACATGAAGTGCACCACTGGAACTAAAAATGAGCTATTGCTCGGGCACGGGAGGATTGGGGTGTGGGCATGCTCGACAACTTTTGGAGATGCTGAATCAGGAGTTTTTTGCATGTGGAGCTCAAAGTGTCGCAACAAATTATATTTCTTATACCAACACACTCAGTTTCAGGCTACTCCCCCTATGGCCACTTAATGTCCATTTCCCACCCCTTGAATGTACATTTGGACTTAAATCTAATGATTTAGCATTCAGGTGTTAAGCCCACTTGGAACCACTGTTTTCCGGAGGTTTTGTGAGTCTCCCAAAAGATTTGTCCACTTTTTCGTGAGTTTGGGAGGTCTCCGATCTTTATGATCAGTAGGAATCAAACAGCTGAGACTCACAGCAATCCTGAGAACAAGGCTCTGAAATGCCCCGTCAGAATGCAGAGATGGCAGTGTCTCGACCACGCACCACAATTGTGGGTTTCCAGGGCAATGGGGTACTCAGAGCCGAGCCCGTAGAAGTCTATGGGATTGTCACAGGTAGCGGTGGCTCGGTCTGTGGCCCTGGCGGTCAGGCGTATGTTGGGGGGTATATTTACAGGGGATATATATTTACAGTTCGTGACGCCACCTGTAGTCTTCTGGTAATTTGTACCAGCGCTGCTGTAGATCTCTGAGGGGATGGTGAGGCAGCTAGATGTCGGGTCCCCTACAGGTGGGACTCTTCCCTCAGGTCGGTAGTTAAAGCAGGGTTGTGCAGGCATGCAAGTAAATAACACAGTCTCACACAGTCAGCGTCTTTCCATACCTTTACTTGTAAGATGTTCAGGCAGGTCCCAGGGAGGCTGATCCAAGGAGAATGTATTTTGAGATAGCAGCTGGACAAGTTAGGGGCCTCCTTTACTTTCAACACGATGAGTACAACCAGCCTGAAGCGTAGTTCCCTCTATAACTCCAGCTATTCCATAGCTGTACTGCCCAGTCAGTTTTGTGGTAGGAGCCTTCCTGTGAGAGAGCTGAATTCCTATCTTGTCCTGCAGAGACTCAAGGTCCTCACTCCCCCTGACCCCAGTTACGTACTGACTATTTGGGGCTGTTTGCCGCGACCTAAGGTCCGGTAAATCTCTGGTTTTCTTACCACTATGCTTGAAGCTAATAGTGATCCTTCGGTCCCCAGTGACCGGTTACAATGTGCAGGACTTCTTCAATCCAAAAGCACTTTTCAAATATTCCTTTCCACTGTGCCTTTCGCCTTGTCCTCGCTGGTAGCATAAACACTCACACTTGCAAAAAGTCATGTAATCACTCCCTTCTTCTCTTCCTTTAGAGTTAGTTCCAGACTCTCAGTTATCCACTAGGCAGGAGCACGTCTCTGAACCTTTCACTGTCCTTGAGACAGGTGACTGAAGTATTTCTGTACTAAGCTCTTCTTTCTTAATCAGTGTCTTCAAGTGAGGTACAGCTCTGACCAGGCTGAGGTGATCTATATCTCGCCCTTACTGGCCTCCACTTGCTGAACTGCTGCAGAACCAGACTGGACTGCTTCCTCCCTCCTAGTCCCAGCTAGACTCCACACGTCTGCTCTGTCCGAAGACAGGAAACTGACTACTCAAATCACTCAACCAATACACACTGACCACTCCCTCACAAGTGACTACACTACCCTAAGGGTGTGTCTAGTGTATGTTGAGTGAATGGGTATTGAGCATTAAACTGCTATCTCTCCACACATTCTCCAGGGTACTGCGTGTGCCTAACACCAGGGCTACACATTCCCCCATGGTAAAAGACAGCACTCCCGGGCTGTAAAATACAAAGAGACAGTTTTGTTTATGCATGAAAACATCAACATTAAACATTAATTCGTCCCATCCGGGGGGTGAGGATGTCTTGAACGTTGCAAACAATAACATTGAATATAAAGAAATACAAAAGTATTAAGGCATCAAAACATTCAATAAATATACAGTATTCTTGTGAAGGACCCGCACCAAACCTTCAACGTGGGTCCTGGGTGGGCTGCAGGACATCCGAATGCAGACCTCACTCAGTGCCACACCATACGGGTTTTTGTATTCAGAGGTAGTTGTGCTGGTTTTATGTAAAACCAAGATAAAGCACCGAAGCGCAACTATATACAAATAAGTTCTGGGCTGGCACAGTCCTCAACCTCAAAGTCCATTGTAAAACAAAGACATATTATATCACATTATAATAATAATAAAGTGCGAAACTTTTTCTGGTTACCCAGCCGGGCATTCTACTGTTAGCAATATATATATATGTATTATATTCTCATTTAACTTGTGCAAAAATTGGCAAACTTTCTTAAACTTTTTACAACTTTACTTATGGTAGACCCCTATCTGGATCTCACCGGTTTTTCTTTTACTGTTTAATTATTTTCAAATACATTTTCCACCCCGGGGGCTGGAACAATGCGATGATCCCTAGATCCCAGGACTAACAGGTCGTGACCTGCTATTGGGGTTTGAGTCGCCACAGTTCTTGTGCGAACCTCTAGGGGCGCAACGGGTACCTTCTCCTTGCGAGACACCGATTGCGTTTCAATCTGAGTCACAGTTAACGATATGGATCGTGTCATGGATTGCGATGGAAATTGGGTCGCATGTTGCGATGTGGATATGGCTTTCATTTGCGATGAACCTGCAGGGGGCGATGCTGGGGCACGGCCGGATACTGCTTGAGCTGGAGACGGGGACGCTGCGGTAATGGTGACGTTACCTGCGTCTGGGACGGGGTCACGGACGATGGTGACGTTAAGGGCATACCATCCCTTCATTCCCCAATGCCGTGTATACGTGACAATGTCTCCATTTACTAAGTCCCTCCCGGGATGGCCTTGCGGTAGGTGGGATTCTACGTCCCTGCGACTAACAAAGACCCCTGGGTAGAGGCCCGGTTCACGGATGAAGCCCCAGCCCTTCCGGAGCTGGAACTCAGTCACACACCCCTGCCGCCGCGGTTCCCTCAGGGTACCTTTCTCTCTCCGGACACTCTCCTTGTCCGCAATCAGCTCTGCATGTTGCCGCTGACGGTTCCTCTGAGCTTCCCGCTCTTCCTCCTGCTGGCGTTTCTGCTTCTCCTCACGACTCTGCCACTCACGTTCCCACTGGGCGGTGTAGGCGACGTCATCCAGGCGCGCCATCTCGTCCCAGTCGACGTCTGGTAACGACGGACAGGACCCCTCCGGTGTCCCTGCCGGGGTTCGATCATCTGCTGCGGCCTCCTGGCCGGGCGGGCGTTCCGGAACTGGCGGTACCTCCTCAACCTCCTTCGCCTCCACCGCTTCACCGGTGGGATCAGGATTGGTACTTTCGGGGGCAGCCTCCGGTTGCTCCTTTGCCTTGGGCAGCAGAAGTTTTGGTAACTCCAGACGTAGGGGATCATCGAAGGGAGAGATCACCGCGTCCCACAGCCGCCGCTGCTCCAGGGTACGCCGGCGTCTCTCGATCTCTTCAAATCCAGGTTGTGGCAAAATCATCTTCTTCAGGCGTGCATTCTCTTCCTTTATTTCTAGCAACGCCTGCTGCAGGTGCAGGACCACGGATGACTCCGGTGCTGGTGGCAGCTTGGCTGGGGCACGGGGCCTGCCTTCCTCCGCTTCCCTGCTCGGCTGCACACGTCCTGCTTCCATGATGTTCCAGAAGATTCTTTCTTCTTCCTCCAGAGACGTCCGGTCTCTTCCGTGGAGGCGGGGTTTGCGTCTCCTCCTCCTCGCAGGGAAGGTGAAGAGGAGGCGGACCTCCTTTGCTGTAGGGCAGGATCGCATGTTGTAATAGCACTTTGAGAGGGCAGGCATTTTCTTCGCGCCACAGGGGGGTACACGCCCACGAAGGTACGCCCACCTTCTTCTCCAGCGCCTGAGGGCGCGAATATGGCGACAAAGATGGCGATTTTTGGCGCCAAAAGTGCAAACAGTCCTTTTTCACAAAAACAACTCCATAGGCACACAGGGCTCGCAATTTTGCGAGTTTCGCATCCTGTTCGTGACGCCAATTTGTATCGACCCGCCACCACAATTGTGGATTACCAGGGCAATGGGGTACTCAGAGCCAAGCCCATGGAAGTCTATGGGGTTTGTCACAGGTAGCGGTGGCTCGGTCTGTGGCCCTGGCGGTCTGGCGTATGTTGGGGGAATATTTACAGGGGATAGATTTATATCCTGTTCGTGACGCCAATTTGTCTCGACCACGCACCACAATTGTGGGTTTCCAGGGCAATGGGGTACTCAGAGCCGAGCCCGTAGAAGTTTATGGGATTGTCACAGGTAGCGGTGGCTCGGTCTGTGGCCCTGGCGGTCAGGCGTATGTTGGGGGGTATATTTACAGGGGATATATATATACAGTTCGTGACGCCACCTGTAGTCTTCTGGTAATTTGTACCAGCGCTGCTGTAGATCTCTGAGGGGATGGTGAGGCAGCTAGATGTCGGGTCCCCTACAGGTGGGACTCTTCCCTCAGGTCGGTAGTTAAAGCAGGGTTGTGCAGGCATGCAAGTAAATAACACAGTCTCACACAGTCAGCGTCTTTCCATACCTTTACTTGTAAGATGTTCAGGCAGGTCCCAGGGAGGCTGATCCAAGGAGAATGTATTTTGAGATAGCAGCTGGACAAGTTAGGGGCCTCCTTTACTTTCAACACGATGAGTACAACCAGCCTGGTGCGTAGTTCCCTCTATAACTCCAGCTATTCCATAGCTGTACTGCCCAGTCAGTTTTGTGGTAGGAGCCTTCCTGTGAGAGAGCTGAATTCCTATCTTGTCCTGCAGAGACTCAAGGTCCTCACTCCCCTGACCCCAGTTACGTACTGACTATTTGGGGCTGTTTGCCGCGACCTAAGGTCCGGTAAATCTCTGGTTTTCTTACCACTATGCTTGAAGCTAATAGTGATCCTTCGGTCCCCAGTGACCGGTTACAATGTGCAGGACTTCTTCAATCCAAAAGCACTTTTCAAATATTCCTTTCCACTGTGCCTTTCGCCTTGTCCTCGCTGGTAGCATAAACACTCACACTTGCAAAAAGTCATGTAATCACTTCCTTCTTCTCTTCCTTTAGAGTTAGTTCCAGACTCTCAGTTATCCACTAGGCAGGAGCACGTCTCTGAACCTTTCACTGTCCTTGAGACAGGTGACTGAAGTATTTCTGTACTAAGCTCTTCTTTCTTAATCAGTGTCTTCAAGTGAGGTACAGCTCTGACCAGGCTGAGGTGATCTATATCTCGCCCTTACTGGCCTCCACTTGCTGAACTGCTGCAGAACCAGACTGGACTGCTTCCTCCCTCCTAGTCCCAGCTAGACTCCACACGTCTGCTCTGTCCGAAGACAGGAAACTGACTACTCAAATCACTCAACCAATACACACTGACCACTCCCTCACAAGTGACTACACTACCCTAAGGGTGTGTCTAGTGTATGTTGAGTGAATGGGTATTGAGCATTAAACTGCTATCTCTCCACACATTCTCCAGGGTACTGCGTGTGCCTAACACCAGGGCTACACAGCAGCACATACACCTCACTGGTCCATCCATTGTCAATAGCATTGCCAGAAAATGTCTAGTGTTGTCCTCGGCTTTGAAGACTCGGATGGATGGAGCACATGCATGGCTACCTCATCATTCTGACGTAGTACTTCTGAGACCCATCCTTAGTATCCATGGGATCCCAAATATTGGACCCCACTGATGAGCAAGACTTATATTGTGGGCCAGATATCACAAAATCATGTTTATTTTTTATGCCGGTCAACGTCCAGACCAATGGCATCGAGGATCCACCTTGCCAGGTGAGACCGAACTCTTGAGAAAAGGGCACAGTCCCGGTTGTTCCACCCACTGGCGGACACATACAGAAAAGAGCCTCTGTGCAAGAACAATATGTGTGTCCTTTGCAGCACAAGAACTCCAAAAAATGCAAAATGTCTTCCGCTTTGGAGGTGAAAATGGTCCCTCTTATCTCTTGGGTCCCAGTGCGGCCATACAGGTTACACCAATGATATGTCGGCCCCTAGTTCCACCCATTTTGTTACTGGTTGGCAAGAACATGTGCAGGACGACTAAGAAGCAGTAGCCCAAGTGTCCTGGAAATGGCGTGCAGAGTTAAAAAGCAGCCAAGACCTCACTTTGTAGATGGGAAAACCAGACCCAAGGGAAACAATATGGCTCACCTGGAGGAGTGGACTGGATTGACAGTTTAGATCAGAGTCGTTAGTGCAGAGACACGGATTGGACGTCATGTGGAGTTATGTAGCAGGTCGCAGGGACAGGTACCTTGTTGCAGCAGAGCTAAATGTTCACCCACAAACAGCAGAGCCAAATTAGCAGATAAAGATTTATTATAGCAGAGTCGAGGTGGCGGATGGCACCCAAGAGCAGCAGAGCTAGAATAGCAGACAGGCACATTGTTGTAGCAGAGTTGGGTGTGCGGACAGCAGCAGAGAGCACTAGAGCACAGAGAGTCGGCCAATGAAGAGAGAAGGCGCGCGGACTGACGCTGGAGCTAGGACAGGTGAGTAACAAGAGCACAGAGAGTCAGCCAATGAAGAGAGAAGGTGCGCGGACTGACGCTGGAGCCAGGACAGGTGAGTAACAAGAGCACAGAGAGTCCGTCAATGAAGAGAGAAGGCGCGCGGACTGACGCTGGAGCTAGGACAGGTGAGTAACAAGAGCACAGAGAGTCGGCCAATGAAGAGAGAAGGCGCGCGGACTGACGCTGGAGCCAGGACAGGTGAGTAACAAGAGCACAGAGAGTCCGTCAATGAAGAGAGAGAAGCGCGGACTGACGCTGGAGCCAGGACAGGTGAGTAACAAGAGCACAGAGAGTCCGTCAATGAAGAGAGAAGGCGCGCGGACTGACGCTGGAGCCAGGACAGGTGAGTAACAAGAGCACAGAGAGTCCGTCAATGAAGAGAGAAGGCGCACGTACTGACGCTGGAGCTAGGACAGGTGAGTAACAAGAGCACAGAGAGTCGGCCAATGAAGAGAGAAGGCGCATGGACTGACGCTGGAGCTAGGACAGGTGAGTAACAAGAGCACAGAGAGTCCGTCAATGAAGAGAGAAGGCGCGCGGACTGACGCTGGAGCTAGGACAGGTGAGTAACAAGAGCACAGAGAGTCCGTCAATGAAGAGAGAAGAAGCGCGGACTGACACTGGAGCCAGGACAGGTGAGTAACAAGAGCACAGAGAGTCCGTCAATGAAGAGAGAAGGCGCGCGGACTGACGCTGGAGCCAGGACAGGTGAGTAACAAGAGCACAGAGAGTCCGTCAATGAAGAGAGAAGGCGCATGGACTGACGCTGGAGCTAGGACAGGTGAGTAACAAGAGCACAGAGAGTCGGCCAATGAAGAGAGAAGGCGCATGGACTGACGCTGGATCTAGGACAGGTGAGTAACAAGAGCACAGAGAGTCCGTCAATGAATAGAGAAGGCGCGCGGACTGACGCTGGAGCTAGGACAGGTGAGTAACAAGAGCACAGAGAGTCCGTCACTGAAGAGAGAAGAAGCGCGGACTGACGCTGGAGCTAGGACAGGTGAGTAACAAGAGCACAGAGAGTCCGTCAATGAAGAGAGAAGGCGCGCGGACTGACGCTGGAGCCAGGACAGGTGAGTAACAAGAGCACAGAGAGTCCGTCAATGAAGAGAGAAAGCGCGCGGACTGACGCTGGCGCTGGAGCTAGGACAGGTGAGTAACAAGAGCACAGAGAGTCCATCAATGAAGAGAGAAGAAGCGCGGACTGACGCTGGAGCTAGGACAGGTGAGTAACAAGAGCACAGAGAGTCCGTCAATGAAGAGAGAAGGCGCGCGGACTGACGCTGGAGCCAGGACAGGTGAGTAACAAGAGCACTGTAATATTTGCCTTTGGCGCTTCTCCTCCATGTTCTGCTTTTAAATATTAAACTTCTTACTTTCTCGTAGACACAAAGTCTGCACGGCTCAGACAGACACACTCATACCCTTCTTATTTGAGGGCTTTTAGGCCGAGTCTAAAGTGTTTGATGGGACGGACTCATTTTGCTGTCTAATGACTTTAAATAATATTGATCATGAAAGCAAACATTGTATTTGCGAGTTCACAGTTAGCCGGGATCAATGCTTTATTAAAGTTGAATCACAATAATTGACTGTAATTAAGGGCTATGAGATTTTAATGAGGGTTAAAGTCTCAGCAGAGCCCAGTAGTATTTAACGGGAGTGTTATCCTTCAGCTCTCTCGTGCCTCATTTTCATTGTAAGCGACTCAAGGTCATGGAGTCACTTTGAAAAAGAATGAGGCCGCTGGTTTTCCATCTTGCTTCGTGCAGCGTCAGCTCATAGACGGGATGGAAATTCGCTTCTGTTACTGCACGGTGGAAAGGGGCAGAGAATCAGAACCTTCATTACATTATTACATCTCCTGAGTCGTCCAAAGACGGGATTCAGAAATAAAGGGTCTAACGTAAGTGTTCAGGGCACATACAGATGTGTCCACTCCGGCAGCGCACCTCTCATACGTGGTGAAGAAGCCAAGTCTGTGCAAATGAGGTGTAACAACATTTCCGGCCTTTATATGACTCACATCCTGGATTTGTCACCTATTTTCCCTTCTACAGACTCTATGAGAAAACTTCAATTGTCCCTGAGCTAGTGAGTGGAAACTGCTATGATGTCCACTGTACACAGCACACAAATACATGAGGGTTTCCTGCTCTCTCGTCTCTATGTAGCACAGCTTCAGAAGCAGCAACAGCATGGACGACATTATACAGCATTACTGAGCAGTGTAACTGTGAATCATTCTGTGATGAGATAATACACTTACTAGAAAGAAAAAGCAAAATTGAGAACACTATACTGCATTACTAAGCAGCGTAGCTGTGAATGGTGTGAGATAATTACATACTAGAAAGCAGCAGCACCATGGAGTACATTATACAGCATTACTGAGCAGTGTAGATGTGTATCTAGTACTGGAGTTTTAGAATCCACAGCATGTAGCTCAGTATATAGTAGCACTAAGCAGTGTAGCTGTGAAGTAAAATGAAACAGTAAAACTGCATGAAGGACATTATACAGTATTACTGAGCAGTGTAACTGTGAATAATTCTGTGTGATAAGATAATACACTTACTAGAAATAAACAGCACAATTGAGAACACTATACTGTATTACTCAGCAGCACTAGTTTGAATGGTGTGACATAAACACATACTGGAAAGCAGCAGCACCATGGAGTGCATTAAACAGCATTACTGAGCAGTGTAGATGTGAATCTAGTACTGCGGTTTTAGAATCCCACAACATGTAGCTCATTATATAGCAGCACTAAGCAGTGTAGCTGTGAAGTAAGGTGAAACAGTAAAACTGCATGGAGGACATTATTCAGCAATACAGAACAGTGTAGCTGTGAATCCAATACTATAATGAGATAAAAGACTCATACATACACTCAAACATACAGAAGTGTGAGGTCAACTTAGCTGCTTCATAGGTGACATTATATTGCAGCACTGAGATGTGTTGCTGTAATGCTAGCACTGCGGAGAGATAAACACTTACTAGAAAGCTGCAGCATTTCACTCTGTGTGTCTCCATTTCCCTCCAAGTCTCCTCTCCATAACCTTCAATGTGCAGCTGTAATTTAATCCTCAGTGAGACCATAGTGGTGTCTTGTCTTAAGGAGCACAGGCTTGGGCATTTTTGCAAAAGTGGTGCGGAAGAGGAGAAACGGCTCATAAGTGGAGAAAACAAAATTCTACCATAAAATATATGACATCATTTACTTTCTACCATGGAGACTATGCATCAGGGCTTTACATTGGATGCACATGTTTGAGTGGCTTCGTGGCCCCTGTGTAAAATCTGTGGCAGGGCCCCCACTCACCACGTGCCATCAGTAATATTCATGTGTTGTTATCTAGCGGAGGGGCTATTGGGTACCCCAAGGCATTAGATGCACAGCTGAGGCTGCTACCTCTGCACCCACAGCTCTGACTCCTGACAGACCTTGCGTCCTGGAAGGTATCATGTCGCTGCTGTGATGCACCTGCGAGTATTCATATCTGGGGGTGTATGAAATTGGAGCAACATTGTTGTTCCCTTCCAGAAAAGCGCCACTCGTGGACAAAGTTTGTGTCTGGTATTGCAGCTGATCTCTATTTAAAGTGAATGGGTCTGAACTGCAATACCAGACATGACCTCTGGACAAGAGTGGCGCTGTGTGTTTGGGAGGAAAACAGCCATTTTTTTCTAGCCTCATAAAATCCCTGTAAAATGAAATGCACTGTCCAGAAAAAGTTGAAATTCTGGTAGAGGATAAATATGTGCACTGCGTCTCCCGTCAGTATTATCGCTCACCGGCTCGTGTCTATCAGATATGATTCCAAAACCCGTCTAGTTTCCTGAGCTCGGAAAGACATTGACCTTTGTCCAGTTGCTAAGAAACTACTGTCTGCTTTTCACACAGACACTGAGATAAAGGACAGAGCTGGAGGAGCGGTTTTTATTCACGGTCAGCGGTATTATTCTCGGACGTCCTCGTTGTATGAATGGGCATTAGACTCCAGATACAAGCCACTTATATAAGAATGCCATCAGATATATAGTAACCCTCCGGAACATTGCACGTCTGCTCCCGCGCTCTCCATATAGCTCAACTGCGCATAAGAGGATGATTATCTGCAAGGACGGATGTCAGATGGACGGATGGGACAATGGCGGCTCACTTACAGAGACGGAAGAAGTTAGAAAACTTCATATAATAATTTACATAAAACGTCACATGATAGAGCTGTATTTTCCCTTAATTATCTGTGATATTATGAGGCTGAGCTTGTTCTGTGGACATTTCCATAGTTGTGTTTGTTCTGTCCCGCGAGGCTCGGCTTCTTTCCCTACATCCTTTTCCCTCTGTGATAGTTTATGCCAAGTTGTGATGATAACCCTGATTACACCTCATCCAAGGCTTTTTAAGGCCGGCTCAGGTGGCTGCGCGCTGCCTGAGTATTCAGGTAATAGTGCACGCTGCTATCACAAGCTTTCCTGGAGACGAGCCATGCTACCTACTGGGCTCAGAGAGCGATGTCACACAAAACAGTTAATAAATAACATTTCCCACATGTCTACTTTACATCAGCACAATTTTGAAAACATAATTTTTTTTTGTTAGGACGTTATAAGGGTTAAAAGTTGACCAGTGATTTCTCATTTTTACAACAAAATTTACAAAACCCTTTTTTTTAGCGAACACCTCACATTTGAAGTCACTTTGAGGGACCTATATGACTGAAAATACCCAAAAGTGACACCATTCTAAAGCTGCACCCCTCAAGGTGCTCAAAAACACATTCAAGATGTTTATTAACCCTTTAGGTTCTTCATGAGAACTAAAGCAATGTGGAAGGAAAAAATTAACATTTTACTTTCTTCACAAAAAAATTTACTTTAGTCCCAAACCTTTTTATTTTCAGAAGGGTATCAGGAGAAAATGGACCACAAAATTAGTTGTGCAATTTCTCCTGAGTATTCTGATACCCCATATGTGGGGGAAAGCCACTGTTTGGGCACACGGCAGAGCTCGGAAGGGAGGGAGCGCCATTTGACTTTTTGAACGCAAAATTAGCTGGAATTAATGGCGGACGCCATGTTACATTTGGAGACCCCCTGATGTACCTAAACAGTGGAAACCCCCCAATTCTAACTCCAACCCTAACACAGCCCTACCCCTAACCCTAATCCCAACCCTAACCCTAACCACAACCATAACCCCAACACCCCAACACAACCCTAACCACAACCATAACCCCAACACCCCAACACAACAAAACCTCAACCCCAACACCATAACCATAACTCCAACCCTAGCCCCAACACAACTGTAACCCTAGCCCCAATCCTAACTCTACCTGCCTAACTCTAACCCTAAGGAATGGAAAAAAATACATTGTTTTATTTTATTACTTTTACCTAACTAAGAGGGTAACAAAGGGGGGCTTGATTTACAATTTTTTTTATTTTGATCACTGTCATAGGGTCTAGGCATGCCTTAAAATGTTCTCTCTCTCATTATTCTGGTATTTGGCAAATATTAATAATTATGGTAATCCTAATTGACCTAAAATTGGAAAGGTTTATTCTGATTTCATGTCAGATATTGAGAAAAACATGCAGATGTGTCTTTATATAGTGGATGGAAACTTCTGGTTTCAACTGTACTACAAAGTTTCCAATAGGATAACATCCTTCCTCGTGGAGATTGACATGTCTAACAGGCCAGTGTAAGGAGACTTATAGGCCATGCAATGCTCCTCTGGGAATTTAAATATTCAAAGAGCACTTATTCTCTAGCGCCGCCTATTGGCAGTAGCAATCCTAAAAGTCATTATCGAACTTTTAACGAGCTTTGTCACATGACTTGGGCAACAGCCAAACCAGAATCACAATTTGCAGACACGTGTTTCCTAGATTCACTTGTGTTGTTGATTTGTGCACAGTTTGATCAGACACAAATGACCATTAAAGCTTTTACTTTGCTCAATAAAAGCTGAATTTGTCAGCCGCCGCTCCCACTTTCTGTTGATTTCTTATATATGACAATGCAGAGACGGTGATGATAGCGCTGATTGGGTACAGGGCTCACGTGACGGAACAACCTCACATGAGCCCGGGAACGGGAATGACGGCACCGTCCCCGGCACCGAAGGTGAGTATAGATGTTTTTATTTTAACAGGGACAAACATTCAGATTGTCCACTACCAGGACAACCCCTTTAAGTTTTAAAGTAGTAGAGAACCAACCCCTTCAAAGTTAACATACCGCCTAGACAGAAGTTTCCATCGCTCTGGATGTTGTATCGTCTTGTTTGTTTAGCAGAAGGTGATGTTTTGTGATTTAAGATATAATCTCAGCGACACATTTACTGGACGCCTTAAGCGCCAAAGTTTTCCGATCGCTCCTTTAAATGTCACTGTCCATTAGGTTTACTTGCGTTTTATTACATTAAAAGTGAGCTAATTATGATGTTTTTTGTCACATTGGAATGTAATGAACCATACATCGCGATCGCACTGGTAATGTATTTCTGTAAATTAAAAAAAAGATGGATAATGGATACATTGAGAGAAGCGGAGATTAGCTTCCAGGGTGACTGGATGACTTATGAATGCAAAGTAGGAAAAATCCGGAGGGCAAAACGTCTTCTCCTTATCGGCCATGACACCTTCAAAACTTATAAAGAAGCAACTTTGCATTAGGTCTTCATACAAATGCTCAATTATTTTGTGTATAAAGATTTTCTAAGATTATGTTACTCACCTGTCCCGGCACAAGCGTCCATGGTAATCCAGCACACACCTCGGAGGTCACTTTCTAAAATCCTACAGGAGTATTCAGGTAGTTGGTGCACACGTTACTACTAGTATGCCATAGGATTCTGCTGGACTCTGCTATATTTTTGGATCCATCTGACATACTAACTCTGCTACATTATTGGCCATTTGTGAGTCTCCTGCCATACCCAGCTCTGCTGAACCACTGTGCTCTGCTACACCATCACTGTTGAGTCTCCTGAAATACTCAACACTTCTATTCTGCAGTACTCTGCTGCAGGACTACGACTACTGGGTTCTGCTGCATCACTACAAGTTAGTCTCCTGTAATGCCCAGCTGAACTGAACTGCGGGGTTCTGCTATGTCAGTACAAGTGCCTCCTAAAACAGCTAGCTGTGCTTTTCTGCTGAGAATATATGTTTTTTTTAAAGCACATGATTCTACTGTTTACTGTAAATGAAATGAGGCCTACAAAAAAAGAACACAATACCTACAGTCAAATATGGTGGCGGTTCCAAAATATTTTGGGATTCTGTTGCTACCTCTGGCCCTGGGTGTCTTGACTATGTGCAAGGCATCATGAAATGTGAAGATTCCCAAAGGATTTTGTGTCGCAATGCAGTGCTTGGGGTTTGCATCCTAGGTCATGGGTCTTCCAGCAGGACAATGACCCCAAACATACTTCAAAAAGAACCCATAGATGAAAACAAAGCACTGGAGAGTTCAGAAATAGCAATTCCAGCTCCAGTAGCATAAAGTCTCCCACCACTATCTCTTACACACGGATGCTACAGGGAAACTGTGAATGGACAGATCATGGTAAAAAACATGAGTCTGTTAATGAGTGCATGGAAAAAAGAAGCAAGGCTTAGAATTTATGAGGCAATAATCCCTGAATAGATGTCTGCCATACACTATACTTACTGCCACACCTCACCATAGATGAATTGCAGATAAGAGCAATATTATTGTAGAATATAAAAGGGATTTAAACCGGCCCTGAAAAGATATTTTTTTTACGTGGCAGCAACAAACTCTGGAGGAAGGTAAGTAACACTGCCAGTTTTGATGAATTTCTGCATACAGATCACCGTAAAAAACATAAATCGGTCAATGAGTCCATGGAAAAAAAGCATCAGCAAGGATTATAATTCATAAGCCAATAACCCATGACTAGATTCCTATAATATACTATACCTACTGCCACACCTCACCCTACACGAATTGCAGATATTATTATAGCAGAATAGAATCTATTTGAATTATCCCTGAAAAAAGTGATTTGTTTAATGTAGCAGCATCAAACACTGTTATTTCATCAACCCTGCTGGGAAATATAGTGAAGCGTTTCGCATCTACTCAGCCTGTTATGGAGGCGGCCAGAATCTTGTGTACTTACTGTTCAAAGTCTCCCGACCTGGCTGTGAAATCCTGTATGCAGTGCGGATGCTCCTATCGGTTATAATACCCCCAGCAGCACTAAAAACTCGCTCTGAAAAAACGCTAACGGCAGGCCAAGACCTGCAAGGCATAGACAGTTCATGCCACGTGTCTAACTTTGATACCCAATAGTTGTAAGGCATGGGGAATCACAGAGGATGCCGGTATGGTCTGCAAAGTACTCCTTCAGCATCTACCAAAACTTTTCCCTCTTTCTCAGAGTACCCCGTACATCAGGGCCTGGGAGATGGAAGGGTCTGAGAAAACTGTCACAGACCTTTGAGAATGTTCCCCTGCCTCTGATGTATCTCGTGTGTGTCTCCCTACTCTGCACTCCTTGGTTGATCAAGGAACTGTGACCTCTGCCTCCAGCATTGTCAGATGAGAATTTTTTTTTGATCAATTCTTCATCTAAGGCCTTCTGGTACTGCACCATTTTATTAGACCTCTCAGCCATGGGAAGGAGAGATGGAAATTTCTCCTTTTAGCGTGGGTCTAGAAAGTTGACCAACCAGTAATTAGTATTGGCCAAAATGCATATAACGCGAGGCTCATGGGAAAGACAGCTGAACATAAACTCAGCCATGTGTGCCAGACTGCCAACAGCCAAGACTTCCCTGTCTCCACAAAGAGGACGACTGTCTATGTTGTCCACCTCGTCCTCCTCCTCATCCTCCATCTCCTCGTTTTCAGGTCATCCACTCTGAACAGACGGGATGAAGGTGGTGTGGGTAGTACTGTCTGTAGCGAAGGGAACCAGCTCCCATTCCTCCTCCTTATCATCACCCAATCTGCATTGAGAACATGAGATGAGGTTGGGCTGTGTAGCATCACCCAGTATAGCTTTCTGCTTCATTTCACCTTGCCCCACCTGCAAAGCCTCCTTAATTGTGAGCAACAAGCGTTTCAGTAGACATCTTTGTCTAATCCTCAAAGTTTTGGAGAACCGCACAGATGTCAGACATCTGTGCCCACTCATCAGCTCTTGTGTGTGGAGGCTGACCAGAATAACTGCGGACATGGTGTAGCTGGTATTCAACTACTGGCTTCTGGTGCTCAAAAAGCCTTGCCAACATACGTAACGTTGAGTGCCAACTCATGGTGACATCACACACCAATCGGTAAGCTGGAAGTTGCAAACGCTGCCACTGCAATGCCAGAGTGGCAGTAGCTGTAGGTAACTTGCCGAAATGGGCACACACGCGGCATTCTTTCACAAATAGCTCAGGCAGATCTTGGTAGGTTTTGAGAAACCGCTGAACCACTAAGTTAAGCACATGGGCCAGACATGGTAAGTATGTGAGGTTGACAAGCTTCAGAGCTGCCACCAGGTTACGGCTATTGTCACACATGACCATGCCTGGTTGGAGGTTCAGGGACAAAAGCCACAGATCAGTCTGGTCTCTTAGACCTTTCACCACAGCAGTGTTCAGTTTGTCACTTAAGCAGATTAGCTTCAGCAAACCCTGTTGCCGCTTGGCCGAGACAGTGCTGCAGTGCTTCCAGCTTGCAACTGATGGTAACATTTCAGAGATGGAGGCTGAGGAGGTGCAGGCACTGCTGTAGAAGGTGGAGGAAACCCTGATTGAACCAGGGTCGGTGTCGGTAGCACGTGTTCCGTTCTAGGATCCGACTGGGTCCCAGCTTCCACAATGTTCACCCAGTGTATTGTCAGGGAATTCTAGCATCCCTGGCCACAAACACTTGTCAGATGTACGTGGTTAAATGGACCTTTCCAGGAGCAGCGTTGGTCAGGGCATGGCTGATGTTATGGGACACGTGCTTGTGTAAGGTAGGGACATCACACCGGGAGAAATAGTGGTGGCTGCAGACTGAGTACTGAGGGACGACCGCCGCCATGAGGTTGCAGAAGGCTTCCGTCTTCACCAGCCTAAATGGCAACATTGTCAGGGCAAGCAGTTTGGAAATGTGGCCGTTTAGTATTGTGACCTGTGGGTGGGTGGCTGTATATTTATGCTTGCATTCCAAGGAATGGGGTAGGGACAATTGAACACTGTGCTGGGACAAGGATTGTAACGTGGTTGCTGACGGTGGTTGCAAGTGTGCAAAGACAGGTGCAGGGTGGGAGGCATCTTCGCCTACATCATGGATAGGGGATTGGTGTGCACGTATAATAGAGGAAGAGGCATTGATGTCACCTGCAGACACTGTATATGGACCCTGCCTTTCGGCCCAAGTAGTCAGGTGCCTTGCTTGCATGTGCCTGAGCATGCTGGTGGTGGTTGGGCTGGTAGTTGTGCAGCCCCTGTTGATGCTGGCATAGCAGATGTTGCTAGTGGCCTTTTTGGGTTAACTGGACTGTCTTTAAAAAAAAGTGCTAGACTAGGGAACATATAACCCTTGGCCTGGCAATGTCACCTGTGTTGGTGCTCTTGGGAACAGTTTCCCACCTTGTGTCTCTGGCCACCACACTACCTCTCCCTGTCTGTTATGGTGTTGTGGATTCCTCCCCTTGTTCACTGCTGTCCTTGCTCTGCATGTCAGCTTCCCAGGTTGGATCAGTGATTTCATCATCTACCTCCTCGTCTTCCACTTCTGCACCCTGGTCCTCCTCCTGACTTGCCAACGTAGCAACATCACTTTTTGGCAATTGTGTTTCATCATCCTCCACCTTTTGTGACACTAATTGCATTTTCCCACTGTCACCTTCTTGTGAGTGTGGCTGCTCAAATATTTGGGCATTGCTACATGGGATCTCTTCATGTTCCACTTGAAACGAACAGGGCGACAGGCCAGAATCTATAAATGGAAAAGTGAGCAGCTCTTTGGAGTGTCCAAGTGTGGGATCACTTGTCTCCAGGTACTTGGCATGGTGGGTGGGAGGAGGATCAGGGCGAGGATTATGTGGTCCAGAATCACGGCTACTGAGACTGCACTGTGTCGAAGACAGGCTGATACTGGCAAAGTTACTGGAAGTATCTGCTATCCATCCAAAAACCTTTTTACACTGGTCTGGATTCAAGAGTGGTGTTCTGCGCCCTCCTTCAAAGTGAGACGGGATGCTCGACATGATTTGTGTGTTTGTTGTGCTCCCACAGCAAACACAGTTTCACCTTTCCCACGTTCTCGGCCTCTGCGCTCACCATCAGCATAATGTCCACTACCCCAACCCTTACCATGCCTTGCCCATTTTAAATTACTGCTGATATATCCATGTAGAAAAACATTGCAGTATTACTATCACAGAAAAATTTGCCCACCTCAGATGAACTACTTACACTGCAGTATCAATAACCGATGCTATTTCTAACCAAACAACTCTGGCTTTTTTTATTTTGATGCAGAACTGGTGCAGTATGAATGGCGTATAATATTTGTCTGCTGAAAAAATTTGAGAGGACTAGTAGAACACACAAATTCGCCCACCTCACATGGACTTGTTACACTGCAGTATCTATATAGCGATTAAGATCCAACCAAGTCTGGCTGTATGCTTTTGATGCACAACTGCTGCAGTATAAATGGTGTATACTATTTCCCTGCTCAGAACAATTTTCAGGATTAAGAGCAAAAAAAAATATTATTTGCCCTGAGAAGGGCTTCTGGTATGAGCTGCAGCATAAAGGATGTACAATTCACCCTATCCTGTCCTATGCGATCCCTTCAGCACAATCTCTCCCTAAGTGCTGATACCGGCAGTATTACTATTGATCATCATTAGCTCTAAGAAGGGCGGCTGTTATACTTCTCAGAAATATAATTGTGGTTGAATTCCTGGTGAACACACAGCCAGCACCTCTCCCTACGCTGCCTGTGTCCGGGGTACAGTGTAACGAGCATGACGTCACGGGTCTTATATAGACCTGATGACACTATGCTGCCAGCCAACCACAGTAATGCCACAACCAAGATGGCTACAGCATTATAGTAACTGGCAGGCTATCCCCATATGTTCACTGGCTCTCTAAAAACCACCAAACATGCGGCACGGGTACTCAAGCTTGCACACGAGCATTCACAAATACTCGCCAAGTAATGAGCATCCCAAGCACACTGATGCTTGAGTGAGTAACGAGCAGTGACGAGCACGCTCGCTCATCACTATTAATAATACATTATTGGCTGCTTGCAGTCACCAGTAGGTGGAGCAATAGAGCTGAGAACTTTATTTGTATGCATTGAAGTGAATGAGGTGAGCTCCTGAGCTCCCCCTTGTGGTGGCTGCAGACAGTTGTGATTTTACTCAGTGAGAGTATCTGTAGCTTTGTAAAATGAAAATTGGCCCAGACATTACAGATAGTAGAAATTAACTCTTTGTTATTATGGTTTATCTGTAAATTTACTACATTGGATTCTATTTAATTTTCCTTGGAAGACCCCTTTAAATGTAATAGTCACCATGCACCTGTTCACAGTGACTATATATTCTACTGTATATAATATTTGAAGCTTTCATACAAGACCAGAAAATCTCCACCCATCACCCTGACACTTAAAAAGTTGTCAGATCTGGACAGACCGCCAGTCAAATTTGCCCGGACAGAATTTAAGCCTGAAAGATCACATCCACTGCAGAACCTTTTGGGAAGCAAAGCTGTCAATCATTGATGTGCTCTCTGAAGCAGAGCAGTGATTGGCAACGACGTGTCCCAGGAGGTTCTGCAGCAGCTCCACACATCTCTGTGCTGACCTTTGTGACGGATACATGAAATCTCACAGTGATCTAAATCGTTAAACCACAATGCTGCCTGGAGGGGAACTTGCCCCTTGATTCCCGCGCTCGCCCGCCCGATGCTGAGGTCGATATTTATAAAACTCCTTCCAAAACTTTCTTTCCAAATACTGTAACCAAAGTTCGTCCGACTGTACGGACATCACATCGCATCGCAGCGTCCTGCCAAGAAGACGCATAAATATTTCATCGCAATTTATGAATGAGAGAAGAACGCAGAACGAATCTCCGGAGCCGTTACAGCAAGTTACAGCTAAAATGTGATCTATGTACAGTTGTAACCAGAAGTTTCCATCCACTATATATAAAGACACATCTGCAGGTTTTCTCAGTGTCTGACATGAAATCAGAATAAACCGCTCCTGTTTTAGAACAATTATTATTACCAGAATTATTAATATTTGCCAAATGCCAGAATAATGAGAGAGAACATTTTAAGAAATTTTTATTACTGTAAAGTCAGAAGTTTCCATACACTAGGATTACTATGTCTTTACACAATTCTGGACTGCCCATATGATGATGTCAGGTGTTTGGAAGCTTCTGATAGTTTTTTTTTATTATTTTGTAAATTTCCTTGAAAAAATGAAAAATGATTGCTACATTTTTATACCTTATAAAATGCTAACAAAATAAAATAACATGTTACAAATGGTGCCGATGTAAAGCCGACATGAGGGAAATGTTATTTATTAATGTTTTTCCATGATATGACTTATCTGGATTAAAGAAATAATCATTCAAAGTTTGAAAATTGCAAATTTTTTTACATTTTTGTCAAATTTCTGATAATTTTTATAAATAAACACAAAAGATATCACCTAAATTTACCGATAATGTAAATTATAATGTTCCACAAAAAAAACAATCTCACAATCTCTGGGATTCGTTGAAGCGTTCCAGAGTTATTACCACATAAAGTGACACAGGCCAGATTTTAAAAATTTGGCTCGGTCACTAAGGGGTTAAACAGATAAAACCTAAGGTGGAAACGATATCGACATACACCCTGCAGTAAGGAAATAGTAATAGTACATGCAAATGACAAAGGAGACTTACTATACACAGTTTTTGATAAAAAGGCATAAAAGCCGTCTCACCGGCGACAAGGTGCGTCCAGTCGGGGTGATTGTTACCTCTAGTATTAACACCTCACCTTGTTTGGTTTTGCTGTAGTTTTTTGTACTTTGTAGAAACAGCAGTGTGGCCCCTTTTTTTGTCTTAATAATTTAATTCACATAGCTTCCCATGGACGGGCGTCTGAGCAGTCGGAGCTCGGTCCTGCCGTGCATCCATCTACATTATGGCTGAGGTTTAATACTAGAGCCAGGATAGAACCGCCCTGATTGGCTACACCTTGTCGCCGGGGGAGGAGGGGCTTTTACACTTTTTTGATCCAAAACAATGTTTAGTAAATTTGCTTTGTTATCTACATGTTCCATTACTATTATTACTTCCAGCAGGGGATTCGCTCATCTTGTTTCTATCTTAGTTTTTGTCTGTTAAATGGCCACAGTGTGAACGCGCTCCTGCAAAATGCATTTATACTAACGTGCTCCAGCTCATTTCTTTGGTTTTGATATATAATTTATGTTTTTAGTTGTTAGTTCATTTTCAGACTACACTGGGCCCTGTATTAGAGAAATAGAGGAATGGGGATTGGACCAGCTCTTTACTTAGTTCTGTCGGTTACATAGATTGGCCTCTTTATAAAACTTAATAATTCCTGAAATAAGCAAATGCTTAACAAAATCTGAAAAACACATTGAAATGATTTCTATCTGTAAAGAGCTGTTGCTTTGCTCCGTAGATCCTCCAGGAGCCGATCGCATCTTCTCCAGGTCTAGAGGTAGAAGCCATGACCAGCCAGTGATTACACACAGGAAACACTGATACAATGTAACACATGCAAACAATAAATCATTATTGTGACATTTCTGCTATTGAAGGATTTCTAAGATTGCAACATTCATAGGTCAAGGAAGCCGTGCTTATTAACCCTTCAGATCCAGCGCATGTCCCTGGGGTCATCTCTCAGCTCTTTACCCCCTGGACTTTTTGTAATCTGATAATGAAATAATAAGTATTTATAACTGAATTGGACGTCATTTGCTGAGCGGAGCATGGACACGAAAGAACAGATTTGTGACCTCTAACAAACTAGCGCATTATCTGCGTATAATAAGGAGATCTCAAGCCTGGAGGTTACAATCTTCTAGCAGGAAAATGTGGGAAATATGCGAGTGTAAGACACAGGAGCAAAGGAGGCAATAAGTGATAATAAATAACTGGGTGCCAATTATCTGTGCAAGACGAAGTGAAGGAGTAGATCTCAATCACGTCTGATGTGTCGCTTCGTGGTTTACATTTATCTTACAGATAATTCTGCATTAGGGAATATCGAATTTTGCAAAATGTGATAGAAAAAAAATCTAAAAAAAATACAAATCTAAAATAAGAAACAAAAAACAAATTCTCCAGTACAATCAGCGCCACACCTGTCTGCAAGAGGTATTACATTCCCTCCTGCGGATGCACAAGCAGCCATTCCTTAATCTTAATAATTCCCAATTATTCATTTTGAAAACCCAAACTGTAGGAGTAAAGAAGTCAGGATCCTCACAGTGAGAAGGATCCTCAGGGGCGGACACACCATTGGTGCTACTGAACAGGGGCCCAAGAGTTAAGGGGGCCAATATCCATCTCCAAAACGGGTGCAAGTATGAGGAGTTATTGGACTGCAAAGGCCCAGATATGGTTCTATCACAGGAGCCTCCTCTGTCTGTGCCGGCTCCTGAGGATCCTACACGGCAACATTTGGAAGCTCCACCTTATTTCACATCCCACAGACAGAGCTGGGCTTTACTCCACCTGGTAAAAGATGGCTGCTCTATAACCCTACATACTGTATATATACTGTATATATCTAGCCCTGTGTATAACCCTACATCTGTATATATACTGTATATATCTAGCCCTGTATATAACCCTACATACTGTATATATACTGTATATATCTAGCCCTGTTATAACCCTACATCTGTATATATACTTATATATCTAGCCCTGTGTATAACCCTACTATGGTATTATACTGTATATATCTAGCCCTGTTATAACCCTACATACAGTATATATACTGTATATATCTAGCCCTGTTATAACCCTACATACAGTATATATACTATATATATCTAGCCCTGTGTATAACCCTACATACGTATATATACTGTATATATCTAGCCCTGTTATAACCCTACATACTGTATATATACTGTATATATCTAGCCCTGTATATAACCCTACATACAGTATATATACTGTATATATCTAGCCCTGTTATAACCCTACATACAGTATATATACTGTATATATCTAGCCCTGTGTATAACCCTACATCTGTATATATACTGTATATATCTAGCCCTGTGTATAACCCTACATGCTGTATATATACTGTATATATCTAGCCCTGTGTATAACCCTACATGCTGTATATATACTGTATATATCTAGCCCTGGTTATAACCCTACATACTGTATATATACTGTATATATCTAGCCCTGTGTATAACCCTACATACTGTATATATACTGTATATATCTAGCCCTGTGTATAACCCTACATACTGTATATATACTGTATATATCTAGCCCTGTGTATAACCCTACATGCTGTATATATACTGTATATATCTAGCCCTGTTATAACCCTACATGTGTATATATACTGTATATATCTAGCCCTGTGTATAACCCTACATCTGTATATATACTGTATATATCTAGCCCTTGTATATAACCCTACATACTGTATAATACTGTATATATCTAGCCCTGTGTATAACCCTACATACTGTATATATACTGTATATATCTAGCCGGTTATAACCCTACATACTGTATATATACTGTATATATCTAGCCTGTTATAACCCTACATACTGTATATATACTGTATATATCTAGCCCTGTGTATAACCCTACATACTGTATATATACTGTATATATCTAGCCCTGTATATAACCCTACATACTGTATATATACTGTATATATCTAGCTCTGTGTATAACCCTACATACTGTATATATACTGTATATATCTAGCCCTGTGTATAACCCTACATGCTGTATATATACTGTATATATCTAGCCCTGTATATAACCCTACATGCTGTATATATACTGTATATATCTAGCCCTGTGTATAACCCTACATACGTATATATACTGTATATATCTAGCCTGGTATAACCCTACATACTGTATATATACTGTATATATCTAGCTCTGTGTATAACCCTACATACTGTATATATACTGTATATATCTAGCCCTGTTATAACCCTACATACTGTATATATACTGTATATATCTAGCCTGTGTATAACCCTACATGCTGTATATATACTATATATATCTAGCCTGTGTATAACCCTACATACTGTATATATACTGTATATATCTAGCCCTGTGTATAACCCTACATACTGTATATATACTGTATATATCTAGCCT
>JARQOD010000009.1:71971234-71986588 GCA_033576555.1 Oophaga sylvatica
GCTGGGCCGGGCATTGCCGCTAACGCCTGACCGGAGAATGGCTGCGGGCATGCCTAACCGCACTGACCTGAGAATCTGCCGGGCATTGCCTAACCGCACTACCTGAGAATGGCTGTGGGCATTGCGCTAACCGCACGACCGGAGAATGTCCGGGATTGCCGCTAACGCACGACTTAGAATGCCGGGCATGCCGCTAACCAAAGACCGAGAATGGCTGCCGGGCATGCCGCTCCGCCTGACCTGGAGAAGGCTGCCGGGCATGCCCTAACCGCACTGACCTGAGAATGCTGCGGCATTGCCGCTAACGCCGCCTGGAAACTGCGGGCTGCCGCTACCCACTGACCTGGAAATGCCCGGGCATTGCCGCTAACCGCACTGACCGGAAATGCTGCGGGCATTGCCGAACCGCCGACCTGGAAGCTGCCGGGCATTGCCGCTACCGCACTGACCTGGAAATGCTGCGGGGCATTGCCGCTAATCGCACTGACCTGGAGAATGACTGCCGGCATTGCGCTAATCGCACTGACCTGGAAATCCTGCCGGGGCATTGCCGCTAACCGCACTGACCTGAGAAGCTGCCGGGCATTGCCGCTAACGCACTGACCTGGAGAATGCTGCCGGGCATTGCCGCTAACCGCCTGACCTGGAGAATGGCTGCCGGGGCATTGCCGCTAACCGCACTGACCTGGAGAATGCTGCCGGGGCATTGCCGCTAACCGCACTGACCTGAGAATGCTGCCGGGGCATTGCCGCTAAACCGCACTGACCTGAGAATGACTGCCGGGGCATTGCCGCTAACGCACTGACCTGGAGAATGCTGCCGGGGCATTGCCGCTAACCTCACTGACCTGGAGATGCTGCGGGGCATTGCCGCTAACGCACTGACCTGGAGAATGGCTGCCGGGGCATTGCCGCTAACCGCCTGACCTGGAGAATGCTGCCGGGGCATTGCCGCTAATCGCTCTGACCTGGAGAATGCTGCCGGGCATTGCCGCTAATCGCACTGACTGGAGAATGGCTGCCGGGGCATTGCCGCTAACCCCACTGACCTGGAGAATGGCTGCCGGGCATTGCCGCTAACGCACTGACCTGGAGAATGGCTGCCGGGGCATTGCGCTAACGCACTGACCTGGAGAATGGCTGCCGGGGCATTGCCGCTAATCGCTCTGACCTGGAGAATGGCTGCCGGGCATTGCCGCTAACGCCTGACTGGAGAATGCTGCCGGGGCATTGCCGCTAACGCCTGACCTGGAGAATGGCTGCCGGGGCATTGCCGCTAACGCACTGACCTGGAGAATGGCTGCCGGGGCATTGCCGCTAACGCACTGACCTGAGAATGCTGCCGGGGCATTGCCGCTAACCGCACTGACCTGGAGAATGCTGCCGGGGCATTGCCGCTAACCGCACTGACCTGGAAATCGCTGCGGGGCATTGCCGCTAAACCGCACTGACCTGGAGAATCGCTCCGGGCATTGCCCTAACCGCACTGACCTGGAGAATGACTGCCGGGGCATTGCCGCTAACCCACTGACCTGGAGAATGGCTGCCGGGGCATTGCCGCTAACCGCACTGACCTGGAGAATGGCTGCCGGGCATTGCCGCTAACGCTGACCTGGAGAATGGCTGCCGGGGCATTGCCGCTAATCGCACTGACCTGGAGAATGGCTGCCGGGCATTGCCGCTAACCGCACTGACCTGGAGAATGGCTGCTGGGGCATTGCCGCTAACCGCACTGACCTGGAGAATGGCTGCCGGGGCATTGCCGCTAACCGCACTGACCTGGAGAATGGCTGCGGGGCATTGCGCTAACCGCACTGACCTGGAGAATGGCTGCCGGGCATTGCCGCTAACAGCGACTGGAACCTTTCGAAACGCTGCCTGGCCCGGGCATTGCCGCTAACCGCACTGACCTGGAGAATGCTGCCGGGGCATTTCCGCTAACGCACTGACCTGGAGAATGCTGCCGGGCATTGCCGCTAACCGCACTGACCTGGAGAATGCTGCCGGGCATTGCCGCTAATCGCCTGACCTGGAGAATGACTGCGGGGCATTGCGCTAACCCACTGACCTGGAGAATGGCTGCCGGGGCATTGCCGCTAACGCCTGACCTGAGAATGCTGCGGGGCATTGCCGCTAATCGCACTGACCTGAAATCACTGCCGGGCATTGCCGCTAACCGCACTGACCTGGAGAATGCTGCGTGGCATTGCCGCTAACCGCACTGACCTGGAAAATGGCTGTCGGGGCATTGCCGCTAACCGCACTGACCTAGAGAATGGCTGCACGGCGGCATTGCCGCTAACCGCACTGACCTGGGGAATGGCTGCCGTGGCATTGCCGCTAACCGCACTGACCTAGAGAATGGCTGCCGGCGGGATTGCCGCTAACCGCACTAACCTGGAGAATGGCTGTCGGGGCATTGCCGCTAACCGCACTGACCTGGAGAATGGCTGTCGGGGCATTGCCGCTAACCGCATAACCGCACTGACCTGGAGAATGGCTGTCGGGGCATTGCCGCTAACCGCACTGACCTAGAGAATGGCTTGCCGGGGCATTGCCGCTAACTGCACTGACCTGGAGAATGGCTGCCGGGGCATTGCCGCTAACTGCACTGACCTAGAGAATTGCTGCCGGGGCATTGCCGCTAATCACACTGACTGGAGAATGGCTGCCGGGGCATTGCCGCTAACTGCACTGACTGGAGAATCCGCTGCCGGGGCATTGCCGCTAATCGCTCTGACCTGGAGACTGGGTGCCTAACCGCAAACCGAGATGTGCCGGGAATTGCGCACGCATGACCGAAATGCTGGCATGCAACGCCTGCCGGAGTGCCAGCCTAACCACTGATTGCGGGCATGCGTACCGACGGAATGCTGCGGGATGCGTAACCTGACTGGGATTGCCGGCTGCACCTGACCTGGATGCTGCATCGCTGCCGGATGCCGGCATTCTACCTGCTGGATCACTGACCTGAGAATGCTGCCGGGCATTCCGCTAACTGCACTGACTGGAGAATGGCTGCCGGGCATTGCCGCTAACGCTCTGACCTGGAGAATGCTGCGGGGCATTGCCGCTAACCCTGACCTGGAGAATGCTGCGGGCATTGCGCTAATCGCTCTGACCTGGAAATGGCTGCCGGGCATTGCGCTAACGCCTGACCTGGAGAATGGCTGCGGGGCATTGCCGCTAATCGCTCTGACTGGAAATGCTGCCGGGGCTTGCCGCTAACGCCTGACCTGGAGAATGCTGCGGGGCATTGCCGCTAACGCTCTGACGGAGAATGCTGCGGGGCATTGCCGCTAAGCCTGACTGGAGAATTGCTGCCGGGGCATTGCCGCTAACGCTGACCTGGAGAATGGCTGCGGGCATTGCCGCTAACGCTCTGACCTGGAGAATGACTGCGGGCATTGCCGCTAACGCACTGACCTGGAAATCGCTGCCGGGCATTGCCGCTAACCGCACTGACCTGGAAATGCTGCGGGGCATTGCCGCTAACCGCACTGACCTGGGAATCGCTCCGGGCATTGCCGCAACCGCACTGACCTGGAGAATGCTGCCGGGCATGCGCTAACCACTGACCTGAGAATGCTGCGGGGCTTGCCGCTACCGCACTGACCGGAGAATGCTGCGGCATTGCCGCTAACGCATGACCTGAAATGCGCCGGCATTGCCGCTAACCGCACTGACCTGAAATGCTGCGGGGCATGCCCTAACCCATGACCTGAGAGCTGCGGCATTGCGCTAACCGCATGACCTGAGAATGGTGCGGGATTGCGCTAACCGCACTGACTGGAAATGCTGGGGCATTGCCGCAACGCCTGACCTGGAGAATGCTGCGGGCATTGCGCAACCACTGACTGAATGGCTGCGGCATTGCCGCTAACGCACTGACCTGAGAATGCTGCGGGCATGCGCTAACGCATGACTGAGAATGCTGCCGGGCATGCCGCTAACGCTGACGGAGATGTGCCGGGGCATTGCCGCTAACGCCTGACTGGAGATGCTGCGGGCATTGCGTAACGCCTGACTGAGAATGCTGCGGCATTGCGCTACGCTGACGAGAATGTGCGGGCATTGCCGCTAACGCTGACCTGGAAATGCTGCCGGGGCATTGCCGCTAACGCCTGACCTGGAATGCTGCCGGGCATTGCGTAACCGCCTGACTGGAGAATGCTGCGGGCATTGCCGCTAACGCACTGACCTGGAGAATGCGCGGGCATGCGCTAACGCACTGACTGGAATCCGGGGCATTGCGTAACGCATGACCTGAGAATGCTGCCGGGGCATGCGCTAACGCCTGACTGGAGAATGCTGCGGGCATTGCGCTAACCCACTGACCTGAGAATGCTGCCGGGGCATTGCCTAACGCCGACCTGAGAATGCTGCGGGCATGCGCTAACGCACTGACCTGGAGAATGCTGCGGGCATTGCGCTAACGCACTGACTGGAGAATGCGCGGCATTGCGCTAACCGCACTGACCTGGAATGCTGCCGGGCATGCGCTAACGCATGACCTGAAATGTGGGGGCATTGCGCTAAGCACTGACCTGGAATGCTGCGGGCATTGCCGCTACGCTGACTGGAGAATGGCGGGGATTGCGCTAACGATGACTGGAGAATGCTGCGGCATTGCCGCTAACCCTGACCTGAATGTGCGGGCATGCCGCTAACGCACTGACTGAGAATGTGCGGGCATTGCCGCTAACGCCTGACCTGGAATTGCGGGCTGCGTAACCTGACTGGAGAATGGCTGCCGGGCATTGCCGCTAACGCATGACTGGAGAATGGCTGCGGCATTGCGTACGCCTGACCTGGAGAATGTGCGGCTGCCGCTAACGCTGACGGAAATGCTGCGGATTGCGTAACGCACTGACCTGGAGAATGCTGCCGGGGCATTGCCGCTAATCGCACTGACTGGAGAATGCTGCCGGGGCATTGCCGCTAACCGCTGACTGGAGAATGGCTGCGGGCATTGCCGCTAACCGCACTGACCTGGGAATGGCTCGGGCATTGCCGCTAACGCACTGACCATGAAATGCTGCCGGGCATTGCCGCTAACGCACTGACCTGGAGAATGGCTGGGGCATTGCGCTAACCGCACTGACCTGAGAATGGCTGCCGGGCATTGCGCTAACGCACTGACCTGGAGAATGACTGCCGGGCATTGCCGTAACGCCTGACCTGGAGAAGCTGCGGGGCATTGCCGCTAACCGCACTGAGGGCATTGCCGCAACCGCACTGACCTGGAGAATGGCTGCGGGCATTGCGCTAACGCACTGACCTGGAGAATGCTGCCGGGCATTGCGCTAACCGCACTGACTGAGAATGCTGCCGGGCATTGCCGTAACCCATGCTGGAGATGTGCCGGGGCATTGCCGCTAACGCCTGACCTGGAGAATGGCTGCGGGGCATTGCGCTAACCGCACTGACCTGGAGAATGGCTGCCGGGGCATTGCCCTAACCGCACTGACCTGGAGAATGCTGCCGGGGCATGCGCTAACCGCATGACCTGAGAATGGCTGCGGGCATTGCGCTAACGCACTGACCTGAGAATGGTGCCGGGCATTGCGTAACGCACTGACCTGGAGAATGGCTGCGGGGCATTGCCGCTAACCGCACTGACCTGAGAATGCTGCGGGGCATTGCCGCTAACCACTGACTGGAGAATGCTGCCGGGGCTTGCGCTAACGCACTGACCTGGAGAATGGCTGCGGGGCATTGCCGCTAACGCCTGACTGGAGAATGGCTGCGGGGCATGCCCTAACCCACTGACCTGAGAATGGCTGCCGGGCATTGCCGCTAACCGCACTGACCTGGAGAATGGCTGCGGGGCATTGCGCTAACGCACTGACCTGGAGAACCTGCGGGGCATTGCGCTAACCGCACTGACTGGAGAATGGCTGCCGGGCATTGCGTAACCGCACTGACTGGAGAATGCTGCCGGGGCATTGCCGCTAACCGCACTGACCTGGAGAATCGCTGCCGGGGCATTGCCGCTAACCGCACTGACCTGGAGAATGACTGCCGGGGCATTGCCGCTAACGCACTGACCTGGAGAATCGCTGCCGGGGCATTGCCGCTAACCGCACTGACCTGGAGAATGCTGCCGGGGCATTGCCGCTAACCGCACTGACTGGAGAATGGCTGCCGGGGCATTGCCGCTAACCGCACTGACCTGGAGAATGGCTGCCGGGGCATTGCCGCTAATCACACTGACCTGGAGAATGGCTGCCGGGGCATTGCGCTAATCTCACTGACCTGGAGAATGGCTGCCGGGGCATTGCCGCTAATCACACTGACCTGGAGAATGGCTGCCGGGCATTGCCGCTAATCACACTGACCTGGAGAATGGCTGCCGGGGCATTGCCGCTAACCGCACTGACCTGGAGAATGGCTGCCGGGGCATTGCCGCTAACGCACTGACCTGAGAATGGCTGCCGGGGCATTGCGCTAACCGCACTGACCTGGAGAATGGCTGCCGGGGCATTGCCGCTAATCACACTGACCTGGAGAATGGCTGCCGGGGCATTGCCGCTAATACTCTGACCTGGAGAATGCTGCCGGGGCATTGCCGCTAACCCACTGACCTGAGAATGGCTGCCGGGGCATTGCCGCTAACCGCACTGACCTGGAGAATGGCTGCCGGGGCATTGCCGCTAATCACACTGACCTGGAGAATGGCTGCCGGGGCATTGCCGCTAACCACTGACCTGGAGAATGGCTGCCGGGGCATTGCCGCTAACCACTGACCTGGAGAATGGCTGCCGGGGCATTGCGCTAATCACACTGACCTGGAGAATCGCTGCCGGGGCATTGCCGCTAACCGCCTGACCTGAGAATGGCTGCCGGGGCATTGCCGCTAACGACACTGACCTAGAGAATGGCTGCCGGGGCATTGCCGCTAACGCATGACCTGGAGAATGGCTGCCGGGGCATTGCCGCTAACCACTGACCTGGAGAATGGCTGCCGGGCATTGCCACTAACCGCACTGACCTGGAGAATGCTGCCGGGACATTGCGCTAACGCCTGACCTGGAGAATGCTGCCGGGCATTGCCGCTAACACACTGACCTGGAGAATGCTGCCGGGGCATTGCCGCTAATCACACTGACCTGGAGAATGCTGCCGGGGCATTGCCGCTAACGCACTGACCTGGAGAATGGCTGCCGGGGCATTGCCGCTAATCACACTGACCTGGAGAATGGACTGCCGGGGCATTGCCGCTAATCCCACTGACCTGGAGAATGGCTGCCGGGCATTGCCGCTAACGCACTGACCTGGAGAAGGGCTGCCGGGGCATTGCTGCTAATCACACTGACCTGGAGAATGCTGCCGGGGCATTGCCGCTAATCACACTGACCTGGAGAATGACTGCCGGGGCATTGCCGCTAACACACTGACCTGGAGAATGACTGCCGGGGCATTGCGCTAATCCACTGACCTGGAGAATGACTGCCGGGCATTGCCGCTAACCCACTGACCTGGAGAATGACTGCCGGGGCATTGCCGCTAACCACTGACCTGGAGAATGGACTGCCGGGGCATTGCCGCTAACCACACTGACCTGGAGAATGACTGCCGGGGCATTGCCGCTAATCACACTGACCTGGAGAATGACTGCCGGGGCATTGCCGCTAACACACTGACCTGGAGAAGGGCTGCCGGGGCATTGCGCTAACTGCACTGACCTGGAGAATGGACTGCCGGGGCATTGCGCTAACCACACTGACCTGGAGAATGGCTGCCGGGGCATTGCCGCTAATCACACTGACCTGGAGAATGGCTGCCGGGCATTGCCGCTAATCACACTGACCTGGAGAATGGCTGCCGGGGCATTGCCGCTAACCGCACTGACCTGGAGAATGGCTGCCGGGGCATTGCCGCTAATCACACTGACCTGGAGAATGGCTGCCGGGGCATTGCGCTAATCACACTGACCTGGAGAATGACTGCCAGGGTAACTTTTACCACACAATGAACGGCGTAAGAAAGCGCCCCGATACACAATGGCGTGGTGGCTTATTTTCACCACATTTGGACAGCTTTTTTTCCAGTTTTTCAGTGCATTCAAAGTTAATATGAATGGTGTCATCAAGACTACAACTCGTCCCGCAGAAACTCAGTCCTCATCCAGCTGAGGGTCTGAAAAAAAGTTATGAGTCTGTGAAAACTGAAAAAAAACGAAAGTGCCAAAATGAAAATGGGGGCGGTGGGAAGGGGTTAAATGCGTCCGTCAGGCTCCATTCTCCCCATGAAAGCCACGAGTAGGTGTAGACTGCGCTCATCAGCGCGGCCGAGTCACGATGGGCAATGCCGACCTGGCGGTTTACGCCTTTCTACAGTGGGAGACATGTGGCGCCCCCTACAGTCAGACGTGAGGGGCACAAGGCCTTCTACACTCTTATTTACCGTAATTATCTGTTAAATACGTGACCGCCCGATAATGTGGAATATTCAATAATCTGGCACTTCTGGTTCCACTGATAAAGGATTAAAAGGATTTTACTAAACTTGGAGTAACATCTCTCTAGACATTTATCAGTGTTGTTTAATGCCGGATTAAAGGAATTTTTATTGTGTTTTTATGGAACAAGGAAGGGCAGGAAAGTGCAGGTGTCTCTCGATTGTGACTGAGGTGGGGACTGTGAAGGAAAAGATTAGTTTCCCTTAGCAACCAATCAGGTCGCTGATCTCATCCTTCAAGGAGCTTCTGAGAAATATGAGATGAAATCTGATTGGTCAACTCCTGCTACATAGCAACCAATCAGGTCGCTGATCTCATCCTTCAAGGAGCTTCTGAGAAATATGAGATGAAATCTGATTGGTCAAGTCTTGCTACACAGCAACCAATCATATTCCAGCTTTCATTTACGCAACGATTTGATGTGTTGCTATGGGCAACTGCAGAACTTCTTTTTGATGCCTCAGGGCCTAGAAAATGTACAAAATGTCTGATAATTGTGTTGTTTCACAAACGGCTGAAGTCATCATTGCTCTTCTGATACAATTAATGCTACTTTATTGTCAGCATGGTAAAGTGCACCTGGCACTTCACTGAGGTGAGGGCGGCCATTTTGTGTGATGCTGAAGCCAGTCCATAAAACGGCGGCCTTTCTACCGCACACAAAATGGCCGCCGGTTCCATACTTACATACCGGTCACATTTTATTTATTCAAAGGCAATATATATAATAATACAGAGCGCACCATTCCTATACGAGCAAAAAAATAAGTTAGCATTCTACGCTTTACACGCGGCAAAAGGCGCTAATTCGGTATCTAGACATTCAAGGATCTTGTAAACCACTCGACACAACGACAGGCTTCCACCTGTTGTCAAACTACAACTCCCAGCATGCCCTGATACGAGGTGGAAGCCCGCCGGTTTACAAGGCTCGCTGTAATTCGCCGTCGGCGCTGCGTAATCGCTGTGCTTAGCACCGTATGAAAGTTACTTGTACATCGTAACGCCATTATTTACAGGGCTAGAAATAAAAAAAACAATCCATGGCGACATTCCGGGCGTTCAGTACTGCGGCGTGAGTCGAGAGGTAAACACAAAGCTGGAGCGAGGCAGTCCAGGCGGGCCGACGCTGGAAGACGCCATCTTAACGCTGAACTGAGGGACCACCGGCAGTAGATACCTGCAACAATCACACAGAAAAGAATCAGTCAGAGCAGGACACTAAAAGGGAAACGCTGCCAGCTGTGGGAACGCCGGTGACCGCCGTCAGGGCGGTGATTCATGAGGCCGCACTCAGAGCAGCTTCTCATAGGCCACAGATTTCCCTGCAGATTCCCCTCTCAGTGATCAGACTGACCCCATAAGTAATCCAACTGCAAAGGCCTCTGAGCATGCTGGGAGTTGTGGTCCCACAGCGTGAGGAGGGCACTCTGCTACTTGGCTGCGACCCCTGTCACACTGTCACAGTCTGTTGGGTGTCGCTGCTACATTGCAGAGTAAGAGGACGGCATCGCACTGTATCCCCAATGGTGCCGTGACCGCCACAAGCAAGCTGCAAGACGTCCAACCATGTCGGAGTTCTGGCGACTTGCTGCTGCAGTATCGTCGCGTTTACAGTGTGACCCCATTCACTTGTCCTGCACTGCGATGTAGCAGCGACAGGAGCCGAAGTCACCGTGTGGCCCCAGCCTTAAGGACGCCAACGTTTCTCAAATTGCTGGAAAGGATCGGAGTTTTGTGGACGCGCCGATATCGAATGTGCTTATTTCTAAGAATTTCTTTCATTTTAGAAAGGCAAAAGGAGGGTGACAAACATTATATATATAGTTAGACTTTTCTAAGAATTCATAATTTACTTTGTACTTCATGTTTTAAAAACTATTGGCATCATTTCCACCATTTGCCTGTCTGCAAAATGGCCGCCACAGCCTTGAGCTCTCCAATGCACGGCCCCTTCATTTCAGCCCCATGATGGCCAGCCTACCCCATCTGTGTCTTCCCTGGTCTGCTCATGCTACCTGCTTGGTAGTCTGAGGCAGTAGTGGCCATTTTGCAGACAGGAGTAAAGAGCGGCTTCCGCCAGGTACGTGCGCTGTACACACTATACATTGGCGTCGTGTGATGACATTTTTTACCTTAGACTGCAGGTCGCCTTCAGAAATACGGATTTTTGTGTTACTCACCGTAAAATCCTTTTCTCCGAGACGCTCATTGGGGGACACAGGACTGTGGGTGTATGCTACTGCCACTAGGAGGCTGACACTAAGTAAACATAAAAAGAGGTTAGCTCCTCCTCCGCCGTATACACCTCAGCACTGGCCGCAGGCAAACCCAGTTTAGTGCAAAAAGCAGTAGGAGGCTAAAACAAAAATCAGTGTTAATACAGGTACAATATATCCAGAAGTAAATCTACTGATATAGACCCAAGCAAACAAAATTAGCTTAGAAAGCAAAGCCATCCGGCTATAAGGGAGGGTGCTGTGTCCCCCAATGAGCGTCTCGGAGAAAAGGATTTTACGGTGAGTAACACAAAAAATCCGTATTTCTCCTTCGTCTCATTGGGGGACACAGGACTGTGGGACGTCCCAAAGCAGTCCACTTGGGTGGGAAACTGACTCCACAGTGCAATTATACATAGGCATTGCTCATAGGTGCGCTACCGCGCCCTGAAGAATCCTTCTACCCAGGCTAGCATCCGCTGACGCCTGAGTATGGACATTATAATGTTTTGAAAAAGTATGCAAACTGGACCAGGTTGCCGCCTTACAAACCTGTTCCGCCGAAGCCTGATGCCGAAGAGCCCAGGAAGCACCCACTGCTCTGGTGGAGTGAGCCCTGATTCCTGCGGGAACCACCGCGCCTCTGATGCGGTAGGCCTCTTGAATGGTTACCCGTATCCATCTAGCTAAAGTTGACCTAGACGCAGCGAGTCCCTTCCTGCGACCCTCAGGGAGGATAAACAGCGTGTCCGTCTGCCTAAAGGATGCCGTCCGAGATACATATCTCCTGAGTGCTCTCACCAGATCCAGCGTATGGAGAGCTTTTTCTACCCGGTGCGTCGGAGCTGGGCAAAATGAGGGCAAAACAATGTCCTCATTGATGTGAAATGAGGACACGACTTTAGGCAAAAAAGGAGGTGCTGGCCTAAGCACTACCTTATCACGGTGGAAAAGTAAGTACGGAGCTCGGCAGGATAGTGCTGCCAGCTCCGAAACCCGCCTTATGGATGTTATGGCCACTAAAAATACCACCTTCCAGGAAAGGTATGTCAGGGAAACCTCCTGAAGAGGCTCAAAAGGAGATTCTTGCAGAACTCCCAGAACAAGATTGAGATCCCAAACATCTAAGGGAGCCTTGTAGGGGGCACTATATGGACAACCCCCTGAATAAAGGTCTTGACCTGTAAACTAGATGCGATCCTTCGCTGAAAAAGAACCGACAAGGCCGAAATTTGACGCCTAAGAGTACTTGGTGCTAAGCCTGAATCTAAGCCTGCTTGGAGAAAAGACAGAATGTTGGGGATTGAAAAGTGAAGTGGGGAATAACCATGTTCCCTGCACCATGTAAAAAAGACCTTCCAAGTACCGTGGTAGATACGAGCCGAGGTGGGTTTTCTGGCGCTAGCCATTGTGGCGGCGACCTTTTTGGAGAATCCAGCCCTAGTCAGAATCCAAGATTCAATGGCCAGGCCGTCAAACACAGGACCGCTAAGTTCTGGTGGTAAACTGGGCCCTGGGAGAGAAGATCCACGCGTTCTGGCAGACGCCAGGGTGCGTCGCTGAGCAGCTTTACCAGCTCTGCGTACCATGAGCGACGCGGCCAATCCGGAGCGATCAATATCGCTGGTACCCCCTCTAACCTGATCTTCCTGATCACCCTTGGGAGCAGAGCCATTGGTGGAAACAAGTATAGAAGATGAAACTGATTCCATGGTAGAACCAGGGCATCCACTGCAATTGCCTGCGGATCTCGGTACCGGGAGACAAAGTTGGGCACCTTGGCGTTTATCCTGGAGGCCATCAGGTCCACATCTGGGGTTCCCCAACGTAGGCATATCTGCTGGAATACCTCGGGATGTAGCGACCATTCCCCTGACGCTATCCCCTGACGGCTGAGAAAATCCGCTGCCCAGTTCTCCTCGCCTGGAATGTGGACCGCTGATATCACAGAGTGATTTCTTTCTGCCCAGGATAGAATGTGTCCTACCTCGCGCATGGCTGCCCTGCTGCGGGTACCCCCCTGATGATTTATGTATGCCACCGCTGTGGCATTGTCCGATTGTATTCGGACAGGGCGGCCCGCCAAATGATGGTGAAAACGCCTCAGAGCCAGCCGGACAGCTCGGATCTCCAAAATATTGATTGGGAGGGTCGCTTCCTGCCGACACCAAGTCCCCTGAGCTGTATAGTGACGAAACACTGCTCCCCATCCGAGAAGGCTGGCGTCCGTTGTGACTATCAGCCAATGGACTGGAGGAAAATATCGCCCCTGGCGAAGAGTGATGTCCCTTGTCCACCACGAAAGCGTCTGTCTGACCTGCCGGGACAGACGGCACTGAAAATTGAGCGAGTAAGGGCTCCCGTTCCATACTGCCAAGAGAGCATGCTGAAGGGAGCGGAGATGGAACTGGGCAAATGGAATGGCTTCGATCGCTGCCACCATCCTTCCTAGGACTCTCATACAAAACCGGATGGTGTGAGGTATTGGTTGGCGAAGGATCCGTACCTCCTGACGGAGAACTAGAGCCTTCTCCTGAGGAAGAGTTATCAACCCTTGAGCAGTGTTGAAAATCATTCCTAAAAAGGTGATCCTTTGAGATGGCACGGGAGACGATTTCTTTAGATTCACCAGCCACCCCAGGCGAGCAAGGGTGTCTAGCGTAATGCTGACACTCTTCTCGCAAGCCTGATAGGACGGACCCTTGATGAGGAGATCGTCCAAATATGGCAAAATGACTATCCCCCGGGAGTGCAGAATGGACACAACGGCAGCCATAACCTTTGTGAACACCCTGGGGGCTGTGGCTAGTCCGAACGGCAAGGCTGTGAACTGAAAGTGAAGGTTGCCGATGGCAAACCGAAGAAACCTCTGATGAGGAGGAAATATGGGGATGTGGAGATAGGCATCCTGAATGTCTATTGATGCTAGAAATTCCCCCTTTTCCATGGCTGCAATAACCGATCGGAGAGACTCCATTCGAAACCGTCGAATTCTGACAAATTGATTTAGTCGTTTTAGGTCCAAAATGGGTCTGACAGAGCCGTCCTTCTTGGGTACTATGAACAGATTGGAGTAAAACCCCTGACCCCTTTCGATCTCTGGAACAGGAACAATGACCCCGCTGCGCCGAAGAGATTCGACCGCCTTGAATAAGGCGTGAACACGGGATTCTTTTCTGGGAAGACGCGAAGGAAAAAATCGATTTGACGGACGATTGATGAATTCTATTTTGTACCCCGAGGAAACTAACTCCCTGACCCACTTGTCGTGAGTAATTGATAGCCAAGTGGGGCGAAACCAGAGTAAGCGGCCGCCTACTCTGGATAAATTGACCGGATTCTGCCTCCAGTCATTTATCCGAATATCTTTGGGATTTAGACCCTCTAGATCTTGGCTGTTGAGATCGCATTCTTCCCAAAAGGGTTGGGCTTGTAGGAGACTTGGCGATCTCTGGCCTGATTAGGTCGACCTGAGCCCTGGAGGTGGCTGGCGCGGCCCAACCTGGGTACGAAAGGGCCCTAAAGCGAGGCTGAAGCTGTCGGCGAAAAGGCTGTCTAATTCCTCTGCTGAGGAAGGAAATGCTCTTTCCTCCGTCGCATCAATATGAGCTGATCCAAATTCTCGCCAAATAATCGGCCGCTCTGAAGGGTAAGGATGTAAGTGATTTCTTGAGGTTGAATCCGCTCGCCAAGTTCTCAACCACAAAGCTCTCCTGTAGCAATCGCATTAGCTGCAGCTAAAGCCGCGCAAATTTGCCGCATCCATAGAAGCGTTGATTAAAAAATCTCCTGCAAGAGCTATCTGATTGGAGATTTCCGTTACCTCAGAAGGCACCTCTTACCGTGAAGGGGTCTATTTAGAGACTCCGACCAAGATATCATGGCCTTAGCAACCCAAGTCGCTGCAAAAGAAGGAGAGAGTGCAGAGCCTGATGCCTCAAACACTGAGCGGGCCAAACTTTCAACCAGACGATCCGTTGGATCCCTTTATCGAGGAACCGTTGGAAGGGAGAGAAGCGTTTTAGGGCGCTAAACGCGATACAGGAGGGTCGACTGTAGGAGATTCTGCCCACACTTTCAGAAGTTCGGGAGCAAAAGGGATATCTGGTATTAAGGGGCCCTTTTTTCCTGCAAAGCGCTTGTCCGGTTTTTCTCGGGGGCGCTGCACCAGCTCCTCAAACTCAGGATGAGCACCAAAAACCTTATGAGTTTGTCTGGCTCGTTTGAAAGACACCTTATGACCAGAGCCAAAGGGGGATTCATCCTCTATCCCCAGGGATTGATTGACAGCTTCAATCAGACTGTCAATTTTCTCCTGACAATACGGGCCTCTAGATTGAGGGACCCTTCAGAATCAGAATCTGAATACTGATCAAATTGCCTCCAAAGGAGAGGGAAGCGAGAAACTGAGCTAAAGGATGCCCAGGCCCCGGACGGCATAGGCGACGCAGTATGGGTTCGCTTCCCATGCGTCTGCCTGGTAAGAGCGGCCCCTGCAGGCCGGAGGTTCCTGAGGGTAGTGAAGCCGGGTGAACCACTGTCCCTGCTCCTATCGGGAGCTTGAAGGGACTCGATTGCTCTGGTTAATGAAAGCCACAGATTGAGAAAGAGACAAGGCCCATTCCGGAGGACCTGACGCCTAGGCTCGGGTTTTAGGTAAGGGGAAACCCC
>JARQOD010000009.1:71986688-72032611 GCA_033576555.1 Oophaga sylvatica
GGGCGGCCATTTGTGTGATGCTGAAGCCAGTCCATAAAACGGCGGCCTTTCTACCGCACACAAAATGGCCGCCGGTTCCATACTTACATACCGGTCACATTTTATTTATTCAAAGGCAATATATATAATAATACAGAGCGCACCATTCCTATACGAGCAAAAAAATAAGTTAGCATTCTACGCTTTACACGCGGCAAAAGGCGCTAATTCGGTATCTAGACATTCAAGGATCTTGTAAACCACTCGACACAACGACAGGCTTCCACCTGTTGTCAAACTACAACTCCCAGCATGCCCTGATACGAGGTGGAAGCCCGCCGGTTTACAAGGCTCGCTGTAATTCGCCGTCGGCGCTGCGTAATCGCTGTGCTTAGCACCGTATGAAAGTTACTTGTACATCGTAACGCCATTATTTACAGGGCTAGAAATAAAAAAAACAATCCATGGCGACATTCCGGGCGTTCAGTACTGCGGCGTGAGTCGAGAGGTAAACACAAAGCTGGAGCGAGGCAGTCCAGGCGGGCCGACGCTGGAAGACGCCATCTTAACGCTGAACTGAGGGACCACCGGCAGTAGATACCTGCAACACAGAAAAGAATCAGTCAGAGCAGGACACTAAAAGGGAAACGCTGCCAGCTGTGGGAACGCCGGTGACCGCCGTCAGGGCGGTGATTCATGAGGCCGCACTCAGAGCAGCTTCTCATAGGCCACAGATTTCCCTGCAGATTCCCCTCTCAGTGATCAGACTGACCCCATAAGTAATCCAACTGCAAAGGCCTCTGAGCATGCTGGGAGTTGTGGTCCCACAGCGTGAGGAGGGCACTCTGCTACTTGGCTGCGACCCCTGTCACACTGTCACAGTCTGTTGGGTGTCGCTGCTACATTGCAGAGTAAGAGGACGGCATCGCACTGTATCCCCAATGGTGCCGTGACCGCCACAAGCAAGCTGCAAGACGTCCAACCATGTCGGAGTTCTGGCGACTTGCTGCTGCAGTATCGTCGCGTTTACAGTGTGACCCCATTCACTTGTCCTGCACTGCGATGTAGCAGCGACAGGAGCCGAAGTCACCGTGTGGCCCCAGCCTTAAGGACGCCAACGTTTCTCAAATTGCTGGAAAGGATCGGAGTTTTGTGGACGCGCCGATATCGAATGTGCTTATTTCTAAGAATTTCTTTCATTTTAGAAAGGCAAAAGGAGGGTGACAAACATTATATATATAGTTAGACTTTTCTAAGAATTCATAATTTACTTTGTACTTCATGTTTTAAAAACTATTGGCATCATTTCCACCATTTGCCTGTCTGCAAAATGGCCGCCACAGCCTTGAGCTCTCCAATGCACGGCCCCTTCATTTCAGCCCCATGATGGCCAGCCTACCCCATCTGTGTCTTCCCTGGTCTGCTCATGCTACCTGCTTGGTAGTCTGAGGCAGTAGTGGCCATTTTGCAGACAGGAGTAAAGAGCGGCTTCCGCCAGGTACGTGCGCTGTACACACTATACATTGGCGTCGTGTGATGACATTTTTTACCTTAGACTGCAGGATCCCCTTCAGAAATACGGATTTTTGTGTTACTCACCGTAAAATCCTTTTCTCCGAGACGCTCATTGGGGGACACAGGACTGTGGGTGTATGCTACTGCCACTAGGAGGCTGACACTAAGTAAACATAAAAAGAGGTTAGCTCCTCCTCCGCCGTATACACCTCAGCACTGGCCGCAGGCAAACCCAGTTTAGTGCAAAAAGCAGTAGGAGGCTAAAACAAAAATCAGTGTTAATACAGGTACAATATATCCAGAAGTAAATCTACTGATATAGACCCAAGCAAACAAAATTAGCTTAGAAAGCAAAGCCATCCGGCTATAAGGGAGGGTGCTGTGTCCCCCAATGAGCGTCTCGGAGAAAAGGATTTTACGGTGAGTAACACAAAAAATCCGTATTTCTCCTTCGTCTCATTGGGGGACACAGGACTGTGGGACGTCCCAAAGCAGTCCACTTGGGTGGGAAACTGACTCCACAGTGCAATTATACATAGGCATTGCTCATAGGTGCGCTACCGCGCCCTGAAGAATCCTTCTACCCAGGCTAGCATCCGCTGACGCCTGAGTATGGACATTATAATGTTTTGAAAAAGTATGCAAACTGGACCAGGTTGCCGCCTTACAAACCTGTTCCGCCGAAGCCTGATGCCGAAGAGCCCAGGAAGCACCCACTGCTCTGGTGGAGTGAGCCCTGATTCCTGCGGGAACCACCGCGCCTCTGATGCGGTAGGCCTCTTGAATGGTTACCCGTATCCATCTAGCTAAAGTTGACCTAGACGCAGCGAGTCCCTTCCTGCGACCCTCAGGGAGGATAAACAGCGTGTCCGTCTGCCTAAAGGATGCCGTCCGAGATACATATCTCCTGAGTGCTCTCACCAGATCCAGCGTATGGAGAGCTTTTTCTACCCGGTGCGTCGGAGCTGGGCAAAATGAGGGCAAAACAATGTCCTCATTGATGTGAAATGAGGACACGACTTTAGGCAAAAAAGGAGGTGCTGGCCTAAGCACTACCTTATCACGGTGGAAAAGTAAGTACGGAGCTCGGCAGGATAGTGCTGCCAGCTCCGAAACCCGCCTTATGGATGTTATGGCCACTAAAAATACCACCTTCCAGGAAAGGTATGTCAGGGAAACCTCCTGAAGAGGCTCAAAAGGAGATTCTTGCAGAACTCCCAGAACAAGATTGAGATCCCAAACATCTAAGGGAGCCTTGTAGGGGGGCACTATATGGACAACCCCCTGAATAAAGGTCTTGACCTGTAAACTAGATGCGATCCTTCGCTGAAAAAGAACCGACAAGGCCGAAATTTGACGCCTAAGAGTACTTGGTGCTAAGCCTGAATCTAAGCCTGCTTGGAGAAAAGACAGAATGTTGGGGATTGAAAAGTGAAGTGGGGAATAACCATGTTCCCTGCACCATGTAAAAAAGACCTTCCAAGTACCGTGGTAGATACGAGCCGAGGTGGGTTTTCTGGCGCTAGCCATTGTGGCGGCGACCTTTTTGGAGAATCCAGCCCTAGTCAGAATCCAAGATTCAACGGCCAGGCCGTCAAACACAGGACCGCTAAGTTCTGGTGGTAAACTGGGCCCTGGGAGAGAAGATCCACGCGTTCTGGCAGACGCCAGGGTGCGTCGCTGAGCAGCTTTACCAGCTCTGCGTACCATGAGCGACGCGGCCAATCCGGAGCGATCAATATCGCTGGTACCCCCTCTAACCTGATCTTCCTGATCACCCTTGGGAGCAGAGCCATTGGTGGAAACAAGTATAGAAGATGAAACTGATTCCATGGTAGAACCAGGGCATCCACTGCAATTGCCTGCGGATCTCGGTACCGGGAGACAAAGTTGGGCACCTTGGCGTTTATCCTGGAGGCCATCAGGTCCACATCTGGGGTTCCCCAACGTAGGCATATCTGCTGGAATACCTCGGGATGTAGCGACCATTCCCCTGACGCTATCCCCTGACGGCTGAGAAAATCCGCTGCCCAGTTCTCCTCGCCTGGAATGTGGACCGCTGATATCACAGAGTGATTTCTTTCTGCCCAGGATAGAATGTGTCCTACCTCGCGCATGGCTGCCCTGCTGCGGGTACCCCCCTGATGATTTATGTATGCCACCGCTGTGGCATTGTCCGATTGTATTCGGACAGGGCGGCCCGCCAAATGATGGTGAAAACGCCTCAGAGCCAGCCGGACAGCTCGGATCTCCAAAATATTGATTGGGAGGGTCGCTTCCTGCCGACACCAAGTCCCCTGAGCTGTATAGTGACGAAACACTGCTCCCCATCCGAGAAGGCTGGCGTCCGTTGTGACTATCAGCCAATGGACTGGAGGAAAATATCGCCCCTGGCGAAGAGTGATGTCCCTTGTCCACCACGAAAGCGTCTGTCTGACCTGCCGGGACAGACGGCACTGAAAATTGAGCGAGTAAGGGCTCCCGTTCCATACTGCCAAGAGAGCATGCTGAAGGGAGCGGAGATGGAACTGGGCAAATGGAATGGCTTCGATCGCTGCCACCATCCTTCCTAGGACCCTCATACAAAACCGGATGGTGTGAGGTATTGGTTGGCGAAGGATCCGTACCTCCTGACGGAGAACTAGAGCCTTCTCCTGAGGAAGAGTTATCAACCCTTGAGCAGTGTTGAAAATCATTCCTAAAAAGGTGATCCTTTGAGATGGCACGGGAGACGATTTCTTTAGATTCACCAGCCACCCCAGGCGAGCAAGGGTGTCTAGCGTAATGCTGACACTCTTCTCGCAAGCCTGATAGGACGGACCCTTGATGAGGAGATCGTCCAAATATGGCAAAATGACTATCCCCGGGAGTGCAGAATGGACACAACGGCAGCCATAACCTTTGTGAACACCCTGGGGCTGTGGCTAGTCCGAACGGCAAGGCTGTGAACTGAAAGTGAAGGTTGCCGATGGCAAACCGAAGAAACCTCTGATGAGGAGGAAATATGGGGATGTGGAGATAGGCATCCTGAATGTCTATTGATGCTAGAAATTCCCCCTTTTCCATGGCTGCAATAACCGATCGGAGAGACTCCATTCGAAACCGTCGAATTCTGACAAATTGATTTAGTCGTTTTAGGTCCAAAATGGGTCTGACAGAGCCGTCCTTCTTGGGTACTATGAACAGATTGGAGTAAAACCCCTGACCCCTTTCGATCTCTGGAACAGGAACAATGACCCCGCTGCGCCGAAGAGATTCGACCGCCTTGAATAAGGCGTGAACACGGGATTCTTTTCTGGGAAGACGCGAAGGAAAAAATCGATTTGACGGACGATTGATGAATTCTATTTTGTACCCCGAGGAAACTAACTCCCTGACCCACTTGTCGTGAGTAATTGATAGCCAAGTGGGGCGAAACCAGAGTAAGCGGCCGCCTACTCTGGATAAATTGACCGGATTCTGCCTCCAGTCATTTATCCGAATATCTTTGGGATTTAGACCCTCTAGATCTTGGCTGTTGAGATCGCATTCTTCCCAAAGGGTTGGTCTTGTAGGAGACTTGGCGATCTCTGGCCTGATTAGGTCGACCTGAGCCCTGGAGGTGGCTGGCGCGGCCCAACCTGGGTTACGAAAGGCCCTAAAGCGAGGCTGAAGCTGTCGGCGAAAAGGCTGTCTAATCCTCTGCTGAGGAAGGAAACTGCTCTTTCCTCCCGTCGCATCAGATATGAGCTGATCCAACTTCTCGCCAAATAATCGGCCGCTCTGATAGGGTAAGGATGTAAGTGATTTCTTTGAGGTTGAATCCGCTCGCCAAGTTCTCAACCACAAAGCTCTCCTGATAGCAATCGCATTAGCTGCAGCTAATGCCGCGCAATTTGCCGCATCCATAGAAGCGTTGATTAAAAAATCTCCTGCAAGAGCTATCTGATTGGAGATTTCCGTTACCTCAGAAGGCACCTCTATACCGTGAAGGGCTCTATTTAGAGACTCCGACCAAGATATCATGGCCTTAGCAACCCAAGTCGCTGCAAAAGAAGGAGAGAGTGCAGAGCCTGATGCCTCAAACACTGAGCGGGCCAAACTTTCAACCAGACGATCCGTTGGATCCTTGATCGAGGAACCGTTAGGAAGGGAGAGAAGCGTTTTAGACGCTAAACGCGATACAGGAGGATCGACTGTAGGAGATTCTGCCCACACTTTCAGAAGTTCGGGAGCAAAAGGATATCTGGTATTAAGGGCCTTTTGTCCTGCAAAGCGCTTGTCCGGTTTTTCTCGGTGGCGCTGCACCAGCTCCTCAAACTCAGGATGAGCACCAAAAACCTTATGAGTTTGTCTGGCTCGTTTGAAAGACACCTTATGACCAGAGGCCAAGGTGGATTCATCCTCTATCCCCAGGGATTGATTGACAGCTTCAATCAGACTGTCAATTGTCTCCTGACAATACGGTGCCTCTAGATTGAGGGACCCTTCAGAATCAGAATCTGAATACTGATCACTTGCCTCCAAAGGAGAGGGAGAGCGAGAAACTGAGCTAAAGGATGCCGAGGCCCCGGACGGCATAGGCGACGCAGTATGGGTTCGCTTCCCATGCGTCTGCCTGGTAAGAGCGCGGCCCCTGCAGGCCGGAGGTTCCTGAGGCGTAGTGAAGCCGGGTGAACCACTGTCCCTGCTCCTATCGGGAGCTTGAAGGGACTCGATTGCTCTGGTTAATGACGCCACAGATTGAGAAAGAGACAAGGCCCATTCCGGAGGACCTGACGCACTAGGCTCGGTTATAGGTAAGGACTCCTGAGCCCGTTCGGAGTCACAGGCTTCGCAGACCCGATTAGTCTGGGCGTGCGGAAAAGGGGATCTACAGGCAATGCATGCAGTATAAAACACCATGTGGGTCTTAGCCCTTCTGGACATACTGGATCTGTCACAGATTTCCTCCTGTCAGAATAATTTGGATGTGGCGGTGCGGGTAGTAGCGGTGCGGAGCGCAGCAAAAAACGGAGCAACCAGGCTGGAGGTAGTAGCACTTACCCCAGTCCTGTTCCCCGAACGTCCTTTAATGATTTTTCACCTCACTTGCTGGACCGTGTAGCGTAAAAAGGAAGACGGAAGCTCCAGACTTCCAAAAAAAACGCGCTCCCCTTTCAGGGAGGCGTTCCTAAATAGCCGAGCCCTAGGGGGAGGGGTCGCAGGGCGCGGCCTAGCGCCGGCAGAAGCCGGGGACCTGATTTCCAGCCGCGGCCTAGTCTCCGGCCGAAGCCGGGGGCTAAATTTCAGGCCGCGGCCTAGCGCTGGCCGAAGCCGCGGCCTAAATTTTCGGCGGCGGCCGCTCGGGATCAGGGGGGCGGGCCCGCCGGAAGTGCCGCTGCTGGGGGGAGGAGCCCGAGAACGCGCTCCTCTAAACGCCGAACTACCCCTCGCGTTGCCTGACCCTCGGCAAAAGCCGGGGGCTAGATCTCCGCCCGCGGCCTAGCACCGGCATGAAGCCGGGAGGTAAATTTTTGGCGGCGGCCGCCCCTGTGTCGGAGAGCAGGCCGCTGGATACGGGGGGAGGGGTATGGGGAACTCAGCCATGGACTTGCCCGCTTTTGCTTTGGAGCTGCTCCTGAAAACACCGGACCGCTTTCCCTTTGCTCCAACTCTTTCACGACCGACGATCCTGGATTAAAGGTGGGTTCCCGGCCGTGATCCACTGGAGCATATGTAGGCTTTTCTCCCAAAAAAGGTCCCAGCGTCTCTCAGCCGCAGTGGTTAGAGAGGGGCTTCCCAGAAAAAAAGGGGGTGAGGATGGTGTAGGCACCCTAACTCCATCACCCCTTCAGGGGGTGAGGAGAGGGACCATCCGCCTCCTTGCAGCACCGCGGTCTTGCCATTGGTGGCGCAGTGGGGGCCGCACGGACTAACTCTTGCCTCTGTACAGCCTAGGGTTTCAATACCCTAGGGTGGTCAGGGCTGAGTCCGGCATTCATGTCCCACGTTGCGGGAGAGGATACGTGGAGGCTTTACACCACGTGCTCGCCCGTTGATGGTTTGGGGGGATCGGACCCTTTCAATAGGATCCGTCGCCCCTATCTCATCTTCGTGGGAAAGGAAAAAAAAAAAAAATGGTCTGGAAAAATAACCAGACGTGTGCCTCCATCAGACACTAAGCAAGAACTGGGTTTGCCTGCGGCCAGTGCTGAGGTGTATACGGCGGAGGAGGAGCTAACCTCTTTTTATGTTTACTTAGTGTCAGCCTCCTAGTGGCAGTAGCATACACCCACAGTCCTGTGTCCCCCAATGAGACGAAGGAGAAATCACATATGACGCAGGTATGGCTATAGCATGGCGTCCTAGAGGTGTAAATCACTTCAGGAAACATTCTGGTTTTGGAAGTTTTTTACATCCCTTTTATACAGCATTAGGCCTCATACTCACTGGTGCCGATAACGGATGAAAATCAGACGATAAAAAATCGGATGCAAATCTGACCAATGTTAGTCAATGGGTGAGTTCTCATTAGCGATTTTTTTTCTCATCAGATATTGGTGTGAGAAAAAAATCGCAGCTTGCTGCGATTTTATGCGATTTTGGGATGAAAATCGCCAATGCAAGTCAATGGGTGCGATTAAAAAACTAACAGCACTCGCACCATGCACGTGCTGTCCGATTTATATGCACCAGTCTCCTTTGAAAAGCCGGCAATTCATCCCCGGCTACTGTAAAATCACACTGACAGCTCACAAAACAGTAGATACATACACATAGAATACATATATATATATATTATATATATATCACATGTCATTGTAACACATACATATATATATATATTTATAGTTCTTACACTTCTACATACTGTAATAGCTGCTAATTCAATTGCCGGCTTTTGTGAAATCACAGAAGCCGACATGAAATGATACATTGTTTCCACACAGTTAACCATGTCATTTCCTGTATTTTGATATATGGTTTGAACTTACAATTACATGAGTGTATTTGTACAAATTCATTGAAAAAAAATGCGTGGGCTCCCGCTGTATTTTCTCCACCAGACAAAGCAAGCGAGTGGGGGCAGATAATAATAGCCTAGGGAGGGTACATTTTTTTTGTGCCCCCCCTGGCTACTAACATCTGCCCCCAGACACCCCAGAAAGGGCAAATCTATAATTAGATTTGCCCTTTCTGGCACTTTGCCCGTCTATTCCCATTGCCCTGTAGCGGTGGCGAATGGGTTAATAAGGCGTTAATGTCACCTTAGTATTGAAAGGTGACCTTAAGGCAGGTTAATAATTGAGAGCTGTCAATTAGACAACTATCAATTATTAATCCTATTGAAGTAAATAAAAAAACACAAACACACTTTAAGAATAAATAATATTAATGAAATCAAAACACATATTTTTGACCATCTTTTATTTCACTCTTAATCCGTTCGAAGCCCTTGTTCTTCTAAAATAAATATAAAATAATAAAACAACATTATTCTTACCTATCTGGCGATCTGTCACGTCCCATGATGTAATCCTTCACAAAGGGTTAACTAGCAGTCAGATAAGCAGCGCAAGTAATCCTGCCTGCTCATCTGATAGCTCCTGAATGAATGAGCTTATCTCCTGCCAACAGGAGAGGATGTGATTAATGAATGAAGTTTAATTGATTGTATCCACTTTCACATTAGGTCAGGTCACTGAAGTGAAAGTGGCAATAAATCAATTAAGCTCCATTCATGAATCTATTCCTCTCCTTTCACTGGGAGAGTAACTGATTCATTCATGGGGTTACAACTTGGAGACAGCATTAGCTCTCTGCAAGCTGTAACCTGTTAACCCTTTCTGATGGATTACACCGTGGGACCTGACTGTACATCGGATTGGTAAGAATAATTTTGCTTTTTTATTTTATTTTTATTACAGGAAATGGTTTTAGCAGGAAAATAAAATATGGTCAAAAACTGTGTGATTATTTCATTAAACTTATTTTTTATTAAACTGTGTGTGTTTGATTTTTGTATCATACAATAGGATTAATAATTGATAGTTGTCTAATTGACAGCTCTCAATTATTAACCGGCCTTAAGGGCACCTTTCAATACTAAGGTGACATTAAGGTGACATTATTAACCCATTCGCCACCGCTACAGGGCAATGGGAATAGACGGGCAAAGTGCCAGAAAGGGCAAATCTAATTATAGATTTGCCCTTTCTGGGGTGTCTGGGGGCAGATGTTAGTAGCCAGGGGGGGGCACAAAAAAATGTACCCTCCCTAGGCTATTATTATCTGCCCCCACTCGCTTGCTTTGTCTGTCTGGTGGAGAAAATACAGCGGGAGCCCACACATGTTTTTTCAACGAATTTACACCTTTAATTAACCCCTACATGTCTGAAATTTTGCACAAATACACTCATGTAATTGTAAGTTCAAACCATATATCAAAATACAGGAAATGACATGGTTAACTGTGTGGAAACAATGTATCATTTCATTTCGGCTTCTGTGATTTCACAAAAGCCGGCAATTGAATTAGCGGCTATTACAGTATGTAGAAGTCTAGGAACTATAAATATATGTATATATATATGTCACAATTACATACATAATTATATATATATATATATGTATTCTATGTGTGTATATGTATTGTTTCTATTCTTTATTAAAGCTGTCAGTGTGATTTTACAGTAATGCCAGGGATGAATTAGCGGCTATTATACTATGTAGAAGTGTATGACCTATATATATATTATATATATATTAGATGTATATATATATATATATATATATATATATATATATATATTATATATATAATTATTTGCTTTTTGTGAAAATTTTTTTGTTACAATGTGATTTTTACATGACTTTTTACATAGAGATAACTGCTCTATGTAAAACTTCATGTTAAAATCGCATTGCATACAGATGGAAAACTGATGGAAAACTGACAGAAAACGCATGGTGCGATTTAAAATCGCATCAAAATTGCATGCCTTTTTACAACAATGTACCGTTTTTTTCCTGCAGAAAACGGACCGATTTTTTTCCAGCCAGTGAGTATGAGGCCTTAGGGTACGTGCACACTGAATCTTTATGAGGAGCTTTGAGTTCCTGATCAGGATTTGGAGAGTTATCGATCAGTTTATGAATCAACTTTGTTGCTCATAAGAGGAGTTTTTTTGTTTTTTTTTACCTGAAGAGATTTTAAAAAACGCCTGGTGGTGGAATCTATCTACTGTCCAAGAAAAAAGTTACAGGAAAAGAAAAGCTCCTCCAAAACTTCCCAAAGAAATTGCATTTTTTTTAAACAGTTTCTGTATGAAAAGTTTGTGTTATTGTCATTTTCAAAAAAAGATCTGCACATTTTCAAAGGCCATGTTCAAAGGAAATTTATGGGTATTTTTTTTTATAACAGATTTTCTCCAAAATCCCCTGTAAAAAAAAACCATGGAAAACTTTTCCTACTCTTTTCTATGGGAAACCACTTTGCTGTACATGTGATTTTTTTTTAGCTTTTTCTTTCTGGAAGATTTTGAAAAACACCTTTTACACTTTGTTCACACAGAAGATTTAAGGCTGGGGTCACACTGGCGACAAAATCGGACGACTGCAATGCGATGAAATATCACATTGCAGTCGGACCAATGTTAATCTATGGAGCAGCTCCCACCATCAGATTTTTTGTGGTCCGTTTTAAACGTCCGAGTGCAATCGCAGCATGCTGCCACTGTCACCGATTGTGGGTCGACTATCGCCAATGCAAGTCAATGGGAGCGATGAAAAATCTGATTACAAATGGACCACACTGTGTGACTTGCGATTAAATCGCACCGGTGTCCTTTAGAAAAGCCGGCAATTCATCCCCGGCTATACTGTAAAATCACACTGACAGCTTTATTAAAGAATAGAATCAATACATATACACACATAGAATCCACATATATATATATATATATATATGTCATTGTGACATATATATATATATATATACATATATTTATAGTTCCTAGACTTCTACATACTGTAATAGCCGCTAATTCAATTGCCGGCTTTTGTGAAATCACAGAAGCCGACATGAAATGATACATTGTTTAGACACAGTTAACCATGTCATTTCCTGTATTTTGATATATGGTTTGAACTTACAATTACATAAGTGTATGTGTACAAAATTTCAGACATGTAGGGGTTAATTAAAGGTGTAAATGCGTTGTAAAAAAAAATGTGTCAAATCTCTAATTAGATTTGCCCTTTCTGGGGTGTCTGGGGGCAGATGTCAGTAGCCAGGGGGGACACAAAAAAAATGTACCCTCCCTAGGCTATTATTATCTGCCCCCACTTGCTTTGCTTTGTCTGTCTGGTGGAGAAAATACAGCGGGAGCCCATGCATTTTTTTACAACGAATTTACACCTTTAATTAACCCCTACATGTGTGAAATTTTGCACACATACACTTATGTAATTGTAAGTTCAAACCATATATCAAAATACAGGAAATGACATGGTTAACTGTGTCTAAACAATGTATCATTTCATGTCGGCTTCTGTGATTTCACAAAAGCCGGCAATTGAATTAGCGGCTATTACAGTATGTAGAAGTCTAGGAACTATAAATATATGTATATATATATGTGTTCTATGTGTATATATCTATTCTTTCTATTGTGATTTAAATACTATTCTTTTGGATCCATTATATGTCACTTTTGCAAGACTGCGAGAAATTCTCGCAAGTCGGATGTAAATCGGATGTGACAACTACGGTCAGATGCGACTAAATCGCATCAACTACAAAAAATTGGATGCTAGTCGCATCAATGTTCATGAAATTTTAATCCGATTATCGACCGACTAAAACGGTCAGCTTTTTTAGTCGGTGTGTGTGACTCCAGCCTTAAAGAGGTTTTTGGATTGGATGTGTTACAAAAACTGCTTCAAAAACACTTGGAAACACTTTTCCGATTCATCTCTACGTTCAATCAGTCTTTTCCCCTATACCTGGGTCAGAGGACTGTTCATGTGAGGAGCTTTCTCAGCTTTTTTCTTTTTTTTTATCCTGAAGAAGTTTTGAAAAACACATGTTGGAAAAAATAAATGATGTTTTTTTTTTGTAATAATTTGATCTGAAGGAACGCTCTCCACACTAGATCCAGTGCAAACAAGACAGAAAACAGCGCTTCAGGAGAAAAAAACATTCCCAGTCTTTAGAATCTCCTAAAGAAGTTTTCACTTAAAAAAACTCTGAATAAGAGTCAAAAAAGTGACGTGAGCTTTCTGTTTTCTTTTTTTTCCACCAGGTGTTTTCAAATCTCTTCAGGGAAAAGAAAAGTTGAAAAGACGCCTCGTATGGACTTCAAAGTGGATTTCCCACAGGACTAAACTGGGAGAGTTTTCTGAATGTTCTTGATGCCGTTTTTGAGGACAATTTCTCCAAACTCTCGGTGAGAACATTGCCTTTGAAGCAGATCCTGAGGGAAACCTCTCCAACTAGGTGCCGTCTAATAAAATGGCTGCAAAAAAAGCTTCAGGAAAGCAAAACCTCCTCCAAACATTACCCAAAAATGCAGCACTTTCTGAAGCGGTTTCCACTTGAAAAAGTTTGAATTTCTTCACCTCAAAAAACTCAGTGTGTGTGCAAGCTTTTGATAACATCATGAAGTATCATGCACATTTTTTTTTTAGGCGTTTTTTTTCTTCAAAATCCCTTATGAACAAAAAAAGCCCCAAAAAACCCCTCTGAACAGCAAAGTGTATTACCTGAGAATGAATTGGAAGAGTTTTCCGAGCATATTTTAAGAGGATTTTGGAGGGATCTTCTCCAAAAAAGCCTCCACCCCATGTGAACACAGCCTACCCTACTGAAGTGGTCTCCAAGCTTGCTGGGAGTTGTAGTCTCATAACATCCATGAGACAGATATAATGTCTTTTATTAGAGCGATAACTAGTGACCCATCGCCCGCGCTTCTAATCCCGGGCGAGCTCTTGGCGCGCTCATCTTATCGTATTCCGTGCACAATCGCTTGCACCGACCGCTCGCGCTCCATGGGACGATCACACACACCATCGACATTTATGCTGACGCCGCCAGCCCAAATTACATCTGAAATCTTTCTAAGGATCCAGTCAAACGCGGCCATGTTCTTGCTCTTCTGAATGAGGCGTGTATCTAATAAAGATAAGAGAGGCAGCGAGGCTGGTGGATAATGGCCGCGACGCCGGGACGTGCTGACTGCAGCGTGTGAACGAGACCGTAAATAACAAGAGCGCGGAAACTCCAGAAGACAAGAGGGAGGCGAGGATTGTAAAGAGAAGCAAATCCACAGACATTCTGGGATCTCTAGTTCCACAATCGCAGCACGGCGGATTACAGCACATGGATTTTTGCCAAAGTTTTTGAGGGTTTTACTGTTTTATTGCAGCAGAATTGCGCCATTTGGGTATGTGCACACGGAGTATTTTGAGGAGGTTTTGAAGCAGAAAGTCTCCAAATCTAAAACTACTACATAGCCTAAGACTCATCCTATTGCTACCCCATAATGTACAGACTGTGACTCGTGCAGTGCTGCCCCCTGGTGCCCACAGCTGGTAATTACACAGGGAGGGTCAGATCTGGCGCGGTCTGGAGGGACAGCGAGATCTTCCAGAAATGCAGATTTCGTACATATCTGTTTCCCATTAGCACCGTGTGACTTACAGCTCCGGACAAGAACCGTCTCTAATGCCTGACGTCTTCTATAAACGATATAAATGTGGTTTATTAGGGAGGAAGCGCTCATCTTGCATTTTTTCACTTTGGGGAGGAAACTGCCCTCGCTTTCCAGGCAGTGGTTTGTCAGCCACGGTGCAAATATCTGGAAGATGATTTTAACACATGTCCGGGGCGTCCTGAGAGACGAGCTCCTCCGGACAGTGCGGTGCGTGCGTCAGCAGGGCAGGCGGCCATTTCCATCACCGCGACGCAGGCTGCGGCAGGATTTACCGGGAGGATACTTAATGTTCTAATCCATACCTTGTGTCGCTCCCATCCGGACTCGCGCCCACCGCGGAGCCTCGCGAATCGCTTGCATATTTGTAAACCACGAGCAGGCAGTTTTTGCAGAGCTGGACCAGCCGATGACAACACTGGAGCTGATCGGGTGTCACGACCTCGGTGCTTTTGCTGAAGATCGTCTCCCATGAGGTGCTGCTGGCAAAGAAAACACAAATGACCTCATGTTCTCGGACACAAATGCCAAAATACGAGCGTTATATGAAGCAGGAGGTTTAGCCGAGCGAGGGGTGGAATATGACGTGTGACCCCTCCGCGATCTGCTGGAACAGACCCATAGACGTGAAGCCAAAGGCGACAGATGGAGAAAAGCTGCGAAAAAAAACAGTGTTCAACCCTACAATAATAAATATCACTAACTCAGCGCAGACTTGTCTGGGGCTCACCCAGCTTTCCTAGGAACAATGTGACACACAGGAGCTGCAGTATCCAGCTTTTCTATAAATATAGACACATGGCTTCCACCGGTGATGCCCATCTGATAAGAGGCAGGACTGATGTAAAACCCACCCAAAAGTGGAGGTACTGGCCGGTTTAGGGGATATTCAGGACAGGACTTCAGCAAACTGCATAAATCAATACCAGTAGTAAAGAAACGTTAAGCTACATCTTATCAGAGAAATCTGCTTCTTTCACCATTCACTCTGAAAAATCTGCTATGATGAAGCTCGACCTTGTACGCGCAGCTCACTGAGAGATCAGATTACAGCTATGTCTATGGAGAAGAGAGAAAGAGTGTGTGAGAGTGAGGGCTGCCGCTTTTTAGTAAGTGTTTACTGCACCCCCAGCAATGGATTCACAGCTACACTGTTCAGTACTGCTGTATAATGTCCTCCATGCTGCTTTCCAGTAAATGCTTTATTTCATTCCAGAGCTGACTTATTAGCTTAAATGCTCGGTACTATTGTATATTGTCCTCCATGCTGCTGTTTGCTAGTAAGTGTTTTGTTTCACTCCAGAGCTTAGTTCACAGCTACACTGTTCAGTATTGCTGTATACTGTGCTCTCAATGATCTTGCTTATTTTAAGTGCCTATTTTATTCCACACCAGTGATGGATTAAGAGCTACACTGGTCAGTTGTGCTTTATAATTGCCACAATGCCTCTGCTTTCTAGTAAGGCTTTTCTTTAATTGTAGAACTGGATTCACAGCTACACTACTCAGTACTACTATATAAGGCCCTCCATGCTGCTGCTTTGAAGTTTTTTTTCTATAGAATGGGATGACAAAAGTTGATTACAAATTGTCCTGTTGTTTTGTGCACCAGTGATTGGTTTAGGAATGCACTAACAAATGTTGAGTTTCACTGCAGCACCCCACAGGAGAAATTAAGTATTACATTACTGCATTGGAAATCAGTCAAACCCTATTTAATGTACAGTCTTCCAGAAATGCACTATAGATAAGGGTCCTAAATAGGAGACCTCCCCCTTTTCCAGTAAAAGTTCTGCATGACATGAGGTTCCTGAAGCAGAGGGCCCTCTATGATTCCAGAACCCCGCGGGTTCCTTAAAGCTTGGGACGTGGCGGCCATTCACAGCGATCACACGGAGAGCAATTGTCAGAAGCTTTTAGTAGTTATGAAATACGATGAGAGAAAATCCAGATTGATTCCAAGTAGACTTCAGAATACAGCGAGGCGTAATCACGGCAAAACTAATAACAAATATGTAACCGGAGAAAATTCAATTGTCCAATGCCGAGCGCAGATCAAAAGAGCGTAAAGGAACAGAAGAAAAAACATTTAAGTAAATAAATTTGGCGACTCCGGCCTGTTTCCAGTGTAATGAAAACTTAATGATTTCCATTTTCTTCTGACTGCCGGACCGGCTCCCAAACCTCACGTGTGTAAGAACATTTACGTACTCGAAATGACTCTGATTGAAGGGAAGTGCGCGCCGCCGTCCCCACAGATCAATTTGCTTCTTTTCTATTTGATGTGTGTCAACAAAAACCAAGGAAATACTTTGTAAAATAAAACAAAAAAAAAAAATCAGCCCAATAGATCTGAGCCGCTTCTATCATAACCGGATTGTCGCCGGAAGGCAAAACTCGCAATCATCATTGATGGAGGCTCCGGGAGCTGGGAAATATGGTGCCAATGGGCACAACGGAAGCGGAATCTGTCGTCTACATTGCTGAACGCAATCTATTACTTTCTGTTTTCAGCCATTTCTGTCTTGGGTGTTGAATCTAATAATGCCATTATAATTCAGCATCCAAATATTCAGAAACCCTGAGAATCTTCAAAACCCTCCAGGAGACGCTGAGTGTTTGGGCGCAGGCCGTACTGATGCCGCTATTAGGTGACACCTTCTCTGCACCCGTTCTCCGGCCCTCAGCGACGGTCCGCACCGCCCCGATCTGCAGAAACACAACAAACCTTCTGGAATCACTGATTTTATTTTTTTTTTCATGTGGTGCAAAAAATTTGCCAACTCCTACGGGATCCTGAGAGATCGCCCCTTTTTCTGGGAGCCTCCTGAGTTGAGAAATATATTGACATCTGATCCAAGATATCTAGTAATTCGGTATCAATAGAAGTGTCATTCATTCTAGATATCTATGCATCTATTTAATCCAGATCTAATGATGCAGAAATGCTAATAATCTACCTGGATTCCCAGGTCGGGAATGTCTGGAGAAACAGACTCTTGTGTCAGTACTTTGGTTTACGATGTCATTCTCACCTCCGGGGCATTTCTGACTTCACACTTCAACATCCTTAGCCAATATGGAGTCTGCCTTATTTGCCCTTTCATCCAGAAGAGCATTTGTGAGGTCAGACCCTGATATTAGGGAGAGGTCGGACTCGCTATCTCCGGTCTAGTTCATAAAGATGTACAGAACACATCTCCTCCAGAGTCTAGTGGTGGCGGTTTTACACCACTCCATCCGACACTCGGCATTGCGCTTGGTGATGTACGGCTGCATGCAGCTTTTCAGCTGATACTCCTGATGGGGGTGCAGTGATTGTGCTGACGCCAGAGGAGGTCTGGACTCTGCAGATATGGGGTCAGCAGAGAGGTGGTGACTTTTCTGCCCTCTGCTCCTCAGCACTCGGTCCCCCGCTCTGTAATGTTACAGGGTCTCCACTGACCTCACGTCACCACTCTCAAATGCTATCATGATGTAAAGCAAGACAGCAATGGAAGCTGGAATGGAGGTCTGTCCTCTTCAACAATGAGTCTTTTGTCCTAGGATTCAAAGAGCACTGGAGATTGTTCAGGAAATAACATGGGTAATGCCATAAAGAGGCCTTCATGAGGGAACGTGAAAGTGATCCAGGAACCGTTTTTCCACATGACAGCCCAAGGCCACATGTTCCTTGCACTACCGTGAGCCGCCTGCATGGCCTAAACCTGCTCACATGGCTGCAGCGTCTCCGGACTTGTCTCCATCGAGCACATCAGGGATGTCATTGGTCGGTGATTACACTGGAGCTGCCAGCAGCGTTTCCGGACTTGTCTCCATCGAGCACATCATTGGTTGGTGATTACACAGGAGCTGTCTGCAGAGTCTTCGGACTTGTCTCCATCGAGCACATCGGTGACATCATTGGTCGGTGATTACACAGGAGCTGCTGGCAGAGTCTCCGGACTTGTCTCCATCAAGCACATCGGGGATGTCATTGGTCGGTGATTACACAGGAGCTGCTGGCAGTGTTTCCGGACTTGTCTCCATCGAGCACATCGGGGACGTCATTGGTCGGTGATTACACAGGAGCGGCTGGCAGCGTCTCCGGACTTGTCTCCATCGAGCACATCGGGGACGTCATTGGTCGGTGATTACACAGGAGCTGCTGGCAGTGTTTCCGGACTTGTCTCCATCGAGCACATCGGTGACATCATTGGTCGGTGATTACACAGGAGCTGCCGGCAGCGTCTCCGGACTTGTCTCCATCGAGCACATCGGTGACATCATTGGTCGGTGATTACACAGGAGCTGCCGGCAGCGTCTCCGGACTTGTCTCCATCGAGCACATCGGTGACATCATTGGTCGGTGATTACACAGGAGCTGCTGGCAGAGTCTCCGGACTTGTCTCCATCAAGCACATCGGGGATGTCATTGGTCGGTGATTACACAGGAGCTGCTGGCAGTGTTTCCGGACTTGTCTCCATCGAGCACATTGGGGACGTCATTGGTCGGTGATTACACAGGAGCGGCTGGCAGCGTCTCCGGACTTGTCTCCATCGAGCACATCGGGGACGTCATTGGTCGGTGATTACACAGGAGCTGCTGGCAGTGTTTCCGGACTTGTCTCCATCGAGCACATCGGTGACATCATTGGTCGGTGATTACACAGGAGCTGCCGGCAGAGTCTCCGGACTTGTCTCCATCGAGCACATCGGTGACATCATTGGTCGGTGATTACACAGGAGCTGCCGGCAGCGTCTCCGGACTTGTCTCCATCGAGCACATCGGTGACATCATTGGTCGGTGATTACACAGGAGCTGCTGGCAGAGTCTCCGGACTTGTCTCCATCAAGCACATCGGGGATGTCATTGGTCGGTGATTACACAGGAGCTGCTGGCAGTGTTTCCGGACTTGTCTCCATCGAGCACATTGGGGACGTCATTGGTCGGTGATTACACAGGAGCGGCTGGCAGCGTCTCCGGACTTGTCTCCATCGAGCACATCGGGGACGTCATTGGTCGGTGATTACACAGGAGCTGCTGGCAGTGTTTCCGGACTTGTCTCCATCGAGCACATCGGTGACATCATTGGTCGGTGATTACACAGGAGCTGCCGGCAGCGTCTCCGGACTTGTCTCCATCGAGCACATCGGTGACATCATTGGTCGGTGATTACACAGGAGCTGCCGGCAGCGTCTCCGGACTTGTCTCCATCGAGCACATCGGTGACATCATTGGTCGGTGATTACACAGGAGCTGCTGGCAGAGTCTCCGGACTTGTCTCCATCAAGCACATCGGGGATGTCATTGGTCGGTGATTACACAGGAGCTGCTGGCAGTGTTTCCGGACTTGTCTCCATCGAGCACATTGGGGACGTCATTGGTCGGTGATTACACAGGAGCGGCTGGCAGCGTCTCCGGACTTGTCTCCATCGAGCACATCGGGGACGTCATTGGTCGGTGATTACACAGGAGCTGCTGGCAGTGTTTCCGGACTTGTCTCCATCGAGCACATCGATGACATCATTGGTCGGTGATTACACAGGAGCTGCCGGCAGAGTCTCCGGACTTGTCTCCATCGAGCACATCGGTGACATCATTGGTCGGTGATTACACAGGAGCTGCCGGCAGCGTCTCCGGACTTGTCTCCATCGAGCACATCGGTGACATCATTGGTCGGTGATTACACAGGAGCTGCTGGCAGCGGATCCTGATGATTTGCACACTCATCGGCAGAACCTTCCTCAGACGACCATTAATAACCTCGATGACAGCAGCCGAGGCCGGAGGTGCCGGGATTTCTGCACGAGCTTCAGCCTCCAGACTGGATAAATTGAGATGATGTGAAAATTTCGTTCACATTTTTCCATCATTTGCAGATCAGTGACGTCTCCATCCAGTGATCTCCATCGTTCACCACTTCTCCTTCTTAGTGCTGTAATTTCGGTGTTGAGGAGAGCGTGCTTATATACATCTACAAACGGGCTCCCCTGGAAAAATAAATAAAAGACTATACACATAACGTCCCATTTTGGAGAGCGTGGACCCTGTGCTGTCGACAGCACGACTTATAACTGTGTGTCGGCAGCTCGCGGAGATGTGACCTTGTCTGTGGCACCAGAGCTGCAGGTTGGCACAATGACAGCCCGCACAGCAGAAAGGACAGATGGTGCTCTGGGAGGTTGGAGTTCAGTTCAGTGATCAGCATGGAGATAAAGAAGGCCGAGCACGGGGAATATTAAACACCCAAATCTGCCAGACAAATAAGAGGTCAATATGTTAAGCTCCATCTAAACACAGATTTCCTGGTGGCCCGTAGCGCCGGTGACCGGGAGCTGGCGCATCTCTCAGCCCTGTACACAGGATCATTCGGGGTGACGATTCCTGTGTCTCCAGGGACGGCGGCGGTGGGGAGCGAGTCTTATCGGGGGCTCCGGTTATTAGCTCATACATAGAAGACCTTCTTTACTGTGATTGGCATTTCCACTTTGGATTACCGGAGCCGGCCGCCGGCATTCTTCTCCTCGGCTCGGGATTCTTAGCATTAGACTGGAGAATGTTTTCAAGCCTTTAATAATCCAATCAGAAAGTGAAAATACAGAAGCATCTCGTCTGTCAGACACTTTTTGTCCGGATACATTTGCCCCATTACCGAGCCGCCTGTTAGTATTTCCATTGGCTGATAACTTGCAGTAAGCCGCTCTCGTATGCAATTTATTCATACATTTCAATAGTCGCGGTTACAGAAGTTTATTTTATTTTTTTACTTTTATTATTTTTTTGTCGCTTTTATTTTTCAATTTATTTATATTTTCTTCACACTGAAGCCAAAAAGATGAACTTATCTCTTCATGAAATGGACTTCAGGTCTGAATATAGATCACAGCTCTTTTATTTTTTTTTCTACTTGATAAAAAAGCCAATTCTTTAATATTCCTTCTGCCGCGCATTTGCCAAATCGCTCCACAAAGAAAAGAGTCGTTGGAAGGAAAGTTTCACATAAAAAATGCTGCGTATTATGCAGCTTGATATAAGTAAGGTAATTTTTTGGGCAACTTCCAATAGTCTCTAATGGAAAAATGTCATGACAGCCAAGATGGGAGGCTAGAAAATGTTCCGGGTGCGGAGTACGCGGCCGGCATCACAAACCAGAGCAAAGACGCTTAAAGTAAATAGTTTTCTCTTAAAGAAAAAATAATAAATAAAATTGCCTGGAGGTTTAAAGCCATCGCGAGTCAGAACAAAAAATATTAAATGTACAAAAACTTACAGGACTTGACGAAAAAAAGAAAAGTAAACTTCTGGACTTTCCTAGCAGGATAATAGGATATTATCCTAACTCGGATATATTGTAAAATAACCTCATTCTATAGTCCAAACTGGGACATACAGAAACCTCAGAGGGGCTACAAAGGACCCCAGTCCAGTCTTATCCAGGGAAGAGAGCCGCCGAGCAACAGTGGATCCAACACTGACAGACACAGCCCGTCATTCCACATTTCTACCTGTAGTGGCCGCTGCAGGGAAATGAAGCAGTGCGATCACCAAGTGACGATCGGCGGATCAGCTGCTTCAATCTCAAAAAAGGTTGTATTGGTGCACAAATATTGTGAAGACATGAAGATGTTTACTTTGCCCATGGTCTCGTTTTCATTGCAGGCCTGCAATTATGAAAGTGAGTCAGTGTCATGCTTTGTGCTATAACAAGGATATGGTCAATCTCTGCACATTAAAATCAGAATGACCTTCAATAAACTGTCCTCCATCCCTCTGAACCAAAAGGACACCACGCAGGTCAGGGATCAGTGGCCTCAGTGAAGTGTTGGCGAGCCTTCATGCTTCCAGCACCCACCTGCCACCCAGTGGAACTAGAATCCTAGAATGGTAGAGTTGGAAGGGACTCCAGGGTCATCATGTCCAGCTCCCTGCTCAATGCAGGAGTCACTAAACCCTCTCAGACAGATGTCTGTCCAGCCTCTGTTTGAAGACTTCCATTGAAGGAGAACTCACCACCTCTCATGGCCGCCTGTTCCACTCATTGATCGTCCTCACTCGCAAAAGTTTTTTTTAAATATCTAATCTGTATCTTCTCCCTTTCAGTTTCATCTCATTGCATCTCGTGTTTCCTTGTGCAAATGAGAATAATGATGATCCTTCTACAATGTGACAGCCCTTCAGATATTTGTAGACAGCTATTAAGTCTCCTCTCAGTCTTCTTTTTTGCAAGATAAACATTCCCAGATCCGGTATCCGTTCCTCATAGGACATACTTTGCAGTCTGCTCACTATTTTGGTCGCTCTTCTTTGAACTTGCTCCAGGTTTTCAATGTCTTTTATATAATGTGGTGCCCAGAACTGGACACAGCATCCAGATGAGGTCTGACCAAAGAGGAGTAGAGGGGAGAATGACCTCACGTGATCTAGACTGTATGCTTCTGTGAATACATCCTAGAACTGTACTTGCCTTTTTTGCTGCTGCATCACACTGTTGACTCATGTGCAGTCTGTGATCTATTAGTATACCCAAGTCTTTTTCACACGTGCTGTTGCTTAGTTCTATTCCCCCCATTTTGTAGATGTAATTTTCATTTTTCTTGCCCAGATATAGACGATAATAGCTCAGTCTAGGTTGGCTCTCTTCTTGGAGGAGAGAGTAAGGGGTTTGCAACCCTGAAGTCGTCACACTTCACCTCCCACAAACTGACCATGGGGATACCGATAAGGGAACCGCATCATGAAAATTCCTTGTGATGGACACACAACATAAATGCTCAGAATATATATATATAAGGGGTCTCTGTGTAATACCAACCAGACCTTCAGCAACAAAACTCTCCATCATGGCCAAAAGCATCAGAACAATGAAGTGCACTGTTTAAACCCACAGTCACCACCCCAGGGGCACGTCTGAACCTCAGACTCTCAAACTACTGGCACATGGATGTATAAGATATGTGGCAGCCAGTGTACTCCCCAAAGCTTCCATCAGTGTGCAGTAGTGTATCCGCTCCACAGAAGCAAGGGCCAGAGCCACCGATGGGAACAGATACTGCATGCGATCTTAGCCAAATGGCCGTAGTGACCGTCTAGTCTCCAGAGCTAAGACTATTGGTTCCAAGCTCATGTGTTAAGAGGGTGGGGGAAGGGCTGGTACTCCTTAGAGACCACTGTACAGGCAATACTCCAAGGGAGAAAAGTATGCAGATTGGCTCCCCCACAGCTCCGTTGCAGATGGCTGTTCCGGGTGTTTGCCGCTCTTCAGTGCATGGCAGAGTTTGGATGGCTGAATGTGACGCCTTTGTGCAACGTGAGGCAAGTGCTGGTTCAGGCGGTCTATAGACGAGTCTTTGGCTCAGCAATTATTCTTGGTCACATTGCAAGGCTCGGACATTGCCTTATAGTGACGTCACCTCTCTTAGGATCTTTTTTTGTGGGAGTGCTAATTTACAAGTATATGTGATGTCATTAAAGCAGCAGGCAAAGGTGTCATCACAGGTTAGTAGACAAGCGTCCGGATAAGCAGCACTTGGAAGAATGTAATTCTGCTTTGTCTAGCTGAATGCAAAATTCAAAGCTCCTCTGGATGGACCAGGGTCTCCTCTAAACTCCGCTCTCGCGCCTGTGGTCTCCCTCTATGCGGACATGTGCATTTAGGCATTTAGTACGGGCAAAGAACATATTTTGGGATGCCCCATGCTGGCTCTGATCTGCCTGCTCTGTGCCTCCTCAGTGACTCACCTCTCTGATCTTACAAGATGTTAGTGATCGATGCTTCATCCATGAGGTCCGCGCCGGTGGCCCTGCTCCACGGCCTCGGATGTAAATGCCAATCATCATGGAAGACCTAATGGCAGATGTCCACTGGGTGTCACATAATTAATGCCCAGGACGGTAGAATGTAGGTATTAGAGGGCTATTCCACAAAATAACTTGTAGATCATGGGTCAGTCTCCAGGGACTCCCAACAATCCCGAGGCCGGGACTCTGAAATGCCCCATCAGCCACTCACGTGCAGCAATGCTCTACTGCTTCCTCGTGGGCCTGTCGGAGATAGCGGAGCACTGCACTCTGCTGCTTGTGGCAGTCCCATACAGTAAAGATGGGGAGCACTGCACTCTGCTGCTTGTGGCAGTCCCATACAGTAAAGATGGAGCCTGCACTTGCTGCTGTGGCAGTCCCATACAGTAAAGATGGAGCGCTGCAACTGCTGCCTGGGCAGTCCATACAGTAAAGATGGAGCGCTGCACTCTGCTGCCTGAGGCAGTCCCATACAGTAAAGATGGAGCCTGCACTTTGCTGCTTGGGCAGTCCCATACAGTAAAGATGGAGCCTGCACTTGCTGCCTGAGGCAGTCCCATACAGTAAAAGATGGAGCGCTGCACTCTGCTGCCTGAGGCAGTTCCATACAGTAAAGATGGAGCGCTGCACTCTGCTGCCTGAGGCAGTTCCATACAGTAAAGATGGAGCGCTGCACTCTGCTGCCTGTGGCAGTCCATACAGTAAAGATGGAGCGTGCACTCTGCTGCCTGATGGCAGTCCCATACAGTAAAGATGGAGCATGCACTCTGCTGCCTGAGCAGTCCATACAGTAAAGATGGAGACTGCACTCTGCTGCCTGATGGCAGTCCCATACAGTAAAGATGGAGCGCTACACTCTGCTGCTGAGGCAGTCCCATACAGTAAAGATGGAGCGCTGCACTCTGCTGCCTGAGGCAGTCCCATACAGTAAAGATGGAGCGTGCACTCTGCTGCCTGAGCGTCCCCATACAGTAAAAATGGAGCTGCACTCTGCTGCCTGAGGCAGTCCCATACAGTAAAGATGGAGCGCTGCACTCTGCTGCCTGAGGCAGTCCCATACAGTAAAGATGGAGCGCTGCACTCTGCTGCCTGTGGCAGTCCCATACAGTAAAGATGGAGCGCTGCACTCTGCTGCCTGAGGCAGTCCCGTACAGTAAAGATGGAGCGCTGCACTCTGCTGTCTGAGGCAGTCCCATACAGTAAATCCAGAGCAGATAATCCTCATCTAGAGCCTTAATTCTCCACAGATTCCCATTAATAAATAGCAAATATTATTCACATTTAGGGATTATAAACCGGAGTATAATCTGCTGATTGCGTCCTGGACAGTGATATATTAGTGTACGACCGAGCAGAAAACACGTCAGCTGCAACTGCGGATATAACCAGAGCTGCAATATACCAGGTAACCAGCGGCTCCTCAGTCACTTGTATAGGACAGGTGTATACAGCTCTGCATACACTGAGAGCGGCTCCTCGGTCACTTATATAGGACAGGTGTATACAGCTCTGTATACATCATGAGCATCCCCCATTATCTGGCCGGTATTTGCCATGTACGTCGCTGCAGAGAAGAGAGCATGCAGAGCGTACCTGGGCAGAGAAGAGAGAGTGCAGAGCGTACCTGGGGGCAGAGAAGAGAGCGTGCAGAGCGTACCTGGGGCAGAGAAGAGAGCGTGTAGAGCGTACCTGGGGCAGAGAAGAGAGCGTGCAGAGCGTACCTGGGGCAGAGAAGAGAGCATGCAGAGCGTACCTGGGGCAGAGAAGAGAGAGTGCAGAGCGTACCTGGGGCAGAGAAGAGAGCGTGCAGAGCGTACCTGGGGCAGAGAAGAGAGCGTGAGAGCGTACCTGGGGCAGAGAAGAGAGCGTGCAGAACATACCTGGGGCAGAGAAGAGAGCGTGTAGAGCGTACCTGGGGCAGAGAAGAGAGCGTGCAGAACATACCTGGGGGCAGAGAAGAGAGCATGCAGAGCGTACCTGGGGCAGAGAAGAGAGCATGCAGAGCGTACCTGGGGCAGAGAAGAGAGCGTGCAGAGTGTACCTGGGGGCAGAGAAGAGAGCGTGCAGAGCGTACCTGGGGCAGAGAAGAGAGCATGCAGAGCGTACCTGGGGCAGAGAAGAGAGCGTGCAGAGTGTACCTGGGGCAGAGAAGAGAGCGTGCAGAGCGTACCTGGGGACAGAGAAGAGAGCGTGCAGAGCGTACCTGGGGCAGAGAAGAGAGCATGCAGAGCGTACCTGGGGCAGAGAAGAGAGCATGCAGAGCGTACCTGGGGCAGAGAAGAGAGCGTGCAGAGAGTACCTGGGGCAGAGAAGAGAGCATGCAGAGCGTACCTGGGGCAGAGAAGAGAGCGTGCAGAGAGTACCTGGGGCAGAGAAGAGAGCGTGCAGAGCGTACCTGGGGCAGAGAAGAGAGCATGCAGAGCGTACCTGGGGCAGAGAAGAGAGCGTGCAGAGCGTACCTGGGGCAGAGAAGAGAGCGTGCAGAGCGTACTTGGGGACAGAGAAGAGAGCGTGCAGAGCGTACCTGGGGCAGAGAAGAGAGCGTGCAGAGCGTACCTGGGGCAGAGAAGAGAGCATGCAGAGCGTACCTGGGGGCAGAGAAGAGAGCGTGCAGAGAGTACCTGGGGCAGAGAAGAGAGCGTGCAGAGCGTACCTGGGGCAGAGAAGAGAGCATGCAGAGCGTACCTGGGGCAGAGAAGAGAGCACTGCAGAGCGTACCTGGGGCAGAGAGAGAGCATGCAGAGCGTACCTGGGGCAGAGAAGAGAGCGTGCAGAGCGTACCTGGGGCAGAGAAGAGAGCATGCAGAGCGTACCTGGGGCAGAGAAGAGAGCATGCAGAGCGTACCTGGGGCAGAAAAGAGAGCGTGCAGAGAGTACCTGGGGCAGAGAGGAGAGCGTGCAGAGCGTACCTGGGGCAGAGAAGAGAGCGTGCAGAGCGTACCTGGAGTCACAGAAGCAGCTCCACAGTCCCTGGCCGTGACTCCACAGGAGACGATTGAACACACGGTTAAAGCTCCGGTACAAGTGTAAACACTCCACGTCCGACACGCGCCAGACGCGCTGCAGAACCGAGCGAATGTTCGACCTCACGATGTCCAAAATCTGAGAAGAAAGAGAGAAAAAGAATCAGACGTACCGTGTAAACCCTGGAGATGACCGGCGAACAGGGCAGCGATCACCAGGAGGGGGCGCCACATAGTATAATGCAAGAAATCCCAGTATTTACCATAATATCACTTGTGGGCCCCTCTATATAAAGCCGGTCAGTGGGGGCCCCGCTGATACAAGAAGCGTCTAGTCAGTGCTCTGCAGAAAAACAATCAATGATCTGTTCATCAAAATTCACTCCCGACAGGCACGGACTCTGTTACAATGTGTTGTCATGGTCAGAAAAATGACTGCGTTCTGCCAAAAACAGCGCCCGCTCCAGTCCGCTGGTCATCTCTGGTATTAGAAGTGAATGAGATGAGCGGCAACACCACATACAACCTGTGGACAGGGGTGGCATGTTTTTTATTTTTAATCCTCTATAATTCTATTAATGATGAAAGTAAAACTGCAACAGCCAAAAAGTAACTCGATGGTTGTCGGATGTCGCCCGGGTGTCAATTTCCATCTTGGTCTTTCACTGCTACTATTTGGTATAACATCCTATGTGATCTCCAACTCTCTGGGGGGCAGACGTCGGCCACAAGACAGACCCCAATCACTGCCGGTACATACAAAATCCAGAAAGCAGAGAAGATACCTGGGTAACAGCCGACGTCTCTTACCTTTCTCTGCTTCACAGAATCCAGCTTGATCAGCCAGTAGGAGGCCACCTTGGGTTTGTGATATCGCCAGTTCTCCATTATCTGTACAAGCACAGTGGAAACGTGTTAGAAATCGTTGTGTTTGTGCAGATTTAATATAAGGAATGGGGAAAAAAAAATGACGCCATGAAGAACAGGTAGAATTACACTGAGTCTACAGTCACCTTGCTTGCTATTGGTAAGCAGGGGTGGGGCAGTGGGCGTGGCCAAAAGACAACTGATTCCCGGCCCCAGAGGAGCATCTTGGGTGCAGACAGAGCTCCATCACAGGGAATGGTGTGGCGGTAATTCCGGCACTAATGTGCTGCAGAGGACGCTACAACCAGGCATAAAAGTGCAAGACAAAAGGGACTATAGATTATCTGGTGCCTTAAACCACCAGGGGTGGAAATAAACCACTTGTTATATAGCAGAACTAAGCGGCCATGGGACAAGCAAGGGGAGAAAAAGCATCCAGCACAGTCGCCTACTAAGGTGGAGTACAGGAGAAAAACAGAGCTCCATCAACGAAGAGGAGCGGCATGAAAGTGCCCAGTAGACAGCGGGTACTGTGCGCCAAAAAACACAAGACGCCAGGCACAGGGGCACCTTGGGTAAAGGGGGAACGTTACGTCTTACTGGATGCTTGTATTTATTTTGCAACCCACCCTCACTAATATGATCTGGTGAAGGCCACTTTAATATTTTCTAGTTTTGATTAATTTTCCTGTTCATGACTCATGGCGGCTTTAACAGTTGTAAGCAATAAAAAAGGATTTTGGGGATACGTCAAAAGTAAAAGAAAAGTCAAAGATGCTATAGGACTTTTACAGGATGAAAATGATGAAATGGTAAGTCAGGATGTTGAGAAGGCCGAACTTTTAAATTCCTATTTTGCATCTGTTTTCTCTCAGAAAGGAAATGTAACATCAACTGATCTTCACTGTCCTATTAAAGAAATAGGAGAATCCAGGATATCTATAAACAGAAAGACAGTGAGGAAACACTTAGCTAACCTAAATGAATTCAAGTCTCCAGGTCCAGATGAATTACACCCCAGAGTACTGAAGGAGATAGCAGAAGAAATTTTTGAACCACTGTCCATGATCTTTGAAAATTCTTGGAGAACAGGAGAAGTCCCAGAAGACTGGAGAAGAGCAAATGTTGTTCCCATCTTCAAAAAGGGGAAGAAGGTGGACCCAGGGAACTATAGGCCGGTGAGTCTGACTTCTATACCAGGAAAGATCTTTGAACAAATTATTAAAGAACATGTATGTAAGTACCTGGATAAGAATGAAGTGATTAAACAGAGTCAGCATGGGTTTGTAACTAATAAGTCATGTCAGACTAACTTAATTTCCTTCTATGACAGAATCACTGACTGGGTGGATCAGGGAAATGCTGTAGATATATTATATCTTGACTTCAGCAAAGCATTTGACAAAGTATCTCACACAATCCTTATTGAAAAAATGACTAATTATGGAATGGACAAGGCAACTGTTAGGTGGATTCATAACTGGCTTAATGATAGGACCCAAAGAGTGGTAGTAAATGGCTGCACATCCAGTTGGAAGAATGTCTCAAGTGGGGTACCACAAGGCTCTGTCCTGGGCCCTGTATTGTTCAACATCTTTATCAATGATTTAGATGAAGGAATTGAGGGTAAACTGATCAAATTTGCTGATGACACAAAGCTAGGAGGGTAGCTAATACTAGAGAAGAGAGAGAGAGGATTCAAAAAGATATAAATAAACTGGAGCAGTGGGCAGCAACTAACAGAATGGTTTTTAACAGGCAAAAATGCAAAGTACTACATCTGGGAAATAAAAATGAAAAAAGCATATACAGAATAGGAGGAATAGGGCTAAGTAACAGCACATGTGAAAAAGACTTGGGTATACTAATTGATCACAGACTGAACATGAGTCAACAGTGTGATGCAGCAGCCAAAAAATGCAAATACAATTCTAGGATGTATCAACAGAAGCATACAGTCTAGATCACGTGAGGTCATTATTGCCCTCTACTCCTCTTTGGTCACACCTCATCTGGAATACTGTGTCCAGTTTTTGCCCCCACATTTTAAAAAAGACATCAACAAACTGGAGCAAGTTCAGAGAAGAGCGACCAGAATGGTGACCAGTCTGCAAACCATGTCCTATGAGGAACGGTTGCAGGATTTGGGAATGTTTAGCTGCAAAAAAGAAGACTGAGAGGAGACTTAATAGCTGTCTACAAATATCTCAAGGGCTGTCACATTGTAGAAGGATCATCTTTATTCTCATTTACACACGGAAAGACTAGAAGCAATGGGATGAAACTGAATGGGAGGAGACACAGATTAGATATTAGAAAAAACTTTTTGACAGAGTGATCAATGAGTGGATCATGAGAGGTGGTGAGTTCTTCTTCAATGGAAGTCTTCAAACAGAGGCTGGACAGACATCTGTCTGGGATGATTTAGAGAATCCTTCTTTGAGCAGGGGGTTGGACCAGATGGCCCAGGAGGTCCCTTCCAACTCTACCATTCTATGATTCTAAAAAAAAAAAAAAAAGTGCAAATACTCTTTTAGGCAGCAAAAGGTCCTCAACTCAGTTCCTAGTAAGTACAAGGACAGTCTCCTGATCTCAGCATCTCCCTGCATCACACATAAGAGCTCCTAATCTCAGCAGGTATAATGTGTAATGCTTCATCTCGCCTGCGGAGGTGCTGCAGGGTGACAGAACCCTCGCTTGTGGATTCCTTCACAACTGATCGAGGGTGATCTGATCAGTGGTGTACCCAGTGATTACCGCAGACTAACACACCGACCAATGGCTTCATCATCGTCACTACCCATCCAGTCCAATGTCTATTCTTCCATCGTCATGGCTGAAAGGTTCGGACAACAGTTCCAGAATGTGACGATCACTTACGGCCTGGAACAAATGGCATACATATGTGCGGACCATCGGCTGCAGGAGCGGCTCCTGACCTCTGCGGATCATTACGTCTATTTCATGCTGCTTTTCCGGTTTAGTGCCGGACGCAGCGAGCGCTGCACTTCTGGCCCCGCAGCCAGGACACGTTTCAGCCCTGACGGCTTTTGGCCGGTGCTGCCGGTGATTTTTTTTCAGCCTGTAACTGCTGCCTGGGAAACATCCATTCTGAGTAAACGTTACCTCTGAAGTAAATGGTCCCTGCGGTCCGCTTCCACCAGAGCTGTAAACTAAGAAAACACTTTCCCCGCATCCGCGACTTCATCTCATTGGTAGAACCGTGCCGGTGCCACTGGGAGTTGTTCTTGAAGAGCGTCCAGAGGTTGTAAAAAGAACATAAATCTTTCCCCTGTTTTTCGTGGCACGTCGGACTGTAAGGACGCGGCAGTGGTGCGCCGGAGCGGGTTACGGCCCGGAGGAGAGAATCAGCTGAATGTTAATTGTGTGATTCCCCGGTTCATTGTCAAGAGCATTTTTCTTTTTCGGCAGGAGCCGCTCGAGTTCTGAACGGACGCGCAGAACAAAAGTGTCACTAAAAGCATTAAGTTTTGTGGAGTAAAGCGGCTACAAAGGACCTGCCTCCTCCATGCTTTACACTGCTGCTTTTCCCAGCACTAGAGATGCAGGTCCCGGTCGCATGGTGACAGTATGCCGTATAACCAAGATACCCATGAACCCTGAAGAGCGATACTACACAGAGCGCCATATTGAGGCACACAGTAACCATGTGTCACTATAGGGTGACTCAGCCCTGAATGTACAGAGCAGGGGTAAGGCCAAAAATGGAAGAGTTACTGATCCACAGGCGTCTGATAACCCGGCATCTGCCGGAAATATATGTGTGTGCTTACTTCATCTATAATGGCGCATGTTTCATCTTCATCCATCTTTCCTGGAAACCTGATCCTCATGTTCTGAAGAACATGTAACGTCTGTCTCGTCAGCTCCTCTTCCTGGTCTTTCGACATATGATGAAGAGCGGATTCATTCTAAAGGCAGAGAAAAAGCAGAAATAGTAAAGAAAAGTCAGGGAAAAGGAAAACCAATAGATCTGACGACAATGACACGCATAGGAGTCCCCCTAGTGGTGGCCGCAGACAGAATATTATGTATCTCTGTATACAGGGAACTCCCCTAGTGGTGACTGCCGATAGAATCTTATCATGTATCTCTGTATACAGGGAGCTCCCCCTAGTGGTGACTGCAGACAGGATCTTATCATGTATCTCTGTATACAGGGAGCACCCCCTAGTGGTGACTGCAGACAGGATCTTATCATGTATCTCTGTATACAGGGAGCTCCCCCTAGTGGTGACTGCAGACAGGATCTTATCATGTATCTCTGTATACAGGGAGCTCCCCCTAGTGGTGACTGCAGACAGGATCTTATCATGTATCTCTGTATACAGGGAGCTCCCCCTAGTGGTGACTGCAGACAGGATCTTATCATGTATCTCTGTATACAGGGAGCTCCCCTAGTGGTGACTGCAGACAGGATCTTATCATGTATCTGTATACAGGGAGCTCCCCCTAGTGGTGACTGCAGACAGGATCTTATCATGTATCTCTGTATACAGGGAGCTCCCCCTAGTGGTGACTGCAGACAGGATCTTATCATGTATCTCTGTATACAGGGAGCTCCCCTAGTGGTGACTGCAGACAGGATCTTATCATGTATCTGTATACAGGGAGCTCCCCCTAGTGGTGACTGCAGACAGAATATTATGTATCTCTGTATACAGGGAGCTCCCCCTAGTGGTGACTGCAGACAGGATCTTATCATGTATCTCTGTATACAGGGAGCTCCCCCTAGTGGTGACTGCAGACAGGATCTTATCATGTATCTCTGTATACAGGGAGCTCCCCTAGTGGTGACTGCAGACAGGATCTTATCATGTATCTGTATACAGGGAGCTCCCCTAGTGGTGACTGCAGACAGAATATTATGTATCTCTGTATACAGGGAGCTCCCCCTAGTGGTGACTGCAGACAGGATCTTATCATGTATCTCTGTATACAGGGAGCTCCCCCTAGTGGTGACTGCAGACAGGATCTTATCATGTATCTCTGTATACAGGGAGCTCCCCCTAGTGGTGGCCGCAGACAGAATATTATGTATCTCTGTATACAGGGAGCTCCCCCTAGTGGTGACTGCCGACAGAATCTTATCATGTATCTCTGTATACAGGGAGCTCCCCCTAGTGGTGACTGCAGACAGGATCTTATCATGTATCTCTGTATACAGGGAGCTCCCCCTAGTGATGACTGCAGACAGGATCTTATCATGTATCTCTCTATACAGGGAACTCCCCCTAGTGGTGACTGCAGACAGGATCTTATCATGTATCTCTGTATACAGGGAGCTCCCCCTAGTGGTGACTGCACACAGAATATTATGTATCTCTGTATACAGGGAGCTCCCCTAGTGGTGGCTGCAGACAGGATCTTATCATGTGTCTGTGTATACAGGGAGCTCCCCCTAGTGGTGACTGCTGACAGAATCTTATCATGTATCTCTTGTATACAGGGAGCTCTCCCTAGTGGTGACTGCAGACAGGATATTATCATGTTCAACGAAAAAATAGGAACAGCATCCAATCCAGGTGAAGTATAACAAGTCTTTATTCAGCCACCATAAAATACGACGTTTCGGCCATTTTCAGGCCTTTATCAAGTACTTGATAAAGGCCTGAAAATGGCCGAAACGTCGTATTTTATGGTGGCTGAATAAAGACTTGTTATACTTCACCTGGATTGGATGCTGTTCCTATTTTTCGTTGGACTGTTGTTCATTTGATCCTTGGACGCCTGAACGTGCATCCGTGCTAACTCCGAGTGCTGTCAGCTGCTTGAATACTTGAGGATATTATCATGTATCTCTGTATACAGGGAGCTCCCCTAGTGGTGGCTGCAGACAGAATCTTATCATGTATCTCTGTATACAGGGAGCTCCCCCTAGTGGTGGCTGCAGACAGGATCTTATCATGTATCTCTGTATACAGGGAGCTCCCCTAGTGTGACTGCACACAGAATATTGTATCTCTGTATACAGGAGCTCCCCTAGTGGTGGCTGCAGACAGGATCTTATCATATATCTCTGTATACAGGGAGCTCCCCCTAGTGGTGGCTGCAGACAGATCTTATCATGTGTCTGTGTATACAGGGAGCTCCCCCTAGTGGTGGCTGCAGACAGGATCTTATCATGTATCTCTGTATACAGGGAGCTCCCCCTATGTGTGGCTGCAGAGAATCTTATCATGTATCTCTGTATACAGGGAGCTCCCCTAGTGGTGGCTGCAGACAGGATATTATCATGTATCTCTGTATACAGGGAGCTCCCCTAGTGGTGGCTGCAGAGAATCTGTATCTATGTATCTTGTATACAGGAAAGGTGAGCTCCCCCTAGTGGTGGCTGCAGACAGGATTATCATGTATCTCTGTATACAGGGAGCTCCCCCTAGTGGTGGCTGCAGAAGGATCTTATCATGTATCTCTGTATACAGGGAGCTCCCCCTAGTGGTGGCTGCAGACAGGATCTTATCATGTATCTCTGTATACAGGAGCTCCCCCTAGTGGTGGCTGCAGACAGGATATTATCATGTATCTCTGTATACAGGGAGCTCCCCCTAGTGGTGGCTGCAGACAGATCTTATCATGTATCTCTGTATACAGGGAGCTCCCCCTAGTGGTGGCTGCAGAGATCTTATCATGTATCTCTGTATACAGGAGCTCCCCCTAGTGGTGCTGCAGACAGGATCTTATCATGTATCTCTGTATACAGGGAGCTCCCCCTAGTGTGACTGCAGACAGGATCTTATCATGTATCTCTGTATACAGGAGCTCCCCCTAGTGGTGACTGCAGACAGGATCTTATCATGTATCTCTGTATACAGGGAGCTCCCCCTAGTGATGGCTGCAGACAGGATCTTATCATGTATCTCTGTATACAGGGAGCTCCCCCTAGTGGTGGCTGCAGAAGGATCTTATCATGTATCTCTGTATACAGGGAGCTCCCCTAGTGGTGACTGCACACAGAATATTATGTATCTCTGTATACAGGGAGCTCCCCCTAGTGGTGCTGCAGACAGATCTTATCATGTATCTCTGTATACAGGGAGCTCCCCTAGTGGTGACTGCAGACAGGATCTTATCATTACTCTGTATACAGGGAGCTCCCCTAGTGGTGGCTGCAGACAGGATCTATGCATTCTGTATACAGGAGCTCCACCCAGTGTGCTGCAGACAGGATCTTATGCATCTCTGTATACAGGGAGCTCCCCAGTGGTTCTGCAGACAGATCTTATGCATCTCTGTATACAGGAGCTCCCCTATGTGGCTGCAGACAGATCTTATGCATCTCTGTATAAGGAGCTCCCCCTAGTGGTGGCTGCAGACAGGATCTTAGCATCTCTGTTACAGGGAGCTCCCCCAGTGGTGGCTGCAGACAGGGTCTTATGCATTCTGTATACAGGAGCTCCCCCAGTGGTGGCTGCAGACGGATCTATGCATCCTGTATACAGGAGCTCCCCCCAGTGGTGGCTGCAGACAGGATCTTATGCATCTCTGTATACAGGGAGCTCCCCTAGTGTGGCTGCAACAGATCTTATGCATCTCTGTATACAGGGAGCTCCCCCTAGTGGTGGCTGCAGACAGAATCTTATGCATCTCTGTATACAGGGAGCTCCCCCAGTGGTGGCTGCAGACAGGATCTTATTGATCTCTGTATACAGGGAGCTCCCCCTAGTGGTGGCTGCAGACAGGATCTTATGCATCTCTGTATACAGGGAGCTCCCCTAGTGGTGGCTGCAGACAGATTCTTATGCATCTCTGTATACAGGGAGCTCCCCCAGTGGTGGCTGCAGACAGATCTTATGCATCTCTGTATACAGGAGCTCCCCCTAGTGGTGGCTGCAGACAGGATCTTATCAGTCTCTGTATACAGGGAGCTCCCCCTAGTGGTGGCTGCAGACAGGATCTTATCATGTATCTTGTATACAGGAGCTCCCCCTAGTGGTGGCTGCAGACAGATCTTATCATGTATCTCTGTATACAGGGAGCTCCCCCTAGTGGTGGCTGCAGCAGAATCTTATATGATCTCTGTATACAGGGAGCTCCCCCTAGTGGTGGCTGCAGACAGGATCTTATCATATCTCTGTATACAGGGAGCTCCCCCTAGTGGTGGCTGCAGACAGGATCTTATGTATCTCTGTATACAGGGAGCTCCCCCTAGTGGTGGCTGCAGACAGGATCTTATCATGACTCTGTATACAGGGAGCTCCCCCTAGTGGTGGCTGCAGACAGGAATTATATGTATCTCTGTATACAGGGAGCTCCCCCTAGTGGTGCTGCAGACAGGATCTTATCATGTATCTCTGTATACAGGGAGCTCCCCCTAGTGGGCTGCAGACAGGATCTTATCATGTATCTCTGTATACAGGGAGCTCCCCCTAGTGGTGGCTGCAGACAGAATCTTATGTATCTCTGTATACAGGGAGCTCCCCCTAGTGGTGGCTGCAGACAGAATCTTATGCATCTCTGTATACAGGGAGCTCCCCCCAGTGGTGGCTGCAGACAGGATCTTATGCATCTCTGTATACAGGGAGCTCCCCCTAGTGGTGGCTGCAGACAGAATCTTATGTATCTCTGTATACAGGGAGCTCCCCCTAGTGGTGGCTGCAGACAGGATCTTATCATGTATCTCTGTATACAGGGAGCTCCCCCTAGTGGTGACTGCAGACAGGATCTTATCATGTATCTCTGTATACAGGGAGCTCCCCCTAGTGGTGACTGCAGACAGGATCTTATCATGTATCTATGTATACAGGGAGCTCCCCCTAGTGGTGGCTGCAGACAGGATCTTATGCATCTCTGTATACAGGGAGCTCCCCTTAGTGGTGGAGTTTAATGACTCAGTTGAACGTGGACCTTGACATTCTAGTATTAGTAAATGTAATGTGCTAAGTCTATTTTCCCACTCTTGTTCTGCATGTTACATGTAGGGCTTTCTACACTGGCTCACAGCGGGGGTTTTTCTTCAGTACCTGCACGTTTGTAGCTCGCTAGTAAACCTGACCTACCCTGGAAGCCTGGCATGAGTCTTGGTGCCACTCACCAGTGTTGGGTACATACTGCTGTACATCCCCGTGTGCGGCACTCGATGCGATGATGAGCTACGATTCAATGAATTGGTCCGGTTCCCTGAGGACGGCCTGGAGACTTGTGCAGACACCTTGGATGAGAGCGGCCGTTGCTGCTCCACGTGCGGAGACTGTGCGTTCAGTGCGGTGATGGAGCGAGGGCAGCTCACAGAGCGCCTAATTTGAGTTGATGAGGATGATGGGGATGAATAGGTAAACGGCCGCGATTTAACCGGAGGCTTAAAATGCACCCTACCTGCAAAGAAGAACCAAACACTGAGGTCAGCCAACAATCATCTGTAGGATCGGGGGACGCGGTGACAGTTGCATCGACAGAATAGAAAATGGCTTTGTGCTGTTGCTAGCAGCGTAATGCAGAGAATGGGGTCACATAGCAGCTCCTAGGGCACGCGACCAGACACAGCTGGGACCCATTAGATTTTTGCGACTTGCTTGTTGCAGTGGTCTAGGGGCACAATGGAACCACACCGGTCTGCATTACGCTGCCCTGTAGCAATCGTTGGCCGGTGACCTGCGTCGTAGCCATAGCCTTGATGATGAAGATGATTAATGAAACTACGTGTGATTAATTCTAAGACGGAAGTCTGTCACTGGAAATTCTGCCTGGTTATCATGTTGCGCTGTAAATCCTGTAGTGCGGCGTCTCCTCGCTCTGACGGCCTGCAGGTTGGCTGCACCGTTCCCTGCGACACAAGCACAGCCTCGGATCATTGCTGATACTGTGCCTTACTTTTGTCATCAGTTGTTACACAAATTGCCTCATTGTAACCGCCAAGAGTCTGCGCCTCACAGAACTGAAACCAACAAGAACTGTCTAAAGTAGAAAAACTGTAACCAAGAAGCTCAGATGTGACCAGTAACTTCCGGCCTCTTTGAATCATAGTTTCTGTGACTGTTATGCCATTATCCTGTGGAGGGAAAAAAAACGGTGCCACAATGTTTCCAACAATGTCCTGTACACAATTACCATAAGTAGTGTATAGGAGAGTAGGAAAGTCAAGATGAGGCGGCCCCGCGCCATACCCAAATTATGTGATAAGCATCCTTATACAGCGGCATGTCACAGTCCGGGCGCCCCTGCTCAAAGTGACCGTCATTGTGAACACTTAGGCAAGATGAAGATGAAATGATCTCTAAAAGGTCTAAAGTAAAAGATGACTATATATACAAAGTAAGTGTGTCATCTGTAACTTTAGGCCTTTTAGATCATTTCATCTTCAACTTGCTCAACTGTTCACAATAACAGCAATTTTGACCAGGGGTGCACAAACTTTTACATGCCACTGTAGGAGCACGCCATAGGAGCATGCATATAACAATGAAAGTACGGAGAGAGACTACAGTAATGAATGCCAGAGGATCGGTGCAACGCAAGAGGAGTCCTGAAGATAAACGTGAAAAATGACGGAGGGGCCTGATAATATCGGCCACACAGAGGAGACACGCAATAGAAGAATGGCTCAAAACCCAGTGGAAAGATGTGAGGAGAGTAATACAATAAGGCTGCGCCTATAAAGTCTCCTAATCAATCATTATCATATCTAATAAGAGGGAGGATTTGGGACATTTCCGCTGCTGGATGTAATAAATGGCTTTGTGTTTGTGTATACAGCCTCGCTTCATTTCCTGTGCTAAGGATTGTGGGTGATTAATGGACGCTTGGACGCCGGCTTTCAGAAGGATCAGAGCTGAATATATCCCAATATATGGAAATCTATTCCTAGATACAGTGAGGTTTAAAATGTATCCTAAAATCAGTGGCTGTCTATGTCCACTCCTGGAAATGTTGTGTCATAATGGGTCTCTGTCCATAAAGCTATGAGCTGCTCCTGTAATGGTGGCACATTGGGGGCTGGATCACACGGAGGTGCCCCTCTAATGGTGGTACATTGGGGGCTCGATCACACGGAGCTGCTCCTCTAACGGTGGTACATTGGGGGCTCGATCACACGGAGCTGCTCCTGTAATGGTGGCACATTGGGGCTGGATCACACGGAGGTGCCCCTCTAATGGTGGTACATTGGGGGCTCGATCACACGGAGCTGCTCCTCTAACGGTGGTACATTGGGGGCTCGATCACACGGAGCTGCTCCTGTAATGGTGGCACATTGGGGGCTGGATCACACAGAACTGCTCCTATAAACAGTGGTACATTGGGGGCTCGATCACACGGAGCTGCTCCTCTAATGGTGGCACATTGGGGCTGGATCACACGGAGCTGTTCCTCTAATGGTGGCACATTGGGGGCTCGATCACACGGAGCTGCTCCTCTAATGGTGGCACATTGGGGGCTGGATCACACGGAGCTGCTCCTGTAATGGTGGCACATTGGGGGCTCAATCACACGGAGCTGCTCCTCTAACGGTGGCACATTGGGAGCTCGATCACACGGACCTGCTCCTCTAATGGTGGTACATTGGGGGCTCGATCACACGGACCTGCTCCTCTAATGGTGGTACAATGGGAGCTGGATAACATAGAGCTGCTCCTCTAACGGTGGCACATTGGGGGCTCGATCACACAGAGCTGCTCCTCTAATGGTGGTACATTGGGAGCTGGATCACACGGAGCTGCTCCTCTAATGGTGGCACATTGGCGGCTCGATCACATGGAGCTGCTCCTCTATTGGTGGTACATTGGGAGCTGGATCACACGGAGCTGCTTCTCTAATGGTGGTACATTGGGAGCTGGATCACATGGAGCTGATCCTCTAATGGTGGTACGTAGGGGCTGGATCACACGGAGCTGCTCCTGTAATGGTGGCACATTGGGGGCTGGATCACACTGAGCTGCTCCTCTAATGGTGGTACATTGGGGGCTCGATCACACGGACCTGCTCCTCTAATGGTGGTACATTGGGGGCTCGATCACACGGACCTGCTCCTCTAATGGTGGTACATTGGGGGCTCGATCACACGGACCTGCTCCTGTAATGGTGGTACAATGGGAGCTGGATAACATAGAGCTGCTCCTCTAATGGTGGTACATTGGGGGCTCGATCACACGGAGCTGCTCCTCTAATGGTGGTACATTGGGGCTCGATCACACGGAGCTGCTCCTCTAATGGTGGTACGTAGGGGGCTCGATCACACTGAGCTGCTCCTCTAATGGGGTACATTGGGGCTCGATCACATGGAGCTGCTCCTCTAATGGTGGTACGTAGGGGGCTCGATCACATGGAGCTGCTTTTCCTCCTCTATTGCTCAGTGTCGCCCCTCGTTGACTTGTACAGCGTTCACTAACTGCTAAAAGAAGAGATTAAAGCCTCAAGCACATTTCTGGTTTAGAAAAGACACGAAGGTCAGAAAATGCAAAATTGTGCTACAAAGTGAAATATTTCACATTTTGCACTGTACATGTAGCGGAAGCCCCATGTTTGCTGCTGCTCCGTGCTAAGCATGCTTATTATTACGCACAATCACCGGATCTGGGCGTACTTGATCTCTCCAATGATTTGTACTTCTGCTCGTCCAGGTCGTAGGTGACTTTCTTCTCTTTCACAAGTTTCTCGTCCTCGGTGTCGGAGCTGCTGTCGCCTCCGGAGCTGCTGCTGTTGGAGCTGCTGTAGCTTTTCTTCTTCGAGGTCTGAGTGCACTCCGGCATGGAGGACAATGTCTGCAACAAAAAGAATCCTGCTTAGGATGGGAACTGGGAGCAAAAATGAGAACTGAAGCTCTGCAGCTAAACTTCTATAAAGTCCCTGAGATACAGAACTGCACGGCTCTAGTGCTGCCATCGCTGACCGGGCCAATTCTGGCCCCTTAGAATCTGTGCCAAACTAGGCACCGTCCAATCAAAAGCCTGCAAAAAAGTTTCAGAAAAAAAACTTTCTGAGGTTCTGGGCACACAACGTCTTTTTCAGGCAAATTCCGCCTGAAAGTGTAAAAAATTGAAGATAATGCACAGAAATATAAACACGACATTGTGCACATGCTCAGACTTTGTCACTTCTTTTAACCACTTCAGGGTTTGGAAGCGTGAAGAGGTTAAAAGAAGAGACCTGTCCGTCCTTATAGCTTAAATAACAGAAAAAAGACCCCAGAAGTGGAGCTGCTGCACAGATGATGACAAGACCACCGGCGTCTTAAAGATGTTGTGTCCACATAACACTCCGAAAACTCCTCCAACATCTGCCCTGAAGGAGCGTTTCCACTATAAATTCATTGGCTTCGGCTGCATCATAAAACCGCTGTGTGAACATGGCCTAAGAAAAAAAACACGAAAACTGCGTCTGAAGGTCTTGTCCGGAGGACGTTTTCACATGATCCTGCGCATCACCTGTGATTTCTTACATAGTACCGGCCTAATAACCGTATATACAGTATATCCTCTGTATATAGAGGAAGCGGTGAGATCACCAGAGAACTCAAAGACCCTCAGACCACCTAGGGAGGCCCAGCATCGGGTCCCGGAATAAGCCCTCCTCTGCTGTCGGGGGAGAGGAGGATCCGGCTTCTGCATGATTAGAGCCATTTCACAACCATTTATTAACTATTAAAGCACTAAAGTGTCCTCAGCAGGTCACTAAACCCGGCCAGCCATGAATGAACCTCCCGTGAATAGACTGGATTGTCAAAACATAAGAACCAGCCGGCACTCCGGCGGCTGTGACCGATGGCTCCATGCCTTGTGTCAAGTGCATTTTTGTGCGTATGCTCTGCGTTACATGTAGTGTTGTGCGTGTGCTCTGCATCATGTGCAGTGTTGTGCATGTGCTCTGTGTCATGTGCAGTGCTGTAGACGTGTCCCACGTCACGTGTAGTGTTGTGGTCATGCTCTGTGTCATGTACAGTGTTGTGAGCATGCCTGTGTCATGTGCAGTGTTGTGGGCATGCTCTGCGTTACATGTAGTGTTGTGAGCATGCTCTGTCATGTGCAGTGTTGTAAGCATGCTCTGCATTACATGTAGTGTTGTGAGCATGCTATGTGTCATGTGCAGTGTTTTGGGCATGCTCTGCTTTACATGTAGTGTTGTGTGCCTTGTAAGCATCACGTGCAATGTTGTGGCTTGCTCTGTGTTACATGTAGTGTTGTGAGCGTGCTCTGTGTCATGTGCAGTGTTGTGAACGTGCTCTGTGTCATGTGCAGTGTTGTGGGCATGCTCTGCATTACATGTAGTGTTGTGAGCATGCTCTGTGTCATGTGCAGTGTTGTGGGCATGCTCTGCATTACATGTAGTGTTGTGAGCATGCTCTGAGTCATGTGCAGTGTTGTGAGAATGCCCTGTGCAGTGTTGTGGGCATGCTCTGTGTCACGTGCAGGGTTGTGGCCATGCTCTGTGCTACATGTATTGTTGTGTGCCTTGTATACGTCACGTACAGTGTTATGGGCGTGCTCTGCATTACATGCAGTGTTGTGAGCATGCTCTGTGTCATGTGCATGTGCAGTGTTGTGAGCATGCTCTGCGTTACATGTAGTGTTGTGTGCCTCGTATGCGTTATGTGCAGTGTTGTGAGCGTGCTCTCTGTCATGTGCAGTGTTGTGAGCGTGCTCTGTCATGTGCAGTGTTGTGAGCGTGCTCTGTGTCATGTGCAGTGTTGTGAGCCTGCTCTGTGTCATGTGCAGTGTTGTGAGCGTGCTCTGTGTCATGTGCAGTGTTGTGAGCGTGCTCTGTGTCATGTGCAGTGTTGTGGGTGTTCTCTGTCATGTGAAGTGTTGTGGGCGTGCTCTGCGTTACAGGTAGTGTTGTGAGCATGCTCTGTGCCATGTGCAGTGTTGTGGGCATGCTCTGCATTACAGGTAGTGTTGTGAGCATGCTCTGTCATGTGCAGTGTTCTGAGCATGCTTTGTGTCACGTGCAGTGTGGTGGGCATGCTCTGCCCTTCATTTAGTGTTGTGAGCGTGCTCTGTTTCATGTGCAGTGTTGTGGGTGTTCTCTGTCATGTGCAGTGTTGTGGGTGTGCTCTGCGTTACAGGTAGTGTTGTGAGCATGCTCTGTGCCATGTGCAGTGTTGTGGGCATGCTCTGCGTTACAGGTAGTGTTGTGAGCATGCTCTGTCATGTGCAGTGTTGTGAGCATGCTCTGTGTCATGTGCAGTGTTGTGAGCGTGCTCTGTGTCATGTGCAGTGTTATGGGCGTGCTCTGCGTTACAGGTAGTGTTGTGAGCATGTTCTGTGCCATGTGCAGTGTTGCGGGCATGCTCTGCATTACATGTTGTGTTGTGAGCATGCTCTGTCATGTGCAGTGTTGTGAGCATGCTCTGAGTCATGTGCAGTGTTTGGAGCATGCTCTTGTCATGTGCAGTGTTGTGAGCGTGCTCTGTGTCATGTGCAGTGTTGTGGGTGTTCTCTGTCATGTGCAGTGTTGTGGTGTGCTCTGCGTTACAGGTAGTGTTGTGAGCATGCTCTGTCATGTGCAGTGTTGTGGGTGTTCTCTGTCATGTGCAGTGTTGTGGGTGTGCTCTGCGTTACAGGTAGTGTTGTGAGCATGCTCTGTCATGTGCAGTGTTGTGAGCATGCTCTGTGCCAGGTGCAGTGTTGTGGGCATGCTCTGCATTACATGTAGTGTTGTGAGCATGCTCTGTCATGTGCAGTGTTGTGAGCATACTCTGTGTCACGTGCAGTGTGGTGGGCATGCTCTGCCCTTCATGTAGTGTTGTGTGCAGTGTTGTGTGATTTCGATGCAGATATATGAGTGCAGGAAAGCTTTGCTGGACTATGATGTGATCTGTGGTCAAAAGTCAGCACTGAGGAGCTCATATAAAGACCGATCAAAGCCTCTCTGCCTTCAGAATTAGCTCCCTGAAGGATTCTCAGATAACTTATTTTGCAGCCAGCAATGTGCAAGAAAATAAGAGCCATAAAATCCAAACTGATATCGGTTTTAAATGAAACGTAATTGCAAAAATTATTTTTATGCCAAAACTCATGAATTACAGTAAAAAAAAATGCCCCCACCGATGTCCATAATTTTTCAGCCTTATTTGTATTCAGTTACATGACGTCTCTGGAGTTACTGATCAGATCGGGAGCTGACACGGATTACCATGGGTTTTAAAGAAGCTGCCTGCCCTGCGCTGGTCCCTTTACATGTGCCGGTGATGTAAATCTCATTATGTTACATTTGGTGGAAAGATAAAGAATCTGGGAGAACAGCAGATAAATTATTCAGCCGAACACATGACACATAATATAAAAAGAGCAACGTGGAGCCAAGTCTGCGGCAGCGGCTCAGCGAGGCAGCGGCTCAGCGTGGATGCGGCTCAGCGTGGACACGGCTCAGCGTGGATGCGGCATTAATTCTGCATGTAGAGTGCCACCTGCTGCTCGATCTGTAGAAGACGCACAATACATTGGGACTGTGGGAGCCAGTGATGCAGCTGGGAACCCTCTGCCAACATTTTTTTTCCTGGAATCAGAGTGGGGTCCGTCAGCAGAGTGGGGGTCCGTCAGCAGAGCAGCTGCTCCGTGCTGCAGAGTCCCCCGCGTGACACCACTAACATGTCATATCTTACGCAGCCACATTATAACTTTCCCAGTGGACGGTTTATGGATCACTCGTGTTTCGTCGGGATGCTATTAACCGCTTCACACTTCAACTTGTAATTCAAATGAAGCAAAAATTAGGAAAAGGATCGTGGAGCTGAGTGTGAACGCGAGGAAGATCGCCCCGGAGTCCGGCGTACTTACTGATCAGAAGCAGAAACACACTTGGAAGTTATGAAGAGTTAAAGGGGAACTCCAGGCAGAATGGATGTATTGTTATAAGAATATATAAAGCAGCATCCAGTCCAGGGAAAAAGTAAAAAAACTTCTTTATTCTGCCATCAAACACATCAAATACAACGTTTCGGCCATAATGTGGCCCTTTTCAAGTATGATACTTGAAAAAGGCCACATTATGGCCGAAACGTTGTATTTGATGGCAGAATAAAGAAGTTTTTTACTCTTTCCCCTGGACTGGATGCTGCTTTATATATTCTTATGACTTTTGTGGTTCAATTGGGTCCTTGAACTGGAAGCGTGCATCCCAAATACTCCTGTTGTTCTGTCAGCGGCTCTCAATTTTCTATGGATGTATTGTTACTCCTGTTCAGGAGCGAAGCATGACACAGGGATTACTTTTTGTGCCATGCCCACCCACCTATCCCCTGGACCGGCTTTGTCCAAATGTCACTTTAAACGCTGGTCCCAGATGGAACAATGGGGCTCTTTGGGCTCAAAGCTCAGCTTTTAAAACACCAATAAATATTTCAGGTAAAATAAACTTTCAAACATCTCTTACCCCATACACTTTTGCTTCTGAACTCATCACCACTCTGAAATCACTAAAATATCCCTGACTTGAAACTGCCATTTTACTGAGGGGATCAGATTACACAGCTTTTGCTCCTTTTTAGTAAGTCTTTACTCCCCCATGTTGGATCACACCACTCCTTTTATGTTGAATAATCCTTCCACTGCTTCTAGTAAAAGGTTTTTTTTCTTACCCCAGTTTTTCAAATTTCACTACACGCTCATATTTTTTCCATGGTTTTCTGTTCCCATAAATGATTTTTATCTTACCCCAGACCCTGGGTTCACAGCAACCTACCATACTGATTATCTTTCTGTCCACATTCCTGTTTTTTTACTAAAACGTTTTTAAACTCACCCCAGAAGGGGTTCAACCGGACACTCCAGTTTTTGCTGTATAATGCCCACTATCGCCCCTTTCTGTAATGATTCATCTCACCGCAGGCTGATACGCAGCTATGCTCTCATTAAATACTCTATTATGTCCCAAACACTTCTGATCCCCAACAGCTACATAGGCAGGAGAGCATATTTCCCCCACCTCTGTGTGGCTTTTTTAGGGGGGACAGAAAACTTTTCTGCCCCACCAATCAGAAACGGTTTAAAATAGGGTGGCCAGCTGAGGGGAAACTGGTGAAAAGCGAAAACAAGTCGATAATGGGCCAAAATGACAGCTTAATCTGCAATACACGGGTTTTTACCAAGTCAAAGGCATTTTCTACCCAAGAAAGAGATAACTTTAGATTTTTGGGCCTTGGACCCTCACCGAGCCCAAGAGCGGGTCCCAGGGGAACCAAACGCACTCATT
>JARQOD010000009.1:72032711-72077477 GCA_033576555.1 Oophaga sylvatica
GTCGCCCCTCGTTGACTTGTACAGCGTTCACTAACTGCTAAAAGAAGAGATTAAAGCCTCAAGCACATTTCTGGTTTAGAAAAGACACGAAGGTCAGAAAATGCAAAATTGTGCTACAAAGTGAAATATTTCACATTTTGCACTGTACATGTAGCGGAAGCCCCATGTTTGCTGCTGCTCCGTGCTAAGCATGCTTATTATTACGCACAATCACCGGATCTGGCGTACTTGATCTCTCCAATGATTTGTACTTCTGCTCGTCCAGGTCGTAGGTGACTTTCTTCTCTTTCACAAGTTTCTCGTCCTCGGTGTCGGAGCTGCTGTCGCCTCCGGAGCTGCTGCTGTTGGAGCTGCTGTAGCTTTTCTTCTTCGAGGTCTGAGTGCACTCCGGCATGGAGGACAATGTCTGCAACAAAAAGAATCCTGCTTAGGATGGGAACTGGGAGCAAAAATGAGAACTGAAGCTCTGCAGCTAAACTTCTATAAAGTCCCTGAGATACAGAACTGCACGGCTCTAGTGCTGCCATCGCTGACCGGGCCAATTCTGGCCCCTTAGAATCTGTGCCAAACTAGGCACCGTCCAATCAAAAGCCTGCAAAAAAGTTTCAGAAAAAAAACTTTCTGAGGTTCTGGGCACACAACGTCTTTTTCAGGCAAATTCCGCCTGAAAGTGTAAAAAATTGAAGATAATGCACAGAAATTATAACACGACATTGTGCACATGCTCAGACTTTGTCACTTCTTTTAACCACTTCAGGGTTTGGAAGCGTGAAGAGGTTAAAAGAAGAGACCTGTCCGTCCTTATAGCTTAAATAACAGAAAAAAGACCCCAGAAGTGGAGCTGCTGCACAGATGATGACAAGACCACCGGCGTCTTAAAGATGTTGTGTCCACATAACACTCCGAAAACTCCTCCAACATCTGCCCTGAAGGAGCGTTTCCACTATAAATTCATTGGCTTCGGCTGCATCATAAAACCGCTGTGTGAACATGGCCTAAGAAAAAAAACACGAAAACTGCGTCTGAAGGTCTTGTCCGGAGGACGTTTTCACATGATCCTGCGCATCACCTGTGATTTCTTACATAGTACCGGCCTAATAACCGTATATACAGTATATCCTCTGTATATAGAGGAAGCGGTGAGATCACCAGAGAACTCAAAGACCCTCAGACCACCTAGGGGAGGCCCAGCATCGGGGTCCCGGAATAAGCCCTCCTCTGCTGTCGGGGGAGAGGAGGATCCGGCTTCTGCATGATTAGAGCCATTTCACAACCATTTATTAACTATTAAAGCACTAAAGTGTCCTCAGCAGGTCACTAAACCCGGCCAGCCATGAATGAACCTCCCGTGAATAGACTGGATTGTCAAAACATAAGAACCAGCCGGCACTCCGGCGGCTGTGACCGATGGCTCCATGCCTTGTGTCAAGTGCATTTTTGTGCGTATGCTCTGCGTTACATGTAGTGTTGTGCGTGTGCTCTGCATCATGTGCAGTGTTGTGCATGTGCTCTGTGTCATGTGCAGTGCTGTAGACGTGTCCCACGTCACGTGTAGTGTTGTGGTCATGCTCTGTGTCATGTACAGTGTTGTGAGCATGCCCTGTGTCATGTGCAGTGTTGTGGGCATGCTCTGCGTTACATGTAGTGTTGTGAGCATGCTCTGTCATGTGCAGTGTTGTAAGCATGCTCTGCATTACATGTAGTGTTGTGAGCATGCTATGTGTCATGTGCAGTGTTTTGGGCATGCTCTGCTTTACATGTAGTGTTGTGTGCCTTGTAAGCATCACGTGCAATGTTGTGGGCTTGCTCTGTGTTACATGTAGTGTTGTGAGCGTGCTCTGTGTCATGTGCAGTGTTGTGAACGTGCTCTGTGTCATGTGCAGTGTTGTGGGCATGCTCTGCATTACATGTAGTGTTGTGAGCATGCTCTGTGTCATGTGCAGTGTTGTGGGCATGCTCTGCATTACATGTAGTGTTGTGAGCATGCTCTGAGTCATGTGCAGTGTTGTGAGAATGCCCTGTGCAGTGTTGTGGGCATGCTCTGTGTCACGTGCAGGGTTGTGGCCATGCTCTGTGCTACATGTATTGTTGTGTGCTTGTATACGTCACGTACAGTGTTATGGGCGTGCTCTGCATTACATGCAGTGTTGTGAGCATGCTCTGTGTCATGTGCATGTGCAGTGTTGTGAGCATGCTCTGCGTTACATGTAGTGTTGTGTGCCTCGTATGCGTTATGTGCAGTGTTGTGAGCGTGCTCTCTGTCATGTGCAGTGTTGTGAGCGTGCTCTGTCATGTGCAGTGTTGTGAGCGTGCTCTGTGTCATGTGCAGTGTTGTGAGCCTGCTCTGTGTCATGTGCAGTGTTGTGAGCGTGCTCTGTGTCATGTGCAGTGTTGTGAGCGTGCTCTGTGTCATGTGCAGTGTTGTGGGTGTTCTCTGTCATGTGAAGTGTTGTGGGCGTGCTCTGCGTTACAGGTAGTGTTGTGAGCATGCTCTGTGCCATGTGCAGTGTTGTGGGCATGCTCTGCATTACAGGTAGTGTTGTGAGCATGCTCTGTCATGTGCAGTGTTCTGAGCATGCTTTGTGTCACGTGCAGTGTGGTGGGCATGCTCTGCCCTTCATTTAGTGTTGTGAGCGTGCTCTGTTTCATGTGCAGTGTTGTGGGTGTTCTCTGTCATGTGCAGTGTTGTGGGTGTGCTCTGCGTTACAGTAGTGTTGTGAGCATGCTCTGTGCCATGTGCAGTGTTGTGGGCTGCTCTGCGTTACAGGTAGTGTTGTGAGCATGCTCTGTCATGTGCAGTGTTGTGAGCATGCTCTGTGTCATGTGCAGTGTTGTGAGCGTGCTCTGTGTCATGTGCAGTGTTATGGGCGTGCTCTGCGTTACAGGTAGTGTTGTGAGCATGTTCTGTGCCATGTGCAGTGTTGGGGCATGCTCTGCTTACATGTTGTGTTGTGAGCATGCTCTGTCATGTGCAGTGTTGTGAGCATGCTCTGAGTCATGTGCAGTGTTGTGAGCATGCTCTGTGTCATGTGCAGTGTTGTGAGCGTGCTCTGTGTCATGTGCAGTGTTGTGGGTGTTCTCTGTCATGTGCAGTGTTGTGGGTGTGCTCTGCGTTACAGGTAGTGTTGTGAGCATGCTCTGTCATGTGCAGTGTTGTGGGTGTTCTCTGTCATGTGCAGTGTTGTGGGTGTGCTCTGCGTTACAGGTAGTGTTGTGAGCATGCTCTGTCATGTGCAGTGTTGTGAGCATGCTCTGTGCCAGGTGCAGTGTTGTGGGCATGCTCTGCATTACATGTAGTGTTGTGAGCATGCTCTGTCATGTGCAGTGTTGTGAGCATGCTCTGTGTCACGTGCAGTGTGGTGGGCATGCTCTGCCCTTCATGTACTGTTGTGTGCAGTGTTGTGTGATTTCGATGCAGATATATGAGTGCAGGAAAGCTTTGCTGGACTATGATGTGATCTGTGGTCAAAAGTCAGCACTGAGGAGCTCATATAAAGACCGATCAAAGCCTCTCTGCCTTCAGAATTAGCTCCCTGAAGGATTCTCAGATAACTTATTTTGCAGCCAGCAATGTGCAAGAAAATAAGAGCCATAAAATCCAAACTGATATCGGTTTTAAATGAAACGTAATTGCAAAAATTATTTTTATGCCAAAACTCATGAATTACAGTAAAAAAAAAATGCCCCCACCGATGTCCATAATTTTTCAGCCTTATTTGTATTCAGTTACATGACGTCTCTGGGAGTTACTGATCAGATCGGGAGCTGACACGGATTACCATGGGTTAATGAAGCTGCCTGCCCTGCGCTGGTCCCTTTACATGTGCTGGTGATGTAAATCTCATTATGTTACATTTGGTGGAAAGATAAAGAATCTGGGAGAACAGCAGATAAATTATTCAGCCGAACACATGACACATAATATGAAAAGAGCAACGTGGAGCCAAGTCTGCGGCAGCGGCTCAGCGAGGCAGCGGCTCAGCGTGGATGCGGCTCAGCGTGGACACGGCTCAGCGTGGATGCGGCATTAATTCTGCATGTAGAGTGCCACCTGCTGCTCGATCTGTAGAAGACGCACAATACATTGGGACTGTGGGAGCCAGTGATGCAGCTGGGAACCCTCTGCCAACATTTTTTTTTCCTGGAATCAGAGTGGGGGTCCGTCAGCAGAGTGGGGGTCCGTCAGCAGAGCAGCTGCTCCGTGCTGCAGAGTCCCCCGCGTGACACCACTAACATGTCATATCTTACGCAGCCACATTATAACTTTCCCAGTGGACGGTTTATGGGATCACTCGTGTTTCGTCGGGATGCTATTAACCGCTTCACACTTCAACTTGTAATTCAAATGAAGCAAAAATTAGGAAAAGGATCGTGGAGCTGAGTGTGAACGCGAGGAAGATCGCCCCGGAGTCCGGCGTACTTACTGATCAGAAGCAGAAACACACTTGGAAGTTATGAAGAGTTAAAGGGGAACTCCAGGCAGAATGGATGTATTGTTATAAGAATATATAAAGCAGCATCCAGTCCAGGGGAAAAAGTAAAAAAACTTCTTTATTCTGCCATCAAACACATCAAATACAACGTTTCGGCCATAATGTGGCCCTTTTCAAGTATGATACTTGAAAAAGGCCACATTATGGCCGAAACGTTGTATTTGATGGCAGAATAAAGAAGTTTTTTTACTCTTTCCCCTGGACTGGATGCTGCTTTATATATTCTTATGACTTTTGTGGTTCAATTGGGTCCTTGAACTGGAAGCGTGCATCCCAAATACTCCTGTTGTTCTGTCAGCGGCTCTCAATTTTCTATGGATGTATTGTTACTCCTGGTTCAGGAGCGAAGCATGACACAGGGATTACTTTTTGTGCCATGCTCCACCCACCTATCCCCTGGACCGGCTTTGTCCAGAATGTCACTTTAAAGCGCTGGTCCCAGATTGGACAAGTATGGCTGCTTTCGGCTCTAAATGCTCAGTCTTTTCAACACCAATCAATAGTTCAGGTAAAATAAACTTTCTAACATCTCTTACTCGATATCACGTTTGCTTCTGAACTCATCACTCACTCTGAAATACAGCTAAAATATCTCCTGATCTTGAAGGACTGCCATTTGGCTGAGGGATCAGATTACAGCAGCTTATTGCTCCTTTTTAGTAAGTCTTTTATCTCACCCCAGTGTTGGAGTCACAGCTGCACTGCTCTGTCATGTTGAATAATCTCTTCCATGCTGCTTCTAGTAAGTGTTTTATCTTACCCTAGTTATCAATTAACAGCTACACTGCTCAGTAGTGTCTTCCATGGTTTTGCTGTTCTCCAGTAAATGATTTGATCTTATCCTAGATTTGGATTCACAGCAACACTACTCAGTTCTGATGTATCATTTCTGTCCAGCATTCCTGCTTCTCACTAAACGTTTTTATCTCACCCCAGAATTGGATTCACCGGTACACTGCTCAGTTCTGCTGTATAATGCCCACTATGCTGCCGCTTTCTAGTAAGTGATTCATCTCACCGCAGTGCTGTATACGCAGCTACGCTGCTCAGTACTACTCTATTATGTCCATGCTACTTCTGATCCTCAACATGCTACATAGGCAGGAGAGCAGTATTCCCTCACCTCTGTGTGTGCTGTGTGTAGGAGGGATCAGAACAGCTTATCTGCTCCCACCAGATCAGAAACGGTTGAAAAGTAGAGGTGGAGCCAGCTGAGGTGAAACTGGTGAAAATGCAGGAAACAAGTCGTATAATGGCCAGAAATGACAGCTTAATCTGCAGATACACGTAGGGTTTGTACCAAGTCTAAATGGCATTGTCTATCCCAAGAATAGGAGATAACTTGTAGATTGTTGGGGGCCTTGGACCCTCACCGAGCCCAAGAGTCGGGTCCTGAGGTGCAACCAAGACGCAGCGTCATTAATGGGACTGCTTCTCTGTGCTGGGCTTTCTCCAGCGGTAGTATAGACAATGAATACAATGAATACAGAGGTGGTCCGCACGCTCAGCCCCCCCGCTGAGGGTCTTTATAAGCGTAATCTCATCCCTTTAAATGGAGTGTTGGTGGCGCCATCCAATCACACCGGATGGATCATAACTTTAACACTTAGTACAAAACCTTTATGTTTTAGAAAAATAAAGGTGTGTAAAATTAGAAAAATATAAAAACACATTTCCTTCCAAAAACATCGGCGTTCTTCTTCCCGGGCTGTGTAAGGTATTGCAGCAAAACCTCATTCACACCATCTCTAATCTCACGATTGCATTTTTGGATACATTTCTTCTTTTCCGTTGCCGATCCGGATCCGGAGGGGTCAGTTGAGTAAAGTAAGACAGAAGAAAGCAATGAACCTCTGTAAAGGAGGCTTTTAGGTAACAGACCGGGCAGCCAGGGTGCTGATCCCAATCTAAAAGAGTTGTCATTAAGGAGACAATCCCTATAAATACATTACAATGAAAGAGCCTAAGAAACATTGGACTAAACTTGTGAAAAATGGACGATTTCATCGATAATGAATGTTCATTGCTTAAAATTTAAAGGGAGTGTGTGAGCACAGACTGACTGCTCAAAGTACCGGTGCACCATGGTGCGGCCAAACACTTCAGTGCACCTTCCCATCAACTTGTTTTCCTTCCAGCTCCAAAATCTCTGGAAAACAAGTACGTGGGAAGGTCCACTGAAATGTTTGGTTGTGTCAAGGGGCACGAGGCCTCTATTTGGCTTGAGCAGTCATTTTTTTGTGCCACCATCACCTCTAACCAAGGTGAGAAGAAAAATCTGCCGTCAACTAATCATCTTGCTAAGAATGAATACTTCAAAGTCTTCAGACATCATGGAACTTGCATGACCCGGAGGAACGATAATAGTGGCCAATATAGGCTGCATCTTCGTGACGATAACTCAGGAGCTGATCCTCCGTACGATTGTTCTTCAAGCCAATGCGTCTGAACCCATGAAGATGAAAACCACTCCAGTCCCTTCTGAAAGTCTGAAGGGTGGACAATGTGCCAAAGACAAAAGACCATTACACCAACCAGAAGTAAAACCAGTCGATGGCCGTTTTGCCTTTTTCTGACGCCAGTTTCCAATATGTTGTAAGAACGTAGATAGTTCGGGCCTTTGTCTCCTTGTTCCACTATCTGTGACGTCTGCCTCCCTAGTAGATGACGCCACTCTATTGCATTGTTGGTAGCCCATGGAAGGAGCCAACAGCAATAAAACCTCCATCTCTGGGTAACAATGGTTCGGCATAGACTTTCTCAGTGGTGATTATTCTTACAAGTGATGCGATCTATATTGATTTCCTCCACGATGATCACGACGAGGAGAAGACTTCTTTGTAATAACCTTGTCAGGTCTTAATTGCCGGTTGTTTAATCAACCGTAAACATCATGGAAACACAAGACCTTGGCTGCGGCTCATGTCGGAGCTCTGCGGTTGCCGGAGATCACACGTCCTCCAACGTCTGCTCTTTTTAATTTCAATTCAGTGGGAGTGAAATGTTCTTAAAAGTTGGACTGGATCCGAAGTGTTTCTGAAAGGTCTCGTTCTGAGAGAACATCATTTTCAGATGCCACAAATCCTTTCAATGTGGTGTCCTCGGAGTTACATTAAACCTTTCATTAGCGCAGATGAGAGCGAGCAATATTCCAAAACACTCTGTGTTACTAATAAATAACATGTTCCGTCTCCCATGAAATAAAGACACAATATTAAAAATTAATTGAGGCTCGGAGCGGTGTCATGAATCTTGATTCTGAATTTAATCTGGTTTATAATTAGTTTTGACTCTTTTTTTCCTTTACTTGTTGAAAATTCTATGGAGTATAACGACTGCCGAGATTATAATAGAAAAAGTCAAGAAACCGGTCACCAAGAGAGAAAACGATGTATCCGTGCCAAGATGCCTGACTAATAACAAAGCCGGAAACATAGAAGATCACGCCAGTCGCTGGTTCTCCGTCTCGGCCTCTTTCCGTCAGCCGCTCATGGAAATTGTCCACTTATTCGGCCACAGATGTTTATTCTTTGTAGCCTATAAAAAATTGCTTAATGGCCATTTCTTAGAATTGGTGGGGGTCCGACCTCTGTGACCCCTGGCAATCAGCATGGTGAGGGCATAAGATGCCAGACACAGACGTGTGGTCAATATGTGGAGCCTCTGCCTAATTTGCCTCTTTCCTAAGTGGCAGATGTTGGACCTCCACCAGACATTCACGGCCAAAACCAACGAGACACCATCAATGTCAAAGTGCAGGAAACTATTCTTGGAGGGGACAGGAATACTCTATCCAGGTGTCGACCACAGGAGGTGATGGAGCAGAAATGGCCCAGAGCGGCCGTGCTACGCTGGGTCTCGGCCGCTCTTGGCAGCTTCCGTCTCTCCACCTCCAGTCATCGGAGCCTGAATGAAGGTTTTACCATCACAGCCTTGGGAATAAGCAACATGACAGAAAGGGTATACCGAAAACAGATACTTACAGCATGTACCTGGGACATGCCATAATAAATGAGGGTCAACCTTCTAGGACCGGCACCTATGTGGAGCATGGGAGGGCCACCACGCCTAAAGTCTTCTTAATGCATCACTGGCTGATGCATCCAGGTAAGGACTGAGTGTAGATACAATCCACACATGTACAAGACGCTATTGACTTCTATGGGATTTACAGCAGAATGCCTTGATTTCAGACACATCTTAAATGTATGTGAGCGGGCTCCCAAGTCCGAGTGAGTCACGGGCCACACACAGATCCATTATAGCCAGTGTGTCAGTGTATATAGCCCATTTTCCATATGGAATGATGGTCCATGTACAAATGGGATACGGACCAGAATAATGCCTGAAATGTACAGGCCGATCCGGCCCCGTCCACCATGGCGATGAGAACACGGAGCGGCACGTGGAGACAGGTCTTCACTCGAGGCTTTTATACATGAAAGTAGAAACATGAAAATAACCTGAGCTCGTCCTAGAGATTATCAGGACGGCTACATCACCACAATGGCAGTGCCAATACGTCTCTACCCGCTCACCACTCAGATTTCTGCAGCGGCACGATGTCCGATCAAAGCTGAAATATTAGAAGCGGCTGCCCCAAACCAAACACGTTCTCTTCTCTTAATGACTCTTCTTGGCTCCACATGGTGAAAACGCTCTGCCGCAGTCTGGACCGACCACGTGGGGGGGATGAGACACTTCGCCCCATGGGGGATGAGACACTTCGCCCCGTGAGGGTCTGAGATACTTTGCCCCGTGGGGGATGAGACACTTCGTCCCATGAGGGTCTGAGATACTTTGCCCGTGGAGGTGAGATACTTCCCGACTGGGTCAGATCTGATTCTCATTGCACGATATGTCTGGGATCCTTTAAATAATTTCATTACTGCAAACATAAAGCAAATCCTGAGCAACGAGTGACGTTCTCCTGGATCAGCGCAAACATGATCCTGAATCCAAAACCTGCGGCAGCAGAGCAGGTCCCTGGCCGCAGCAGAGCAGGCCTGGCCGCAGCAGAGCAGGTCCCTGGCCGCAGCAGAGCAGGTCCCTGGCCGCAGCAGAGCAGGTCCCTGGCCGCAGCAGAGCAAGTCCCTGGCCGCAGCAGAGTAGGTCCCTGGCCGCAGCAGAGCAAGTCCCTGGCCGCAGCAGAGTAGGTCCCTGGCCGCAGCAGAGCAAGTCCCTGGCCGCAGCAGAGCAGGTCCCTGGCCACAGCAGAGCAAGTCCCTGGCAGCAGCAGAGTAGGTCCTGGCACAGCAGAGCAAGTCCCTGGCCACAGCAGAGCAAGTCCCTGGCCGCAGCGGCGGATGTCCCGGCAGGGAGATCTCACAGCGTGACTTTCTCTTTAAGAAGACTGATTGAGTTTTATCTCCAGAGGCTTTTTCCACCTCGAAGGGTCCTCGTTAATACCATAATGAAGGCGTCCTCCCACTCATTTGCTTTTTAATTACTTTCTTAAGTAGCTGTTACGTTACTCATAGTTGATTTGTCATGAATCGCTTATTTTATTCCATTGGAGCATAAATATACATATATTTTATTAAATAAAACTGTTATTTTGGGATCGGAAATGCTCACCTTAACAAGAGCCCAAAGGGGATCTCATACAAGATCTAGTCCGTCAGTATCAATGGTGCAATGATCTTCAGGAACCATGTGCCACGAGATATCAAAAATTCCCAAGCAATCAACAGCAACCGCGCCGCCAACCATTATGTCCTACAGATCCCCGTACCCTCATCTGTCCACGTATAACACCACACAGACGCTTCAACAACGCAGATCACAGAAGAGACGCAGATCAAGGACACGGATCAGGGACGCGTTTCAGAGACGCAGATCAGGGACGCGGATCAGGGACACAGATCAGGGACACGGATCAGAAACGAGGATCAGAGACGCGGATCAGGGACGCGTTTCAGAGACGCAGATCAGAGACGCGGATCAGGGACACAGATCAGAGACGCGGATCAGAGATGCGGATCAGAGACGCGGATCAGAGAAGCGTTTCAGAGACACAGATCAGAGACGCGGATCAGGGACACAGATCAGAGACGCGGAACAGAGACGCGGATCAGGGACGCGTTTCAGAGACGCAGATCAGAGATGCGGATCAGGGACACAGATCAGAGACGCGGATCAGAGACGCGGATCAGAGACGCGGATCGAGACGCGGATCAGAGACGTGTTTCAGAGACGCAGATCAGAGATGCGGATCAGGGACACAGGTCAGAGACGCGGATCAGAGATGCGGATCAGAGACGCGGATCAGGGACACAGATCAGAGACGCGGATCAGAGACGCAGATCAGAGATGCGGATCAGAGACGCAGATCAGGGACGCGGATCAGGGACGTGGATCAGGGACGCAGATCAGAGACGCGGATCAGAAACGCGGATAAGAGACGCGGATCAGGGACGCGTTTCAGAGACGCAGATCAGGGATGCACATACAATACCACCATACACTGCACATAGAAGACCACCATTCACTGCACATACAATACCACCATTCACTGCACATACAATACCACCATTCACTGCACATACAATACCATCATACACTGCACATAGAAGACCACCATACACTGCACATAGAAGACCACCATTCACTGCACATACAATACCACCATACACTGCACATACAAGACCACCATACACTGCACATACAAGACCACCATACACTGCACATACAATACCACTATACACTGCACATACAATGGCACCATACACTGCACATACAAGACCACCATACACTGCACATACAAGACCACCATACACTGCACATACAAGACCACCATACACTGCACATACAATACCACCATACACTGCACATACAATACCACCATACACTGCACATACAATGCCACCATACACTGCACATACAAGACCACCATACACTGCACATACAATACCACCATACACAAGACCACCATACACTGCTCATATAAACCATAGTATGCTGATATAACAAGCAGTGCTCACATAATACCGCCGTACAGTGATAAATAACCCCCCTCTATTTACAGCCCTGTAGTACACTGCATTGTGGGGTGGGGTGTCTGGCTGGCGGTAGCGCCCCCTTCCGGTTGATGCACACTGTGTGTCTGCGGTAGTCGCATGTTCCTATGGCCGCCCCTCGTACTGGTAGAGGCCGGACTCTTTTGGCTTCATGTAGTGACTGAAGTGACGATATTTTCGGATAGAAGCTACTCCTGAATATTCACAGAGGATAGCGAGCCGTCATCCCGCCACACAGCGCTGCGCTAATGTGCTGCAGAGCCACGTGATAACGTCAGCACAGATGGCAGACACCAGCTGACAACGCCACGCCTGATACCATAATATCAGGAAATTAATAATGGAAATACAAGCGGAAGCTCCGATCCGCCAATTGCTGAACTCATCGCTCCGGAAATTATTTACAGTCCAATTAAATAGAAAAAATAAGTTGTTTTCCAGAAACAGCGCCACCTTTTCCATAGGTTGTGGCGGGTATTGCAGTTTAGTAAAGAAAGGCTGAGTGGCAATATTACACACAGCGTATGGACGAGGATAAAGGCCGCTGAGTCACATGCTCCAGGCCGAGCTGCGATACCAGACCTGGCCACGGGAAATAGCGCATTTCTGTAGAAACAATGGTTTCTGTCTCTTTTCTTGCCATATTTGTGCTATAATTTGCTATAATTTGTCCTCTTTTCAAAAATTGGTAGAAAGTTAGGAGGTTTCACCAGGAGGTGGCGTCACGAGCAATGTTCCAACATGTTTATGAAGTATTAAGCCAGAGAACAGCACAAAAAAATCATTGCTTTCCGAGTAAAATGCCAAAGTGTTCATCAGAATGAAAGGGGCGCTGCTCTTTACAAATCAGGCGCCTGTTACTGTAACGTAATCCATTTATACTGGTGGATATGCGATCATCATAGAGGGCAGGAACGCTAGCGCCACCTACTGGAAGCAGCAATCCTGAAAGTCAATAGCGGCAGGATGCTGCAATGTCCCAGTAGTCCGGATCGGTTTCGCCCTCCATGCTGATGGTCTCTCATTTCCTCATGGCCTAGGAATGGTTCAGGGTCAGGACAGAAGCTGCACATTTCTTGTGTAGTATAGAACGTTTCCCCATCACATGCGCGGCTGTGATCAGTGCCGAGCGCTCCCCCGGCGTCACATCAATAACGTTCAGAGTGATCAACGCCGTACGCAGACGATTAAAAACATCCTCTGTGTCCCCACAGCGGGGCGCCGGCACCGGGGTAATGACGCTGACCTTTCCTGCGCCGGGGCTGAAGGACTCATCTCCATGATTAAAGTGCTAGGAGGAGCGGGGAATGAATAGATGAACAGCGAGTCTGATGGGGCTCCGCAGCGACGCTCTGCATGTAATGTGCTCATCATACAATCAGGCTGACGGAATAGTGTCAGTGTCCCCAGACCCCGGCAGAAGTCTTCATCCAGCCCCGTCCTGCTCTATCCTCACTATATCCTCTGTATACAGCATATGGTGCAGGAGCTCCGCGCCATCCATCACCGCTCCATCTATCCAGCTCCACCTCTCACTGCTCCACTTTTCAGTGCTCCACTATGAGGTTCCATCTCTCGCAGCTCAACTTACTGCAACTCCACATATCACTGCGCCACCTCTCACTGCTCCACCTCTCACTGCTCCACCACTCACTGCTCCACCACTCACTGCTCCACCACTCACTGCTCCACCACTCACTGCTCCACCACTCAGAGAGCCACCACTCACAGAGCCACCACTCACAGAGCCACCACTCACTGCTCCACCACTCACTGCTCCACCACTCACAGAGCCACCACTCACAGAGCCACCACTCACTGCTCCACCACTCACTGCTCCACCACTCACTGCTCCACCTCTCACTGCTCCACCACTCACTACACCACCTCACTGCTCCACCTCTCACTGCTCCACCTCTCACTGCTCCACCTCTCACTGCTCCACCTCTCACTGCTCTACCTCTCATTGCTCCACCACTCACTGCTCCACCTCTCACTGCACCACCTCTCACTGCTCCACCACACACAGAGCCACCTATCACTGCTACATCTCTCGCAGCACCACCTCTCTCTTTACCTCTCTTAACTCCATCTTTCACTGCTCCATCTCTCACAGTGCCACCTCTCGCATCTCCATCTATGACTGCTACATTTCTCGCAGCTCAATCTCTCGCAGTACCAACTCTCACAGAGCCATCACTCGCAGCTCTATCTTATAAAATTTCATTTAATTTTGATGTTTCATTATGTGGAAAACCTGTCAGATGAAGCGGAGGGAGGATGAAGAGGAGGAAGGATGGAGCAGAGGGCAGATGAAGCGGAGGGCGGATGGAGCGTAAGGCGGATGGAGCGGAAGACGTATGGAGTAGAGGGCGGATGGAGCAGAGGGCGGATGGAGCAGAGGGAGGATGGGGAGTGGAGGGCGGATGGAGCGGAGTGTGGATGAAGCGCGGATGAAGCGGAGGACGTATGGGGGGAGTGTGGGTGGAGCAGAGGGCGGATGGAGCAGAGGGCAGATGGAGCAGAGGGCGGATGGAGCAGAGGGCGGATGGAGCAGAGGGTGGATGGAGCAGAGGGCGGATGGAGCGGAGGGCGCATGGAGTGGAGGGCGGATGGAGTGGAGTGCAGATGGACCTGAGGGCGGATGGAGCAGAGGGCGGAAGGAGCAGAGGGCGGAAGGAGCGGAGGGCGGATGCGGATGGAGCGGAGGGCGGATGAAGCGGAGGGCGGATGGAGGGGAGTGTCGGTGGAGCGGAGGGCGCATGGAGCGGAGGGCGGATAGAGTGGAGGGCGGATGGAGTGGAGGGCAGATAGCAGATGGAGCGGAGGTTGGATGGAGCGGAGCGTGGATGAGGCGTAGGGCGGATGGTGCGGAGAGGCGACGGTGCGAAGGGCGGACGGAGCGAATGTTGCCTGCTGACATGCGTTAGTGGCTGTGGCCCCTCGACTGTGGCAGTACCGATGTGCAGTAAACCTGCAGCGAGCTGTCACCGTCTGCTCAGCTGCAGTCTATTAGCGGTATTAAGAGCTCAGATATTAATTGTAGCCGCAGTGTATCACATAATGACGGCATGCAGCGTGCCAGATGGAGGGTGCAACTATGAGCTGGAACCTTGGATGCTTCGTCTTCTGTAATGGATGGCGAGTAACACGGATGGATGAGAACTTTCATCAGTTCTGGGGAGGATTCATTGTTATCACCTTGTTCGGTTATAACAAGGCGCAACCTGCGCACATTGCACTCAGCGTTTCCTGCAGGAGCTGCAGCTGACGACACAAGATGTCAGATACAATCTGCCAAATCCAAAGGGCACAAACGTCTCTGTGCTCCAGCCTGCACCTCACCGGAGGCCATGGCCGACCGCAGACCCCAACCTGGGGCAATAATAGTGACCCTGGGTATAAGACAAACGGCAGACATTATAGTGAGAGCTGGCACGTCGGCCTTATAATGGATGGTGTCATGTACAGCACCCTCTATGGAAACCCCATTATAGGAACATCTGGTGCCCCAATAATAGGATAATACAGTGATTAAAAATCATCGCCCAGACAAAAAAACAAACTGGTGCATCGTCACCCTGGCGGGGGTCTTCTGTGGGTCTAGCACCAGGTCTGGGTCCATACACACATTAATACTATAAAAAAGGGCAATTTCTCACAAGACTGGGAAAAAATGACGGCAGGGCTCATGCCCGCTGCTCCAGTGCCGATGTTTCTCTCTGGTTTCCTGCCAGTCTCCATTTGACGAGATTCATCAATGACATCCAATCGCTGCAACCAATCACTGCCACAGCGGTGACCTCCATGATGTGAACCCGCCAGAGCCCAGCGGCAGGAGGGGCAGCACGGGCGCAGCCGGGGATCAGTAAATTCCGCATGAATTATTCTGCTATTTTGCACCATTCCAGGCTGTTTCTTTATAGTATTAGGGTTTCTCCAGGACGATGGCTGTTGTATGTGAGCAGCGCTGATGGTTTCACCTCCACACGTACCCGCCGCAGGTGTCATTCATCCTAATGAGACCAATCGGGATCCTGTAAAACCTGACGCCTGGGACTGAGCGGAGGAATCAAGTCCAAACATCCCGCCCACTTCCCAAGCCAGCCCTCTGCGGGCCAGACCGTGCCGCCCTGGAGGAACCTGCGGCATTTTTAGGCTCCGGGGTCATGTGCCATTATAGTCGCTGTACAACTAAGAATGAAATATATGGAGTCACCCACCCGAGGTTCTCGCTGCCGCGAGGATTTCCCAGACAGTTTCTCATCGTCCAGCTCACACTGCTCAAGGAGATCCAAGATGTCTTCTTCCTGCAAAAACCAAAAGGAGAACATGTCATAGAACAGTACGGCACAAATCGCCAATCCTCAAATATCCGGTCACGTGCCCCTCTCATCGGTCCTAAGGCCTCTTTCACACTTCAGTCGTGTGACGTACGCCCAAGTGTGAAAATGGTGGATCCATCAGAAAAGTGTAAAAACGGATGTAAAACGGATCAGTTTTCTGACGGATCCGCCAAGAAGTTTTCACCCGGAAATGATGAAATTTTCGTTCCGGAAATGTAAGTTTGCAAGTCCGGACCGAGAGGAGAGAGAGAGAGAGAGAGGGAGAGAGGGAGAGACCTAACGGACGACCATCCGTCAAAATCCGTCACTAATGCAAGTCAATGGGAAAAAAATGGATCCGCCAAAAAAAAAAATGGCGGATCCGTTTTTTTCACATTTTGACGGATTTTGACTGACGTCGCGCGACTGAAGTGTGAAAGAGGCCTAAGTCATGGGGCTCCAGCAGAGGAACAAGGAGGAAAAGGACATTATTAAAGTTATTAAAAGGGCGTCACACAGTCAGAATATGGATTATGTCACCACGTCAGTGCGGGTCCGACTAATGGGACCCATCACTGTCCAGACGAAGACCACAGATAGTCAGCCTTTCTTCCTGAGTACGACCATTACTAGCTACGAATTGTGCATGTCATATACGTGTAAATTGGTGGGATTCCTCCCCTAAGACCCCATATACTTGGTGAATGGGTATCTAGAAGTGCAGTGGATGGGGCGGTGGTCACATGAGTCCGGCTCACCTGGTAGAACGGGGATCCGGGCACCCACATATTCCCGCTACGTGCCAGCTGGATAGGTTTTTCCAGAGATTTTGTTAAACAAGCACCAGATCCCATCTGGCCCCATCAGCACCTCATATCTATCTCTTCATTGCAGTCGCTTTGTTCTAATATTCAGCACGGACCCCACCAGTAAGCCCGATAAAGCATGGATGAGCCCCCCACTGTGCCGTCACCCCAGAGGTTGAGCCCCCACAGATAAGACAGTGACGGCCTATGCAGAGGATCGCTCCAGGCCACCTTCATGGATGAGCCCCCCACTGTGCTGTCACCCCAGAGGTTGAGCCCCCACAGATAAGACAGTGACGGCCTCTGCAGAGGATCACTCCAGGCCACCTTCATGGATGAGCCCCCCACTGTGCCGTCACCCCAGAGGTTGAGCCCCCACAGATAAGACAGTGACGGCCTCTGCAGAGGATCACTCCGGGGCACCTTCATGGATGAGCCCCCCACTGTGCCGTCACCCCAGAGGTTGAGCCCCCACAGATAAGACAGTGACGGCCTCTGCAGAGGATCACTCCGGGGCACCTTCATGGATGAGCCCCCCACTGTGCCGTCACCCCAGAGGTTGAGCCCCCACAGATAAGACAGTGACGGCCTCTGCAGAGGATCGCTCTGGGGCACCTTCATGGATGAGCCCCCCACTGTGCCGTCACCCCAGAGGTTGAGCCCCCACAGATAAGACAGTGACGGCCTCTGCAGAGGATCACTCCAGGCCACCTTCATGGATGAGCCCCCCACTGTGCCGTCACCCCAGAGGTTGAGCCCCCACAGATAAGACAGTGACGGCCTCTGCAGAGGATCACTCCAGGCCACCTTCATGGATGAGCCCCCCACTGTGCCGTCACCCCAGAGGTTGAGCCCCCACAGATAAGACAGTGACGGCCTCTGTAGAGGATCGCTCCAGGGCACCTTCATGGATGAGCCCCCTGTGAGGTCGGGACCGCCACCATCTTAGATAGGGCCTATACCAGCCTCCATTTTGTCGGTTCACAGAGCCACAGACTGCTAACTACACAGGGCCTGTTAGCATAACCAGTACGACCGGTTTTGATGTCCACTATGAATCAAAAGGGCTTTAGTATGCTAATTAGTTTAGGTCCCTGTCTGAATAAGATGGTCAGTAGTATGTTAAATAGCTCAGACTCACGCCAGTATATCCTGCTCCATATGAATTGCAGGCCGGTTAATATGCGTGCTTCAAAGCAAAGGGGAGGGGCCTAGCAGGTTTAAGAGCTGTAGCCATGAACAGGCTGCTCTCTTTTCCATTTTCTCACAGCAGTAAGAAGCACAAGGGACAGATTTGATTTGCCTTGCCAAGGGAGCAGCAGCACATGCTTTGGGGACTGTCCAGCAACTAAAGACTGTTACCTGGGGACGGCAGAGCTCCCTGCCTCCCCATAACCATACAACCCGGTAATATTGATCTCTAGCTAATACCTCTAAGCCTTGTATCATTATCGTTGTATTTTACTCTGACTGCAAATCCATTGTAATTACGTTGTATAGCTTTACTGTATATTTCTGTAATTATCTAGTGCGCCCTTAAGGCAATTAAACCATAAAATTAATCTTGGGCTGATGCTTTTACTCTGATTACGAATCTTAGAATACCCAGTGGGTAACAGGGCACCCTCCCCGGCGGCCATTTGCTCTAGGTGCAGTTCCCTTACTGACCTGAGAGACAAAGGGGGCGCCGGAGAGCTGTACCTGTGGAGTTACGTCCCATTGGTGACGTGGGAGGAAAGGGGTAGTTCCTCACAATTGGTGGCAGCGGTGGTATCAGAGTAATAGTGTGCGTGGGACCCCTACTCCCAGACACTAGAGACTACCGGCGGTACTTTCACTGCTGGGGTCTTAAGGTCAGCCCAGCACTAGACGGTCAGAGTGTAAATATAATAAGTTGTGTGCAAGGTCGGGGTTGCAGCTGTTTCAGTAACCAAAGGTTCCCAAGATGGCGGAAGGCACCAGGAGTAGGGCAAAGGGGAGGCCAATGCTGTGGCCTATGAGGGGTTCGATACCGATGAGGGGGAGCTCAGCCAGGGCTCCCCAAGGAGCCCGACCCCCGTGCTCAGTCTCACAGTGGACTGTCCACCCCCTGCCCGTCCCAGCCTGTCCAGATCGGAGGCCCTCTTCCAAGCGGCTATGGCACAGCTCGAGGCTGGTAATGACACCGCCTATGACAGACTCCTGGTGGCGGCAGAGAAAGCAGCAGAGCGTGAGCAAGCAGAACGTCGTGAAGCTGCGGAGCGGGAGCAAGCAGCGGCAGAGCGTGAGCATACAGAACGGGTGTTGCAGGCTACAGAACGCCGTGAAGCTGCGGAGCGCCGGCACCGACTGGAGATGGCTCAGCACGGGCCCCCGCTGGACGCACCAGGCCCACCGGAGACAAGGGCTTCCAAGGTCCGGGCGGAGGACTTTCCCTTACTTGAAAAGGATGGAGACCTGGATTCCTTTCTGCTTGCTTTTGAGAGGACCTGCCTCCAACATCATCTGGCCCTGAATCAGTGGTCAAGGTACCTGACCCCCGTTTGAGGGGTAAGTCCCTGGAAGTTTTGGGGGACTTACCTGCCGGGGAGGAGCAGGTCTACAACAGCATCAAGCGGGCCCTGATCCAGCACTACAACCTCACCCCGGAGTCGTACCGCAGGAAGTTCAGGAGCCTGCAGCGGGGTTCAAAGGACACCTGGACCGACCACATGCGGGCCCTGCTGAGAGCTGCGGAGCACTGGACCTCGGTCTAGAGCTCACTACCCGACAGGAGGTCCAGGAACTGTTTGTCATGGAGCAATTCTTGTGGAACTGCCCAGAGGACCTCCAGCAGTTCCTCCGTGACCGGAAACCAAAGGGGGCTTCTGCTACAGCCGCCCTGGCAGACGAGTATGCCAACAACAGGGCGCCGGAGCCAAAGAAGCCTGCCAGCAGCACCTGGAGAGGGGGTAAGCCCAATCCTGCCCCAGCCCCATATCCAGCCCCCAGAGTGCAAGGGGTGTACCCACGGCTGCCCTCTCCAGGCCAGGAACAGAACCCAGACGTTGTCATAATTGCAATCAGCCAGGACACTTTAAGGCTGCGTGTCCCCAGTGCCAGAAGGCCCCATCCCTGTCCCAGAAACCGACCACTGTTTTGTGTGTGGGAGGGGGTGGTGGGAGGTCCCTAGACAATTACCAACCCGTCACCATCGGCCGCTCAGCGGTCATGGGACTGCGGGACACAGGCGCTGAACGAACCCTGGTACGCCCTGAGGTGGTGTCCCCTCAAGACTTGGTACCTGGGAAAACCCTTTCCGTCTCCGGAATTGGAGGCGTTGAACCGGCGCTGCCCGTTGCCAAGGTGTATTTGGACTGGGGCGCCGGGAGGGGGATGCGGGAGGTGGGAGTAACGCCGAATATTCCTGCAAATGTGTTGCTTGGGACCGATTTGGGGCGGCTAGTGTCCCAGTATGTGGCCACTGAACCCCCAAGTTCGGCTCCCCAAGAATGTCATGACTCTACTGTGAATGCTAATGTTAATGTATTGAATGTGCCTCCAACAGTGGAGGAGGGAGTGAAACCTGATGGTAAGCCACGCACTGACACTACACACACAGGGCTCACAGTGAGGACAAGTGAGGAGGCTGCACGGGAGAGCTCAGAGGTGGGGGGAGGGGCTGCTATGGGCAGTGTAGGGCCCCTAAGTGAACCCAGCCTGCTGAGTCTAGGGCCCCTGCAGGAAGAGGAACAGGCCATGGGGGGAGGGGGCGTCCCGGGAGAGGAGCCACCAGGTAAGACCCCAGGGCAGGAGTTCCCCACATCCGGGATGTCAGGAAGTCAGGGAAGTCTGCCTGACCCGGCGACTTGGTCAGGGGACGAGGGAAAGCAGGCGCTACCCGTGGTCTCAGTGGTCGTGGCCGCTGTTACCAGGAGTGGGAGCGCTGAAGCCCAACATGCCTCGCAGAGGTCCGACGGTTTCCCCCTCTCTGACCAAGTGGCTGCCGAGTCAGACAGTAGCCAGGAGACAGATCCCGGGGAACTGACAGAGGACATGGCAGTTTCATCAATTCTTGCCACATCAAGTCAGGGATTTCAGGCAGCGTTGGAAGCTGACACTAGCCTGAAGACTCTCAAGGAGCAGGCGGCACAGCCTCCCCTGGAGTCCGACCGCGAGCAAGTGGTCTGGGACCAGGGACGGCTGTACCGGGTAACGGTCCAGCAGGGTTCACCGGAGGCGTGGCCCAGGGACCGACAGTTAGTGGTGCCCCATCCGTTCAGGGCGGAATTGTTGCGGATCGCACACGAGATTCCAATGGCCGGACACCTAGGGATCACTAAAACCAGGGCCAGGCTAGCTCAGCATTTCTACTGGCCTGGAATGAGGACCGAGGTGATAGCCTACTGCCGTTCGTGTGACACCTGTCAGAGGGTGGGGAAGGCGGGGCCGCGCCCCAAAGCCCCACTGGTAACTCTGCCCATCATCGAAGAGCCTTTCAGGAGGGTGGCTGTGGATCTCATTGGACCTCTGTCCATTCCCAGCCGCTCCGGGAAATGCTTCATACTAACGGTAGTGGACTATGCCACCCGGTACCCGGAGGCGGTAGCTTTGTCGTCCATTCGGGCCGACAAAGTGGCCACTGCCTTACTGGAGATTTTCTCCAGAGTGGGGTTTCCCAAGGAAATGCTCACCGACCGAGGGACCCAGTTCATGTCACAGCTGATGGAGTCTCTCTGTAAGCAGGTACAGGTGCAACATCTGGTGGCCAGCCCGTATCACCCACAGACCAATGGCTTGTGTGAGCGGTTCAAAGGCACCTTAAAGCAGATGCTGAAGATGTTGGTCGACTCCCACGGGAGAGACTGGGAGCGGTATCTCCCACAGGCCTCAACGGGGTTCTCCCCCTTTGAGCTCCTGTACGGGCGACGTGTACGGGGGCCCCTTGCTCTGGTGAAGGAAGCATGGGAAGGGGATTTAGCCACCCCTGGAGTGTCAGTCATTGAGTATGTCGTGCGCTTCCGGGACCGAATGTTGGCCTTGACACGGCTGGTGCATGACAATATGGCCCAAGCTCAGGCTGACCAGAAGCGATGGTACGACCAGAATGCTTGTGAGCGGACCTACCAAGTGGGTCAAAAGGTGTGGGTACTGGTCCCCGTACCCCAAAACAAGCTTCAGGCGGCCTAGGAGGGTCCATACCTCGTGCACGAGCAGCTCAACGCCGTCACCTACCTGGTCACCCTGGACCACGCCCGTGGAAGGAGGAAGACCTTCCACGTGAACATGATGAAGGCCCACCATGAGCGGGAAGCTTATGCCCACCCAGTGTGCAACCTTCCAGAGGACGGAGAGGCAGAAGCCCTTCTGGATCTGCCACCCTAGCCAAGGAGAGGGTGCGGTAGGGCACACAGGGGAACACAGGAATGTGATACCCCCTAGCGCCCTCAAAAGCAGGGAGGTGTGAGGTCGGGACCGCCACCATCTTAGATAGGGCCTATACCAGCCTCCATTTTGTTGGTTCACAGAGCCACAGACTGCTAACTACACAGGGCCTGTTAGCATAACCAGTACGACCGGTTTTGATGTCCACTATGAATCAAAAGGGCTTTAGTATGCTAATTAGTTTAGGTCCCTGTCTGAATAAGATGGTCAGTAGTATGTTAAATAGCTCAGACTCACGCCAGTATTTCCTGCTCCATATGAATTGCAGGCCGGTTAATATGCGTGCTTCAAAGCAAAGGGGAGGGGCCTAGCAGGTTTAAGAGCTGTAGCCATGAACAGGCTGCTCTCTTTTCCATTTTCTCACAGCAGCAAGAAGCACAAGGGACAGATTTGATTTGCCTTGCCAAGGGAGCAGCAGCACATGCTTTGGGGACTGTCCAGCAACTAAAGACTGTTACCTGGGGACGGCAGAGCTCCCTGCCTCCCCATGACCATACAACCCAGTAATATTGATCTCTAGCTAATACCTCTAAGCCTTGTATCATTATCGTTGTATTTTACTCTGACTGCAAATCCATTGTAATTACGTTGTATAGCTTTACTGTGTATTTCTGTAATTGTCTAGTGCGCCCTTAAGGCAATTAAACCATAAAATTAATCTTGGGCTGATGCTTTTACTCTGATTACGAATCTTAGAATACCCAGTGGGTAACAGGGCACCCTCCCCGGTGGCCATTTGCTCTAGGTGCAGTTCCCTTACTGACCTGAGAGACAAAGAGGGCGCCGGAGAGCTGTACCTGTGGAGTTACGTCCCATTGGTGACGTGGGAGGAAAGGGGTAGTTCCTCACACCCACCACTGTGCCATCACCCCAGAGGTTGAGCCCCCACAGATAAGACAGTGATGGCCTCTGCAGAGGATCACTCGGGGCACCTTCATGGATGAGCCCCCCACTGTGCCATCACCCCAGAGGTTGAGCCCCCACAGATAAGATAGTGATGGCCTCTGCAGAGGATCGCTCCGGGGCACCTTCATGGATGAGCCCCCCACTGTGCCGTCACCCCAGAGGTTGAGCCCCTCACAGATAAGACAGTGACGGCCTCTGCAGAGGATCGCTCCGGGGCACCTTCATGGATGAGCCCCCACTGTGCCGTCACCCCAGAGGTTGAGCCCCCACAGATAAGACAGTGATGGCCTCTGCAGAGGATCACTCCGGGGCACCTTTATGGATGAGCCCCCACTGTGCCGTCACCCCAGAGGTTGAGCCCCCACAGATAAGACAGTGACGGCCTCTGCAGAGGATCACTCCAGGCCACCTTCATGGATGAGCCCCCCACTGTGCCGTCACCCCAGAGGTTGAGCCCCCACAGATATAAGACAGTATGACCGCCCTCTGCAGAGAGATACACTCCAGGCCACCTTCATGGATGAGCCCCCCACTGTGCCGTCACCCCAGAGGTTGAGCCCCCACAGATAAGACAGTGACAGCCTCTGCAGAGGATCACTCCAGGCACCTTCATGGATGAGCCCCCCACTGTGCCGTCACCCAGAGGTTGAGCCCCCTCAGATAAGACAGTAACGGCCTCTGCAGAGGATCGCTCCGGGGCACCTTCATGGATGAGCCCCCCACTGTGCCGTCACCCCAGAGGTTGAGCCCCCACAGATAAGACAGTGACGGCCTCTGCAGAGGATCGCTCCAGGCCACCTTCATGGATGAGCCACCCACTGTGCCGTCACCCTAGAGGTTGAGCCCCCACAGATAAGACAGTGACGGCCTCTGCAGAGGATCACTCCAGGCCACCTTCATGGATGAGCCCCCCACTGTGCCATCACCCCAGAGGTTGAGCCCCCACAGATAAGACAGTGATGGCCTCTGCAGAGGATCGCTCCGAGGCACCTTCATGGATGAGCCCCCCACTGTGCTGTCACCCCAGAGGTTGAGCCCCCACAGATAAGACAGTGACGGCCTCTGCAGAGGATCGCTCCAGGCCACCTTCATGGATGAGCCACCCACTGTGCCGTCACCCTAGAGGTTGAGCCCCCACAGATAAGACAGTGATGGCCTCTGCAGAGGATCGCTCCAGGCCACCTTCATGGATGAGCCCCCCACTGTGCCATCACCCCAGAGGTTGAGCCCCCACAGATAAGACAGTGACGGCCTCTGCAGAGGATCACTCCAGGCCACCTTCATGGATGAGCCCCCCCACTGTGCGGTCAACCCAGAGGTTGAGCCCCACAGATAAGACAGTGACGGCCTCTGCAGAGGATCGCTCCGGGGCACCTTCACGTCTCTGCATCGTTATACACATTACTATCATTTTTTTCATAAATTGACACAAAACAATAAATTTTATAACCCAAATCCTGTTTTGCCATCGCAGCGAGTGATCTCGAATTCTGTGTGGACTCCTCATCAAAGCGGCGACTTCTGATCAGCCGTAATGAATAATCCTCTGAGTAAATATGGAAGGCAAGAGTCTCCTATGATTAAAGGACCGAAGTCAAAATGCACCAGAAAATATCAATCCTGCATCATCGCCCTCCTCAAGTCATTAACATTTCATTCAGGTGTCTCTTCTGCTTCCCAGTGTGACAACCACTAATGGCCTCAATGCGGCTCTCATCAGGGTTGTCAGACAGCGTGTCCGGACTCCTGGGGGAAAGCTGATCTCCATGTAGGACAATCGAGTACTTTCTTCACTTTCCCGTTGTCTGAATGTGAACGATATTCCCCGACAGCGCTCGCGGCCGCTATCTGTACGTGAGAAGATCTGCACAGACTTGTTTGGCTCCTTTTGAAATCTTTAGAGCCCATAGAAGTCTATGAGAATGAGCAAACACACACCGTGCAAACTCACCCGGGAGAGGACAGAATACTGACCGAGACGGCACTACCCGAAAATTCCATCTTCTTCATCCCACATGGAATATTAACGCTAAAGGGAGTTGTCCAGCTGAAGGAACAACATTACTGGAGCATGGGTGGGATGAAAAATCTGACAAATTTGTGTGACGTTACCCCTGTGGATCCAGTGCTGGCCGTTCTGGTAGCCTGGACCAGCACCAGAAGCGATGACCATTCTGGACCATTGTCGGTACTTACAGCATTTTGTGCTCCAGAGCTGCTCTTCCGTCTCGAACCACTGTCGGCTACTTTGGAGGTCGTCACCCACAATACAGCCCACATGCCAGACATGTCCGTATCTGTCGGTGGGTCACAGCCGAGCAAGAACGACACGAAGAAAACGTCCAATTTACTACAGAGGAGCTTTACATCCACCCACGTCCTAAAACAAGTTCTTGATAAACCGTCCCGGAGCCGCGACTTCTGGGCCACGATGGATTTTTAGAAATTATGACAAATTTCTAGGTTAAATTGACTTGAAATAAAATTGGAAAACTGATGTGCTGCAAACTGTCCCCAGACAATGGCCCCCGGCCTCGCGGAGAGGAGGCAGAGGGGGTTCTTCATCGGAGGTGTAATTGGCGTGAAATCAGTCACGCTGGAAAGTTAAAATCTATTGACAGAATTTTCTGCACGGCTTCACTTCTCAGGCGCCCGATCGTTTTGCAGGATCAGCTTATTTAGGAATAAATCAGGGTCTAATACACAAAACCTCACATCTGCTGAGGCCAGAAAACCTGCCCCCATGAGCAGTACCGCTACAACCAAAATCATCCCCTCACCCCCCATTGCAAGTTCAGGAATTAGTAAAATTTACAAACTTTCTGCCGTTATCTATAAACCAACAACACAAGAACAATGTAGATATCTGAACACAAATATAAGAAGAGGTTTCTCCAAATTCACTGCAAAATGTCATCTTTACAGACTCCTGCAGTCTCAGAATTCTTCACCCCTTCATGGCCAGCGTCCTTAGCACTTAATAGAGGCCCTCTGGCTGTTATAACTGGCTGAACCTCTGGCTGTTACAACCTGCTGCAGATGTGATGCATCACCAGACACCGGCTTCCGGCAGCATCTCTGAGAAATCCAGTCCTCATGGGCAATGGACTCAAGGTCACTAATATTCTTGGGTTTGCTGCAACTTACTTCTTCATGTCCCACCAAAGATTTTCTAGTAGATTCAAGTCAGCGACTGTGATGGCCGCTTCAGAATCATCCAAGACTCGTTTTGACACCAATCCTTGGTGGACTGTGAGGTGCATGGGATTAATGTCCTGTTGGAAGGCCAAATTATGCCCAAACTTCAGCTCTTCAAAAAAGGTGAAGTATCCCTCTAGGATTTCATGATACTTGAATGAATTAATCTTGTCCTCCACATGATGCAAATGTCTAGCCACAAAGCATCACTCAGCCCCCACCATGCTTCACTACAAACTTCACAGAGCCCTCAATGCTTCACTGTAGACATCACCGAGCCTCCATGCTTCACTGTAGATATCACCGAGCCACCATGCTTCACTGTAGACATCACCGAGCCTCCATGCTTCACTGTAGACATCACCGAGCCTCCATGCTTCACTGTAGACATCACCGAGCCTCCATGCTTCACTGTAGACATCACCGAGCCTCCATGCTTCACTGTAGACATCACCGAGCCTCCATGCTTCACTGTAGACATCACCGAGCCTCCATGCTTCACTGTAGACATCACTGAGCCTCCATGCTTCACTGTAGACATCATCGAGCCTCCATGCTTCACTACAAACTTCACAGAGCCCTCAATGCTTCACTGTAGACATCACCGAGCCACCATGCTTCACTGTAGACATCACCGAGCCTCCATGCTTCACTGTAGACATCACCGAGCCTCCATGCTTCACTGTAGACATCACCGAGCCTCCATGCTTCACTGTAGACATCACCGAGCCTCCATGCTTCACTGTAGACATCACCGAGCCTCCATGCTTCACTGTAGACATCACCGAGCCTCCATGCTTCACTGTAGACATCACTGAGCCTCCATGCTTCACTGTAGACATCATCGAGCCTCCATGCTTCACTGTAGACATCACCAAGCCTCCATGCTTCACTGTAGACATCACTGAGCCTCCGTGCTTCACTGTAGACATCACTGAGCCTCCATGCTTCACTGTAGACATCACCGAGCCCCCACCATGCTTCACTACAGACTTCACAGAGCCCCCAATGCTTCACTGTAAACATCACCGAGCCTCCATGCTTCACTGTAGACATCACCGAGCCTCCATGCTTCACTGTAGACATCACCGAGCCTCCATGCTTCACTGTAGACATCACCGAGCCTCCATGCTTCACTGTAGACATCACCAAGCCTCCATGCTTCACTGTAGACATCACTGAGCCTCCATGCTTCACTGTAGACATCACCGAGCCTCCATGCTTCACTGAAGACATCATTGAGCCTCCATGCTTCACTGTAGACATCACCGAGCCTCCGTGCTTCACTGTAGACATCACTGAGCCTCCATGCTTCACTGTAGACATCATTGAGCCTCCGTGCTTCACTGTAGACATCACTGAGCCTCCATGCTTCACTGTAGACATCACCGAGCCTCCATGCTTCACTGTAGACATCACCGAGCCTCCATGCTTCACTGTAGACATCACTGAGCCTCCATGCTTCACTGTAGACATCACCGAGCCCCCACCATGCTTCACTACAGACTTCACAGAGCCCCCAATGCTTCACTGTAAACATCACCGAGCCTCCATGCTTCACTGTAGACATCACCGAGCCTCAATGCTTCACTGTAGACATCACCGAGCCTCAATGCTTCACTGTAGACATCACCGAGCCTCCGGCGTGCTTCACTGTAGACACCACCGAAACCCCGCGGTGCGTCACTGTAGACATCACTGAGACCCTGCTGTGCTTCACTATAGACATCACCAAGACCTTGCCGTGATTCATTATAGAAGTCCCCGGAACACCACAATCCTTCGCTGTACATGTCACCGAACCAACACCGTGCTTCACTGTAGATGGCCCCTTCCATGCTTCACTCTAGAAGTCACCGAGCCTCCGCCATACTTCACTGTAGAGGTCACCAAGCCCGCACCGTGCTTCACTGTAGACATCACCGAGTCACCACCATGCTTAACTGTAGGCAGGGTGTCCTTTTCAGAGTGTCCTTTATTTTACTCCTCCAGACATACTACTGATCCAAAGGCTTGGAAACTTCTAGGTTTGTCTCATGGCTCCACAGAACAAAATTTCAGAACTTGTGTGATTATTTCTATGATTTTGAGCATATCTGAGGTAACTTTTACCTTGATTTTGGGCCAGTAGAAGAGACTTGGTGTTTGGGTGTGGAGATCTTCAGCGTCCAAAAAAAAAACCTCCGTGCCCGCTGTCATGAAATCTTACTGTAGTTTGTCTGCAGTCACTCGAGAGTTTTTGTGCACTTGCCTCAAGTTTCTGGTGGCAGCAGGTGACCGTTTCCTCTCAGTCACATCTAGGTAGTGTAGCCGGTGTTATGAGGCGACCCTTGCTTCCAGCTGTATCTCTAGGAGCAGTCACTGCCACTGTCTCCATCTTGTTTGGACAATGATTTCTTCTCTAAATTTTTGGATCAGTCTCTTGACAACACATAAGTGTCCTGGAGGCCATTGCCCATGAGGAACAGGTTAATATTCCTTAGAAAAGATGTTAGAAGCATCATGTCTGCAGCAGGTAATAACAGCCAGAGGTGCAGCTGCAGAGGATGTGACACGCCGAGGACGCGCTATGCGTAGATCACACGTTCAGACCATCATACAGTAGGTGCTAATGGCGTGAATCATACGCTCATACATGTGGAGGACGCGTCCAGCGCGGATCCCACACTCACACACAACGCCATCCTCTCTGGCACACAGACGCACCTTCATCCGTTTCAGGGGATTATTCATCTCTCGCTGGAGGGAAGCCGCTCTGCCGGCAAGGAACGTCTGGAAGGCCGTGCTCAGGAGACCCTCGTACTTCTCTAGCAGCAGCTTATCCTCTGGGGGTAGATGCGTCTGCGACAAAAAAGAGAAAACGCTCGTTACACATCGACTGCGAAGACAAAAAAGAAAAGAATCAGAGCAACATTGACATAGATATGTATAACGGTGATCAAGAAGAAGCGGCAATCTGCCCCGTAAAATGGCGCAGGGGGAACGATGAAGGGTGAGATCTTGTTCTCCGGAGTTGTCAGTGACGCATCAGAACGTGCGATAAAGTAGGCGAGAAGATAATGGGAATGGGCTTATAATATGGCTGACGATCAGGAGGAGCTCGCAGCTTCCAGGCGGATCATCGGCAATAATGCGGAACAAATCAACTCCTGCAAAAGTGCCAAGATGGCAAAAAAGAAGGGAGAGAAAGAGATACAGACAGAAAGATAAAAAGATAAAAAAAATAGAGTCCACCTCCACAATGGCTGGGATTTGTAGTGCACCCACAGCTGTAATGATGTCATCAGCAGAATATAAAGTGTTAATAGCGCACCCAGTCACCGCGGCCGCGCTTCGTGATAAGTCGCCTGATAACTTTCAATCAGATAAAGTTGAGGAACATTAATGAGAAATTAAAAGGAAACTACGGTGAATCCCGTGGAGGAGGGGAAGACATCGGCACAAAACTCAATTCAACCAGGAAACAGGATGAGTGGGACGTACACAGGCAAGATGGCTGCACGGCGCCATTAGAGAGCGGTGCGTGCAGGCTAATGACGTACGTCCATAGCCCCCGGCAGTCTATTACCGGCCCGAGCTGCCGAGATGAGAACTTATTTGCTTCTAGGTGGCTAATTGCAAAATGTTTCGGCTCAAAATCCCAATCATGTTTTATCTAGTGTTACGCCGCGCAGCCGCCGCCGCCTCGCCACGGATGAGCTGACGGACTGATTAACCCTTCACAAGACTGCTCACCCCTCCTGTAACGCTTTCAGGAATCTGCCTTTTTTTCATTTTTTCTGTTTGTTATTTTTTTAATTATTTTTCCTTCCTATGTTCCTTGTTGTTCATGAGTTTGAGGATTCTCCGCAGTTACTGTGACTTCCACTATTATGAGAACTGATCTCAGAAAAAAAATAATCACATCTGCTCCAGTTCTATGCGGATCCCCGGGGGTGGCGCGGACTGGGCCAACGTTGGCTTTTAGCTGGACTATGTCCGGCCACTCACGTGAGATGTTTGTCCATTATGACACTGTGATATGACAGGTTACATTTCTTACAGGCTCCATCGTTTTCCCCTAGATGATCTGAGCCAGAGGCGCCTGGCAGCCGCTTATACCCCCACTCCAAAGAAACAGGGGTCTGCTCAGCCACTTTAGGATAGGTGACGTGTCGGCTGGGGAGGTCTGCCCACTGGGACCCCCAGTCACCAGAATAGAGTAGTGTGACCACTGCCATATAGATGGACTGCAGGGCGATGGTCACACATGCACGGCATCTCCCGTAATCCCAGAGAAGAGATTAGAGCGCCGGTCGCATCACTGCTCCATACACACAGAACGTGGGATCCATATCCAGGTGGTGGGCTCACACTTATCATCTATCTTGATGACAGTTTCCCCTGTAGTTTGCTCGGGCCCCAGAGGAAGGACGTGATCAGCTCAGGTTTAATGAGAATCTGTCAGCAGGTTTTTGCCATATAATCTGTAAGCTTCTCCTCAGTAAGATGACTGTTTGTTTGCACCAAGGTGAATTCTATTAGGAGGAGACGTGGCTCATAAGAGGAGACAGAGGCAGATGATAAGAATTATTACACTTTCCTGTAGTCGCCTGTAATATTGAGTTATGAATCAATAACAACCAAGAGAAGACAACGAGACTCCGATCTGTTCTGCCCGCCATTGAGGGAGCGATCAGTCCCATGTATTTGGTTGTTATTGCCAATCCACGGCTGCTATGGGTCGGATCATTACCCTTACATATCCGGCTTTAGGTGCGCTCCACACCCTGCGCCACGTGCACCACATAGTACCTGTAGTTCCCCATGTGTCTGTTCTCGTATTCCTCCTTAGAGATTTGTTTCCGGACCTGAGCAAGTCGTTCTTTCTGTGGAAACACAAATGGAGACGATTTAGACCCCAATATTCCAGATCAGATCCCTGGATGAAGAGGTGTAGGCAGGATAGAGGACGGTGGCAGCGCGGGGATCCGGACTTATCTGCTATAGGGCACTTAGCACAAATCCGTTCCTGCCTTATGGTCCTCGTCAGTGAGCTGCAGGTTATACTGGGAAGGGGTGAAAAGACTGGAAGAAATCCGCAGCGAGAGACCGAAGTGTGAACTCATATATATAGCAGCCATCATAGAAGTGAATGGTGCAGAGCTGCAATACCATACACAACCTGAACACAGGGGTGGTGCTGTTATTGGCAGAAAAAAGCCATGTTTTTCTAATCCTACACAACCCCTTTAATAATACAACACCCCTCCCCTAGCTCTCAACACTATAGGTATCTACAGTGCAAAACTGTCCTATGGGATAATGTACAGAGCCACATTACCTATCACCTATAAACACCCATGAGGCCATACTGCGCCTATAGACGCCCATGAGGCCATACTACGCCTATAGACGCCCATGAGGCTATACTGCGGCTATAGGCACCCATGAGGCCATACTGTGCCTATAGACGCCCATGAGGCCATACTGCGCCAATAGGTGCCCATGAGGCCATACTGCGCCTATAGACGACCATGAGGCGATACTGCGCCTATAGGTGCCCATGAAGCCATACTGCACCTATAGACGCTCATGACACCATTCTGCGCCTATAGGTGCCCATGAGGCCATTCTGCGCCTATAGGTGCCCATGAGGACATACTGCGGCTATAAATGCCCATGAGGCCATACTGCGCCTATAGGTGCCCATGAGGCCATACTGCACCTATAGACGCCCATGAGGCCATACTGCGGCTGTAGGTGCCCATAAAACCATACTGAACCTATAGACACCCATGAGGCCATACTATGCCTATAGACGCCCATGAGGCAATACTGCGGCTATAGACGCCCATGAGGCCATACTGCGCCTATAGATGCCCATGAGGCAATACTGCGGCTATAGACACCCATGAGGCCATACTATGCCTATAGACGCACATGAGGCCATACTGCGGCTATAGACGCCCGCCAATGAGGCCATGACACTGCGCCAATAGACGCCCATGAGGCCATACTGCGGCTATAGACGCCCATGAGGCCATACTGCGCCTATAGATGCCCATGAGGCCATACTGCGCCTATAGACGCCCATGAGGCCATACTGCAACTATAGATGCCTATGAGGCCATACTGCGCCTATAGACGCCCATGAGGCCACACTGCGGCTATAGGCGCCCATGAGGCCATACTGCGCCTATAGGTGCCCATGAGGCCATACTGTGCCTATAGATGCCTATGAGGCCATACTGCGCCTATAGATGCCCATGAGACCATACTGCGGCTATAGACACTCATGAGGCCATACTGCGCCCATAGGTGCCCATGAGGCCATACTGCGCCTATAGACGCCCATGAGGCCATACTGCGGCTATAGACGCCCATGAGGCCATACTGCGCCTATAGATGCCCATGAGGCCATACTGCGCCTATAGACGCCCATGAGGCCATACTGCAAATATAGATGCCTATGAGGCCATACTGCGCCTATAGACGCCCATGAGGCCACACTGCGGCTATAGGCGCCCATGAGGCCATACTGCGCCAATAGGCGCCCATGAGGCCATACTGCGCCTATAGATGCCTATGAGGCCATACTGCGCCTATAGACGCCCATGAGACCATACTGCGGCTATAGACACCCATGAGGCCATACTGCACCTATAGATGTCCATGAGGACATACTGTGCCTATAAAATGCCCATGAAGCCATACTGCACCTATAGACCCCCATGAGACCATACTGCGGCTATAGACACCCATGAGGCTATACTATGCCTCTGATTTCAAAAGGAGAGTTTAATCTGTCCAGTTCTGCATGTTACACTTATGACAGCTTTCTCTCCCCAGAATCAGTGCAGGGTAGTAACTCCGTAATATGGAGCACAATATGGCGGCACACCGGGTGTCACAGAAACTATGTGCCATTGTCCAGCCTCCCATACATGAGCAGCCGGGGGCGAGCCTCTTACCAGCTCTTCCTTCCTCCTCTCCAGCGTGTGGCGCTGTTTCTCCCAGTCGGAGGACCCCGGTGACAGCCTCTTCATGGATCCCTGACCGTACAGCCTCTTCTGCGCCTCGGCCTTCTGTTTAGCCAAGTTTTTCTTTTTATCACTTGCTCTGCGGAAAAGAGAAAGATGAATGAGATCTAGAGAGAACAAGAGGATCTGCAATCTCGGACCTAATTCTTACCAACAGAGAGGAAATTTTTGAGGAAGTAAAGGTGGCTGAGAATTTAGGTGTCAGTGATCATGCTAGCCTCGAATTTTGGATAACTAGAAGAGGAAGACCAGCGAGGACACAGAATTTAAGGTTTCAGAAAGGCAGATTTTAATGGACTCCGAAGGAGGGTAGGAAAGGTCCAATGGCCGGATGTCCTAAAGGACAGAAATGTCCAAGAAGGATGGGAGATTTCACTAAATGAAATTCTCACCGCACAATCGGTAACAATCCCAAAAAGAAGGGAGAATTGGAGGCATTTAAAGAGACCGGGATGGATGGACACAGAACTTATCACTTGTTAAAAAGGAAAAAGAAATGTACATCAGATGGACAGAGGGGGACATATCTAAAGAATATAATGCTGTCTGAAGGGAATGCCGGGCAAGAGTCAGAAGAGCTAAAGCCAGTAATGAAGTGAGGCTTGCAAGGGAGACCAAAAGCAGCAAAAAAGGATATTGGGGGTATGTCAAAACTAAAAGTCAAAGATGATATAGGATTTTTACAGGATGAAAATGGTGAAGTGGTCAAAAATGATGTTGAGAAGCCGAACTTTTACATTCCTATTTTGCATCTGTTTTCTCTAAGAAAGCAAATGTAACATCAACTGATCTTCACAAAGCCATCGAAGGAATTAAAGAATCCAATCTATCCATAAAGAGAGAGCAGGTGAGGGAACACGGAGCTAATTTACATGAATTTACATCTCCTGGTCCAGATGAATTTCATCCTAGGGTACTGAAAGAGTTTGCAGAGGAAACTGTAGGACCACTAGCCAGAATCTATGAAAAATCTTGGAGAACAGAAGTCCCAAATGATTGGAGAAGGGGAAATGTTGTCTCTATCTTCAAAAAAGGAAAGAAGACAGAGCCAGGAAATTACAGGCCAGTGAGCCTTACTTCTATACCAGGAAATATCTGTGAACAAATTATTAAACAGCATGGTACTAGGATAAGAATACAGTAACTAATCAGAGCCAGCATGGGTTTGTAGCAAACAAGTCATGCCTGCCAGACTAATCTAATTTCCTTCTATGATGGAATCACTGACTGGGTGGATCAGGGAAATGCTGTAGATATATTATATCTCGACTTCAGCAAAGCATTTGATAAAGTATCTCATACTATCCTTATTGAAAAAAAAAAACAAGTATGGGATTGACGAGGCTACAGTTAGGTAAATTCATAACTGGCTCAATGATCGTACTTACAGTGGTAATAAATGTTTGCACATCCAATTGGAAGAGTGTTTCCAGTGGGGTACCAAAAGGATCTGTCCTGGCTCCAGTGTTAAAAGTGGGGTACCACAAGGCTCTCTCCTGGCCCCAGTGTTACAAGTGGGATACCACAAGGCTCTGTCCTGGCCCCAGTGTTACAAGTGGGGACCACAAGGCTCTGTCCTGGCCCCAGTGTTACAAGTGGGGACCACAAAGCTCTGTTCTGGCCCCAGTGTTGTTCAACATTTTTATACATGATCTAGATAAGGGAACTGAAAGTAAACTACTCTAATTTGCAGACAATACAAAGCTAGGAGGGATAGCTAACACTAGAAAAGACAGAAAGGATTCAGAAGAATCTAGATAAGCTTAAATAATGGGCAGCGACTTATAGAATGGTATTTAACAGGGAGAAATGTAAGATTCTACATTGGGCAAGAAAAAGGAAAATTACATCAATAGAATGGGAGGAATAGAACTAAGCAACAGCACGTGTGAAAAAGACTTGGGTATACTAATACTGCATATGAGTCAACAGTGTGATGCAGCAGCAAAGAATGGCAAATACAATTCTGGGATGTATTAAGAGAAGCATAGATTCTAGATCACATGAAGTAATTATCCCCCTCTACTCCTCCTTGGTCAGACCTCATCTGGAATACCGTGTCCAGTTCTGGGCACCACATTATACAAAAGACATTGAAAAACTGGAACAAGCTCAGAGAAGAGCGACCAGGATGAGGATGTCCTATGAGGAACGGTTAAAGGATCTGGGAATGTTCAGCTTGAAAAAAAAACTGAGAAAAAAAGAAGACTGAGAGGAGACTTAATAGCTGTCTACAAATATCTCAAGGGCTGTCACATTGTAGAAGGATCATCTTTATTCTCATTTACACAAGGAAAGACTAGAAGCAATGGATGAAACTGAATGGGAGGAGACACAGATTAGATATTAGAAAGAACTTTTTGACAGTGATGGTGATCAATGAGTGGAACAGGCGGCCACAAGAGGTGGTGAGTTCTCATTCAATGGAAGTCTTCACACAGAGGCTGGACAGACATCTGTCGGAGATGGTTTAGTGACTCCTGCACTGAGAGGGGTTGGACACCATGACCCCGGGGGTCACTTCCAACTCTAACTTTCTAGGATTCTATAATCCCTGTAATAAGACATTACACCAATGGCTGACGGAGTGCCATCACTACACACTGATTAGACGAGCGTCTCAAAACCACAGACGCGGCTCCTCCGACCGCAAGCACTGAAATATTACACGGTAACTACTTGTTTGCCGAAAATGAAGCCCGAGCCCAGGAAAGGGCAAAAGCCATGATAGGGGAGGCAATGAAAGGAAAGAGTTACAGTCTTAGAAGGGAAGATAGAAAACACAATTCCACCAACTAGTGGCCGATGGCGGCCTTCAACTAGTGGCCAATGGTGGCATCCAACTAGTGACCGATGGCGGCATCCAACTAGTGGCCAATGGTGGCATCCAACTAGTGACCGATGGCGGCATCCAACTAGTGACCGATGGCGGCATCCAACTAGTGACCGATGGCGGCATCCAACTAGTGACCGATGGCGGCATCCAACTAGTGACCGATGGCGGCATCCAACTAGTGACCGATGGCGGCATTCAACTAGTGACCGATGGCGGCATCAAACTAGTGACCGATGGCGGCATCCAACTAGTGACCGATAGCAGCATCCAACTAGTGACCGATGGCGGCATCCAACTAGTGACCGATGGCGGCATCCAACTAGTGACCGATGGCGGCATTCAACTAGTGACCGATGGCGGCATCAAACTAGTGACCGATGGCGGCATCCAACTAGTGGCTGGACGCAGCAACCAACTAGTGGCAGATGGTGGCATCCAATTAGTGACCGATGGCGGCATCCAACTAGTAGCTGGACGCGGCAACCAACTAGTGGCCGATGGTGGCATCCAATCAGTGGCTGGACGCGGCAACCAACTAGTGGCCGATGGCGGCATCCAATTAGTGACCGATGGCGGCATCCAACTAGTGACCGATGGCGGCATCCAATTAGTGGCTGGACGCGGCAACCAACTAGTGGCAGATGGTGGCACTAAATTAGTGGCCAATAGCGGCATCCAACTAGTGGCTGATAGTGGTATGCAATAGTGGCTGATGGCGGCATCCAACTAGTGGTCGATGGACATTACTAAACAGAGCATAAATTATTCAGGCAGGATGACCCCTTTTACCTCTTATGTTATATTGCTTTTTTCAGATTTTCCTGCAGTCCTATGTAAACCACAGAAAACACTCTGATCCCACAATGATCTAGGACCTGACAGACATGGGCATTACTTTTACTTCCAATATACAAAAGTTTTTTCTCCTCTGTGCTCATTTTATACTAATTTAAAAAACTTAAAAAAAGTTAAAAAGTGCAACCTTGCCCTAACAATAAGCCACTGCTGTATGATGCCCACTGACTCTTCCAGGACAGTGTAATGGGAATACTCTGTGACCTGTGCAGGGTCCATTGTGCGTGGAGGGGGAGGAGGTGAGCTGTGACAAATGTTGTGGGCATGCCCTATGATCTGTGCAGAGGTGATTGTGCAGGGAGGGGGAGGAGGCGAGCTGTGACCTCAGCTATTGTGAATTCTGAGCCATGTGTTCTTTATACATATGTGATACCTGTCACTGCAGTCCTGCCATTGATGATAACGATATCACTGGTGAGCAGTGATCTTTACTCAGCAGGCAGATTTCAGGACTCAAAAAATATTAAAAAAAGTAAAATCACTAAAAATGTTAAAAAATCTGTTTATCACCAATGCATTTTATGGCAGCCGCAGGTTTTCTGATGCCTCTTCCCTCTTTGCAGGTGACTGTGGATCGGCTATTTATCAATGATAACTTGATTCATACACATATTGAACACGACTCCTCTTATCCGGATCAGCGCAGCGCAGACCCTCGGGCACGGAGACTGCAGACGAAGGGCGGACGCCTTACCTGATGTTCAGAAGCTTTAATGCATTTAGCAGAACTCCTTTCTTGACATCATGGTCAATCTTCTGGTCCGTTCCAAAGCTCGGAGCTCGGTTGATCTGGAAAGAAAAAAATTATATTTCAAGAACAAAAAATAAAAAAAGAAGAGGAGCAGCCTGAAATCCTCTGGCTCGAGGCTTCTATATGTCCTATGCCGTCATTACACTCTTTTCACATGCAGGCTTCAGACAATCCCTTTATTAGGCCCCTGATAACAGGCTGATTGCAGGTCGTCCAGATGCAGGAATCCCAGCGATCAGCTGTAGTTCATGCATCCTCCAGTGTTCACTTCCAGGACAGCACACCCGCAGGAGAGATGAGGAATTACATGGTGTGAAGTCAGCGTGTTGCCTGTGATGTGCCAGGACCTCCAGTCATCCTCTGCAGCCATTTAATGAGGGTCTAGAAGAAGAGACCCCCGGCTGTTTACTCTACTTATTCCCTAATAGAGGATCCTAAATTACTATGAGACTCATTAAGGACGAGTAAAATAAAAAAACAGCACCGGTGTCTGGGGCGTCGCTTACTGCCGGACCTCCATGTTCACGTGGTGGTGAAGCTCTGGGTTCTTCCATTTCTGTCCCAGAAGAGATGACTTCATTACTGAGCCGCATACGGCCTCACGCGCTCCCGCAGCAGAGTATAATGCGCCGTGCTTTCTGCTCGTTCGCAGCGGCGAGCCTGCCAGGGTATATGTGAGCTTACAGATGCAAGCTGCCATCCTCGCTGACTTTAGGCGTCCCACTTTGGCCATTCCCAACGCTGCGAGGAAGATGCCCCCCATAGAGCGATGAAACATTAACGCTGTAATACGGAGCAGATGGCGTTTCTGTGTTTCATTTCTTTGTCTTGGCTGAATGTAAATCCACAATTAAAACAAGATGTAGTTAAAGGGGTTGTCTGGTTTAAACCTAATATCAAGTACTTTATGAAATTCTGCATTATTGGTGACCCCCAATTTAGGGTCCTAATAGTCAGCAAAGAAAGCAGCTGAAGAGAGTGGAGGATGCTGTACATACACGGTACATACACGGACAGCTCAGTGATTTCAGAACTTATGCTATACCTCATTTTAACTGTGGGGGCACTGCAGGGAAACAGAGCAGTTACTGTCGGGATCCCCCATAGTACGGCTTCCGGGACAGAAAATTCCCAGCATACCATCTCCTTACCCCATTACTACTCTGCACCATAGTGTTATAGCCTGGCAGGTGGGCTTTACCAGTTACGTAGTAACTTTCTGCTGCAATGGCCGGGATCATAGATGGCTCCGACTCAGGACATCGATCAATCGGGAACACAGAAGAGGGAACTCTCTGCGTCATCCTATTAACACTATGAAAACCAAGGGTCTAGCAGTGCCCCGCAGCTCTGCCAGGGCCTGATAGGATGCAGCCGCAGGTAGAGTAAATGCTGCACTTTATGGAGCAAAAAAAGTTTAAAAAAAGAAGTTTTTTAAAAAAGAAAAAAAGTTCCCTCTTAAAAATCGACTTTAGTAATCAAAGTAAATGTGAACTGCACCAAGAAAAACTACAACTAGTTACAGGAAAAAGTACATAAAATGGTTTTGTATTATTATATCAGTGTGTCCCAACATGCGGTATTATATAAAGTGTCTTATTGTGCAAAAGTAACAAACAAATAACTACAAATGTGGTAATGGCTGAATTGTACTCACCTGCAGAATACAGATAATGCCGCTTTTTCCACGGAAGTATCACTCCCATCATTTTAAAACTAACACCAGACTGTGCACAGGGAAATCTTGGGAGAAATTGTCATGTTTTCCTTAAAGGGACGGTTCCAGAATGAAACAATTTAATATATTTCTGGCATGATTTGGGGTTAGTGACACTACGACGGGTTCCTCTACATCAGAGAACTCTCCGGCCACTCTAAAGTACAACTCTCAGCGTGTTCTGGCATCCACCGGTTGTCTGGGCATGCTGGGAGTTGTAGTTCCACCAGCTATGAAGAAGCACAGTGTGCAGCCTTCTGCTCTGCACACCCCAGATGTCCACACGCTCACACACAGGTCTGGGTGATGCTGGGGGTCTGGATACACCGGTTCCCTGTACGGGATGCGTCCTCCTCGCCGCTTTCTTCTATAACGAGGTGCTCGCTAATGAAGCCGCTCTCGAGTGCCATTCAATAACCCAATTTCTGTCCTTTTCTTAGATTTTAATTAACATCACAAAGCGCGCTCGTACGACAGACACGGGAACAGATTTAACTGTAAAACCAAACAGCGCCGCCTGAGCGAAAATCTATTTTTAATCATTATGTCAACATGCATAATTAAAAGTCCTCATATAAGCCGGTACAAATGCACCCAGCGTGTGCCGCCGACGCTAATTATGGCATTTAAATTTGCAAATGATTACAGTATTAGACTGGTGAAACTGGCAGCTAACAAGGGAAGGAACAGATCCAAGACTGTAATGTTCTCCCCATAGTCCCCCGTCTACAGGAAAGCGGCCCATTAAGTGCTGGCGCTAATGGATTCTAGGCGGAAAATCACCCAAACGAGGAGGGGAAAGATCACCCTAATGTAGGCCCTCCGTACACAGAGAGACCACCAGAGGCTCATACATAACCCCGCCATTACCCCCAATGGTCGCCCATACTACCGCAATCTCACACGGACGTCGTAATGAGCCCTACACATCATCTACAGGACGCTGCGACTCTTCTGGAGCCTATAGAAGGCACATGGCACATAGGTAATGGCCGCCTCTCATCCAAAAGGGTTATACAGTCATGGCCGAAAGTGTTGGCACCCTTGAAATTGTTCCAGGAAATGAAGTATTTCTCCCAGAACATTATTGCATTCCCCGTGTTTTGTTATACACAGGTTTATTTTCTTTGTGCTTATTGGAACAAGATAAAAAAAATTAGAACAAAAGGCAAATTGGACAAAATTTCACACAAAACCCCCAAAATGGGCCGGACAAAATTGTTGCACCCTCAACTTAATATTTGGTTGCACATCCTCTGGAATAAATACCTGCACTCAATCTCCTCCTATAACCACCAACAAGCTTCTTACACCTCTCACCTGGAATTTTGGACGACTCTTCTTTTGCAGACTGCTCCAGGTCTCTCATTTTTCTTCTTCTCCCAATAGCGATTGTAAGATCTCTTCACAGGTCCAATGGGATTTAGATCCGGACTCATTGCTGCCACTTCAGACCTCTCCAGCACTTTGTTTCCATCCATTTTTGGGGGCTTCTTGAGGTATATTTGAGATCATTGTCCTGCTGGAAGACCCATGACCTAAGAGGCAAACCCAGCTGTCTGACATTGGGCACTACATTGCCACCCAAAATACTTTGGAAATCTTCAGATTTCATGATGCCTTGCACACAGTCAAAGCACCCAGTGCCTGAGGCAGCAACACAACGGCAAAACATCTTTGAACCTCCACCATATTTGACTGTAGGTACTGTGTTTTCTTTGTAGGCCTCATTCCATTTTCAGTAAGCAGTAGAATGATGTTCTTTACCAAAAAGCTCTATCTTGGTCTCATCTGTCCACAAGATGCTTTCCCAGAAGAATTTTGGCTTACTCACGTACATTTTGGCAAACTGCAGTCTAGCTTTTTTATGTCTCTATGTCAGCAGTGGGTCCTCCTGGGTCTCCTGCCATAGCGTTTCATTTCATTCACATGTGGATGGATAGTTCGCGCTGACACTGATGCACCCTGAGCCTGCAGGACAGCTTGAATTTCTTTGGAACTTGATTGAGGCTGCGTATCCACCATCTGGACAATCCTGCATTACAACCTTTTATCAATTTTTTTCTGCCGTCCATGTCCAGGGAGATTAGCTACAGTGAAATAAGTTGTAAACTTCTTGATTATGTTGTGCACCGTGGACAAAGGAACATCAAGATCTCTGGAGATGGACTTGTAACCTTTTGATTATTGATATTTTTCAACGATTTTGGTTCTCAAGTCCTCAGACAGTTCTTATCTTCTCTTTCTGTTCTCCATGTTTATTGTGTCACACACAGACACACAATGCAAAGATTGAGTCAACTTCTCCCTTTTTATCTGCCTTCAGGTGTGATTTTCGTATTGCCCACATTTGTAACTTGCCACAGGTGAGTGTGGACGAGAATCACATGCTTGAAACAAAGTCGTTTATCCACAATTTTTGTTCGTGCCAACAGCTTTGTCCGGCCCATTTTGAGAGTTTTATGTGAAATTAGGTCCAATTTGTCTTTTTTTCTCAATTGTTTATTGTATCTGTCTATATTTTTCCCTTTTCATATGTAAAGCGCCATGGAATAAATGGCGCTATATAAATGTATAATAATAATAATAATAAAATAATAAATTGTTTTGTGTTGTTCCAATACACACAATAAAAAATAAACGTGTGTATAACAAAATGCGTATTCACTATAATTGTCTGTCAGAAATACTTCATTTTCTGGAACAATCATAAGGGTGCCAACACTTTTGGCCATGACTGTATATTGTGAAAACGGCGCATCTATGAGAAGACCAACATGAGAAGTCCAGAAGGGGATCGCAGAAGGGGATCGCAACAAGGGTAAAAACCAATGACTATGGCCAGGAGAGGACCTCGACCAGAAGCACCATCCATCACTGCCCCAAGAGAGAACCTTGAAAAAGGAGAAATACCCATGACCACAACCATGAAATCGACCAGGAGAGGACTTTGACCATGAAGACTACCCAAGACCTCAAACAAATGAGGACCTCAACCAGGAAAACTACCAATAACTGCGGTGAAGAGAGGACCTCAACCAAAAGTAGCACCCCAGATGAGGACCTCAACCAGGAACAACCAATGACTGTGGTCAGGAGAGGACCTTGACCAAGAGAACAACCGATTACCATGACCTCTACCAAGACAGCACCTCAACCATAATGACTACCCATGACCTCAACTAGAAAGACCACATATGACCTTAACCAGGAAAGGAGCTCTACTAGGAGGACCACTCATAACCTCGACCAGAAGGACAGCCCATAAACTCAACCAAAAGAGGATTGTGACAAGAAAACCAACAATGACAATACCTCTAATAGGAGGAGCACCCATGACCTTGACCAGGAAATTACTATTCTTTTAAGATTAGAGGATTCCAACCAGCTATAATAATAATAATAATAATAATAATCTTTATTTATATAGCGCCATCATATTCCGCAGCGCTTTACAGTTTAACAGAGCTACTCGAGAGTCCATTGTGGCTTCTGAACCCTGACATGTGGCTCATCATAGAAGTCCCAAGTTATACCTTTATAACCAGGACAGATCCCAAACACCAAACACCGCTATACTGTGCCTAATAACTACCGCCATGTGATGCCCAAATAATATCTCCATTATCCAAACGAAACCCCCCATACAGTGTTCACAAAATACTACAATACAGTGTCTGAATAATACCAGCATACGAAGTCTAATCAGAGAAGGGCTTCATGGTGGAGACCTTTGTAATCTGTGATGAGTTACTGGTGGTCTATGATGGAAGTGAAGGGGTTAATGAGGAGTTCCTGGTGGTTTGTGGGAGTAAAGGTTCAATTTTTGGCCTCACTACCTCTAGTAGTGTAAATGTGAGAAAGAAGCTTTCTGCCAAATACAATGGTCATCAATTAACAACTACAGTGTACAACCAGAAGGCGACCTTCATCCGCTCTATGACTCAATATGGCGGCGTACCTCCAGCAGCCACGGCTTCAGCTTCCTGTCCAAAATAATGTCAAAGCCGAGGACTTCAAAGCAGACGCTGTTACTGGCGGGCTGCTGGCCGGGCCGGCACATCCGATAAGCGTGGAGCACGTGCGGTTCAGCAACTATTAGGGTCTTCACCACCAACTCCTGGTAAAGAGAGAAAAAAGGGTTAATGTGCGCCCATATCCTGACCGAAGAGCGAGTCTATCGTACGGATAAGCCCACAAGGTCATTATCTGCCCAGAAAGAGGGGAAAACAATAAGGTCATGTTTTTGTTGTGTTTTTTTCTGCAGCCAAAATGTTCTCTTGCCAGCGTTCACCAAAAATTCTTAAGAAAAGTCGCTGTGTTTTTTTCAGCAATTTTTCACTTTCTAATTAATTTCTATAAGTGAAAAAACGCTCCAATATTCTGAAACAATTCACTCGCTGCAGAATTGAATAACGCGGCGTTTCTCAAATTCAGTCAGGAAAGAAAACAAAAGTGTGAAGGAGATTTCTCAGCTTCTGATGCCACATGTGAACATGGCCCAAAGATGGGGTACGGAGGGCACAGGAGTAGCACGGTGTATACAGGGGATAACGATGGATACAGGAGTATGACGGTGTATACGGGGGTAATAACGATGGATGCAGGAGTAGGATGGTGTATACGGGGGTAATAACGATGGATATAGGAGTAGGATGGTGTATACAGGGGGTAATAACGATGGATACAGGAGTAGGATGGTGTATACGGGGTAATAACGATGGATGCAGGAGTAGGACGGTGTATACAGGGGGTAATAACGATGGATATAGGAGTAGGACGGTGTATACAGGGGGTAATAACGATGGATACAGGAGTAGGACGGTGTATACGGGGGTAATAACGATGGAACAGGAGTAGGACGGTGTATACAGGGGTAATAACGATGGATGCAGGAGTAGGACGGTGTATACAGGGGGTAATAACGATGGATACAGGAGTAGGACGGTGTATACAGAGGGTAATAACGATGGATACAGGAGTAGGATGGTATACAAGGGGATAATAACGATGGATACAGGAGTAGAAAGGTGTATACAGGGGGTAATAACTATGGATCAGGAGTAGCACGGTGTATACAGGGGATAACGATGGATACAGGAGTATGACGGTATATACAGGGGTAATAAAGATGGACACAGGAGTAGGACGGTGTATACGGGGGTAATAACGATGGATGCAGGAGTAGACGGTGTATACAGGGGGTAATAACAATGGATACAGGAGTAGGACGGTGTATACAAAGGGGTAATAACGATGGATACAGGAGTAGGATGGTGTATACAGGGGTAATAACGATGGATACAGGAGTAGAAAGGTGTATACAGGGGTAATAACGATGGATACAGGAGTAGGAATGGTGTATACAAGGGATAATAACGATGGATACAGGAGTAGAAAGGTGTATACAGGGATAATAACGATGGATACAGGAG
>JARQOD010000009.1:72077577-72088086 GCA_033576555.1 Oophaga sylvatica
TCTGCGTGACATCTGCGTGATATCTCTGTGATATCTGCGTGACATCTGCGTGATATCTGTGCTGATATCTGCGTGACATCTGTGTGATATCTGGTCTGTGATATCTGCGTGACATCTGATCTGTGATATCTGCGTGACATCTGTGTGATATCTGGTGATATCTGCGTGACATCTGATGATATTCTCTTGTGATATCTGGTGACATCTGCATGATATCTCTGTGATATCTGCGTGACATCTGCATGATATCTGTGTGATATCTGCGTGACATCTGCTGATCTGTTATTCTGCGTGTCATCTGCTGATATCTTGTGATATCTGCGTGACATCTGCGTGATATCTGTGATATCTGCGTGACATCTGCGTGATATCTCTGTGATATCTGCGTGACATCTGCTGTGATATCTGGTGATATCTGTGTGATATCTGCGTGAATCTGCGTGCATGTGATATCTTGTGATATCTGCGTGACATCTGCGTGATATCTGTGTGATATCTGCGTGAACTCTGTGTGATATCTGTGTGATATATGCGTGATATCTGTGTGATATCTGCGTGACATCTGCGTGATATCTTGTGATATCTGCGTGACATCTGCGTGATATCTGTGTGATATCTGCGTGACATCTGCGTGATATCTCTGTGATATCTGCGTGACATCTGTGTGATATCTGGTGACATCTGGTGTATCTGTGATCAATCTGCATGATATCTCTGTGATATCTGCGTGACATCTGCGTGATATCTTGTGATATCTGCGTGACATCTGCGTGATATCTGTGTGATATCTGCGTGACATTGCTGTGATATTCTGTGTGATATCTGCGTGATATCTGTGTGATATCTGCGTGATATCTGCTGTGATATCTGGTGATATCTGCGTGACATCTGTGTGATATCTGTGTGAATGTATCTGCTGTGATCATACTGGTGACATTGCGTGATATCTGTGTGATATCTGCGTGACATCTGTGTGATATCTGTGTGATATCTGCGTGACATCTGTGTGATATCTGTGATTGCTGAGTGACTCTGCTGATATCTGTGACATCTGCGTGATATCTCGTGTGTATCTGCGTGACATCTGTGTGACTGGTGATATCTGTGTGATATCTGCGTGACATCTGCATGATATCTTGTGATATCTGCGTGACATCTGCATGATATCTCTGTGATATCTGCGTGACATCTGTGTGATTATCTGTGTGATATCTGCGTGACATCTGGTGATATCTGTGTGATATCTGCGTGAATCTGTGTGATATCTGCGTGACATCTGCGTGATATCTGTGTGATATCTGCGTGACATCTGTGTGATATCTGTGTGATATCTGCGTGACATATGCGTGATATCTGTGTGATATCTGCGTGACATCTGTGTGATATCTGTGTGATATCTGCGTGACATCTTGGTGATATTCTGTGATATCTGGTGACATCTGCTGATATCTGGTGACATCTGGTGAATCTGTGTGATATCTGCGTGACATCTGTGTGATATCTGTGTGATATCTGCGTGACATCTGCATGATATCTGTGATATCTGCGTGACATCTGGCATTGTTATACTCTGTGTGATATCTGCGTGACATCTGTGTGATATCTGTGTGATATTGGTGACATCTGCGTGATATCTGGTGATATCTGGTGATATCTGCGTGATATCTCTGTGATATCTGCGTGACATCTGCGTGATATCTCTGTGATATCTGCGTGACATCTGTGTGATATCTGTGTGATATCTGCGTGACATCTGTGTGATATCTTGTGATATCTGCGTGATCTGCTGATATCTGTGTGATATCTGCGTGACATCTGCGTGATATCTGTGTGATATCTGCGTGACATCTGTGTGATATCTGTGTGATATCTGCGTGACATCTGCGTGATATCTGTGTGATATCTGCGTGACATCTGTGTGATATCTGTGTGATATCTGCGTGACATCTGTCGTGATATCTGTCGTGACATCTGGTGATATCTGTGTGATATCTTGCAGTGAATCTGGTGACTCTGTGATATCTGTGTGATATCTGCGTGACATCTGTGTGATATCTGTGTGATATCTGCGTGACATCTGTGTGATATCTGTGTGATATCTGCGTGACATCTGTGTGATATCTGTGTGAATCTGCGTGACATCTGTGTGATATCTGCGTGACATCTGCGTGATATCGTGATATCTGCGTGAATCTGTGTGATATCTGCGTGAATCTGTGTGAATATCTGCGTGACATATGCGTGATATCTATGTGATATCTGTGTGACATCTGTGTGATATCTGTGTGATATCTGCGTGACATCTGTGTGATATCTGCGTGATATCTGCGTGACATATGCGTGATATCTGTGTGATATCTGCGTGACATCTGCGTGATATCTGTGTGATATCTGCGTGACATCTGCGTGATATCTGTGTGATATCTGCGTGACATCTGCGTGATATCTGTGTGATATCTGCGTGACATCTGTGTGATATCTGTGTGATATATGCGTGATATCTCTGTGATATCTGCGTGACATCTGTGTGATATCTGTGTGATATCTGCGTGACATCTGTGTGATATCTGTGTGATATCTGCGTGACATATGCGTGATATCTGTGTGATATCTGCGTGACATCTGTGTGATATCTGTGTGATATCTGCGTGACATCTGCGTGATATCTGTGTGATATCTGCGTGACATCTGTTTGATATCTGTGTGATATCTGCGTGACATATGCGTGATATCTGTGTGATATCTGCGTGACATCTGTGTGATATCTGCGTGACATCTGCATGATATCTCTGTGATATCTGCGTGACATCTGCATGATATCTGTGACATCTGCGTGACATCTGCGTGATATCTGTGTGATATCTGCGTGACATCTGCGTGATATCTGCGTGACATCTGCATGATATCTGCGTGACATCTGCGTGATATCTGTGACATCTGCGTGATGAGTGACATCTGTGTGACATCTGCGTGACATCTGTGCGGTCGGCACCAATACTACAGGTCTTAAAGGGAAAGCATGAAGGTCGTCCGGCAATGTAGTTCGGGGCCTGACAGCCAGGAAGTGAAGAATTAATAAAGTACATAGTAACAACTGCGTTTGCGTCTTCACCGCCATCTTGGCCAGACCGTCCAGTGATGGGAGAGGAGGGAAAGAGTCAGTCAGTGAGGCCGTAAGAGATTGTGACCAAGCCTTCATTGCCCATATGTCCTGCCGTCCTGAGTCCGCAGCTCCCATGCAGAGCTATGCACCTCCATGATAACACTGCACTCTGCTCCGTCTGCCCCTGCATTCACAGACACAGGACAGGACAGATGGGAGGGATCAGACTACGGAGTTTGCTTGTAGTCTGTTACCATGGAGACGCAAAGATCTGCACAGGAGCTGCAGGAACAAAACGGTAGGACACCTAGTAAAGATTGTTCGTAAACTTCCTTCCTTTTTCATATTCAAGACATCAGGATCATCTATGAGACAAGTTCTCCAGGTTTTCCTCATACATAAGACCCCACTACAGCAGGACCACTCACTTGGTCATGTTTCTTGCAAGGCAGTCCTTCCGGCAGATCTCTCCCATCCCAGGGAAATGGTTGATTCTCTGGAAAATGCACAAAGGCAGAAATATGTAAGAGACGTGGATCATCATGGATGACGCCTGGTGCAGCATCTGCCGGGACCCCGAGAATGCAGCTCCCTAGTGATGCCACTTGGTGGCTGCAGGTGCCAGGACCCCCCCGAGAACTGCAGTCCCCTAAGGATGCCACCCAATGCCTGCAGTTGCCAGGACCCCTGAGAATGCAGCTCCCTAGTGATGCCACCCGATGCCTGCAGATGCCAGGACCACCTGAGAACTGCAGTCCCCTAATGATGCCACCCGATGCCTGCAGCTGCCAGGAAACCCCGAGAATGCATGAGCTGTTCAGGGCTATGAGTGGTGCATAGATCTCCATGAGACTCTGCCACCAGAGATTATTTACCAGTGTGAGACATGTAATGACTGACAGTCTGCTCTCCTGATCTATACGTCTCACACTGGTAATGCCCCTGTCATTTACAATAAGCTCAAGGGGCAGATTCTCGGGGAGATCTATGCCCCGCCCATAGTCCTAAACTGCTCATTTACAGATAAGGAAACCACGTATTTCTCTGGAGTCAGACATCAGATCGCAGATATCAAGGCGTCATGTTATTCAGCTTCCTATGACATGCGGCCCTTATAGACGGCTCAGGAGGGACGATCACTGACACATTTCTAATGAAATAAAACTATTTTAGTTAGGAAATTTCTCTAAAACTTTTACTGAACTTTTTTTGCTTTTTTTTCTCCCACTTAGGCCAAATTCACACGTCAGTTTTTTTCAAGTATGCAAAAAAATAAATAAAAAACACGGATTTTGGTAAAAACTTACCTGTAAAATCCTTTTCAGCGAAGGAAGGAAGAGAGACACAGTATTCATTACTGATGGGGTAGGCGGAGCCCCAGATCAGGATGTCACCTCAGATCAAAAGAGTGCTGACTGGCTGGCCCCTCCAGCTCGGGCTCCTCCTACTCAGCTCCAGTCGTACCAAAGCTTTTAGGAAAAGAGCCAAGATCACCAGCGGAGCAACATAACCCCTTCTGAAGGAACTTCAGAGAAAAAACACAAGGATACAGGTTATGCATGCAAAGAAAGCCAAAAACCACAGAGTTCCAGGTACTACTCACGGAACCTGACTACTGCGATGAGCTGGCGATGCTGGAACAGAGCCTTAGCGCGCTGACCTCAGCCCAGATAATCGCTATCAGATAAGGGTCGCGCTGCATCTGAAAACATCAACACACTTCTGCCTTGGGAGGGTGCTGTGTCTCTCTTCCTTCCTTCGCTGAAAAGGATTTTACAGGTAAGTTTTTACCAAAATCCGTGTTTCAGCTGCAGATGGAAGGAAGAGAGCCACAGTATTCATTACTGATGGACGTCCCAAAGCAGTTCAAAAATAAGGGTGGGAAAAACCAACAAAAGGCAGAAACCCAACAACCTTAACAACAAAGCGCAACCAGCGCTAAACACAAGTTCATCCAGAACTTTAAACTACAGCTGCCTGCAGGACCCTACGTCCGAGGGCTGCATCAGCGGAAGCACTGACGTCCACTTTATAAAACTTTGTAAACGTGTGGACAGAGCGCCAAGTTGCCGCCCGGCAGAGCTGCACTGCTGAGGCACCTTGATGAAAAGCCCACGATGAAGCCACAGCTCACGTGGAATGGGCTCGAATCTTAATCGGGCAAGGTTCACCCCGAAGGCGGTAAGCTTCCAAAATAGCTGACCGGATCCAACGAGCTATAGAATCCTTGAAAGCTCGTTGACCACGCCGACGACCTGCTGAAACCACAAACAGGAAGTCCGTCTTACGAAAACCTTGAGTAATAGATAGATAAAACTTCAAGGCCCGCACTAAATCCAATGTGTGTAAATCTCGCTCTTTCGCATTCTTCGGATCCAGACAGAGTGAAGGCAACACAATATCCTAGTTAACATGAAATTGTGATACCACTTTAGGCAAAAAATCACCCCGAGTGCGAAGCACTACACGATCCGGAAAAAACTCCAGAAAAGGAGGCGAACAAGAAAGAGCTGCCAACTCAGAAACTCTCCTCAAGGAAGTGACTGCAACAAGGAAAGCCACCTTCCAAGAAAGTAAAGAAAGGCTAGCAGAAACCATAGGCTCAAAAGGTTTATGCTGAAGAGCCTCCAAAACAAGGTTGAGCCGCCAAGGAGACACGGGCGCCTTCCGCGGCGGAAACTTACGAGATATACCTCGGAAAAAGGAGAGCACGTCTCTATTTGAAGCAATGGTTCTCCGGAACAATAAGGACAGAGCAGAAATCTGACCTTTCAGGGTGCTGACTGCCAAACCCTTGTCTAGCCCATGCTGCAGAAAAGCCAACAGGTTGGGAATGGAAAATTTTCTCGGGTTCCGAGAGGACCCCAAACACCACTAAAAGAAGGTTTCCCAAATTTTGTGGTAAATCCTAGTAGTAGCCGGACTTCTTGCAGCACGAAGGGTAGCAATGACCTCGGCTGAGAAACCTCTACGGGTCAAGATTTCGGTCTCAAGAGCCACGCCGTCAAACGCAGGGACATCAAGTCCGGATGACAAACGGGCCCCTGAGTCAACAAGTCCGGTTGAAGAGGGAGTGGAAAAGGAGTTGCCGCCAACAGCGACATTATTGTCGAGAACCACACCCTTCTTTGCCAGTCTGGAGCTATCAAAATAGCTGGAATTCTCTCTAGTCTGATCCGACGCAGTACTAGAGGAAGTAGGATATCGGCGGGAATACATAGATCAGCTCGAACTGATCCCACTGAGCCACTAGAGCATCCACCGCCACCGCCTTCGGGTCCTTGTACCTGGACATGAATGTCGGTAACTTGGCATTGGACCTGGATGCCATCAAATCCACTTGGGGGGTTCCCCAGCGAGAGCACAGTAGTGCAAAAACTTCCGGGTGGAGGCTCCATTCCCCGGGATCCATCCTTCTGCGACTGAGAAAGTCCGCTGTAATATTCTGAACCCTGGAATGTGAATCGCCGAAATGGCTGGCACACTGGCCTCTGCCCAAATCAGAATTCGGGACACCTCTACCATGAGTCTGGAACTCCTTGTCCCACCTTGGTGATTGATATACGCGACAGCCGTCGCATTGTCTGTCTGCACTCGGACTGGCAGACCGCTCAAAGGGACCGTCCAATGTTGGAGGCAAAGGAAAATCGCCCTCAATTCCAGGATGTTGATCGGAAGAACAGACTCTTCCGATGACCATACTCCCTGAATCCAGAGATTGTTCCAAACACCCCCCCCAGCCCGTCAGGCTGGCATCGGTGGTTATGACCGACCACTTCGGAGGGAGGAAAAGCTTTCCCAGGGATAACGCTCCTGGACATAAACACCATCCTAGGGATTCTCGCACCCTGTGAGAGATGATGACGCTGCAATCCAGCGAACCTTGCGATTGATCCCAACGACTCAGAATGAGCCTATGGAGAGCTCTGGAATGAAATTGGACAAACGGAAAAAACCTCATGGACGCCACCGTCAGACCCAGAAGGCGCATACCTTCCGAAGGGACACTGCTGTCGCAGACTTCATAGTCTGTACATGCTGGAGCAGACATGCCTGCTTGTCTGGAGGTAGGGACAACACCGCCCGTACCATGTCGAAATGCATCCTCAAAAACAGGATTGCCTGCGACGATTCCAGAGACGACTTCTCCTTTGAAGCCACAACCGAAAAGGCCGTCCAAATAGGGACGAATCGTAAATCCCCGTCTTTGAAGGATTGCCATGAGATTCTGGCGTCAGAATCGTTGTAAAAATTCTGGGCGTTAAAGCCAAACCGAATGGTCGAGCCACAACCTGGGTGAGGTCTTCCGATGGGAACATGCCAAAAAGCGTCGCGAATGTCGATTGATCGTTCTGCGACAGGGCTGCCATAACTGAGCGAAGCGACTTCATGCTCGGCTCTGACGGAATGTCAGAAGTCAGTCCGCCTTAGTGAATTTTTTTTTTTTTTTTTGCCAGCTTCTGCCTTAACAGAAGTTCTGTTTCCAGGGTATGCGGAATTTCTGAGAATTCCCCCTTTTTTTTTTTTTTTTTTTTTAAAAGAGAGAGACGACACAAACCCCCAGAGGGTTGGTCAGATCATCCCTTGAACCGAAAAGGACTGCCGATAACTATCGGCACAAGTCCTGCCAGACGCAGAAGTCACAGCTCTGCGCTGCGGTAAAGCTGCTTCTTTTGCCTTTGCCTTGGCATCAGCTCCGTGAGGTCAGTCAAATAGCTGACCACTTTCTAAGCTAAAGATAGCAAACCCTGTTGGAAAACTGCGTTCCATCCAAGTCACAGTGCTCTTCTGACTGTAACTGCCGAGGATTGCGCCCTGGATAGCAGTGACGCATTATCCTTCAACTAGAAAAGCCCATCTACCTTGATAGAGGGAAACTTGCCACGCCGTCCTTAGACGGTCCAACCGGCTCAGGGGAACTTAACAAGTACACCTAGATCCTTAATACCGAATCTATGATCCACGGCCTCGCAGATGGAAATTGTTGCCATCTCCGTTTTTCTGTCCAGCGTGTCCTGCAGACTCGTCTTCCCTTTTACCAGGAAGATTTGCTAAGCTGGAATGAAGGAACATTCACTTCAGGAGAAGGGGTCCAATTAACAAATAACTCCGTAGAAAAACGGATACAGTTTGTAAGGTCATCGCGACCCATGCGACCCTTGCAACATCCGGGCCGACTTACCAGGACGACTAGTTACCTCCTCTGGTAACTGTAACGTCCACATGGCTTCCACAGAAATTTTAGTACGGCCCCTGAGAGAGAGGCAGGGTGTCCCTGCCGATCCTCCTTAACCGAATCGGACTTCTTCGCTAAGCGAGAAGGAAAAACACCGATTTGTGTCGCTCCCTTGAGAGGATCTAGTTGACACTCCATAACCTAAAAGGTCATCAATAGAAACCAGTGAAGGCCTTCATTTTGACACCATTGGAACCTCTGACCGTGTATGAGTCGAGGTCTGCGTGTCAGATACGCGAGGCTGATCCGTAACGGATCTGGGAGAGGGTCTCTGACATACCCTTGCATAGTATATGGCAGGATAAACCTGTCAGTAACCAGAGCAGTACTTAAATAAAAAACAAACGCTGAAGGGTTAAAGCTCAAAAGAAAGAGCTACCCCAGCTGTCTCCCATTAAGAGTTAACCTCCTAAGAAGGGGTTAAAGTAGCTGACTCCCCACAACCTTGATAGTGAAAAAGGGTGTGCGAATCTCAGGCGCCTCTTATAAGGTCGCAGCTGCAGGACAGCCATGCCACACTAAACAGAAAACGTTCCACAAGATCGCTAAAAAATTGCGCTGTTTTTTATAACGCAATGACCGCCAAAGTTGTCAAGGAGATCGCTAATCGCCTATGCGATGCTAATGAGATCGCCCAGATTGGCAGCTAATAGCGACATTAAAAATGACACACAAACGATCGCAATATTATGCGACGCCATCAGGATCGTCAGCGGAAACGTATAGTGGCAGCATTAATGTCGCAGACTCCCCACAGCCTCTTTATTAATATTAAAAGAGTGTGCGAGCCCCTTATGCGAGAACAGCCGCAGGACAGCGCAATCTGTCACTCAGAAGTGCCCCAGACGGCGCCCGCGCTGTGGAGGTGAAGGGGTTAAGCTTCTGCCCGGCGGGCTAGAAGCGACTCACCAAGCTGGACACGTATTCTAGCCGGGAGGGGAGGAGAACGATCCGGGGAGCTTTCAACCTACAGCGCTTTATCAGCAATAGCCACGCTGTGGAGGTGAAGGGGTTAAGCTTCTGCCCGGCCGGCTCGCTTGTCAGCAATGGCCGCCGCGCTCTGCCTCCGTGTGCTCCATGTAGAGGAGCCGGAAATGGAGGCTGCAGTAAAGCGCGCGCTCAGAAGCGGCGCGAAATTCAAAAAAATAAAAAGAGCGCGTACTCCCCTCCTTTCCCTCGTCCTGCAGGCATCCTCCTGCGGACATAGAAAAACTAGTCACGGCATATATTTGTACAGCGGCTGCCGCAGCAGTCGCTAAAACACTCACACACATTTTACCAAAATGTGGAGTACTCACCAGCCGAAACGCCACAGGGACCCCCAGGGTTTCTGGCGCTATGCCCATGCTTCCCCCCAGGGCGGGAAGCGCAGTGACCCCAGTGTGTGGTTTGCGCCCCCGCCAGGGAAACTCTCCTCATCCCCCAGGGCCGGCAAGATTCTGCAGGGACCATAATGTAGTTACAGATCCGCCAAGGGAGAGGCTGGTGAAATACATTGATAAACATGTAATAGCGCTGTCACCGCAGTGCTGAAGCATACTGATATACATGTAATAGCGCTGCCATCAGACGCTAAAACACTCACACATTAATAATAAAATTTTGTGTGGAGTACTCACCAGCCAAGGCGCCACAGGGACCCTCAGGGTTTCTGGCGCTGTGCCCATGCTTCCCCCAGGGCGAGGGACGCAGTGACCGCACGTGTGGTTTGCGTCCCCGCCAGGGAAGCTCTCCTCATCCCCCAGGGCCGGCAAGGATTCTGCAGGGACTTTGAGTAAATACAGATCCGCCAAGGGAAAGGTTGGGGTACAGCAGCGCTGGTACCCCTGAGACCTCTAGACCAACTGTGATCCAAGTCCCCTGTCCGAATAGTAAAATAATAAAATCTTCTGAGGAGCTGCATTAGCAGCGACCATCCTCTGGACCTCAAATCTTAGACTGGAGCTGAGTAGGAGGAGCCCGAGCTGGAGGGGCCAGCCAGTCAGCACTCTTTTGATCTGAGGTGACATCCTGATCTGGGGCTCCGCCTACCCCATCAGTAATGAATACTGTGGCTCTCTTCCTTCCATCTGCAGCTGAAATGACCAATTGAGATCAGTGTCCTGGATCCATCCGTTTCTGCTCTGTATCCAGCTTTTCTATCCAGGTTTTATATTTTGCTGTTTTTTCC
>JARQOD010000009.1:72088186-72176320 GCA_033576555.1 Oophaga sylvatica
TTAGAAACCCGTCAGTTCCGCGCAATACGCCCCACAATGCTGCGCGCTCTCCGCATCTTGTTTGCCTTCTATCACTGATAAAGCGGAATCAAAAATTGAAATGAACTTTGGTTCTTTATTTTTTTAATTACAGACAACTGGTCCCAAAAACAAGACGCAGATGTGACCAGGCCTGGAGAAGATGTAACAGGGCCTGTAGAGGATGTGACCGGGCCTGGAGAGGTGACCGGGCCTGGAGAAGATGTGACTGGGCCTGTAGATGTGACCGGGCCTGTAGAGGTTGTGACGGGGCCTTTTGGAGATGTGACGGGCCTGGAGAAGATGTGACCGGGCCTGTAGAGGATGTGACCGGGCCTGGAGATGTGACCGGGCCTGGAGAAGATGTGACCGGGCCTGGAGAAGATGTGACCGGGCCTGTAGAGGATGTGACCGGGCCTGGAGATGTGACCGGGCCTAGAGAAGATGTGACCGGGCCTGGAGAAGATGTGACCGGGCCTGAAGAAGATGTGACCGGGCCTGGAGAAGATGTGACCGGGCCTGGAGAAGATGTGACTGGGCCTGTAGAAGATGTGACTGGGCCTGTAGATGTGACCGGGCCTGTAGAGGTTGTGACGGGGCCTTTTGGAGATGTGACGGGGCCTGTAGGAGATGTGACCGGGCCTGTAGAAGATGTGACAGGGCCTGGAAATGTGACCGGGCCTGGAGAAGATGTGACCGGGCCTGGAGCAGATGTGACCGGGCCTGGAGAAGATGTGACGGGGCCTGGAGATGTGACTGGGCCTGTAGAAGATGTGACCGGGCCTGTAGAAGATGTGACCGGGCCTGTAGAAGATGTGACCGGGCCTGGAGAAGATGTGACTGGGCCTGTAGAAGATGTGACTGGGCCTGTAGATGTGACCGAGCCTGTAGAGGTTGTGACGGGGCCTTTTGGAGATGTGACGGGGCCTGTAGGAGATGTGACCGGGCCTGTAGAAGATGTGACAGGGCCTGGAGATGTGACCGGGCCTGGAGAAGATGTGACCGGGCCTGGAGCAGATGTGACCGGGCCTGGAGAAGATGTGACGGGGCCTGGAGATGTGACTGGGAATGTAGAACATGTGACCGGGCCTGGAGAAGATGTGACCGGGCCTGGAGAACATGTGACCGGGCCTGTAGAAGATGTGACCGGGCCTGGAGAAGATGTGACTGGGCCTGGAGAAGATGTGACTGGGCCTGTAGAAGATGTGACTGGGCCTGTAGAGGTTGTGACGGGGCCTTTTGGAGATGTGACGGGGCCTGTAGGAGATGTGACCGGGCCTGTAGAAGATGTGACAGGCCGAGATGTACCGGGCCTGGAGAATGTGACCGGGCCTGGAGCAGATGTGACCGGGCCTGGAGAAGATGTGACGGGGTGTAAGGTTCTGTGTACATGTTCCTGAAACTCAGTTTGTTCGTCAGCCATTTTACTTTCTGTCTTGCTGCAGCTATCTTGCCCTCAGTCAAAATGGAGTTTCCAGCTTGCATGTTCCCGCCCTGATTCTCTCCTTTTGCTTCTTAAGCAGCCACAGCTGAGCAATCAGTGCTTCAGAATCTAGCCTGCAGTGAACCTGTGACCTGACTCCTAAAGCCTTGGACCTTGTACTCCAGCTATTCCTACTGAGGAACTCTGAAGCACTTGTGGACTCTGAACCCTGCTCTTTGAAAGACCCACGTTTGCATGGACTTACGGTAACAGAGAAGAAGATCCTGAACCTGTTGTGGAGAGTGATTGCTGAGCTTAGATTACTCTGGCCTGCTGTGTCTCCTGCTTCTGTGTCTGCAAACTGTGTGACTATTTTTGCCAACTTGTATGAAGTAATACAAGACTTTCTATATCAAACCTGTGTCTCATGTATTTTCATCGCACCCAAGCACAAGACGCTATATGAACTGTACTACATACATTACAAGATTCTGAAGCCAAAACGTTAGTGTCTGCTGGGTCTGGAAAGGCTGTGTCTGCTGTAACTGTGGATATCGGATGTCCGGTTGTACTTTCTGTGATGACAGTGGTTGTGACTTCTCACAACCATTCCAGGTGAGCAATTCCCTTAAGTGTTTTTTTTTCTGCAGTGTTACCACAGGTAAACACTATTGTTTTTTTTTTCCTCTTTTATCTTTTTTGTCTGCTGTAACTGTGGATATCAGATGTCCGGGTGAACTTTCTGTGATGATAGTGGTTGTGACTTCTCACAACCATTCCAGGTGAGCAGTTCCCTTAATTTTTTTTCTCTCTGCAGAGTTACCACAGGTAAACACTATTGTTTTTTTTTTTTCTCCTCTTCTTCCAGTACTCCTGTCTTAAAAGATCTGGAAAATGGAGGCCCGCATAAAGGAACTTTGCGGAGTGACTGATAATATCCTTGCAGATTTGCAGAATATAAAGACCCGTTTTTCAAGCCTACAGGACCTCACTAATCACAATTTGCAAGTGTTTGGACAGACTGCCCAGGATTTGCGAGCCAGGATTGAGGTTCTAGAAGAGCGAGTCCAGGCTCCTGCCGTAGCCCCGAGTTCTGGGATTCCCAAGTTGCCCCCTTTTCGTTTTGGCGCTGAACGTGAGAAATTCAGGGGATTTATTAATCAATGCAATCTTTTTTTTTCTGCACATGCTTCACAATTTCCTACTGAACGATCTAAGGTGCTTACTATAATTATGTTGCTTACCAACAAGGCTTTGATGTGGGCAAACCCTCTGATTGAGACTGAGGATGATTGTTTGAATCACCTTGATGCTTTTATTTCAGCCATGGGGCAGGTGTTTGATAACCCCAATCGAGGTGCAACAGCTGAAGCAGCCATGTTAGCTTTGAGCCAAGGTAAGCACTCGGTAGCTGAATATGCCTTGGATTTCAGGAGATGGGCCCTTGATACCACCTGGGACAGTTCCGCCAAAAAATCTATTTTTCGAAAGGGGTTATCTCCACTGATTAAGGATGAACTTGCTCGTGCCGACCCTCCCACTGCGTTAGGTGACTTTATTAACTACTGCATCCGTATTGATACTCGTCTGACTGAACGCAGGCAAGAGAGATGGTTCGAAAGCAATCGCACTAACCTTTTCCTACCTTCCTCTCCAGCTAAGGAACCTTTGAGTAGGATTACACGGGAACCTGAACCCATGCAGGTAGACTCTTTACAACGACGGGTTAGTGATGCACGCAAGGAACATCGTTTTAAGGAGAATCTATGTTTCTATTGTGGTAAGTCAGGGCACTTCATTATAAACTGCCCCAGCCGTTCTCGTAAGACTACTGCAGCACTCATTCATTGTGAGTGTTGCGAGAGGGGATCTGTCAGGTCCGAGCCTCAGTGTAAGGTTCTATGTATATATTCCTGAAACTCAGTTTGTTCGTCAGCCATTTTACTTTCTGTCTTGCTGCAGCTATCTTGCCCTCAGTCAAAATGGAGTATCAGCTTGCATGTTCCCGCCCTGATTCTCTCCTTTGCTTCTTAAGCAGCCACAGCTGAGCAATCAGTGCTTCAGAATCTAGCCTGCAGTGAACCTGTGACTTGACTCCTGTAAGCCTTGGACCTTGTACTCCAGCAATTCCTACTGAGGAACTCTGAAGCACTTGTGGACTCTGAACCCTGCTCTTTGAAAGACCCACGTTTGCATGGACTTACGGTAACAGAGAAGAAGATCCTGAATCTGTATTGGAGAGTGATTGCTGAGCTTGGATTACTCTGGCCTGCTGTGTCTCCTGTTTCTGTGTCTGCAAACTGTGTGACTATTTCTGCCAACTTGTATGAAGTAATACAGGACTTTTCTATATCAAACCTGTGACTCCTGTGTTTTCATCGCACCCAAGCACAAGACGCTATATGAACTGTACTACATACATTACAAGATTCTGAAGCCAAAACGTTAGTGTCTGCTGGGTCTGGAAGGCTGTGTCTGCTGTACTGTGGATATCAGACGTCCGGTTGTACTTTCTGTGATGACAGTGGTTGTGACTTCTCACAACCATTCCAGGTGAGCAATTCCTTAAGTTTTTTCTTTTTGCAGTGTTACCACAGGTAAACACTATTGTTTTTTTTTTCCTTTCTTTTCTCTTTTTTGTCTGCTGTAACTGTGGATATCAGATGTCTGGTTGAAACTTTCTGTGATGACAGTGGTTGTGACTTCTCACAACCATTCCAGGTGAGCAGTTCCCTTAATTTTTTTTTTCTCTCTGCAGTGTTGCCACAGGTGAACACTATTGTTTTTTTTTTTTCTCTCCTCTTCTTCCAGTAATCCTGTCTTAAAAGATCTGGAAAATGGAGGCCCGCATAAAGGAACTTTGCGGAGTGACTGATAATATCCTTGCAGATTTGCAGAATATAAAGACCCGTTTTACAAATCTACAGGACCTCAATAATCACAATTTGCAAGTGGTTGGACAGACTACCCAGGATTTGCGAGCCAGGATTGAGGTTCTAGAGGGGCGAGTCCAGGCTCCTGCCGTAGCCCCGAGTGCTGGGATTCCCAAGTTGCCCCCTTTTCGTTTTGGCGGTGAACGTGAGAAATTCAGGGGATTTATTAATCAATGCAATCTTTTTTTTTCTGCACATGCTTCACAATTTCCCACTGAACGATCTAAGGTGCTTACTATAATTATGTTGCTTACCAACAAGGCTTTAATGTGGGCAAACCCTCTGATTGAGACTGAGGATGATTGTTTGAATCACCTTGATGATTTTATTTCAGCCATGGGGCAGGTGTTTGATGACCCCAATCGAGGTGCAACAGCTGAAGCAGCCATGTTAGCTTTGCGCCAAGGTAAGCACTCGGTAGCTGAATATGCCTTGGATTTCAGGAGATGGGCCCTTGATACCACCTGGGACAGTTCCGCCAAAAAATCTATTTTTCGAAAGGGGTTATCTCCACTGATTAAGGATGAACTTGCTCGTGCCGACCCTCCCACTGCGTTAGGTGACTTTATTAACTACTGCATCCGTATTGATACTCGTCTGACTGAACGCAGGCAAGAGAGATGGTTCGAAAGCAATCGTACTAACCTTTTCCTACCTTCCTCTCCAGCTAAGGAACCTTTGAGTAGGATTACACGGGAACCTGAACCTGAACCCATGCAGGTAGACTCTTTACAACGACGGGTTAGTGATGCACGCAAGGAACATCGTTTTAAGGAGAATCTATGTTTCTATTGTGGTAAGTCAGGGCACTTCATTATAAACTGCCCCAGCCGTTCTCGTAAGACTACTGCAGCACTCATTCATTGTGAGTGTTGCGAGAGGGGATCTGTCAGGTCCGAGCCTCAGGCTCCAGAGAGATCTGCAGCAACAGATCTTGATTTCTCGGACTTAAACTCCGTTACCTCTGAGGACGTTGACTGTGTAAACGCTGCCATTTTTCAAGTTTCCTCAGCGGTGTCCCAGCTGAGTTGTAAGAAAAACAATTCTCATTGCTTTCTTTCCATCAAACTCTGGGTTGACTCAGCTTGGGTGTCTAGCTCTGCTATGATCGACTCAGGGGCAAGTGGAAATTTTATGGATGTCTCCTTTGCTCTGAAACAAGGAATACGTTCAGTGAAGAAGGCTACTCCAGTACAGATGGAAACTGTGGATGGCTCCCTGCTGACCTCTGGACCAGTGGATCAGGAAACAGAGCCTTTGAGGGTTCTTATGGGTAAAGATCATCAAGAGAAACTGTCCTTTATGCTTATCTCTTCTCCCCACTTTCCCATTATTCTAGGGCTACCATGGCTGCAGGCTCAGAATCCTACCATTAACTGGGAGACCAAGGAATTACACTTTCCAGAGAAACAGATGAGTCCAAAAGTTTCAGCTTGCTCTGTTCCTAAAGGAATCATGTCAGTCCCTGAACTACCAGCTGTATACCAGGACTATGTGGATTTATGTGACAAGAAGAACGCTGACCAGCTTCCTCCTCACCGTCCATATGATTGTCCAATTGAATTATTGCCTGGAGCAGAGATACCTTTTGGTAAGATCTACCCCCTGGCGGGGCCCGAGCTAAAGGCTTTAAAGGATTACATAGATGAAAATCTAGCCAAGGGCTTCATACGCCCCTCTTCATCTCCTGCAGGTGCACCCATCTTCTTTGTAAAGAAGAAAGATGGATCTCTGAGACCATGCGTAGACTATAGGGAACTCAATAAGGTTACTATTAGAAACCGTTATCCATTGCCTTTAATCCCTGAGTTATTGGAGAGAGTGCGACATGCCAAAATTTTTTCTAAACTAGATCTTCGTGGGGCCTATAACTTAGTCTGTATTAGACCTGGGGATGAATGGAAGACTGCATTCAGGTCACGCTATGGACACTTTGAATATCTAGTTATGCCTTTTGGTCTGAGTACCGCCCCAGCCACTTTCCAACACTTGGTGAATGACATCTTCAGGGATCTCCTAGATACATTCGTGGTAATTTATTTGGATGATATTCTAATTTTTTCTAACTCCACAGAGGAACATCATGGACATGTGAGAATGGTCTTGGAACGTCTAAGACAAAATCATCTTTACATCAAACTTGAAAAGTGTGAATTCCATAGGACCGAAATTCAATTTCTGGGGTATGTACTGTCTACACAAGGAATTAGTATGGATGGAAGCAAAACCCAAGCCATCAAGGATTGGCCAAGTCCTAGAAATGTGAAGGAGGTACAGCGCTTCATCGGGTTTGCCAACTTCTATAGACGTTTCATTAGAAATTTCTCTGAGGTAGTGTCACCTATCACTCAACTTAACCGGAAAGAGTCTAGGTTTTCCTGGACTCCCCAAGCCCAGGAAGCATTTTCCCGTCTAAAAGATAAATTTACCACTGCACCTATCCTAGTACATCCCAACCCCGAGCTTGCCTTCATAATAGAGGTGGATGCTTCAGACTGTGCCGTTGGAGCTATACTCTCTCAGAGAACAGGTGAGAAGAATGTCTTGCATCCCTGTGCCTTCTTTTCCCAGCAGTTGTCTTCGGCTGAGAGGAACTACGATGTGGGCAATAGAGAGTTGTTGGCCATTATTGCCGCCTTCAAAGAATGGAGACACCTTCTTCAGGGAGCTGCACAGCAAATAGTCGTCCTGACAGACCATCGTAACCTTGAGTTTATCAGGTCGGCTAAGTGCCTGACTCCTCGCCAGGCTCGCTGGAATCTTTTCTTAAACCAATTTAATTTTATCATCTCTTATAGACCAGGATCGCGCAATGGAAAGGCTGATGCACTCTCTAGGATTTACTCAGCAGAGACACGTCCAATTACTCCTCCTAAGACTATTCTTCCTGACTCTAGATTCCTAGGAGTAATTCATAATCAAGACCTACTTAAGGACATCAAGGAAGCATACCATGCGGATTCCTTTTTGGCACAACCCCCAAGGGACGTAAGTCTTGTCTTTAAGAATGGTGTGTGGATTCAGGGACAACGCCTGTATATTCCTGAAACAGTCAGATTAAGAGTATTGCAACTCATTCACGATTCCAAGATAGCTGGGCATAGAGGAATTCTAAAGACACAGGAATTTCTTTCTCGTTTCTTTTGGTGGCCCACTTGCAGGAAGGATGTTTTGAATTATGTTACTTCATGTGAGGTCTGTGCAAGATGCAAAACACCTCGCTCCTCACCAACTGGTCTTTTACAGCCTCTTCCCACCCCGTCCCGCCCGTGGGGATCCATTTCTATGGACTTCATTGTGGAGTTACCAACCTCTCAGGGGAAGAACACCATTCTAGTGGTGGTTGACCGTCTAACAAAGGCAGCTCATTTTATCCCTTGTGTCGGCTTACCCACTGCAAAACAGACATCAGATTTGATGATTAAAGATGTGTTTCGCTTACATGGAGTACCGGATGAGGTTATTTCGGATCGAGGGGTGCAATTCACTTCTAGGTTTTGGCAAAATTTCTGTGCAGCATTGGACATTAAAGTAAACCTTTCTTCTGCTTTTCATCCCCAGACTAATGGACAGACCGAACGAACCAATCAAACCCTGGAGCAGTATCTCTGCTGCTTTATCTGCCACCTACAGGATGATTGGGTGGATCTACTTCCATTAGCTGAGTTCTCGTATAACAACTCTCAGAGCGCCTCCACTAAGCAGTCTCCTTTTTACTCTAATCTAGGTTATCATCCTAACATTCTACTACGATTTCCCATAGAAACGCCTTTACCAGCAGTGGCTGAAAGAATCACGTCTTTACAGAAGAATATGGATCTTCTAAAGGAAAATCTGGAATCGGCTCAAGAAAGGTACAAGAAAGCAGCAGATAAATTTCATAAACCTGCACCAGCTTTCAAGGTAGGAGACTTGGTCTGGCTGTCAACCAGAAATCTTAAGTTAAGGATTCCATCGTCTAAGTTGGGACATAAGTACATTGGACCCTATAAAATCAGTAAAATTATAAGTGCCGTTGCTTGTCGTCTTCAACTGCCCAGAACTATGAGAATCCACCCTGTCTTTCATGTATCCCTACTAAAGGCTGCGACACCCAATACGTTTCCTGGACGTTCCTCTCCTTGCCCTGACCCAGTGCTAGTCGATGGTCAGGAAGAATTTGTGGTGGAAAGGATTTTAGATTCCAGGTTATATAGAAATCAGTTACAATATCTGATTAAATGGCAGGGCTACCCAGTGGAGGACAACTCATGGGAACCGGTCAATAACGTTAATGCTCCTCGCTTGCTCCGTCAGTTTCATCAGAGGTACCCACACAAGCCTGGTCTGAGGTCATCCGGAGGTTGTCCTTAAGGGGGGAGTAATGTAAGGTTCTATGTATATATTCCTGAAACTCAGTTTGTTCGTCAGCCATTTTACTTTCTGTCTTGCTGCAGCTATCTTGCCCTCAGTCAAAATGGAGTATCCAGCTTGCATGTTCCCGCCCTGATTCTCTCCTTTGCTTGTTAAGCAGCCACAGCTGAGCAATCAGTGCATCAGAATCTAGCCTGCAGTGAACCTGTGACTTGACTCCTGTAAGCCTTGGACCTTGTACTCCAGCAATTCCTACTGAGGAACTCTGAAGCACTTGTGGACTCTGAACCCTGCTCTTTGAAAGACCCACGTTTGCATGGACTTACGGTAACAGAGAAGAAGATCCTGAATCTGTATTGGAGAGTGATTGCTGAGCTTGGATTACTCTGGCCTGCTGTGTCTCCTGTTTCTGTGTCTGCAAACTGTGTGATTATTTCTGCCAACTTGTATGAAGTAATACAGGACTTTTCTATATCAAACCTGTGACTCCTGTGTTTTCATCGCACCCAAGCACAAGACGCTATATGAACTGTACTACATACATTACACTCAGGCTCCAGAGAGATCTGCAGCAACAGATCTTGATTTCTCGGACTTAAACTCCGTTACCTCTGAGGACGTTGACTGTGTAAACGCTGCCATTTTTCAAGTTTCCTCAGCGGTGTCCCAGCTGAGTTGTAAGAAAAACAATTCTCATTGCTTTCTTTCCATCAAACTCTGGGTTGACTCAGCTTGGGTGTCTAGCTCTGCTATGATCGACTCAGGGGCAAGTGGAAATTTTATGGATGTCTCCTTTGCTCTGAAACAGGGGATACGTTCAGTGAAGTAGGCTACTCCAGTACAGATGGAAACTGTGGATGGCTCCCTGCTGACCTCTGGACCAGTGGATCAGGAAACAGAGCCTTTGAGGGTTCTTATGGGTAAAGATCATCAAGAGAAACTGTCCTTTATGCTTATCTCTTCTCCCCACTTTCCCATTATTCTAGGGCTACCATGGCTGCAGGCTCAGAATCCTACCATTAACTGGGAGACCAAGGAATTACACTTTCCAGAGAAACAGATGAGTCCAAAAGTTTCAGCTTGCTCTGTTCCTAAAGGAACCATGTCAGTCCCTGAACTACCAGCTGTATACCAGGACTATGTGGATTTATGTGACAAGAAGAACGCTGACCAGCTTCCTCCTCACCGTCCATATGATTGTCCAATTGAATTATTGCCTGGAGCAGAGATACCTTTTGGTAAGATCTACCCCCTGGCGGGGCCCGAGCTAAAGGCTTTAAAGGATTACATAGATGAAAATCTAGCCAAGGGCTTCATACGCCCCTCTTCATCTCCTGCAGGTGCACCCATCTTCTTTGTAAAGAAGAAAGATGGATCTCTGAGACCATGCGTAGACTATAGGGAACTCAATAAGGTTACTATTAGAAACCGTTATCCATTGCCTTTAATCCCTGAGTTATTGGAGAGAGTGCGACATGCCAAAATTTCTAAACTAGATCTTCGTGGGGCCTATAACTTAGTCCGTATTAGACCTGGGGATGAATGGAAGACTGCATTCAGGTCACGCTATGGACACTTTGAATATCTAGTTATGCCTTTTGGTCTGAGTACCGCCCCAGCCACTTTCCAACACTTGGTGAATGACATCTTCAGGGATCTCCTAGATACATTCGTGGTAATTTATTTGGATGATATTCTAATTTTTTCTAACTCCACAGAGGAACATCATGGACATGTGAGAATGGTCTTGGAACGTCTAAGACAAAATCATCTTTACATCAAACTTGAAAAGTGTGAATTCCATAGGACCAAAATTCAATTTCTGGGGTATGTACTGTCTACACAAGGAATTAGTATGGATGGAAGCAAAACCCAAGCCATCAAGGATTGGCCAAGTCCTAGAAATGTGAAGGAGGTACAGCGCTTCATCGGGTTTGCCAACTTCTATAGACGTTTCATTAGAAATTTCTCTGAGGTAGTGTCACCTATCACCCAACTTACCCGGAAAGAGTCTAGGTTCTCCTGGACTCCCCAAGCCCAGGAAGCATTTTCCCGTCTAAAATATAAATTTACCACTGCACCTATCCTAGTACATCCCAACCCCGAGCTTGCCTTCATAATAGAGGTGGATGCTTCAGACTGTGCCGTTGGAGCTATACTCTCTTAGAGAACAGGTGAGAAGAATGTCTTGCATCCCTGTGCCTTCTTTTCCCAGCAGTTGTCTTCGGCTGAGAGGAACTACGATGTGGGCAATAGAGAGTTGTTGGCCATTATTGCCGCCTTCAAGGAATGGAGACACCTTCTTCAGGGAGCTGCACAGCAAATAGTCGTCCTGACAGATCATCGTAACCTTGAGTTTATCAGGTCGGCTAAGTGCCTGACTCCTCGCCAGGCTCGCTGGAATCTTTTCTTAAACCAATTTAATTTTATCATTTCTTATAGACCAGGATCGCGCAATGGAAAGGCTGATGCACTCTCTAGGATTTACTCAGCAGAGACACGTCCAATTACTCCTCCTAAGACTATTCTTCCTGACTCTAGATTCCTAGGAGTAATTCATAATCAAGACCTACTTAAGGACATCAAGGAAGCATACCATGCGGATTCCTTTTTGGCACAACCCCCAAGGGACGTAAGTCTTGTCTTTAAGAATGGTGTGTGGATTCAGGGACAACGCCTGTATATTCCTGAAACAGTCAGATTGAGAGTATTGCAACTCATTCACGATTCCAAGATAGCTGGGCATAGAGGAATTCTAAAGACACAGGAATTTCTCTCTCGTTTCTTTTGGTGGCCCACTTGCAGGAAGGATGTTTTAAACTATGTCACTTCATGTGAAGTCTGTGCAAGATGCAAAACACCTCGCTCCTCACCAACTGGTCTGTTACAGCCTCTTCCCACCCCGTCCCGCCCGTGGGGATCCATTTCTATGGACTTCATTGTGGAGTTACCAACCTCTCAAGGGAAGAACACCATTCTAGTGGTGGTTGATCGTCTAACAAAGGCAGCTCATTTCATCCCTTGTGTCGGCTTACCCACTGCAAAACAGACATCAGATTTGATGATTAAAGATGTGTTTCGCTTACATGGAGTACCGGATGAGGCAGTGCAGCATTGGACATTAAAGTAAACCTTTCTTCTCCTTTTCATCCCCAGAATAATGGACAGACCAAACGAACCAATCAAACCCCGGAGCAGTATCTCCGCTGCTTTATCTGCCACCTACAGGATGATTGGGTGGATCTACTTCCATTAGCTGAGTTCTCGTATAACAACTCTCAGAGTGCCTCCACTAAGCAGTCTCCTTTTTACTCTAATCTAGGTTATCATCCTAACATTCTACCACGATTTCCCATAGAAACGCCTTTACCAGCAGTGGCTGAAAGAATCACGTCTTTACAGAAGAATATGGATCTTCTAAAGGAGAATCTGGAATCGGCTCAGGAAAGGTACAAGAAAGCAGCAGATAAATTTCGTAAACCTGCACCAGCTTTCAAGGTAGGAGACTTGGTCTGGCTGTCAACCAGAAATCTTAAGTTAAGGATTCCATCGTCTAAGTTGGGACATAAGTACATTGAACCCTATAAAATCAGTAAAATTATAAGTGCCGTTGCTTGTCGTCTTCAACTGCCCAGAACTATGAGAATTCACCCTGTCTTTTATGTATCCCTACTAAAGGCTGCGACACCCAATACGTTTCCTGGACGTTCCTCTCCTTGCCCTGACCCAGTGCTAGTCGATGGTCAGGAAGAATTTATGGTGGAAAGGATTCTAGATTCCAGGTTGTATAGAAATCAGTTACAATATCTGATTAAATGGCAGGGCTACCCAGTGGAGGACAACTCATGGGAACCAGTCAATAACGTTAATGCTCCTCGCTTGCTCCGTCAGTTTCATCAGAGGTACCCACAAAGCCTGGCCTGAGGTCATCCGGAGGTTGTCCCTAAGGGGGGAGTAATGTAAGGTTCTGTGTACATGTTCCTGAAACTCAGTTTGTTCGTCAGCCATTTTACTTTCTGTCTTGCTGCAGCTATCTTGCCCTCAGTCAAAATGGAGTTTCCAGCTTGCATGTTCCCGCCCTGATTCTCTCCTTTTGCTTCTTAAGCAGCCACAGCTGAGCAATCAGTGCTTCAGAATCTAGCCTGCAGTGAACCTGTGACCTGACTCCTAAAGCCTTGGACCTTGTACTCCAGCTATTCCTACTGAGGAACTCTGAAGCACTTGTGGACTCTGAACCCTGCTCTTTGAAAGACCCACGTTTGCATGGACTTACGGTAACAGAGAAGAAGATCCTGAACCTGTTGTGGAGAGTGATTGCTGAGCTTAGATTACTCTGGCCTGCTGTGTCTCCTGCTTCTGTGTCTGCAAACTGTGTGACTATTTTTGCCAACTTGTATGAAGTAATACAAGACTTTCTATATCAAACCTGTGTCTCATGTATTTTCATCGCACCCAAGCACAAGACGCTATATGAACTGTACTACATACATTACACGGGCCTGGAGATGTGACTGGGCCTGTAGAACATGTGACCGGGCCTGTAGAAGATGTGACCGGGCCTGTAGAAGATGTGACCGGGCCTGGAGAAGATGTGACTGGGCCTGGAGAAGATGTGACTGGGCCTGTAGAAGATGTGACTGGGCCTGTAGATGTGACCGGGCCTGTAGAGGTTGTGACGGGGCCTTTTGGAGATGTGACGGGGCCTGTAGGAGATGTGACCGGGCCTGTAGAAGATGTGACAGGGCCTGTAGAAGATGTGACAGGCCCTGTAGAAGATGTGACCGGGCCTGGAGAAGATGTGACCGGGCCTGGAGAAGATGTGACCGGGCCTGTAGAAGATGTGACCGGCCTGGAGAAGATGTGACCGGGCCTGTAGAAGAGGTGACCGGGCCTGTAGAAGAGGTGACCGGGCCTGTAGAAGAGGTTACCGGGCCTGTGGAAGAGGTGACCGGGCCTGTGGAAGATGTGACCGCGCCTGTGGAAGATGTGACCGCGCCTGTGGAAGATGTGACCGCGCCTGTGGAAGATGTGACCGCGCCTGTGGAAGATGTGACCGCGCCTGTGGAAGATGTGACCGGGCCTGTAAAAGATGTGACCGGGCCTGGAGAAGATGTGAGGTTGCCTGTAGAAGATGTGACCGGGCCTGGAGAAGATGTGACGTTGCCTGTAGAAGATGTGACCGCGCCTGTAGAAGATGTGACCGGGCCTGGAGAAGATGTGACCGGGCCTGGAGAAGATGTGACCGGCCTGGAGAAGATGTGACCGGGCCTGGAGAAGAGGTGACCGGGCCTGTAGAAGAGGTGACCGGGCCTGTAGAAGAGGTGACCGAGCCTGTAGAAGAGGTGACCGCGCCTGTGGAAGATGTGACCGCGCCTGTGGAAGATGTGACAGCGCCTGTGGAAGATGTGACCACGCCTGTGGAAGATGTGACCACGCCTGGAGAAGATGTGACCACGCCTGGAGAAGATGTGACCGGGCCTGGAGAAGATGTGACCGGGCCTGGAGAAGATGTGACCGGGCCTGGAGAAGATGTGACCGGGCCTGGAGAAGATGTGACTGGGCCTGTAGAAGATGTGACTGGGCCTGTAGATGTGACCGGGCCTGTAGAGGTTGTGACGGGGCCTTTTGGAGATGTGACGGGGCCTGTAGGAGATGTGACCGGGCCTGGAGAAGATGTGACCGGGCCTGGAGCAATGTGACCGGGCCTGGAGAAGATGTGACGGGGCCTGGAGATGTGACTGGGCCTGTAGAACATGTGACCGGGCCTGTAGAAGATGTGACCGGGCCTGTAGAAGATGTGACCGGGCCTGGAGAAGATGTGACTGGGCCTGTAGAAGATGTGACTGGGCCTGTAGATGTGACCGGGCCTGTAGAGGTTGTGACGGGGCCTTTTGGAGATGTGACGGGGCCTGTAGGAGATGTGACCGGGCCTGTAGAAGATGTGACAGGGCCTGTAGAAGATGTGACAGGCCCTGTAGAAGATGTGACCGGGCCTGTGGAAGATGTGACCGCGCCTGTGGAAGATGTGACCGCGCCTGTGGAAGATGTGACAGCGCCTGTGGAAGATGTGACCGGGCCTGTAAAAGATGTGACCGGCCTGGAGAAGATGTGAGGTTGCCTGTAGAAGATGTGACCGGGCCTGGAGAAGATGTGACGTTGCCTGTAAAAGATGTGACCGGGCCTGTAGAAGATGTGACCGGGCCTGGAGAAGATGTGACCGGGCCTGGAGAAGATGTGACCGGGCCTGGAGAAGATTTGACCGGGCCTGTAGAAGATGTGACGGGGCCTGTAGAAGATGTGACCGGGCCTGTAAAGGATGTAACTGGGCCTGGAGAAGATGTGACCGGGCCTGTAGAAGATGTGACGGGGCCTGTAGAAGATGTGACCGGGCCTGGAGAAGATGTGACCGGGCCTGGAGAAGATGTGACCGGCTGGGAAGATTGACCGGGCCTGGAGAAGATGTGACCGGGCCTGGAGAAGATGTGACCGGGCCTGGAGAAGATGTGACCGGGCCTGGAGAAGATTTGACCGGGCCTGTAGAAGATGTGACCGGGCCTGTAAAGGATGTAACTGGGCCTGGAGAAGATGTGACCGGGCCTGTAGACTACAATGTGTGCACTTCTATCCGGAAAAAAAAGGACAGAACACGCAAGTAGATGTGTGAATGAGTCCTAACAAACAGACTGGGGGGTCTTGTTTAGCCCCTCAAATACCATGGCCAGGTGTCCGCATGGCTTTCTTCCACTTTATAACCATTTAGATGCAACAGTCACAGTAACGGTGATATCCAAGATGGTAAACGGTCTCTGATCCCGGCCTTTAGAGCATGTGACAGCTACGTGGCACAGCCGGCATCGGCCGTGATGGCGCAGCTCCTGGTGCAGTCTCATTGTGTCATCCCTCTGCTATACTCTTCCTGTACAGTACAGGGTGGAAAGAGTTAAATGTTTGCCTTGATTACTATGTGGTTGAAGCTTTCCACCCAGACTCCTGCGCGAAACCTGCACAGCGGCGCTGTATCAAGACATTCTCCTCTAGAAGGAGGTGCCACTAATGTGTCCAGGGCCAATAAATAACGTACAGATAAGTGCAGGCTATTAGTGGCCCCCGCACCTGATAGTTCCTGAGCTCAGCGATTTTCTCGTGTTGCACGGCACAATCGCTCCAGATGAGGTTCGCCGTCTCGTCATCATCCCGGCTCTTCACAAAGTGCATCTCCTCGATCACTGCGCGGACTGGGAGAAAACGAGCCATTAGTTATAGGCCACAGAGGATGAGCGTTTCTTTACAGTACAGTGCATTATGAGACTACAACCCCCAGGAGGTCACAACAGCCACCTTGTGTGGGTCACATTTCCTGCATAGGCAAAGCTTATCCAGTACAGTATAATATCAGACTACAACCCCCAGCAGAAAAATCAGTAAGTGTGGACTAGAAAAGTAAAAAACATCCAGAGCACACAAGACCATGCAGCAGGTTACAACAGCCACTGGGTCACATTATCTGTATAGAAGACCACAATCCTTAGATGACGATCACTTCCCATCATCATAGATCAGAGGGATCGGCCATTGTAAGACTCGTGCGAAGGCGCTGCACTGATAGCAGGAGACTCATGGGAGTCGGCACACTGAACAGACGGTTTTCGCGCTTTTTTCGACTTACAAGGGCCATAACTCTTTCCGTTTTCTGCCTCCATGCCTGCACTGCAGGACCACCGGTGACATAGGGCAGAGGCGGCGTCACACCAATCACTGACACTTACCGATCTCATACTTGGTTCCAGCCACGTTGGCGGTGATGACGCCGGTTTTCCTTTTCTTCCGGATCTTTCTTCTGTTGGAGCCATTGGACTGATAAGGCAATGTTGTGCCGAGAGACAAGCTCGAGGAGGCATCTTCCAGACAAGAAGAAGAAAGATCACGTTTTACACTTCTGGATAACAAGTTCTAGAAAGTTTCTATCCGGCTACATAAAGTATGAGAATGAGATGAAGGCGCGAGCACAAGCATCGTACCAGACTCATTAGGGAAGGATGGCATGATGGCCGGGAACACGGCAATGTAGAGTCAGGATACAGCGGACATCCGTACCCAGCGCGCAGGATCCGCTCGTCATATCATCGCTAGGAGGAGACGATCTCAGCTGTGAACTCACACGGACCCCGAAGAAGAGGAAGAACACCTAAAGAAAAAGCAAAATCATTGTGAAAGGAAGCGAGAGCGCACACAGCCGGAGCCTGCCGAGCACTGCTGGCGAGACACCAGATCACTCATGAAACACTGGTCAGAAAGTTCACCAGAAGGCTCATTAGAAGGAGATGACTGAGCATGTGTGTCCTCCAGCACTCAGCTCATTAGAAGGATATGACTAAGCGTGTGTGTCCTTCAGCACCCGGCTCTTTAGATGGAGGTGACTGAGCATGTGTGTCCTTCAGCACTTGGCTCATTAGGTGGAGGTGACTAAGCATGTGTGTCCTCCAGAACTCAGCTCATTAGAAAGAGATGACTGAGCGTGTGTCCTCCAGCACTCGGCTCATTAGGTGAATGTGACTGAGCATGTGTCCTTGAGCACCCACTCATTAGGTGGAGGTGACTGAGCATCTGTGTCCTTCAGCACTTGGCTCATTAGGTGGAGGTGACTAAGCATGTGTGTCCTGCAGCAATTGGCTCATTAGAAGGATATGACTGAGCATGTGTGTCCTCCAGCACTTGGCTCATTAGGTGGAGGTGACTAAGCATGTGTCCTTGAGCACCCACTCATTAGGTGGAGGTGACTGAGCATGTGTGTCCTTCAGCACTTGGCTCATTAGGTGGAGGTGACTAAGCATGTGTGTCCTGCAGCAATTGGCTCATTAGAGGGATATGACTGAGCATATGTGTCCTCCAGCACTCGGCTCATTAGAAGGATATGACTGAGCGTGTGAATCTCCAGCACTCGGCTCATTAGAAGGATATGACTGAGCGTGTGTGTCATCCAGCACTCGGCTCATTAGGTGGAGATGACTGAGCGTGTGTCCTCCAGCACTCGTTTCATTAGGTGGAGGTGATTGAGCATGTGTGCCCTTCAGCACTCGGTTCATTAGGTGGAGGGGACTGAGCATGTATCCCCTTCAGCACTCGGCTCATTAGGTGGAGATGACTGAGCGTGTGTGTCACTCAGCACTCGGCTCATTAGGTGAATGTGACTGAGCGTGTGTGTCTTCCAGCACTCAGCTCATTAGGATATGAATGAGCATGTGTGTCCTTCAGCACCCAGCTCATTAGGTGGAGGTGACAGAGTGTGTCCTTCAGCACTCGGCTCATTAGGTGGAGGTGACTGAGCGTGTGTGTCACTCAGCTCATTAGGTGAATGTGACTGAGCGTGTGTGTCCTTCAGCACTCGGCTCAGGTGGATTAATGCCTCTGGCAATGGAAAATTGTTGCTCTGCATTCACGTGCAGAAAATGGGTGGAGCCCACAGGATACGCTATAAATCTCTCTCTGCCCACACAGCCCTAGCTCTGTGTCACTGTACATTTGTGGAAACACATCCTCTATCCTCCACAGACCTACAACATCTAATATCCGCACACACATCGCTCCACCATTCCTAGAGAGAAAGGAATCACCGGAAACAATGTAACTCTTCGCTCACTGTATCACCAGAGACACCTTCTTTCCACTTCCTTCATCTCAACCACTAAATCAATGAGGCCTTAAAGCGACACAGATGCCTTTCCGATACAAACAGATGTTTCTCAGTGGCCAAAAAACTCTCTCGTTAATTGACCGGTGCCGGACATAAATACAGAACAATCACTATTCATTGGATGCTGCAGGGCCGCAGTGCAGCACCAGCGCCAATACGATGGTGGCTGGTTACAGAGGAATCCACGGGGGAAAGATATAAGCCTTTAATACCGACCGATGCCCTCTGTATGCAGCTGGCACTGGATGGTGAGGAGGGCGTCACGTCCCATGCTGTACCCCTGTATAATATACGCAGGAGTGTAACTAAGGAGATGTATGCAGCTGGCACTGGATGGTGAGGAGGACGTCACGTCCCATGCTGTACCCCTGTATAATATACGCAGGAGTGTAACTAGAGAGCTGTATGTAGCTGGCACTGGATGGTGAGGAGGGAGTCACATCCCATGCTGTACCCCTGTATAATATACGCAGGAGTGTAACTAAGAGATGTATGCAGCTGGCACTGGATGGTGAGGAGGGAGTCACGTCCCATGCTGTACCCCTGTATAATATACGCAGGAGTGTAACTAGAGAGATGTATGTAGCTGGCACTGGATGGTGAGGAGGACGTCACGTCCCATGCTGTACCCCTGTAATAAATATATGCAGGAGTGTAACTAGAGAGATGTATGTAGCTGGCACTGGATGGTGAGGAGGACGTCACGTCCCATGCTGTACCCCTGTATAATATACGCAGGAGTGTAACTAGAGAGATGTATGTAGCTGGCACTGGATGGTGAGGAGGACGTCACGTCCCATGCTGTACCCCTGTATAATATACGCAGGAGTGTAACTAGAGAGCTGTATGTAGCTGGCACTGGATGGTGAGGAGGGAGTCACGTCCCATGCTGTACCCCTGTATAATATACGCAGGAGTGTAACTAAAGAGATGTATGCAGCTGGCACTGGATGGTGAGGAGGGAGTCACGTCCCATGCTGTACCCCTGTATAATATACGCAGGAGTGTAACTAGAGAGATGTATGTAGCTGGCACTGGATGGTGAGGAGGACGTCACGTCCCATGCTGTACCCCTGTATAATAAATATATGCAGGAGTGTAACTAGAGAGATGTATGTAGCTGGCATGGATGGTGAGGAGGACGTCACGTCCCATGCTGTACCCCTGTATAATATACGCAGGAGTGTAACTAGAGAGATGTATGTAGCTGGCACTGGATGGTGAGGAGGACGTCACGTCCCATGCTGTACCCCTGTATAATATACGCAGGAGTGTAACTAGAGAGATGTATGTGGCTGGCACTGGATGGTGAGGAGGACGTCACGTCCCATGCTATACCCCTGTATAATATACGCAGGAGTGTAACTAGAGAGATGTATGTAGCTGGCACTGGATGGTGAGGAGGACGTCACGTCCCATGCTGTACCCCTGTATAATATACGCAGGAGTGTAACTAGAGAGATGTATGTAGCTGGCACTGGATGGTGAGGAGGGAGTCACGTCCCATGCTGTACCCCTGTATAATATACGCAGGAGTGTAACTAGAGAGATGTATGTAGCTGGCACTGGATGGTGAGGAGGACGTCACGTCCCATGCTGCACCCCTGTATAATATACGCAGGAGTGTAACTAGAGAGCTGTATGTAGCTGGCACTGGATGGTGAGGAGGGAGTCACGTCCCATGCTGTACCCCTGTATAATATACGCAGGAGTGTAACTAGAGAGATGTATGTAGCTGGCACTGGATGGTGAGGAGGACGTCACGTCCCATGCTGCACCCCTGTATAATATACGCAGGAGTGTAACTAGAGAGATGTATGTAGCTGGCACTGGATGGTGAGGAGGGCGTCACGTCCCATGCTGTACCCCTGTATAATAAATATATGCAGGAGTGTAACTAGAGAGATGTATGTGGCTGGCACTGGATGGTGAGGAGGACGTCACGTCCCATGCTATACCCCTGTATAATATACGCAGGAGTGTAACTAGAGAGATGTATGTAGCTGGCACTGGATGGTGAGGAGGACGTCACGTCCCATGCTGTACCCCTGTATAATATACGCAGGAGTGTAACTAGAGAGCTGTATGTAGCTGGCACTGGATGGTGAGGAGGGAACGTCCCATGCTGTACCCCTGTATAATATACGCAGGTGTTTACTAGAGAGATGTATGCAGCTGGCACTGGATGGTGAGGAGGACGTCACGTCCCATGCTGTACCCCTGTATAATATATGCAGGAGTGTAACTAGAGAGATGTATGTAGCTGGCACTGGATGGTGAGGAGGACGTCACGTCCCATGCTGTACCCCTGTATAATATACGCAGGAGTCTAACTAGAGAGATGTATGCAGCTGGCACTGGATGGTGAGGAGGACGTCACGTCCCATGCTGTACCCCTGTATAATATATGCAGGAGTGTAACTAGAGAGATGTATGCAGCTGGCACTGGATGGTGAGGAGGACGTCACGTCCCATGCTGTACCCCTGTATAATATATGCAGGAGTGTAACTAGAGAGCTGTATGTAGCTGGCACTGGATGGTGAGGAGGGAGTCACGTCCCATGCTGTACCCCTGTATAATATACGCAGGAGTGTTACTAGAGAGATGTATGCAGCTGGCACTGGATGGTGAGGAGGGAGTCACGTCCCATGCTGTACCCCTGTATAATATACGCAGGAGTGTAACTAGAGAGATGTATGTAGCTGGCACTGGATGGTGAGGAGGGCGTCACGTCCCATGCTGTACCCCTGTATAATAAATATATGCAGGAGTGTAACTAGAGAGCTGTATGTAGCTGGCACTGGATGTTGAGGAGGGCGTCACGTCCCATGCTGTACCCCTGTATAATAAATATATGCAGGAGTGTAACTAGAGAGATGACTTCAGACATTCCAGATTTCATACAAACTTTTCAATGTATCCAGTTATTCTGAAAACCAGAAGCACACTTATACAACCACATTATTTTAGTTTTGTTATTATAATTTTCCCCTCAAACATTTCAGTTTGTTTCTCAGTGGATTTGTACAGATTATAGGTGACATTAAAGTTATTAAATGATTGTTCTTGGTAAGATTATTATACATGACAAAAATCTGGAATTTTCACAGGGGATGTGTAGACTTTTTTTTATAACCATTGGATTACTGCATATAACGGTATATTACGGTATAAAGCCACGTATAATGGTGCATAGCTGTATACAACGGGTTATTTACAGTCATGGTCAAAAGTGTTGGCACCCTTGAATTTGTTCCAGAAAATGAAGTATTTCTCTCTGAAAATTATTGCAAGTTCACATGTTTTTTTATACACAGGTTTATTTCATTTATGTGTATTGGAACAAGACAAAACAAACTGAGAAAAAGACGGATTTTGGTAAGACCTTACCTGTAAAATCCTTTTCAGCGAAGGAAGGAAGGGAGACACAGTCATTACTAGTGGGTAGGCAGAGCCCATACAGGATAGAACACCTCAGATTAAAAAGAGTGTTGACCGGCCCCTCCAGCTTGGGCTCCTCCTACTCCAGCTCTCCAGTCCATACACAAGCTAAGGAAGAGCAAATATCACCAGCGGAGCAACATAACCCCTTCTGAAAAAGCTTCAGAGAAAAAAACCAAAAGACAGGTTATGCATATAACAGAAAAAAACACACAGTCCCAGGTACTACTCACTGAACCTGACCACTGCGATGAGCTGGCAATGCTGAAACAGAGCCTTATCGCACCGACCTCAGCCCAGATAATCGCTATCAGAGAAGGGTCACGCCGCATCTGAAAACACAACAACACACTTCTGCCATGGGAGGGAGCTGTGTCTCCCTTCCTTCCTTCGCTGAAAAGAATTTTACAGGTAAGGTCTTACCAAAATCCGTCTTTCAGCAGCAGATGGAAGGAAGGGAGACACAGTCATTACTAGTGGGACGTCCCAAAGCAGTCCAGAAATTAAGGGTGGGCAAAAAACCAACAGAGGCAGATTCCCAACAACTTAGATAAATGCGCAACTAGCGCTAAATACAAGGTAACGAAAACTTTAAACTACAGCCGCCTGCAGGACCCTACGTCCTAAGGCCGCATCAGCGGAAGCACTGACGTCCACCTTATAAAATTTTGTAAACGTGTGGACGGAGCGCCAGGTCGCCGCCCTGCAGAGCTGAGCTGCCGAGGCCCCTTGATGGAAGGCCCACGATGAACCCACAGCCCTCGTGGAGTGAGCTCGAATCTTAATCGGGCAAGGTTCGCCCTTAAGTCGGTAAGCCTCTAAAATGGCCGACCGAATCCAACGAGCTATAGAGTCCTTGGAAGCTCGTTGACCACGCCGACGACCTGCTGGAATCACAAACAGAGAATCCGACTTCCGAAAACTTTGAGTAATAGACAAATAGAACTTCAAGGCCCGCACTAAATCCAATGTGTGCAAGGCCCGTTCCTTCGCATTCCTCGGCTCCGGACAGAGCGAGGGCAACACAATATCCTGGTTAACATGAAATTGTGACACCACCTTAGGTAGAAAGTCACCCCGTGTGCGAAGCACTACGCGATCCGGGTGAAACTCCAGAAAAGGAGGCGAGCAAGAAAGAGCCGCCAACTCAGAAACCCTTCTCAAAGAAGTGACCGCCACTAGGAAGGCAACCTTCCAAGAGAGCAAAGAAAGGCTAACAGAGTCCATAGGCTCAAAAGGCCCATGTTGAAGAACCTCCAAGACAAGATTGAGCCGCCAAGGAGACACAAGCGCCTTCCGCGGCGGAAACTGACGGGTTACTCCGCGAAAAAAGGAACGTACATCCCTTCGCGAGGCGATAGCCTTCCGAAACAGCAAGGACAGAGCAGAAACCTGACCCTTCAGAGTGCTAACTGCCAAACCCTTGTCCAGCCCGTACTGCAAAAAGACCAACAAATTGGGAATGGAAAAAATCCTCGGGTTCCTTGAAGAACCCGAACACCACGAAAAGAAGCCTTCCCAAGTCTTGTGATAAATCCTAGTAGTAGCCGGACCTCTGGCAGCTCGCAGAGTGGCAATGACTTCGGCTGAAAAACCTTGACGGGTCAAGATTTCGGTCTCAAGAGCCACACCGTCAAACGCAGAGACTTCAGGTCCGGATGACGAACGGGCCCTTGGGTTAACAGGTCCGGGCGAAGAGGGAGTGGAAGTGGAGGCGCTGCCAGAAGCAATACCAGCGTCGAGAACCACGTCCTCCTTGGCCAATCTGGGGCTACCAACATAGCCGGGACTCTCTCCAGTCTGATCCGACGCAACACCAGAGGAAGTAAGGATATCGGCGGGAACACATAGATTAGCTCAAATTGGTCCCACGGAGCCACCAGAGCATCCACCGCCACAGCCTTCGGGTCCTTGTACCTGGACATGAACGTCGGTAACTTGGCATTGAACCTGGATGCCATCAAATCCACTTGGGGAGTTCCCCAACGGGAGCACAGCAGTGCAAAAATTTCCGGATGAAGACTCCATTCTCCGGGATCCATCTTTTCGCGACTGAGGAAGTCAGCCGTGATATTCTGAACTCCTGGGATGTGAATCGCAGAGATGGCTGGCACCCTGGCCTCGGCCCATACCAGGATCCGAGACACCTCCATCATGAGCCTGAAGCTCCTTGTCCCACCTTGATGGTCGATATACGCGACCGCCGTCGCGTTCTCTGTCTGCACTCGGACTGGTAGACCGCTTAAAAGACAGTCCAGTGTTGGAGGCAAAGGAAAATTGCCCTCAATTCCAGGATGTTGATCGGCAGAACAGACTCTTCCGACGACCATACTCCCTGAATCCAGAGATCGTTCCAAACACCCCCCCAGCCCGTCAGGCTGGCATCGGTGGTTATAACCGACCACCTCGGAGGGAGGAAGGACTTCCCCAGGGATAATGCTTCCGGACGTAACCACCATCCTAGAGACTCTCGCACCCTGTGGGAGATGATGACACTGCAATCCAGCGAAGCCTGCGATCGATCCCAATGGTTCAAAATGAGCATTTGGAGAGCCCTGGAATGAAATTGGGCAAACGGAAGTGCCTCCATCGACGCCACCATCAAACCCAGAAGGCGCATACACCTTTGAAGGGACATTGCTGTCGAAGACTTCATAACCTGTACATGTCGAAGAAGAGTTGCTTGCTTGTCTGGAGGCAGGGACACCACTGCTCGTACCGTGTCGAAATGCATCCCCAAAAACAGGATTGACTGCGACGGTTCCAGAGACGACTTCTCCCAATTGACCAGCCACCCAAAGTCCTCCAGGAGCTGAAGGGATAGATTGCGAGCCGTCACCGCCTCCTCCTTTGAGGACGCCACAATCAAAAGGTCGTCCAGGTAGGGAAAGAATCGTAACCCCCTGTCTTCGAAGGATCGCCATGAGAGGTGCCAGAATTTTCGTAAAAACTCTGGGCGCTGAGGACAACCCGAATGGCAGGGCCACAAACTGGTAATGGTCCTGACCTATGGCAAAACGAAGAAAGCGTTGGTGAGCCCTTCCGACGGGAACATGCAAATAAGCGTCGCGAATGTCGATTGACACCAAAAAGTCATTCTGCGACAGGGCCGCCACAACCGAGCAAAGCGATTCCATGCGGAATTTCCGGGTGCGGACATGCCGATTCAATCTTTTGAGATCCAGAATGGGGCGAAATTTGTCCTCCTTTTTGGGGACCACAAAGAGGTTGGAATAAAACCCTCTTCCCCGGTCCTCCGGCGGAACCGGTACCACCACACCCTTCTGCAGAAGGGAATCGACCTCCCGCAGTAGAGCGGCAAATAGCTCGGGCTCTGACGGAATGCGAGATTGGCAAAAACTGTCCGGGGTCGAGAAAGAAACTCTATGAAATAGCCTGCCGAAACAACCCGCGTCACCCAGGCATCCGAAACGCGGGAAGCCCAAGTCGATTTGAATTGGAACAGGCGACCCCCCACTCGAGAGCCCTCGAGTGAGACCCTGGCGTCAGTCCGCCTTAGCGGGCTTTTTGTCAGCTTCCCGCTTGTCTTGACGGAAGCCCTGTTTCCAGGGAGTGCGGGATTTCTGAGAGGTCTTTTTTCCTGAAAAAGAGGGACGACACGATCCCCAAGAGGGCTGACCGAACCGTCCCCTGGACCGAAAAGGCCGCCGACTACTACTGGCACTAGGCCTGCCAGACGCAGAAGTCACAGCTCTTCGCTGCGGTAAAGCCGTTTCTTTTGCCTTTGCCTTGACAATCAGCTCCGTGAGGTCAGATCCAAATAGCTGACCACCCTTGTAAGCTAAAGATAGCAAACCTTGCTTGGAAACCGCGTCCCCGGTCCACTGTCTAAGCCACAGTGCTCTTCTGACTGTGACCGCCGAGGATTGCGCCCTGGACAGCAGCGACGCAGTATCCAAACCTGCATCACTGCCATATCGTGCTGCATCCTCCAATAACTTGAAAAGCCCATCTACCTCGGATAGCGGGGATCCATCTTGCCACGCCGTCCGTAGACGGTCTAACCAGCTCAGGGAAGCTTTACAAGCACACATGGATCCTAGCACTGCTCTGAATCCATGACCCGCGGCCTCATAGATGGATTTCGCTGCCATCTCCGTTTTTCTGTCCAGCGAGTAATGAGGATTTGCTAAGCTGGGATAAAGGGACATCCACTTCAGGAGAAGGAATCCAATAATCAATCAACTCCGTAGAACACGGATACAGTGTCTCAAAAAACCGTGTCCCCTGAAAACATTTATCTGGACACAGGCGATCCTTCTCCACTGCCCCATTAAGCTCATCCAGAGATGGTAATGCTGATCGCGACCTATGCGACTCCTGAAACATCCGGGCCGACTTACCAGGCCGTCTAGTTACTCCTCCGGTAACTGAACGCCTCCCTCATGGCTCCAATAAAAGCCTCTGTACGGCCCAAAAGAGAGGCAGAATGTCCCTGCTGATCCTCCTTATCCGAATCGGACATCTCCCCATCCAAGCTTGAAGGGGAACCCTCCATACCAGAGATCTCCGAGTCGCTAAGCGGGAAGGATGGCACCGGCCTGTGGCGCTTCCTACCATGAGAGGATCTAGCTGACACCCAATAACCTAGAAGGTCAGACAGGCCATCAATAGAACGAGTGAGGGCCTCCATTTTGACATCACTGAAACCTCCGACCGCTGCGCTTGACGCCGTCGAGGACTCCTGCGTGTCAGATACGCGAGACTGATCCTGTAGCGGACCTGGGAGACGGTCTGCACCTCCTGGACCCTGATCTGACATGCCCTCACACAGTATATGGCAGATTAAACCTGTCAGTAACTAGAACAGTGTGGTTTCTTAAGAGAAAGAAAAAAGAACGCTGAAGGGTTAAAGCTCTTAAAGAGAGAGCTACCCCAGCTGTCCCTCAATTAAGGTTTAACCGCCTATCAAGGGGTTAATGTCGCAGACTCCCCACAACCTCTGTTAAATGAAAAAGGGTGTGCGAGCCCCAGACAAAAAAAGACCTCTATATGAGGTAACAGCTGCAGGACAGCGCAGTCTGCCACCTAATTGTGCCTCAGAAAGGTGCCCTGCGCTGTGTGGGTGAGGGGGTTAAGCTTCTGCCCTGACAGGCAGAAGCGACTCACCCAGCTGGCCGCGGTGCAGTGTTCCTTCGGTCTGTCGGGAGGAGAGGAGAGTGTGGAGCCCGAGGAAGCCTTCAGTAATGGCCGCCGCGCTGTGAAAGAGGGAAGCCGGAAGAGGAGAGGCAGGAAAAAGCGCGCGCTCAGAGCGCTTCCTGCCCGCGAAAGACAGAGAAAGCGCGAAGCCACGCCCCCCTCCGGCTTAAAAAAAACAAACGCGCGCGACTCCTCCGCTCTCCCCGCTCCCATGTCCTGCAGGTATACACCTGCGGACAAGAAACACAAGTCACCAACATGAATACATGTAGCAGCGGCTGCCGCAGCAGCCGCTGAAGCACTCAAAACACACTTAAAATGCTGAGTACTCACCCAGCTGAGCGCCACAGGGACCCCCAGGGATTTGTGGCGCTGTGCCCATAGCTTCCCCCAGGGCGGAGAACGCAGTGACCCCAGAAGCGCGGTTTGCGTCCCCGCCAGGGAAGCAACCCTCATCCCCCGGGGCCGGCAGGGTTCTGCAGGGACCACCTTAAAGGGTAATACAGATCCGCCAAGGGAGGGGTGGGGTCCAGCAGCGCTGAGACCCCTGAGACCTCAAGACCACTGGGGTCCAAGTCTCTGTCCGATAAAAATAAAAAAAATTCTGAGGAGCTGCTCCAGCAGCGACTATCCTCTGTGACCTCAAATTTTAGACTGGAGAGCTGGAGTAGGAGGAGCCCTATATAGCTGGAGGGGCCGGTCAACACTCTTTTTAATCTGAGGTGTTCTATCCTGTGTGGGCTCCGCCTACCCACTAGTAATGACTGTGTCTCCCTTCCTTCATCTGCTGCTGAAAAGGCAAATTGGACATTAATTTCACACAAAACCTCAAAAATGGGCAGGACAAAATTGCTGTCAACCTTCCAAAAATAAAGGTAAACATCTTTGTTTCTAGCATGTGATTACTTGTTCACACTCACCTGTGGCAAGTAACAGGTTTGGACAATATGAAAATCACACCTGAAACAAGATAAAAAGGGGAGAAGTTGACTCAATCTTTGCATTGTGTGTCTGTATGTGCCACTCTAAGCATGAAGAACATAAAGAGAAGATGAGAACTGTCTGAGGACTTGAGAACCAAAATTGCTGAAAAATATCAACAATCTCAAGGTTACAAGTCCATCTCCAGAGATCTTGATGTTCCTTGGTCCACAGTGGACAACATAATGAAGTTTACAACTCATGGCAATGTAGCTAATCTCCCTGGATGCAGATTATTCATGAAAGGTTGCAACGCAGAATAGTCTGGAGGTGGATAAGCCCCAATCAAGTTCCAAAGAAATCCAAGCTGTCCAGCAGGGACAGGGTGCTTCAGTGTCAGCGCAAACTATCTGTCCACATGTGAATTAAATGAAACGCTATGGCAGGAAACCCCAGAGGATGTCACTGCTGACACAGAAATAAAAAAGCTTGACTGCTGTTTGCCAAAATGTACGCAAGTAGCCAAAATCCTTCTGGGAATGCATCTTATGTACAGACGAGACCAAGATAGAGCTTTTTGGTAAAGCACATCATTCTACTGTTTACCGAAAATGGAATGAGGCCTATAAGGAAAAGAACACAGAACCAACAGTCAAACATGGTGGAGGGTCAAAGATGTTTTGAGGTTGTTTTGCTGCCTCTGGCACTGGGCATCTTGACTGTGTGCAAGGCATCATGAAATCTGAAGATGTTTTGGTGGCAATGTAGCGCCCAGTGTCAGCAGGGTTTGTGTCCTAGGTCATAGGTTTTCCAGAAAGACAATGACCCCAAACATACAAGAAGCCCCCAGAAATAGATGGAAACAAAGTGCTGGAGAGTTGTGAAGTGGCATCAATGAGTCTGGATCTAAATCCCATTGATCACCTGTGGAGAGATCTTACAATTACTGTTGGGAGAAGGCGGCTTCACATATGAGAGACCGGGAGCAGATTGCAAAAGAAGAGTCCCAGATCCCAGCTGAGAGGTGTAAGAAGCTCATTGATGGTTATAGGAAGCGATTGATTGCAGTTATTTATTCCAAAGAGGGTGACCAAATATTAAGTTCAGGGTGTCAACAATTTGGGGATTTTGTGTAACACTGTGTCCAATTTGCGTTTTTTTTTTTGTTATTCCAATACACACAAAGGAAATATATACTTTCGGCCATTACTGTATATGTCGACCATATTACACTATTATAGAAAAAAGTAACTCATCTTTTTTACAGTTATCCAAACCCAAGTTTAAAGTCAGCTGGCTTTTGCTGTGCAATGTGAAAGCAGCATGATGTGGGGCAGAGACCCTGATTCCAGTGATGTGTCCCATACTGGACTGTTTTTTGCTGTTGTAATAAAATCAGTAGAAAACAGTGGTGGATCCAGCGATAGGACTAGGCTCCATATTGTAATAAAATATAGCTTTTATTGAGCCATTTTAAAAGGAGGCATACACAAAAACGTACTGCACATTAACCGCACACTACACAAAAATACAGCATTAAAACCAACGTGTTTGGCGTTCTGCGGCTGCTGCGGCCAATCACTAGAATCCCTGGCGGTGAGTGCGTCTTTAATTGTGGGGATCTCTCACACCGCTCATCTCCGCAGCCGTCACATGTCGCCGCTTATCACAGATTATCAATTATCCCCGCGGCAGCCGCATGCACCAGAGCACGACAAATACATGTACTATATACAGCGTAGATATAACCAGAAGGTGTCGTGCACATTTAACATTCATGTACTACAAGTCTCAGCATACCATGCAAGCTGGTAGAAGACAAAGGGTATTTTCCCCAGAAATGAAAGGTCTGCATGTAAAAGTCATGTTACCGTCCCCGTTATTCCTCCTGGAAAAGTCAGAAACAGATGACAAGTGAGTGAAACGAAACTCGCCACGTCCCCCAAACCTCCCCCGTCAGTATGTGGACCCTAATCCTATATCCCGGCCCTGCTCGGGTACAAGGGGGACGCTGTTTTTATGAAGACTGTCTGAATGACCCCCATTAAGCGTTGCACGTGAAGAGTTAATTGACTCTGATTCTGCCGCCATGGTTCCAGCACCAGGAACATTAGGCCTTTAGGTCCTTAGGACTGGGGCTCGGTGCATTTCCGGAGAGCGGGGAGAGCACTCGCTCCGAGCACTGATCAATAATACATTTGTGTCTGTAAGTGATGCGGAGGAAGCTGTGATGCGGATGAGACAATCTGCACAACTAAACTCAGATAAAAGTCTCCATTCACAGAACATGACACATGAAAGCGGCAAAAGACAGGGAAGACGCGCTACACAAAGGCATGGAAAAAGCAAAAAGTGCAGAAACCAGATGGTGAATGCCATAAAACGTATGCAGTCAAATAAAGAGAATCCCAATCAATCGCCACGATCCATCACCCCCGACCGCCAAGAATGCTCCCTCATATAGCACTAGCCAATCACAATGCAGGAGCAGACACTCGCTAGTATACAGCAGCGCCTGCGGGACAGCAGATATTGCTTTGGCCATTACATAAGAGACAGAGGATCAAAGCTGACCGTCCTACAGGTAAAGAAAACCTGCTGCGGCCCCCATCATTTTAAAGCTGACCCTCCTACAGGCAGAGAAAACCTGCTGCGGCCCCCATCATTGTAAAGCTGACCCTCCTACAGGCAGAGAAAACCTGCTGCGGCCTCCATCATTGTAAAGCTGACCCTCCTACAGGTAAAGAAAACCTGCTGCGGCCCCATCATTGTAAAGCTGACCCTCCTACAGCAGAAAACCTGTGCGGCCCCCATCATTGTAAAGCTGACCCTCCTACAGGCAAGAAAACCTGCTGCGGCCTCCATCATTGTAAAGCTGACCCTCCTACAGGCAAGAAAACCTGCTGCGGCCCCCATCATTGTAAAGCTGACCCTCCTACAGTCAGAGAAAACCTGCTGCGGCCTCCATCATTGTAAAGCTGACCCTCCTACAGGTAAGAAAACCTGCTGGGCCCCTATCATTGTAAAGCTGACCCTCCTACAGTAAAGAAAACCTGCTGCGGCCCCCATCATTGTAAAGCTGACCCTCCTACAGGCAGAGAAAACCTGCTGCGGCCCCCATACATTGTAAAGCTGACCCTCCTACAGGCAGAGAAAACCTGCTGCGGCCTCCATCATTGTAAAGCTGACCCTCCTACAGGGAAGAAAACCTGCTGCGGCCTCCATCATTGTAAAGCTGACCCTCCTACAGGAAGAAAACCTGCTGCGGCCTCCATCATTGTAAAGCTGACCCTCCTACAGGTGAAAGAAAACCTGCTGCGGCCCCCATCATTGTAAAGCTGACCCTCCTACAGTGAAGAAAACCTGCTGCGGCCTCCATCATTGTAAAGCTGACCCTCTCAGGCAGAGAAAACCTGCTGCGGCCCCCATCATTGTAAAGCTGACCCTCTACAGGCAGAGAAAACCTGCTGCTGCCCCATCATTGTAAAGCTGACCCTCCTACAGGCAGAGAAAACTGCTGCGGCCCCATCATTGTAAAGCTGACCCTCCTACAGGCAGAGAAAACCTGCTGCGCCCCATCATTGTAAAGCTGACCCTCCTACAGGCAAAGAAAACCTGCTGCGGCCTCCATCATTGTAAGCTGCCCTCCTACAGCAAGAAAACTGCTGCGCCCCATTGAAAGCTGACCCCCTACGGGAGAAAACCTGTGCGGCTCCATCATTGTAAAGCTGACCCTCCTACAGGCGAGATGGAAAACCTGCTGCGGCCCCGTCATCGAAGTGTGACCGCTCCTACAGTAAGAAAACCTGCTGCGGCCCCATCATTGTAAAGCTGACCCTCCTACAGGTGAAGAAAACCTGCTGCGGCCTCCATCATTGTAAAGCTGACCCTCCTACAGGAAAGAAAACCTGCTGCGCCCCACATTGTAAAGCTGACCCTCCTACAGGAGAGAAAACTGCTGCGGCCCCATCATTGTAAAGCTGACCCTCCTACAGGCAGAGAAAACCTGCTGCGGCCCCCATCATTGTAAAGCTGACCTCCTACAGGTGAAGAAAACCTGCTGCGGCCCTCCATCATTGTAAAGCTGACCCTCCTACAGGAGAAAACCTGCTGCGGCCCCATCATTGTAAAGCTGACCCTCCTACAGGTGAAGAAAACCTGCTGCGGCCCCATCATTGTAAAGCTGACCCTCCTACAGGCAGAGAAAAACCTGCTGCGGCCTCCATCATTGTAAAGCTGACCCTCCTACAGGCAGAGAAAACCTGCTGCGGCCCCCATCATTGTAATGCTGACTCCTACAGGGTTAGAAAATCTGGCAGCTCCCTTTGGTGGTACAGCGGTACTTGGGAGGATGAAATAGTCTACTGGTCTAAAAGGGGCATTTACAGGGTCCGGTAAAGTTGGTTGAATCCTTCATTCCAGTTTCCCTTGTAACCTGCTGTGTCTTGTCTGCATCTCCTGCTTCCAGATAAGTCTTTTTCTTCTTTTGTGTTTTTGCTGTATTTTTGCATTTTGTCCTGCACTTCTGTGGGGGCCTTCAGGGTCCCCTCCGGGGGCTTTTGCCCTCTCAGTTTGTTCAGCCACTTAGTTTTGTACTTTTGCTTTTCCAGTTTTTTTTCAGTGGCTGCTGTTTTTATTTTGTTACACCAGAGAGCTAATTTAGGTGGTAGAGGTCGTGTGATCTCAGGTGATTTTGAAATTAGTAGAGTTGGTGTTTTTCAGGGTTTTCTGGGATTGCAGTAAGTACCCTTCTTGTCCTATTCTATTTAGATAGTTTGGGCCCCAGCGTTTGCTCATACTATTTTCTTTCTGTGTCAGTATTTCCTCTTGTCTAACCGCCATTACATGTTTGGGGGCTTTCTATTATCTTTGGGGTTCTGCTCCGGGGCAGATAGCTTTCCAATTTCTATCTTTAGGTGTAGTTAGTTTCTCAGGCTGTGACGAGGCGTCTAGGACCTACGTAGGAACGCTCCACGGCTGCCTCTAGTTGTGGTGGTTAGTCAGGGTACTGCAATCTCATAGATTCCAACTGCTCTGGTGTATTGCCTTTTTGACCTGCACTCCTCAGCTACCGAAACATAACAGTATCACCGGACATAAAAAATTGTTTGTCCCGGACCAATGGAAAAAGAGTGTGATGTCTGAGATTCATTGTTCCGCATTGGCTGGGCATCCCGGAATTTTTGGTACCAGAGACTTGGTTGGTCGGTCCTTTTGGTGGCCTACCTTGTCTCGTGATGTCAGGGAATTTGTGCAGTCCTGCGGGACTTGCTCTCGCTCCAAGCCTTGCTCTCGCTCTAGTGGTTTATTGATGCCATTGCCTGTCCCCAAGAGACCATGGACCCATATCTCTATGGATTTCATTTCCGATCTTCCTGTTTCTCAGAGAATGACCACCATCTGGGTAATTTGTGATAGGTTTTCCAAAATGATACATCTTGTGCCATTACCTAAGTTGCCTTCCTCCTCTGAATTGGTGCCGTTGTTCCTTCAGCACGTGGTTCGTTTACACGGCATTCCTGAGAACATTGTGTCTGACAGAGGAGTCCAGTTTGTTTCCAGATTTTGGAGGACTTTTTGTTCTAAACTGGGTGTTCAATTGTCTTTCTCCTCGGCATTTCATCCTCAGACAATGGTCAAACTGAGAGAACAAACCAGACATTGGAGACTTATCTTAGATGCTTTGTGTCTGCTGATCAGGATGACTGGGTCTCTTTTTTGCCTTTGGCTGAGTTTGCTCTTAATAATAGGGCTAGCTCTGCCACTTTGATGTCTCCGTTTTTCTGTAATTCTGGGTTTCACCCTCGATTTTCTTCAGGACAGACGGAGGCTTCTGTCTGTCCAGGGGTTGACTCTGTTGTGGAGTGTATGCAACAGATTTGGGACCAGGTAGTGGAGAGATTGTCCCTCTCTCAGGAGAAGGCCCAGCGGTTTGCTAACCGGCATAGGACTGATGGTCCTCGGTTTAAAGTGGGGGACTTGGTCTGGTTGTCCTCAAAGAATATTCCTATGAGAGTAGCATCTCCTAAATTTAAGCCTAGGTTCATTGGACCTTATAAGATCATGGAGATTATTAATCCTGTTTCTTTTCGTTTGCTTCTTCCAGGGACATTTAAGATCCATAACGTGTTCCACAAGTCCTTGTTGAAGAGGTTTGTTGAGCCAGTGGTTCCTGCTGCTGTGCCTCCTGACCCTGTTTTGGTTGAGGGCAATCTGGAGTATGTGGTTGAGAAAATATTGGATTCTCGTTTTTCTAGACGGAAACTCCAGTATTTGGTTAAATGGAGAGGTTATGGTCAGGAAGACAATTCTTGGGTGTTTGCTTCGGACATCCATGCTAGGAGACTTATCCGTGCTTATCATAGAACTCATCCTGACCGACCTGGTTGCTCAAATGAGGGTTCGGTGACCCCTCCTCAAGTGGGGGGTACTGTTGTGAATGGGTTTGAGATGAGTTCTGAGCAGAGGCTCCCTCTGGTGGTTACAAGCGGTACTAGTGAAGATTGTGAGGACTAGGAATCAGGTGTTACTGACTGGTCTTATATAAGGGAGTCATTTTCCCATCAGGGTTGCCGGTGATCAATTGTTCTGGTCTGAATCCTTCATTCCAGTTTCCCTTGTAGCCTGCTGTGTCTTGTCTGCATCTCCTGCTTCCAGATAAGTCTTTTTCTTCTTTTGTGTTTTTGCTGTATTTTTGCATTTTGTCCTGCACTTCTGTGGGGGCCTTCAGGGTCCCCTCCGGGGGCTTTTGCCCTCTCAGTTTGTTCAGCCACTTAGTTTTGTACTTTTGCTTTTCCAGTTTTTTTTCAGTGGCTGCTGTTTTTATTTTGTTACACCAGAGAGCTAATTTAGGTGGTAGAGGTCGTGTGATCTCAGGTGATTTTGAAATTAGTAGAGTTGGTGTTTTTCAGGGTTTTCTGGGATTGCAGTAAGTACCCTTCCTGTCCTTTTCTATTTAGATAGTTTGGGCCCCAGCGTTTGCTCATACTATTTTCTTTCTGTGTCAGTATTTCCTCTTGTCTAACCGCCATTACATGTTTGGGGGCTTTCTATTATCTTTGGGGTTCTGCTCCGGGGCAGATAGCTTTCCTATTTCTATCTTTAGGTGTAGTTAGTTTCTCAGGCTGTGACGAGGCGTCTAGGACCTACGTAGGAACGCTCCACGGCTGCCTCTAGTTGTGGTGGTTAGTCAGGGTACTGCAATCTCATAGATTCCAACTGCTCTGGTGTATTGCCTTTTTTACCTGCACTCCTCAGCTACCGAAACATAACACCCATCATTGTAAAGCTGACCCTACTACAGGCAGAGAAAACCTGCTGCGGCCTCCATCATTGTAAAGCTGACCCTCCTACAGGTGAAGAAAACCTGCTGCGGCCCCATCATTGTAAAGCTGACCCTACTACAGGCAGAGAAAACCTGCTGCGGCCCCCATCATTGTAAAGCTGACCCTCCTACAGGCAGAGAAAACCTGTTGCGTCCTCCATCATTGTAAAGCTGACCCTCCTACAGGCAGAGAAAACCTGCTGCGGCATCCATCATTGTAAAGCTGACCCTCCTACAGGTGAAGAAAACCTGCTGCGGCCTCCATCATTGTAAATCTGACCCTCCTACAGGAAAAGAAAACCTGCTGCGGCCCCCATCATTGTAAAGCTGACCCTACTACAGGCAGAGAAAACCTGCTGCGGCCCCCATCATTGTAAAGCTGACCCTCCTACAGGTAGAGAAAACCTATTGCGGCCTCCATCATTGTAAAGCTGACCCTCCTACAGGCAGAGAAAACCTGCTGCGGCCTCCATCATTGTAAAGCTGACCCTCCTACAGGCAAAGAAAACCTGCTGCGGCCCCCATCATTGTAAAGCTGACCCTCCTACAGGTGAAGAAAACCTGCTGCGGCCCCCATCATTGTAAAGCTGACCCTCCTACAGGCAGAGAAAACCTGCTGCGGCCTCCATCATTGTAAAACTTACCCTCCTACAGGCAGAGAAAACCTGTTGCGGCCTCCATCATTGTAAAGCTGACCCTCCTACAGGCAGAGAAAACCTGCTGCGGCCCCCATCATTGTAAAGCTGACCCTCCTACAGGCAGAGAAAACCTGCTGCGGCCTCCATTATTGTAAAACTGACCCTCCTACAGGCAGAGAAAACCTGTTGCGGCCTCCATCATTGTAAAGCTGACCCTCCTACAGGCAGAGAAAACCTGCTGCGGCCTCCATCATTGTAAAGCTGACCCTCCTACAGGTGAAGAAAACCTGCTGGGGCCCCCATCATTGTAAAGCTGACCCTCCTACAGGTGAAGAAAACCTGCTGCGGCCCCCATCATTGTAAAGCTGACCCTCCTAAAGTCAGAGAAAATCTGCTGCGGCCTCCATCATTGTAAAGCTGACCCTCCTACAGGTGAAGAAAACCTGCTGGGGCCCCCATCATTGTAAAGCTGACCCTCCTACAGGTGAAGAAAACCTGCTGGGGCCCCCATCATTGTAAAGCTGACCCTCCTACAGGTGAAGAAAATCTGCTGGGGCCCCCATCATTGTAAAGCTGACCCTCCTACAGGTAAAGAAAACCTGCTGCAGCCTCCATCATTGTAAAGCTGACCCTCCTACAGGTAAAGAAAACCTGCTGCAGCCTCCATCATTGTAAAGCTGACCCTCCTAAAGTCAGAGAAAATCTGCTGCGGCCCCCATCATTGTAAAGCTGACCCTCCTACAGGTGAAGAAAATCTGCTGGGGCCCCCATCATTGTAAAGCTGACCCTCCTACAGGTAAAGAAAACCTGCTGCAGCCTCCATCATTGTAAAGCTGACCCTCCTACAGGTAAAGAAAACCTGCTGCAGTCTCCATCATTGTAAAGCTGACCTCCTAAAGTCAGAGAAAATCTGCTGCGGCCCCCATCATTGTAAAGGCTGGGTCTCACATAGCGATCCCGCAACGATGACGACGACGATGCGACCTGATAAGGATCGTTGTTACGTCGCTGTGTAATCGCTGGTGAGACGTCAAACATACCGACTCTCCCAGCGATGCTGAAACGATGCGGCTGATCATAGCGATCTTCGTAACGACGTCGGCGGTCGTTGAAACCCTGTCACACTACACCTATTCGGACGACTCAGCGCTCGATGTGGGCTGTACAGTGTGACGTTGTAGGCACGCAGGCGTGGCATAGCGTCGCCTTTTCCGCGCCCCTCATCTCCTATTGGTGCTCACTACTGCGTTCCGATTGGCGGCGCTATCATTGTTCTCGATTGTGTAAAAGGCAACGTAGCTGCGCTCTTGTTTCATTGTTCCTGGCATTCTTGCAGCACTTGTGGTTTGTTCCTGCTTCTGTCCTGCTTTTTTCCGAATCTACGCTGCCTTCTTCACGCAATCGGGAACAATGGTAAGTAGCGCCGCCAATTGAAACGCAGTAGTGACCGCCAATCGGAGCCGGGGGGCGCGGAAAAGGCAACGCAAAAGCACGCCCTTGATTCTAGCAGCAAGTCGTTGGGGAGGTCGTTGGTAAAGGTGTCAAACAGGACGATGTGTGCGACGCAGCGGGGCCGCAACGACCCAAAAAATGTCCAGAGTTTTCTTAAACGATCAGCGATCTCACAGCAGGGGCCTGATCGCTGCTATGTGTCAGACATAGCGAGATCGCTACTGAGGTCGCTGTTACGTCACGAAATTGGTGACTCAGCAACGATCTCGTTAGCGATCTCGTTATGTGAGACGGGCCCTTAAAGCTGACCCTCCTAAAGGCAGAGAAAACCTGCTGCGGCCCCCATCATTGTAAAGCTGACCCTCCTACAGATAAAGAAAACCTGCTGCGGCCCCCATCATTGTAAAGCTGACCCTCCTACAGGCAGAGAAAACCTGCTGCGGCCCCCATCATTGTAAAGCTGACCCTCCGACAGGAAAAGAAAACCTGCTGCGGCCTCCATCATTGTAAAGTTGACCCTCCTACAGATAAAAAAACCTGCTGCGGCCCCTATCATTGTAAAGCTGACCTTCCTACAGATAAAGAAAACCTGCTGCGGCCCCCATCATTGTAAAGCTGACCGTCCTACAGGTAAAGAAAACCTGCTGCGGCCCCCATCATTGTAAAGCTGACCTACTTACAGATAAAGAAAACCTGTTGCGGCCTCCATCATTGTAAAGCTGACCCTCCTACAGATAAAGAAAACCTGCTGCGGCCTCCATCATTGTAAAGCTGACCCTCCTACAGGCAGAGAAAACCTGCTGCGGCCCCCATCATTGTAAAGCTGACCCTCCTACAGGCAGAGAAAACCTGCTGCGGCCCCCATCATTGTAAAGCTGACCCTCCGACAGGAAAAGAAAACCTGCTGCGGCCTCCATCATTGTAAAGCTGACCCTCCGACAGGAAAAGAAAACCTGCTGCGGCCTCCATCATTGTAAAGCTGACCCTCCTACAGGCAGAGAAAACCTGCTGCGGCCTCCATCATTGTAAAGCTGACCCTCCTACAGGCAGAGAAAACCTGCTGCGGCCCCCATCATTGTAAAGCTGACCCTACTACAGGCAGAGAAAACCTGCTGCGGCCCCCATCATTGTAAAGCTGACCCTCCTACAGGCAGAGAAAACCTGTTGCGGCCTCCATCACTGTAAAGCTGACCCTCCTACAGGTGAGAGAAAACCTGCTGCGGCCCCCATCATTGTAAAGCTGACCCTCCTACAGGGAGAAAACCTGCTGTCGGCCTCCATCATGTAAAGCTGACCCTACTGCAGGCAGAGAAAACCTGCTGCTGCCCCCATCATTGTAAAGCTGACCCTCCTACAGGAGATAAAACCTGCTGCGGCCCCAATCATTGTAAAGCTGACCCTCCTACAGGGAAGAAAACCTGCTGCTGCCTCCATCATGTAAAGCTGACCCTACTACAGGCAGAGAAAACCTGCTGCGGCCCCCATCATTGTAAAGCTGACCCTCCTACAGGCAGATAAAACCTGCTGCGGCCCCATCATTGTAAAGCTGACCCTCCTACAGGTGAAGAAAACCTTGCTGCGGCCCCCATCATTGTAAAGCTGACCCTACTACAGGAGAGAAAACCTGCTGCGGCCCCCATCATTGTAAAGCTGACCCTCCTACAGGCGGAAGAAAACTGTTGCGGCCTCCATCACTGTAAAGCTGACCCTACTACAGGAGAGAAAACATGCTGTTGCCCCATCATGTAAAGCTGACCCTCCTACAGGCAGAGAAAACCTGCTGCGGCCTCCATCATTGTAAAGCTGACCCTCCTACAGGGAGAAAACCTGCTGCGGCCTCCATCATTGTAAAGCTGACCCTCCTACAGGTAAAGAAAAACCTGCTGCGGCCCCATCATTGTAAAGCTGACCCTCCTACAGGCGAAAAAACCTGCTGCGGCCCCCATCATGTAAAGCTGACCCTCACAGGCAGAGAAAACCTGCTGCGGCCTCCATCATTGTAAAGCTGACCCTCCTACAGGTCAGAAAAACCTGCTGCGGCCCCCATCATTGTAAAGCTGACCCTCCTACAGGTGAAGAAAACCTGCTGCGGCCTCCCATCATGTAAAGCTGACCCTACTGCAGGCAGAGAAAACCTGCTGCTGCCCCCATCATTGTAAAGCTGACCCTCCTACAGGCAGAGAAAACCTGTTGCGGCCTCCATCACTGTAAAGCTGACCCTCCTACAGGTGAAGAAAACCTGCTGCGGCCCCCCATCATTGTAAAGCTGACCCTCCTACAGGTGAAGAAAACCTGCTCGGCCTCCATCACTGTAAAGCTGACCCTACTGCAGGCAGAGAAAACCTGCTGCTGCCCCCATCATTGTAAAGCTGACCCTCCTACAGGCAGATAAAACCTGCTGCGGCCCCCATCATTGTAAAGCTGACCCTCCTACAGGTGAAGAAAACCTGCTGCGGCCTCCATCTGTAAAGCTGACCCTCCTACAGGCAGAGAAAACCTGCTGCTGCCCCCATCATTGTAAAGCTGACCCTCCTACAGGCAGAAAAACCTGCTGCGGCCCCATCATTGTAAAGCTGACCCTCCTACAGGCGAGATAAAACCTGCTGCGGCCCCCATCATTGTAAAGCTGACCTCTACAGGGAAGAAAACCTGCTGCGGCCCCCATCATTGTAAAGCTGACCCTACTACAGGCAGAGAAAACCTGTCTGCGGCCCCATCATTGTAAAGCTGACCTCCTACAGGCAGAGAAAACCTGTTTGCGCTCCATCACTGTAAAGCTGACCCTCCTACAGGCAGAGAAAACCTGCTGCGGCCCCATCATTGTAAAGCTGACCCTCCTACAGGCAGAGAAAACCTGCTGCGGCCCCATCATTGTAAAGCTGACCCTACTACAGGAAAGAAAAACCTCTGCTGCCCCCATCATTGTAAAGCTGACCCTCCTACAGGCAGAGAAAACCTCTGCGGCCCATCATTGTAAAGCTGCCCTCCTGCAGGCAGAGAAAACCTGCTGCGGCCTCCATCATGTAAAGCTGACCCTCCTACAGGCAGAGAAACTGCTGCGGCCCCATCATGTAAAGCTGACCCTCCTACAGGTGAAGAAAACCTGCTGCGGCCTCCATGACTGTAAAGCTGACCCTCCTACAGGCAGATAAAACCTGCTGCTGCCCCCATCATTGCAAAGCTGACCCTCCTACAGGCAGAGAAAACCTGCTGCTGCCCCATCATTGTAAAGCTGACCCTCCTACAGGCAGATAAAACCTGCTGCGGCCCCCATCATTGTAAAGCTGACCGTCCTACAGGTGAAGAAAACCTGCTGCGGCCCCCATCATTGTAAAGCTGACCCTACTACAGGCAGAGAAAACCTGCTGCGGCCCCCATCATTGTAAAGCTGACCCTCCTACAGCAGAGAAAACCTGTTGCGGCCTCCATCACTGTAAAGCTGACCCTCCTACAGGCAGAGAAAACCTGCTGCTGCCCCCATCATTGTAAAGCTGACCCTCCTACAGGCAGAGAAAACCTGCTGCAGCCCCCATCATTGTAAAGCTGACCCTACTACAGGCAGAGAAAACCTGCTGCTGCCCCCATCATTGTAAAGCTGACCCTCCTACAGGCAGAGAAAACCTCCTGCGGCCCATCATTGTAAAGCTGTCCCTCCTGCAGGCAGAGAAAACCTGCTGCGGCCTCCATCACTGTAAAGCTGACCCTCCTGCAGGCAGAGAAATCTTGCTGCGGCCTCCATCACTGTAAAGCTGACCCTCCTACAGGTGAAGAAAACCTGCTGCGGCCTCCATCACTGTAAAGCTGACCCTACTGCAGGCAGAGAAAACCTGCTGCTGCCCCCATCATTGTAAAGCTGACCCTCCTACAGGCAGATAAAACCTGCTGCGGCCCCCATCATTGTAAAGCTGACCCTCCTACAGGTGAAGAAAACCTGCTGTGGCCCCCATCATTGTAAAGCTGACCCTACTACAGGCAGAGAAAACCTGCTGCGGCCCCCATCATTGTAAAGCTGACCCTCCTACAGGCAGAGAAAACCTGTTGCGGCCTCCATCACTGTAAAGCTGACCCTCCTACAGGTGAAGAAAACCTGCTGCGGCCCCCCATCATTGTAAAGCTGACCCTCCTACAGGTGAAGAAAACCTGCTGCGGCCTCCATCACTGTAAAGCTGACCCTACTGCAGGCAGAGAAAACCTGCTGCTGCCCCCATCATTGTAAAGCTGACCCTCCTACAGGCAGATAAAACCTGCTGCGGCCCCCATCATTGTAAAACTGACCCTCCTACAGGTGAAGAAAACCTGCTGCGGCCTCCATGACTGTAAAGCTGACCCTCCTACAGGCAGATAAAACCTGCTGCTGCCCCCATCATTGTAAAGCTGACCCTCCTACAGGCAGAGAAAACCTGCTGCTGCCCCATCATTGTAAAGCTGACCCTCCTACAGGCAGATAAAACCTGCTGCGGCCCCCATCATTGTAAAGCTGACCCTCCTACAGGTGAAGAAAACCTGCTGCGGCCCCCATCATTGTAAAGCTGACCCTACTACAGGAAAGAGAAAACCTGCTGCGGCCCCATCATTGTAAAGCTGACCCTCCTACAGGCAGAGAAAACCTGTTGCGGCCTCCATCACTGTAAAGCTGACCCTCCTACAGGCAGAGAAAACTGCTGCTGCCCCCATCATTGTAAAGCTGACCCTCCTACAGGTGAAAGAAAACCTGCTGCTGCCCCCATCATTGTAAAGCTGACCCTCCTACAGGCAGAAAAACCTGCTGCGGCCCCCATCATTGTAAAGCTGACCCTCCTACAGGTGAAGAAAACCTGCTGCGGCCTCCATATGTAAAGCTGACCCTCCTACAGGCAGAGAAAACCTGCTGCGGCCCCATCATTGTAAAGCTGACCCTCCTACAGGCAGAGAAACCTGCTGCTGCCCCCATCATTGTAAAGCTGACCCTCCTACAGGCAAGAAAACCTGCTGCGGCCCCATCATGTAAAGCTGACCCTCCTACAGGTGAAGAAAACCTGCTGCGGCCCCCATCATTGTAAAGCTGACCCTCTACAGGCAGAGAAAACCTGCTGCGGCCCCATCATTGTAAAGCTGACCCTCCTACAGGCAAGAAAACCTGCTGCGGCCTCCATCATTGTAAAGCTGACCCCCTACAGGCAGAGAAAACCTGCTGCGCCCCCATCATTGTAAAGCTGACCCTCCTACAGTGAAGAAAACCTGCTGCGGCCCCCACATGTAAAGCTGACCCTCCTACAGGCAGAAAAACCTGCTGCTGCCCCCATCATTGTAAAGCTGACCCTCCTACAGGTAAGAAAACCTGCTGCGGCCTCCATCACTGTAAAGCTGACCCTCCTACAGGCAGAAAAACCTGCTGCTGGCCCCATCATTGTAAAGCTGACCCTCCTACAGGCAAGAAAACCTGCTGCGCCCCATCATTGTAAAGCTGACCCTCTACAGCAGATAAAACCTGCTGCGGCCCCATCATTGTAAGCTGACCCCCTACAGGAAGAAAACCTGCTGCGGCCCCATCATTGTAAAGCTGACCCTCTACAGGCAGAGAAAACCTGCTGCGGCCCATCATGTAAAGCTGACCCTCTACAGGAGAGAAAACCTTGCGGCTCCATCATGTAAAGCTGACCCTCCTACAGGCAGAGAAAACCTGCTGCGCCCCATCATTAAAGCTGACCCTCCTACAGGCGAGAAAACCTGCTGCGGCCCCCATCATTGTAAAGCTGACCCTACTACAGGCAGAGAAAACCTGCTGCGCCCCATCATTGTAAAGCTGACCCTCCTACAGGCAGAGAAACCTCTGCGGCCCATCATTGTAAAGCTGCCCTCCTCAGGCAGAGAAAACCTGCTGCGCCCCATCACTGTAAAGCTGACCTCCTCAGGCGAGAAACCTGCTGCGGCCTCCATCACTGTAAAGCTGACCCTCCTACAGTGAGAAAACCTGCTGCGGCCCCATCATTGTAAAGCTGACCCTCCTACAGTGAAGAAACCTGCTGGGCCCCATCATTGTAAAGCTGACCCTCCTCAGGCAGAGAAACCTGCTTCGGCCCCATCATTGTAAGCTGACCCTCTACAGGAGAGAAACCTGCTGCGGCCTCCATCATTGTAAAGCTGACCCTCCTACAGGAAAAAACCTGCTGCGGCCCCATCATTGTAAGCTGACCCTCCTACAGGCAGAGAAACCTGCTGCGGCCCCATCATTGTAAAGCTGACCCTCCACAGCAGAGAAAACCTGCTGCGGCCCATCATTGTAAAGCTGACCCTCCTACAGGTGAAGAAACCTGCTGCGGCCTCCATCATTTAAAGCGACCCTCCTACGGTAGAAACCTGCTGCGGCCCATCATTGTAAAGTGACCCTCCTACGGAGAGAAAACCTGCTGCTGCCCCATCATTGTAAAGCTGACCTCCTACAGGTGAAGAAACCTGCTGCGGCCCCATCATTGTAAAGCTGACCCTCCTACAGCAAGAAAACCTGCTGCGGCTCCATCATTGTAAGCTGACCCTCCTACAGGAAGAAAACTGCTGCGGCCCCATCATTGTAAAGCTGACCCTCTACAGGGAAAAAACCTGCTGCGGCCCCATCATTGTAAAGCTGACCCTCTACAGTGAAGAAAACCTGCTGCGGCCCCATCATGTAAAGCTGACCCTCTACAGGAAGAAACCTGCTGCGGCCTCCATCATGTAAAGCTGACCCTCTCAGGCAGAGAAAACTGCTGCTGCCCCCATCATTGTAAAGCTGACCCTCTACAGGGAGAAAACCTGCTGCGGCCCCATCATTGTAAAGCTGACCTCACAGGTAAGAAAACCTGCTGCGGCCCATCATTGTAAAGCTGACCTCCTACAGGAAGAAAACCTGCTGCGGCCCATCATGTAAAGCTGACCCTCTCAGGCAGAGAAACCTGCTGCGCCCCATCATTGTAAAGCTGACCCTCCTCAGGAAAAACCTGCTGCGGCCCCATCATTGTAAAGCTGACCTCCTACAGGAAGAAAACCTGCTGCGGCCTCCATCATTGTAAAGCTGACCCCCTACAGGTAAGAAAACCTGCTGCGGCCCCATCATTGTAAAGCTGACCCTCCTACAGGCAGAGAAAACCTGCTGCGCCCCCATCATTGTAAAGCTGACCCTCCTACAGTAAAGAAAACCTGCTGGGCCCCATCATTGTAAAGCTGACCCTCCTACAGTGAAGAAAACCTGCTGCGGCCCCCATCAGACATCAAGTGCCCTGGTACCAATTATCTAGCGCCGCGGGGAGGGGCCGGGCTGCAGTTAGAGTGAAATATAAACCTGCATTTAGGGCGGCGCAGCGCGGTTGTGCGCGTTGGATTTGCGACGGAGGTCACAAGCCGTGATACCCCGTCCGTGGGCCGCGGCCGTCCAAGCTACCCACCTCGCCAGTAGTAACTCTCGGGCTCCATCATGGCACCTCTACGGAGAGAAAACCTCCCGCGGCCTCCCATCATGTAAAGTTGAGGTCCTACGGGGAGGAAAACTGCTGCGCTCCATCATTGTAGGGGCCCTCTTGCTACAGGCCAAGAAACGCTGGGGCGCCGACCTTAAGCGACCCTGTACGGCGAGAAAGCTTGTGCGGGCCCACATTGAAGACCGCGGATGGGGCACTCTCAGAGTCCCAACCCCCGGCCCGGGGCACTTTCCCCGGCGGAAAAGGAAGGGATTGGACATTTTCTGGCCCCCCCCTTTTTTAAAAGTTGCAACAGTACCCCGGTGCCCCCGCCAATGGGCCGGTATTCCCCCCCCCTAAAGGGCAAAGTTTTTGGAGGGTTTCCCCCCTCGCGCCAGATCAAGACAGTGACTATGGCCATCAACGGGCCCCCATTCCAAGTCCGAACCCCTGAAAAACCCGAAAAAATTCCGGAACCCCAAAGGGCCCCCCAACGCAGTTATAGCATTGGTGAAAGGGAAGGAACCCCTTGACCGTGTCCATGGCTGTTTTGCCCCCATGAGGAGCTGAAAGCCCCATGATAAAAGACCGTTTTGATCACCCCCCTGGGTCCACAGTTATCCGGCCCGAAACCAAACCCCGGCAAAACAGCGGGGGCGCCGACAGCTATGGGGCCCAAAACCAAAAAAAAGGGTGCAACCCCCCCACCACCCCGGGGAGGGGAAGCCGCAACCCCCCCCAGTGCCCCCCCAGTGTCCCCCTGGGGGCACTACCCCCTTTGCCAGCGCCGGGCCTACATCAGACCCCGCCAGTTTTTCCCCTGTAAAAGGACTGGCAATCAGGCCCCGCCCGGGAAAAGGCAAAAAACCCCCCCCGCCGGCCGGGGGCCCCAACGCCTCTTTCTTTGGGGGTGGGGGGGGGGGGGTTTGGGGAAAGGGGCCCGTCCCCGGGGGGGCCCTCTTGCACGGGCCCCAAAGGAAAACCCGGGGTAACGAACCCCCACCCCCCCCAAAGGGGGCCCCCCGAAAGTTGTTCCGGGAAAAAATTAAATTTTCCCCCCGGGTTTGGGGGGGTTTCCCTCCCCCGCGATAGCCCTTTTTTATTGCTTGGGGTCCCGGGGGCGGGGTAAAGGGAAGGGGGGGTGTCCAAAAACCGCCCCCCGTTTTTTTTCTGGGCTGACTGGGGGGGGGGGCGTCTTTCCCTGACACCCCTTCCCCCAACTGGATAAGGTTAACTTTTCCTGAGGTTTTTGAGTATGGAAAAAGATTTTTCCTGTAATGTTTTTTGGGAAAATGATGAGCAACTAAACCTTTTTTTCCCCCAGGATGATGTTGTATGATTACTGTCCCCCTTTAATTTTTAAACCCTTTCTCTGAAGTGTAGATGTGCCCACAGGTAAGGGCGTTTCCCCGCTCTGGGAGAGGGCTGGGGAAACCCCAACAGGGCAAGCGCGTCCCAAAAGGAAAGGGGAGGGCAGGGGGAACCTGGGAAGGTAACCCATACACGACCGGGACCAAAAGGAAGGAAGGCCCCAAAGTGCATGCCCCGAATTTTTGGGGGGGGGGGGGGGGAGACCCCCTAGCACCGGCTGATGGGTCAAGAAATCCCCGGGAGACTGATAGTAGCTGGCCCCCCCGCTAGGTGCCCACGCAAGCCCCCTCCCCCTTGGCCCCCCCCGCAAAAGGAAAAGGCGAACCAGGGTGGACCCCAACCGGTACCAGAGGGCCCAGTGAGAAGGAACCCGCGTACTTTGGCCCCCCTCCCCCCGGGTTTCCGGGCCGCTCTGCACTCAGATGCGACCCCGGAGAATTGAGGACCGCCGAGACCCCACCCCGGATGAAAAGGGGGGTTTTGGGAACGGGAAGTTGTACCGGGGCGACCCGAATTCCCAAAAGGGGGTTTGGGGGAAAACGGGTCGTCCCCACCGTTGAGGTAGTTTTGGGATTCCCGAGTTCCCCCCTCAAATTGGGGGTCAGAAAAAAAAGGCAGGCTGCCCCAAACACTTTATTGGCCCAAAAATGGGGACAGATTGACAACACGGGGGCCCCTTTCCCCGTCAAAAGTAAGGCGGGGGCCGTCTTAAGGGCCCCCTGACCCTTGCCAGGGGGACCTTTTCCAGGGCGCGGGGGACATTGTGGGCCCGCTGGCCTCCCCACTTTTGGAAAGCAAACACCTGACTGTGGTAATTTTGCTCCCCGGGGCCCCGGGGCTAGCCCCCTCAATGGGGGGGAAAAGGGGCAGATGCACTGGGGGACCATCTTTTTTAGGGTAGGTTTCCGGGAGACTTAGATCGGCCCCAATTTATGTTCCCCCAAAGAAGGCTCCTGCAGCAAAATGGGTGCGCGTAGGATCGAGTGCGTATCACCCACCCAAGGTTTGGGGTGAGCGCTTTAAAAAGGACCCTCAAACAGATGCCCCCAAAAGGGTTGGAAGGGGGGCGGGTTGGAGCAAACCTCCCCCCTGCTATTTGCCTACAGAGAAGCCCCCAGGCCCCCACGGGGGTTCCCCCCTTCGGCTCCTTAGGTAGGCGAGCCGGGGACCCCCTTTTGGGTTTTTAAAAAGGGTCCTGGGAAGTGACCAAAAACCCCCGGAAGGTCCATCGTGGATTTTGTATTGGGGTTCCCGACAAATGCGGAATTGACGCGTTGGGCTGAAAATGCGCAGGTCGGTGACCCGAACCGGTACGACCAAACGCCCGGGAGCGGCCACCGGTGGCAAAAGGTGTGGGTGCTGGTCCCCTACCCCAAAAGGGAAAAATTCAGCAGCCTGGGGGCCCTGTGTGCACCAACAGCTCAACCCGCCCCTCGGGACCTTGACCCCACCGGGGGGGGCGCAAGGCCTTTTTCCCCCAAATATGAAAAGGCCCTCACGAAGGAAGCCTGCGTCCTCCGGTCCCCAATTGCCCCCCAGGCGGGGGAGAGGGGCCCCTCCAGACAGTGGCCCCCAACAATCCCAATGGGCCCTTGGGACTAGAAAAAAAACCCTAACCTCCCAGCGGTTCATTCTGACCCCCCTGGAACCCTTCCGGGCCAGTTACGAACCAACCCGGAAGGCCAGTTTTGGGAGTTACGAGGGGACACCGGGAAACACGCCCCCCTTACGGCGGGGAAACCTTTGACTCTGAGGAAGTGCAGCAGATTAAAACGCCCCGGGACCAGGATGTTTTAGTGGGGGGGGATCCGGCATCCCAAAAAGGGTGGGCCTCCCCGATTCTATGCCCAAAAAAAGGACCGGGACCACCCGGTTTTGCGTGGACTACAGGGGGTTTTCAACGCCTCATACTCTATGCGCACCCAATGCCACGCATCGAGGATCTGCTGGAGCGGTTGGCGAAATGCCGTACATATCCACATGGATTTGAGCCGGGGATACTGGCAGACCCCTGACCCTGCGGCGCAGGAGAAATCCCCCCTTTATCACCCCTTTTGGACTGTACGAGTCCAACGGTCAGCCTTTCGGCATGAAGAATGCCCCTGCCACTTTTCAGCGGATGGTCAACCAACCTGCTTCAGGGACGGGAGGGTACGCTGTGGCGTACCTGGACGACAGCCCGTCTTCAGTTCCACCGGGGGAGGAACACCTTCACATCCCGGGAGGTGCTCAAGCTATTCACCAGGCAGGTCTGACCATCAAGCCGGGAAAATGCCAGATGGGCATGAGGGAGGCCACTACCTGGGGCACCGGGAGGTGGGGGTTCCATGAGCCCCGACCCGAAAAGTGGACGCATCGTGTCCTGGCCCCCCCCAGGCCAAAAAGCAGGTGAAGTCCTTCTGGGCACTGCGGGTACTAAGGTTGTACGAACAATAGCGCCATTGCAAAACCCCTTGACGGACCTCCCCCAAAGGGGGCGGTCTACCCCAAAACAGTCAACTGGAAGATGGCGGTGAGGCGGCATTCCGAGCTTTGAAAACACCCGTGCAGCTCTCCTGATGAAAGCCGTCGACAGCAGTCGCCATTCCTGGTACAGATGACGCCAGCGAATTTGGCCTCGGTGCTGTACCAGCAGGTTATTGGGGGCCAGGAGCACCCCGGTTTTACCTGAGCCGGAAACTTCTGCCCAAGGGAAGGGGGCATACTCCACCATCGAGAAGGAGTGCCTGGCCATGGCCCGGGCACTGCAAGTTTGAGCCCTACCGTAGGGGCCCCGCACCTTCAGGTGGTCACCGACCACAACCCTCTGAGCTGGCTGCACACAGTGTCCGGAACCAATGTAGGTGCTACGCTGGAGCCTTGCCCTGCAGCAGTATGATTTTGCCGTACAACACAAGAAAGGCAGTGATCATGGGAATGCTGATGGGTTATTCACGACGTGGCGAACCAGCTGAGGTGCGCATGTCGGATTACCGAGAGGTCATGCCCCGTAGCGCCCTCTAAAGGGGGGAGGTGTGATGATACTGTAGCTCCATGTCTTGTGCTGTTGCTAGAACTACAACCCCCACCGTTTGCAAGCACAGGGCAAAGTTACCCCTCCCTCCTTTTCTCTGCAGCTCACGCTTCCCTTCCCCCCTGTCAACCTGCAGTCAAGCTCAGTGTAACCTGAGCTACCAGTGCTGGAAGTTTTGCCGCTTCACCGCAGGGGTCCTCCATTGTCTGCACACGTGCTTTCTTCTATAGCAGCCATTTTGGAGAATTCATTCTTTTTTGGTTAATAACACGGTGGGAGCATTCGCTAGAAAACACGAAAGTTACTGTGTTGAACATGCGCCGACGGGCATCGTTCCCGTGGTACTGGTAAAACCCGTAACTCCAATAGAACCCGAGAAATGGAATTCTCGGGTGCCCCATGTACTAGCCCACCCAAGTGTGGGCTCATTGGAACCGTCATTTTAGAGTAAGATCATTGATAGGTCTGCCGTTATTCTGCTAGGTTTCACAGGACGAGTTATGGACCTTATGATATTGCAGAGCTCAAACCATAGCTTGTAGCCAGGGGAGGTGGCCAGAACACCAGCCCCTTTTTGTGAGGTCAGAAGCGACATGCATAAGTCTTGCAGTGAAGTTCCTTAGGCACTTTCTGCTGGGATGTCCGACTAACAGATCTGCCAATGAACTATGACGTGTGGCTCCTTCCCCCAGCTGGCTTGCCTATGCATAATGTAACTATCATGCGAGTTATCTTTCATTCTTAACCCATTTTTATTTTTATAACTGCATCTGTACATAACGATATTGTCTCAGTTTGTTACATCTTCTTATATTATATAAGCACTGCCTGTTTTTAAGGAATAAACCTATAAATTTATTTAGTTTGTTTCTCCTGCTCTATAAACGAATTTGCACGTGCATGAAGCACTACGCTACTGTTTTGGGGTTGCATACGGACCCTCTGATAAATTGTTCATCAAAAGCCGTAGCTGGGGGCAGCTAAAAGGAAGGGGTGTAAAGTGTTAATCTATTGGGTGACGCTGGCAGTGACGGAGCGGGGTTTATAACGGTACTGCCTGCTGCAGTCAGGAGTAATTATAATTCCCTCACTGCAGCGTGCCCAATAGCCAGCACACATCCAAGTGACCCGTCTGGTGACCAATATCCTAGGTGCAGTTCCCTGACTGACCTGAGGGTAAGGGGGGCGCCAGAGAGCTGCAAGTTCCTAAGTGGAAGTGGGATAATTATAATCCCTGCAGTTTACTGGGTCGGACGGCAGCAGCCGTCGTGTGTGTGCGCGTTTTCGTCACATTTGCAGCACGGAGGGATCACAAGCCGTGATACCCCGGGCTACGTGTGGCGGACCGCGTGCCCGTTCCATCACAGGGCCCATAAAGCTGACCCTCCTAAATGGCAGAGAAAACCTGCTGCGGCCCCCATCATTGTAAGCTGACCCTCCTACAGATAAAGAAAACCTGCTGCGGCCTCCATCATTGTAAAGCTGACCCTCCTACAGCAGAGAAAACCTGCTGCGGCCCCCATCATTGTAAAGCTGACCCTCTACAGGCAGAGAAAACCTGCTGCGGCCTCCATCATTGTAAAGCTGACCCTCCTACAGGCAGAGAAAAACCTGCTGCGGCCTCCATCAATGTAAAGCTGACCCTCCTACAGGCAGAGAAAAACCTGCTGCGGCCTCCATCATTGTAAACTGACCCTTCTACAGCAGAGAAAACCTGCTGTGGCCCCCATCATTGTAAAGCTGACCCTCCTACAGGCAGAGAAAATCTGCTGCGGCCCTCATCATTGTAAAGCTGACCCTCCTAAAGGCAGAGAGAAAACCTGCTGCGGCCTCCGTCATTGTAAAGCTGACCCTCCTACAGGCAGAGAAAACCTGCTGCGGCCTCCATCATTGTAAAGCTGACCCTTCTACAGGCAGAGAAATACCTGCTGCGGCCTCCATCATTGTAAAGCTGATCCTCCTACAGGCAGAGAAAACCTGCTGTGGCCTCCATCATTGTAAAGCTGACCCTCCTACAGGCAGAGAAAACCTGCTGTGGCCTCCATCATTGTAAAGCTGACCCTTCTACAGGCAGAGAAAACCTGCTGCGGCCTCCATCATTGTAAAGCTGACCCTCCTACAGGCAGAGAAAACCTGCTGTGGCCTCCATCATTGTAAAGCTGACCCTTCTACAGGCAGAGAAAACCTGCTGCGGCCTCCATCATTGTAAAGCTGACCCTCCTACAGGCAGAGAAAACCTGCTGCGCCCCATCATTGTAAGCTGACCTCTACAGGCAGAGAAACCTGCTGGGCCCATCATTGTAAAGCTGACCCTCCTACAGGCAGAGAAAACCTGCTGCGGCCCCCATCATTGTAAAGCTGACCCTCTAAAGGCGAGAAACCTGCTGCGCCTCCATCATTGTAAGCTGACCCTCTACAGCAGAGAAAACCTGCTGCGGCCCCATCATGTAAGCTGACCTCCTACAGGCAAGAAACCTGCTGCGGCCTCCATCATTGTAAAGCTGACCCTCCTACAGGTAAAGAAAACCTGCTGCGGCCTCCATCATTGCAAAGCTGACCCTACTACAGGCAGAGAAAACCTGCTGCGGCCTCCATCATTGTAAAGCTGACCCTCCTACAGGTAAAGAAAACCTGCTGCGGCCTCCATCATTGTAAAGCTGACCCTCCTACAGGCAGAGAAAACCTGCTGCGGCCTCCATCATTGTAAAGCTGACCCTCCTACAGGTGAAGAAAACCTGCTGCGGCCTCCATCATTGTAAAGCTGACCCTCCTACAGGTGAAGAAAACCTGCTGTGGCCCCCATCATTGTAAAGCTGACCCTCCTACAGGTGAAGAAAACCTGTTGCGGCCTCCATCATTGTAAAGCTGACCCTCCTACAGGTGAAGAAAACCTGCTGCGGCCTCCATCATTGTAAAGCTGACCCTCCTACAGGTGAAGAAAACCAGCTGTGGCCCCCATCATTGTAAAGCTGACCCTCCTACAGGCAGAGAAAACCTGTTGCGGCCTCCATCATTGTAAAGCTGACCCTCCTACAGGTGAAGAAAACCTGCTGCGGCCTCCATCATTGTAAAGCTGACCCTCCTACAGGTGAAGAAAACCTGCTGTGGCCCCCATCATTGTAAAGCTGACCCTCCTACAGGCAGAGAAAACCTGCTGCGGCCTCCATCATTGTAAAGCTGACCCCCCTACAGGTAAAGAAAACCTGCTGCGGCCCCCATCATTGTAAAGCTGACCCTCCTACAGGCAGAGAAAACCTGCTGCGGCCCCCATCATTGTAAAGCTGACCCTCCTAAAGTCAGAGAAAATCTGCTGCGGCCCCCATCATTGTAAAGCTGACCCTCCTAAAGGCAGAGAAAACCTGCTGCGGCCTCCATCATTGTAAAGCTGACCCTCCTACAGGCAGAGAAAACCTGCTGCGGCCCCCATAAATTGTAAAGCTGACCCTCCTAAAGTCAGAGAAAATCTGCTGCGGCCCCCATCATTGTAAAGCTGACCCTCCTAAAGGCAGAGAAAACCTTCTGCGGCCCCCATCATTGTAAAGCTGACCCTCTAAAGGCAGAGAAAACCTGCTGCGGCCTCCATCATTGTAAAGCTGACCCTCCTAAAGGCAGAGAAAACCTGCTGCGGCCTCCATCATTGTAAAGCTGACCCTACTAATGGCAGAGAAAACCTGCTGCGGCCCCCATCATTGTAAAGCTGACCCTCCTAAAGGCAGAGAAAACCTGCTGCGGCCCCCATCATTGTAAAGCTGACCCTCCTAAAGGCAGAGAAAACCTGCTGCGGCCTCCATCATTGTAAAGCTGACCCTCCTAAAGGCAGAGAAAACCTGCTGCGGCCTCCATCATTGTAAAGCTGACCCTCCTAAAGGCAGAGAAAACCTGCTGCGGCCCCCATCATTGTAAAGCTGACCCTCCTAAAGGCAGAGAAAACCTGCTGCGGCCTCCATCATTGTAAAGCTGACCCTCCTAAAGGCAGAGAAAACCTGCTGCGGCCTCCATCATTGTAAAGCTGACCCTACTACGGTGAAGAAAACCTGCTGCGGCCTCCATCATTGTAAAGCTGACCCTCCTACAGGCAGAGAAAACCTGCTGCGGCCCCCATCATTGTAAAGCTGACCCTCCTACAGGCAGAGAAAATCTGCTGCGGCCCCCATCATTGTAAAGCTGACCCTCCTAAAGGCAGAGAAAACCTGCTGCGGCCTCCATCATTGTAAAGCTGACCCTCCTACAGGCAGAGAAAACCTGCTGCGGCCCCATCATTGTAAAGCTGACCCTCCTAAAGTCAGAGAAAACCTGCTGCGGCCCCCATCATTGTAAAGCTGACCCACCTAAAGTCAGAGAAAATCTGCTGCGGCCCCCATCATTGTAAAGCTGACCCTCCTAAAGGCAGAGAAAACCTGCTGCGGCCCCCATCATTGTAAAGCTGACCCTCCTACAGGCAGAGAAAACCTGCTGCGGCCTCCATCATTGTAAAGCTGACCCTCCTAAAGGCAGAGAAAACCTGCTGCGGCCCCATCATTGTAAAGCTGACCCTCCTACAGGAAAAGAAAACCTGCTGCGGCCCCCATCATTGTAAAGCTGACCCCTACAGGCAGAGAAAACCTGCTGCGGCCCCCATCATTGTAAAGCTGACCCTCCTACAGGGAATGTTCATTTATAATATTTATAAGCTCTGAACCCAGTGATTGGCTGCAGCAGTCACATGCGATGTAGTCATCTTGTTCGATCACAGTCTGTCAGTGGCAGAGAGGCAGTACTGGAGCAGGGAAGGCGCGTAACAACAAGTTACCGTAATCATTATATAATATTATAACTGCAGATACTGCCGTGGTGAATACACAGCGATATATAACTGCAGATACTGCCGTGGTGAATACACAGCGATATATAACCTGCAGATACTGCCGTGGTGAATACACAGCGATATAATACTCCTGCAGATACTGCCGTGGTGAATACACAGCGATATATAATCCCTGCAGATACTGCCGTGGTGAATACACAGCGATATATAACCCTGCAGATACTGCCGTGGTGAATACACAGCGATATATAACTGCAGATACTGCCGTGGTGAATACACAGCGATATATAACTGCAGATACTGCCGTGGTGAATACACAGCGATATATAACTGCAGATACTGCCGTGGTGAATACACAGCGATATATAACTGCAGATACTGCCGTGGGAGAATACACAGCGATATATAACCTGCAGATACTGCCGTGGAGAATACACAGCGATATATAACCCTGCAGATACTGCCGTGGAGAATACACAGCGATATATAACCCTGCAGATACTGCCGTGGTGAATACACAGCGATATATAACCCTGCAGATACTGCCGTGGTGAATACACAGCGATATATAACCCTGCAGATACTGCCGTGGTGAATACACAGCGATATATAACCTGCAGATACTGCCGTGGTGAATACACAGCGATATATAACTGCAGATACTGCCGTGGTGAATACACAGCGATATATAACCTGCAGATACTGCCGTGGTGAATACACAGCGATATATAACTGCAGATACTGCCGTGGGAATACACAGCGATATATAACCCTGCAGATACTGCCGTGGTGAATACACAGCGATATATAACCCTGCAGATACTGCCGTGGAGAATACACAGCGATATATAACCCTGCAGATACTGCCGTGGAGAATACCAAGCGATATATAACCCTGCAGATACCGCCGTGGGAATACACAGCGATATATAACCCTGCAGATACTGCCGTGGTGAATACATAGCGATATATAACCCTGCAGATACCGCCGTGGAGAATACACAGCGATATATAACCCTGCAGATACTGCCGTGGTGAATACACAGCGATATATAACCCTGCAGATACTGCCGTGGTGAATACACAGCGATATATAACCCTGCAGATACTGCCGTGGTGAATACACAGCGATATAACCTGCAGATACTGCCGTGGTGAATACACAGCGATATATACTGCAGATACTGCCGTGGTGAATACACAGCGATATATAACTGCAGATACTGCCGTGGTGAATACACAGCGATATATAACTGCAGATACTGCCGTGGTGAATACACAGCGATATATAACCCTGCAGATACTGCCGTGGTGAATACATAGTATAAATCAGTTACATTCACCCGAATTTGATCATTTCGGCAGCACGAGCAGTGACTTCTGCAAACTCAATTCAGATAATGCACCGGCACGGAAAATACTGCAACGAATCAGCAGCGTGAAAATTCACCGTATTTATGTAATGTGGAGGATGTGACGAGACGGAATTATCATCTCGCACTACACCAATGCAATGGCCGTCACTACCCAGAATCCCTCGCACGCTCGTTTCCTGTGCTCATAGGATTATGTCCGGAACAAGCTGTAACCATAGCAACAAATTTGCACTAAACAGATAACTCTAATCTAATTATGTACAAACTGAGCACCGTGCAGTGGTGTTAACAGCAACTGTGCGGCATGAGAGAAATGTGGCTGCTGTGCCCAAAAAACCTCTGGATATTGGTCCGTCGCCTGCACTCGTGACGACATCACGGGTCGGTCCGGCGGCGGCACGCACGGGTCGGTCCGGCGGCGGCACCACGGGTCGATCCGGCGGCGGCACGCACGGGTCGGTCCAGCAGCTCCCCGGTGGTATATCCAGGGTCCAGTCCTCTGGGGGATAACGCAGCAGGCTTTCCATCTGGACGCTGCAGCTGCATTATACAGTAGTGGTGGATGACATCCTCAGCCGTGTGCACACACGCCGCAGTTACAGGTCCGGTGTGTAGTTCTAATGCAATATGGAAGCAGAGGGTCCGCATTGATTATTATGGGGTCCGTTTGCTTCCCGCTTTGTATCTGTTTCATAATGAAAGTAAACGTACAGCATGATGCACTTAAACACCAATCAATGAACGGGCCCCGCTGCATCAATCAACAGGGCATGAAAACTGTCTGTGTCCTGAAGAAGGATGTGTCCCTGCATATCATCCAAACACTGGTGCCAGCGCCAGACAAGATAGTGTCAGAACCCCTTTAACAAGAAGGATGGAAACGCCCATTTGCCAAATGTCTAAATAAATTAAATATGCCCATGAGGAATAACAGAGGAACGGCAAAACGCAGAGATCAAGGAATACATAATGGGGAATAACATACTTTGCAGACAGAGCTCCATTCTGGCTTATAGAGGGTTAACCTGGGGACCCCCATCTTTGAGGTCATATACAGGTATAGAGTTATATTCACATTACCTCTTTATTGGACTTCTCCCTTATCCTATAGGACCGCGTCCCCTGCACTGTTCTTCCCATCCACAGAGGCCCCCCATCACTGGGAGGTGCAGCCCCATTAAAGTGAACAGGTGCGGCTGATGCCCCCTGTACAATCAGGAGACTGAGGCCTCGCAGCAGGGGAAGAAGGGGCTGCAGTGTTACACCAATGCAGTGTCCCCTTTAGTTTTAGGATTGGTGGGGGGCAGAGGTGAGACCCCCGACCTGATGTCAAGATGACAGCAGATCCTCTTGATACAACATCACACAAATCCCCTTTATAGGACGATTACTCGCCTTCAGGTCCGGTGACCACAGCTGATCCCTGCAGCTCTCAGGATCTGTGGGGTCCTTGTTACCAGAATTGTGACCCCCTTCCGTGAAGTCTCCTTAACTTTACCGAAGAGGAAAACTACAGACACCAGCGACACGAAGAGACAAGAAACCACCGCAAACCTCACCGGGAGCAGAAAAGTCACCGCACAATACACCGGGGCGGAAGTGACCTCCTGACTTGTGTGCACAACAAATACAGTTGTTAATACAGGAGCTGAGCGTTTGTTACATTGTAACGGCCGAGATATGCAGAAACAACGTCTCCTGACAACTGCAACAATGGAGAGGAAGCAAAATGACTCATGACAACCAGGCTTAAAGGGAATCTGTCACCCCATTTTAGCCCTATGAGATAAAGATATCATTGCATAGTGCGTCCCGTAACTAATCTATGAGAACCTATGATATCTCCTGACACCCCAATTTTCATGTAAAAATACCTTTGTAAAGTTTGTTTTCTAGTATGCAAATCCATGCGGTCCGGTCCGATGGGCGGCGTTTTTTTTTTCTCCCCCCCACCCGCTCCTCGGCTTCGCTTGCGTATGTTCGTCTGTGACTAGCACAGACGGCGTAGTGTTTCCGCTATTGCGCTTTTCAAAATCCCCGCGCGCATGCGCAGTGTGCTTTGCCCAACAGTGGGCAAAGCATAAAATCATTACAGCGCATGCGCAACTATTTTCCTTCACTTTCCATGCCCCGGAAATGACTGCTTGCCTTGGACGACTTCCGGCGCAAGGAAAGTGAAGGAAAATAGTTGAGCATGCGCTGTAATGATTTTATGCTTTGCCCACTGTTGGGCAAAGCACACTGCGCATGCGCGAGGGGATTTTGAAAAGCGCAAGCGCGGCAAGCCGACGATAAAGGAAAAAAAAACTGTGTACGGCAAGAATGGAGGCGGTGGGGGAATGCGAAGAAACGCCGCCCATCGGACTGGACCGCAGGGATTTGCATACTAGAAAACGAACTTTACAAAGGTATTTTTACATGAAAACTGGGGTGTCAGGAGATATCATAGGTACCCATAGATTAATTATGGGACGCACTATGCAATGATATCTTTATCTCATATGGCTAAAGTGGGGTGACAGATTCCCTTTAAAGAGAAATTCCCTCAAAGCACGGGATGGATGATGACTGTCTGACCGCTGGATGTCGGGACCACCGATCACTAGAACGGACATCTCAAGTATCGGTGATGGGCGAGCACGAGCGGTGCCATCTACGGGGCTGACGGAGAGAACGGCGCACAGGGCCACACGGTTTCCATCCGCCTCATATACACGAAGCAAGGACTTGCTGGACGGCTCGCGGGCAGAGGATGGATGATATTCCCATTAAGATCCCACCATAGAGACTTCTGCACCTCAGGACAGGGTGCCTCCGAGCCACGTTTTCCCCAGAGGCGGCCGCAGCCTACCACAGACCGAATAGAAAGGATGACGCACAGCACAAGCCCCTCTGTACTCAGCCTGCAGCTGGGACCACCAGGACTTGGCGAAGAGACAGGACCCCGACCCACCAGGACTAGATAAGCCACAAACATCTTAGAAGGTATATCGCTTTAACCCCTCCTGCATTCTCACAGGGCTAAGATTCAGATCACGGCCCCCTCCTTGTATCCAAACGTCCGGCGTTGGCAGAGTGGCCCCCAACACCGAGGGCACAAGCTGCGCCCCAAACCTCAGCACTTCTGTAGAAGAGCCTGTATTACTCAACACCCCAGGGAAACGCCGCTCACATCCAGATCTTACTGGAAGAAGCTGCAGGAACACGATGGCACCCGGATTGTCTGATTCCCGTCATCTCAGCCGCTCCCGTCAGATGCGCTCCTCATCTGTACAGAACAGAGGCTTTTAGGCCGCAGCCGGCAGCAAATCAGCGCGTGTAATGGGCCCCGATGGACTTCTAATTCCAACCAGCATCTGATGATGGCTGCTAAGAGATGAAGACTCGAGCCCCAGGATACTCGTCGTGAGATCCAACGTGCATGATGTATTAAGAGATCTCAAAGGGGTTGCCCACAAAGACAGAGGGCAGCTTCTCAAACCTCCAATCAGCTGACATTACTGACAGCAGCCACATGTGGGCGCACATTTACCTCGCCCCTGTAGGGTAGGACCATTCCAAGTAAAAGCCGCTCATGTAAATCACATATCCCCAGGTGTATAACAGGGTCACCTCCGTACAATGGGCCAGGACCAGAGACATATCCCCAGGTGTATAGAAGGGTCACCTCCGTACAATGGGCCAGGACCAGAGACATATCCCCAGGTGTATAGAAGGGTCACATCAGTACAATGGGCCATGACCAGAGACATATCCCCAGGTATATAGAAGAGTCACCACCAGACAATGGGCCATGACCAGAGACTTATCCCCAGGTATATAGAAGGGTCACCATCAGACAATGAGCCATGACCAGAGACATATACCCAGGTATATAGAAGGGTTACCACCAGACAATGGGCCATGACCAGAGACATATCCCCAGGTATATAGAAGGGTCACCATCAGACAATGGGCCATGACCAGAGACATATCCCCAGGTATATAGAAGGGTCACCACCAGACAATGGTCCACGACCACGACCAGAGAAAAATTCCCAGGTATATGAAGGGTCACCCCGTCAATGGGGGACCAGGACATCCCCCCGGGTGTATAAAAGGGATAATGACGGGGGCCCTGCCAGAAATACCCCGGTTAAAAAGGGGTACCCCCAAAAGGGCCCATGAAAGACCCCCAGGTTTATGAAGGGCACCACCAGAAAGGGGGCCTGCCGGACATCCCCCGGTATTGAAGGTCACCCCCATACAAGGGCCGGGACCAAGAATACCCCCCGGTTTGTATAAAAGGGTAATCAGAAAGGGCCTGCCCAGAGCATATCCCAGGTATATAGAAAGTCACCCCCAAAAGGGGGCAGCCGCAATTCCCAGGTTTTTAAAAGCCAAAAACCCCAAAAAGGGGGGCCCCCAAAAACCAGAGACATACCCGGTTATAAGGGTCACCATCGAAAAACCATGCCAGAGAATACCCCCGGAATAAAAAAGGGGTCACCCCAAAAAGGGCCCATGCCAGAACATACCCCAGGTATAGGGGTCCCTGAAAAAGGGGCCGGCCCCGAGACTTTCCCCGGTTATAAAAAGGGTAATCGTAAGGGCCGCCCAGGAAACCCCCAGGATATAAAAAGAGTCCCACCAGCAATGGGTCAAAAAGGACACATCCCCGGGAATTAGAAGGGTCCCATAGACAGGATGACCAGAAAATACCCCGGTAATAAAAGATCCCCCCGGGGAAAGGCCATGCCGGGGAAAACCCCCCGGTATTAAAGGGGTCCATCAACAATGGCCGGGGGGGGGGGGCCCCAGAAATACCCCCCGGTTATAAAAGGGTCCCCATCGACAATGGACCATCCCAAAGGAAAATTCCCCGGATTAAAAGGGCCCCCCGTAAAGGGGGCCATGCCAAAAATTTCCCGGGAAAAAAAGGGGTCACCCAGAACGGCGGGCCCCGAGCATTTACGGGTAATTTAAAGGGCCCCCACCAACGGCCAGGCCCATGCCATATATACACCCTGCCAAAATTTACACCCCCTGCCCCAATTATTTAATACACTGCCTTATATACAGCCCTGCACACATTTTTGTTATAACCCTGAACATTTAAATACCCCCCGCCCAGTTACGTTATACCCCTGAAACCCAGATATACCCCCTAAAACAGTAACAGTTTACACCCCTTAAGTATACAGTTTTTTTACACCCTGCCCAACTTAAACAGTTTTATCCCCCCTGCACAGTATACGTTTTACAGCCTGTACAGTATGTAAATAACCCCTGCCACAACGTAAAAAAACCCTGAACGTAAAGTATATCCCCGCACACAGTTACAGTATATAACCCCTGCAAAACCCCCCGTTTAATTTTTAAACCCCCAAAATATACGGGTTATCCCCCCCTTTCCGACAAAATATCAGTAATTACACAAAAGCCCTGAACAGTAAAAAGTATATCACCCCGAAAAGTAAAACCCCTAAAATTACAGTTATCAGTTACAGAAAATTTTAAAGCCCCGTCCCCATTTTTAAACCCCTGAAATATAAAGTTTTCACCCCTAAAACATTTTTAATACCCCCTTTGCCCAATATCATTATCCCCCCCCTGAATAACAGTTTTCAGCCCGCAAAAGTAACATATTACCCCCTAAAACCACAGAAAAAAAACCCCCTGAAAATTTAACAGAAATTAACCCCTGAAAAAAAACCTTTTAAAACCCCCGTCCCAGTAAAAGTATATACACCCCGAACGTATAAGTTAACACCCCCCCCAAAAACCACAGAAATACAGTTTTTTTAACAGAACCCCCAAAAAAAACAGCCCTGCACACAGTATAAAAGCCTGACATTTTTAAAACCGTTTAAAAGGCCCGTACAAAAAGTATACAGTTTTTAACCCTACAAAGCCCCTGAAAAATTTTAAAAAACAGTATATAAGCCCGAAATTTAAAAAAAAATTTTAAACCCCTGAAAAAGAAATTACGGGAAATATAAGAACCCCCTGCACCAAAAAGATATAACCCCTTTGTCAGAACATATATACGCCCCCAACAGTAAAAAGTAAAACCCCTGAAAGTATACATTTTTTAAAACACCCCTGAACAAAATTTATAAAGAAAATAACATTTTCCCCCTTTTACACGTAACATAAATAACCCCTGCAAAGTTACATTATAAGCCTCCCCACGAAATTTAGCCGAATATAAAAACCCCCCATGCATCCCCAATTTATCCCCAAGTATAATTAAAACCCCCTTAAAAGTTTTACGTATATACACCCTGCACAAAAAAACCCGGATATACCCCCTGCCCCGTATACATTTTTAAAAAAAACCCCCCTGCAACAAATTAACCCCCTAATTTTTTAAACCCCTGCCACAATCACCCCCCCGTATATTTCCCCCCCTTTGCAACAGTATATTTTTTTAAAAACCCCCTGAAACATTAAAAGTAATACCCCCTCCACAGAAAATTTAACCCCCCCCTGAAAAGTTTTTTTAACCCCGCAAAAACCACACAGTTATCCACCCTTAAAAACACTTTTAAAATATATACACCCCTGACACAGTAACATATAAAACCCCCTGAAAAAGTTCCCCCCCAAGAAAGAAAACCCCCTGCCCCGTTCAGTATATACCCCCCTGCCCCCGGGTAACATTTAAAATTCACCCCTTTGCAACAGTATACGTTATACACCCTCCCAAAACAGTTTTCCCCCCGTATCATAAAAACCCCCTAAAACAGTTCAATCCCCAAAGTTTTCCAAAAAAAACCCTGCAAAAGAAAGTAAAAAAAAAACCCCTGCACACAGTACCCTTATACAAACCCCCGGTTACATAACAGTATATACCCCGCACACAATAAAAACCAGAAAATTTAAAAACCTCCCAACGGGTTAACCCCCCAAATAAAGTGCAAAATTAACAGTATTACCCCCTGCAAAAACAGTAAAACAGCCTGAAACAGTACTCCCAGTATAAAGCCCTGCACACATTTAACAGTAAACACCCCTCCCAACGGGTTAAAAGTTATACAGCCCTGCACACAGTATACAGTATATACAGCCCTGCACACAGTGTACAGTATATACAGCCTGCACACAGTATACAGTATATACAGCCTGCACACAGTACATAGTATATACAGCCCTGCACACAGTATACAGTATATACAGCCCTGCACACAGTATATACAGCCCTGCATACAGTATATAGTATATACAGCCCTGCACACAGTATATACAACCCTGCACACAGTATACAGTATACACAACCCTGTACAGTATACAGTATATACAGCCTGCACACAGTATACAGTATATACAGCCTGCACACGGTATACAATATTATACAGCCCTGCACAGTACACAGTATATACAGCCCTGCACACAGTATACAGCACTGTACACAGTATACAGTATATACAGCCCTGCACACAGTATACAGTATACAGCCCTGTACAGTACACAGTATATACAGCCCTGCACACAGTACACAGTATATACAGCCCGCACACAGTATACAGTATATACAGCCCTGCACACAGTGTACAGTATATACAGCCCTGCACACAGTATACAGTATATACAGCCTGCACACAGTACATAGTATATACAGCCCTGCACACAGTATACAGTATATACAGCCTGCACACAGTATACAGTATATACAGCCTGCACACAGTATACAGTATATACAGCCCTGCACACAGTATACAGTATATACAGCCCTGCACACAGTATACAGTATATACAGCCTGCACACAGTATACAGTATATACAGCCCTGCACACAGTATACAGTATATACAGCCTGCACACAGTATACAGTATATACAGCCCTGCACACAGTATACAGTATATACAGCCCTGCACACAGTATAACAGTATATACAGCCTGCACACAGTATACAGTATATACAGCCCTCCCAACAGTAAAACAGTATACAGCCCCGGGCAGGAGATGCTCCTCGTCCCTCCAGCTGCGGACGCTCAGGATGAGGCGGCTGCTCCTCCCCGGGTGATGCTGCGGATTCATGCCGCCTCTCCCTCTCCTCGGCTGCTCGGGGCTCAGGACTCACCCGCTGCGGGGATGAAGGGGAGATGCCGGGGTCGCCGTCCGTGCTGCGGGGTCTCCCTCTGACTCTGTCCCTTCAGCTCCGGACACTGGAGGTTACTGCAAAGCGAGACCGCACCTCCGCTGCCTCCCGCGGGGGGAACGAGACGGAGCCGGGATGACACTGACAGCCCGGAGAACACCCCGGCTATTGTACTATGACAGCGGCCCTATGAATATTAATGGCCATGTTCTTGGATCCAGTCAGGGTGGCAGCGATGTGTAGAAGAAGACACCCCTAGTCTTGAGTGACAGATGGTACAGTCTGTGAGTCAGTGCTTGGAACGCAAACACGGAGCCTAGCAACAGAGACGGAGGAGGGGAGACATGTGTGACGTCACTGCCCAGGTGTGACCTCATCTGTATTACAGTAAATGGAGGGGGAATGTGTTACCTGTGTGACGTCACCTGTGTATATAGTGTATGGAGGGGGAATGTGTCACCTGTGTGACGTCACCTGTGTATATAGTTGTATGGAGGGGGAATGTGTCACCTGTGTGACGTCACTGTCCAGGTGTGACCTCATCTGTATATACAGTAAATGGAGGGGGAATGTGTCACCTGTGTCACCTCAACCTGTATATATAGTGTATGGAGGGGGAATGTGTCACCTGTGTGACGTCACTGCCCAGGTGTGACCTCACCTGTATATATAGTGTATGGAGGGGGAATGTGTCACCTGTGTGACTCACTGCCAGGTGTGACCTCACCTGTATATATAGTGTATGGAGGGGGAATGTGTCACCTGTGTGACGTCACTGCCAGGTGTGACCTCACCTGTATATATAGTGTATGGAGGGGGAATGTGTCACCTGTGTGACGTCACTGCCCAGGTGTGACCTCACCTGTATATATAGTGTATGGAGGGGAATGTGTCACCTGTGTGACGTCACTGCCCAGGTGTGACCTCACCTGTATATATAGTGTATGGAGGGGGAATGTGTCACCTGTGTGACGTCACTGTGTATATAGTGTATGGAGGGGGAATGTGTCACCTGTGTGACGTCACTGTCCAGGTGTGACCTCATCTGTATATACAGTAAATGGAGGGGGAATGTGTCACCTGTGTGACCTCACCTGTATATATAGTGTATGGAGGGGAATGTGTCACCTGTGTGACGTCACTGCCCAGGTGTGACCTCACCTGTATATATAGTGTATGGAGGGGGAATGTGTCACCTGTGTGACGTCACTGCCAGGTGTGACCTCACCTGTATATATAGTGTATGGAGGGGGAATGTGTCACCTGTTGTGACGTCACTGCCCAGGTGTGACCTCACCTGTATATATAGTGTATGGAGGGGGAATGTGTCACCTGTGTGATGTCACCTGTGTATATAGTGTATGGAGGGGGAATGTGTCACTGTGTGACGTCACTGTCCAGGTGTGACTCATCTGTATATACAGTAAATGGAGGGGGAATGTGTCACCTGTGTGACCTCACCTGTATATATAGTGTATGGAGGGGGAATGTGTCACCTGTGTGACGTCACTGCCCAGGTGTGACCTCACCTGTATATATAGTGTATGGAGGGGGAATGTGTCACCTGTGTGACGTCACTGCCCAGGAGTGACCTCACCTGTATATATAGTGTATGGAGGGGGAATGTGTCACTTGTGTGATGTCACTGACAAGGTGTGACCTCACCTGTATATATAGTGTATGGAGGGGGAAAGTGTCACCTGTGTGATGTCACTACCCAGGTGTGACCTCACCTGTATATATAGTGTATGGAGGGGGAATGTGTCACCTGTGTGATGTCACTGCCCAGGTGTGACCTCACCTGTATATATAGCGTATGGAGGGGAATGTGTCACCTGTGTGACATCACTGCCCAGGTGTGACCTCACCTGTATATACAGCGTATGGGGGGGAATGTGTCACCTGTGTGACATCACTGCCCAGGTGTGACATCACCTGTATATATTAGAGAATGAACTCGGCACTCAACTTTAGTATAGTGAGAATAAAGATTTTTATTCACAGTAGTAACACGAAACGTTTCGGTCCTATATCATGGACCTTCATCAGTCACAGATACTACTGGGAAGGGGGTTGATCCACATAGGGAAGAAAGAAAGGGCTGGATATAGCGGTGTCCAATGCAGAGACCTATCCTCACTACCGGACTCCTTCACAACAGGTTACTAGTGCAATAGAGGCATTGTCCTCTTCCTCATCTCACCCCACCAACACAGGCTATATCCAGCCCTTTCTTTCTTCCCTATGTGGATCAACCCCTTCCCAGTAGTATCTGTGACTGATGAAGGTCCATGATATAGGACCGAAACGTTTCGTGTTACTACTGTGAATAAAAATCTTTATTCTCACTATACTAAAGTTGAGTGCCGAGTTCATTTTCTATTAGATACGGTTTGGGAACCTACTCTGGCACCTTCTTGGTTGTGCACACGGTTATTTTTTCATCACCTGTATATATAGCGTATGGAGAGGAAACGTGTCACCTTTGTGACGTCACTGCCCAGGAGTGACCTCACCTGTATATATAGTGTATGGAGGTTGGAAAGTGTCACCTGTGTGATGTCACTACCCAGGTGTGACCTCTCCTGTATATATAGTGTATGGAGGGGGAATGTCACTGCCCAGGTGTGACCTCACCTGTATATATAGTGTATGGAGGGAAAGTGTCACCTGTGTGATGTCACTACCCAGGTGTGACCTCACCTGTATATAGTGTATGGAGGGGGAATGTGTCACCTGTGTGACGTCACCTGTGTATATAGTGTATGGAGGGGGAATGTGTCACCTGTGTGACTTCACTCCCCAGGTGTGACCTCACATGTATATATAGTGCATGGCGGAGTAATGTCAGCTGTGTGGTATCATTGCCCAGATGAGACCTCACCTGTATATATAGTGTATAAAGATAGAATGTGTCACTTGTGTGATGTCACTGACAAGGTGTGACCTCACCTGTATATATAGTGTACAGTCATGGCCAAAAGTTTTGAGAATGACACAAATATTATATTTTCACATGATCTGCTGCCCTCTGGTTTTTATGTGTGTTTGACAGATGTTTTTATCACAGACAGAAATATAATAATTGTAAACATATGAGTAACAAAAGCTTATATTGACAGTTAGAATGAGTTAATGCAGCAAGTCAATATTTGCAGTGTTGACCTTCTTCTTCAGGACCTCTGCAATTCTCCCTGGCATGCTCTCAATCAACTTCTGGACCAAATCCTGACTGATAGCAGTCCATTCTTGCATAATCAATGCTTTCATTTTGTCAGAATTTTTAGGTTTTTGTTTGTCCACCCGTCTCTTGATGATTGACCACAAGTTCTCAATGGGATTAAGATCTGGGGAGTTTCCAGCCCATGGACCCAAAATCTCTATGTTTTGTTCCCTGAGCCATTTAGTTATCACCTTTGCTTTATGGCAAGGTGCTCCATCATGCTGGAAAAGGCATTGTTGATCGCCAAACTGCTCTTGGAGGGTTGGGAGAAGTTGCTCTTGGAGGACATTCTGGTACCATTCTTTATTCATGGCTGTGTTTTTAGGGAAGACTGTGAGAGAGCCGATTCCCTTGGCTGAGAAGCAACCCCACACATGAATGGTTTCAGGATGCTTAACAGTTGGCATGAGACAAGACTGGTGGTAGCGCTCACCTTGTCTTCTCCGAATGAGGCGTTTTCCTGATGTCCCAAACAATCGAAAAGGGGATTCATCAGAGAAAATAACTTTACCCAGTCCTCAGCAGTCCACTGCCTGTACCTTTTGCAGAATATCAGTCTGTCCATGATGTTTTTTCTGGAGAGAAGTGGCTTCTTTGCTGCCCTCCTTGAGACCAGGCCTTGCTCCAAGAGTCTCCGCCTCACAGTGCGTGCAGATGCACTCACACCTGCCTGCTGCCATTCCTGAGCAAGCTCTGCACTGCTGGTAGCCCGATCCCGCAGCTGAAACACTTTTAAGAGACGGTCCTGGCGCTTGCTGGTCTTTCTTGGGCGCCCTGAAGCCTTTTTGGCAACAATGGAACCTCTCTCCTTGAAGTTCTTGATGATGCGATAGATTGTTGACTGAGGTGCAATCTTTCTAGCTGCGATACTCTTCCCTGTTAGGCCATTTTTGTGCATTGCAATGATGACTGCACGTGTTTCTTTAGAGATAACCATGGTTAACAGAAGAGAAACAATGATGCCAAGCACCAGCCTCCTTTTAAAGTGTCCAGTGGTGTCATTCTTACTTAATCATGACAGATTGATCTCCAGCCATGTCCTCATCAACACCCACACCTGTGTTAATGGAGCAATCACTGAAAAGAGGTTAGCTGGTCCTTTTAAGGCAGGGCTGCAATGATGTTGAAATGTGTTTTGGGGGATAAAGTTCATTTTCTAGCCAAATATTGACTTTGCAAGTAATTGCTGTTAATCTGATCACTCTTTATAACATTCTGGAGTATATGCAAATTGCCATTAGAAAAAGTGAAGCAGTAGACTTTGTAAAAATTAATATTTGTGTCATTCTCAAAACTTTTGGCCATGACTGTATAAAGGGGGAATGTGTCACTTGTGTGACCTCACCTGTATATACAGGTGCTTCTCACAAATTAGAATATCATCAAAAAGTTAATTTATTTCAGCTCTTCAATACAAAAAGTGAAACTCATTCTATAGAGCAGACCTGGGCAAAGTGCGGCCCACATCCGGCCCTTTGGTGGTCTCGGTCCGGCCGCGGACCGAGACATCTGTGGGGCTGGAAATCAGAGGTCGCGGGCCGCACCAGTCCCACCTGATTGCTGTCTCCATCTGAGCTGACTGCATTAGTGTAGGAGGGGCCTCCGGCCACTTCCTCCACCAATCAGCGTGTGAAACAGCTGACGCGATGAGTCATTTCATCGCGTCAGCTGTGTACTGCGGAGAGTCAGCGCACCGGAGACAGGAACAGAAGCAGAGCGCCGAGGAATGTGTTCCTTTTTTTCGTATGTATAGGATGTCTGGGTGGGCATGGGGAGGCTGTGGGGGCGACATGCAGAGCATGGGGAGGCTGTAGGGGTGACATGCAGAGCATGGGGAGGCTGTGGGGGCGACATGCAGAGCATGGGAGCCTGTGGGGGCGACATGCAGAGCATGGGAAGCCTGTGGGGGCGACATGCGGAGCATGGGAAGCCTGTGGGGGCGACATGAGGAGCATGGGAAGCCTGTGGGGGCGACATGAGGAGCATGGGAAGCCTGTGGGGGCGACATGAGGAGCATGGGAAGCCTGTGGGGGCGACATGAGGAGCATGGGAAGCCTGTGGGGGCGACATGAGGAGCATGGGAAGCCTGTGGGGGCGACATGCGGAGCATGGGAAGCCTGTGGGGGCGACATGCGGAGCATGGGAAGCCTGTGGGGGCGACATGCGGAGCATGGGAAGCCTGTGGGGGCGACATGCGGAGCATGGGAAGCCTGTGGGGGCGACATGCGGAGCATGGGAAGCCTGTGGGGGCGACATGCGGAGCATGGGAAGCCTGTGGGGGCGACATGCGGAGCATGGGAAGCCTGTGGGGGCGACATGCGGAGCATGGGAAGCCTGTGGGGGCGACATGCGGAGCATGGGAAACCTGTGGGGGCGACATGCGGAGCATGGGAAGCCTGTGGGGGCGACATGCAGAGCATGGGGAGGCTGTGGGGGCGACATGCAGAGCATGGGGAGGCTGTGGGGGAGACATGCAGAGCATGGGAAGCCTGTGGGGGCGACATGCAGAGCATGGGAAGCCTGTGGGGGCGACATGCAGAGCATGGGAAGCCTGTGGGGGCGACATGCAGAGCATGGGGAGGCTGTGGGGGCGACATGCAGAGCATGGGGAGGCTGTGGGGGCGACATGCAGAGCATGGGGAGGCTGTGGGGGAGACATGCGGAGCATGGGAAGCCTGTGGGGGTGACATGCGGAGCATGGGAAGCCTGTGGGGGCGACATGCGGAGCATGGGGAGGCTGTGGGGGAGACATGCAGAGCATGGAGAGGCTGTGGGGGAGATATGCAGCACATATGGGGAGGCTGTATGGGCGACATGCAGCGCATATGGGGAGGTTGTGTGGGGCTCCTGTTGTATATGGGGAGGCTGTGTGGGGCGCCTGCTGTATAGGGGGAGGCTGTGTGGGACGCCTGCTGTATAGGGGGAGGCTGTGTGGGGTCCCTGCTGTATAGGTGGAGGCTGAGTGGGGCGCCTGCTGTATAGGGGAGGCTGTGTGGGGTCCCTGCTGTATAGGTGGATGCTGTGTGGGGCACCTACTTTATAGGGGGAGGCTGTGTGGGGCTCATTTAAACATTATAGTCCAAGACCTCAAACTCGGGTCACATTCCGCATAACATCAAAAAACAATAATATCCAAAGGATACAAGGAATGTACAATAAAATAGATTTTTATTAATACTCAATGTGAAACTTACATAATAACAAATAACAGAAGGGTGTCATAGAGTCAAAACCAAAAGAACCAGCAGCCACAAGTACATGCATCACCCAATATGAATATAGTAAAGTGCTATGTGGTCATGATTGATATAATTTAATCAATAGTCTTGATTATCTCACGTGTCGGGCGATACAATAATGCTACAACAAAATTACCATGGAGGCTGTAAACTTGTGTCTCATGGAACTCATCCTAGTACAGCCACATATTAACAATAGCATACTGCATCACCATGCACATGAAACAATCCAGACCAAGTAGAATCCCAAGCCAAAGTATATTACTTGCGACTAAAGTGCCAATAGTGCAATGAGATCAAGATATTGAAAATACCTCAGTATAACTTATACCAATAATCATATGCCGCATTATGAACATGAATCATGAATCACAGTTGGAATAAAAACTTAATCAAGCCACAAAAGTGCCAATAGTGCATTTTACCTGGGTGACCTGTGAAATGGCTGCCTCGACCTCCATGACGCGCGTTTCAGCGTGCCTTTGTCAAAGGGGTGACAAAGGCACGCCGAAACGCGCGTCAGGGAGTATAAGTTATACTGAGGTATTTTCAATATCTTGATCTCATTGCACTATTGGCACTTTAGTCGCAAGTAATATACTTTGGCTTGGGATTCTACTTGGTCTGGATTGTTTCATGTGCATGGTGATGCAGTATGCTATTGTTATGTGGCTGTACTAGGATGAGTTCCATGAGACACAAGTTTACAGCCTCCATGGTAATTTTGTTGTAGCATTATTGTATCGCCCTGACACGTGAGATAATCAAGACTATTGATTAAATTATATCAATCATGACCACATAGCACTTTACTATATTCATATTGGGTGATGCATGTACTTGTGGCTGCTGGTTCTTTTGGTTTTGACTCTATGACACCCTTCTGTTATTTGTTATTTATGTAAGTTTCACATTGAGTATTAATAAAAATCTATTTTATTGTACATTTCTTGTATCCTTTGGATATTATTATTTTTTTTTTGTGTGGGGCTCATGCAGTGTAACAGAGCGCAACCGACACTCGCCATAACAGATGTAGGGCAGCGGTAGCACACTAATGCAGTGATGAGGCAGTTGTAACAATTATGTAGGCACTATGGAATCTGATTGCATGGGATAAAATGGATCTGAGACCAAAGTTGACACAAAAACTGTATTTAAACAAAGTAAGAAATACAACATAAACTAACAGAGACTTTCCTGAAATTACAGCGAAATACACAGCCCAAAACAGAAACGTCCAGTAAACATAATAGCGAGGCGCGACCACTAAAACAAGTCCAGCAGTAATAAGAAGCAAGAGTGCGACCGGCACTTATACATGGAAGTCCAGCAGTAATAAGAAACATGAGTGCGACCGGCACTTATACATGGAAGTCCAGCAGTAATAAGAAACATGAGTGCGACTGGAACTTATACGTGGAAATCCAGCAGTAATAAGAAGCAAGAGTGCAATCGGCACTTAGGCTAGTTTCACACTAGCGTTTCACTGACCTGCGTCTGTCTGCGCACGGCCACCGCTAAGCTCCGCCCCCGCCACCTATGGGCGTATGACGCTGCATGCGACCTGCGTACCCTATCTTTAGCATTAGGTACGCAGGACGTGCACAGGTATGCGTTTGCCGGCACATGCGTCCTTTTGACGGTGCGCAGAGCGCAGCAAAATGCAACACGGTGCGTTTGGCGCAGGTCGGCGCACCGTCAAATGGACGCATTGCCGGCAAACGCATACCTGCGCACAGCCTGCGTACCCAATGCTAAAGATAGGGTACGCAGGTCGAATGCAACGTCATGGGCCCATAGGCGGAGCAGCAGGGAGGAGGCACGGCCAGGGGCGGAGCTTAGCAACGGCCATGCGCAGGTCAGTGAAACGCTAGTGTGAAACTAGCCTTATAAGTGGAAGTCCAGAACTATGCAGCCAGAGGAGATAAAAACCTTTCATGGAAGTCCAGAAATACATGGGTGGAGCATAACAGGGAGAAGGTCGTTAAGTGTACCTTTTGGCTGAAAGCCCCGCTCAAGTCCTGCACAGCAGCACGCAACAGCACGGGGCAGCACGGTGGCTCAGTGGATAGCACTGCAGCCTTGCAGCGCTGGAGTCCTGGAATCCCACCAAGGACAACATCTGCAAGGAGTTTGTATGTTCCCCCCGTGTTTGCGTGGGTTTCCTCCGGGTACTCCGGTTTCCTCCCACACTCCAAAACATACTGATAGCGAATCTAGATTGTGAGCCCCATCGGGGACAGCGATGATAATGTGTGCAAACTGTAAAGCGCTGCGGAATATGTTAGCGCTATATAAAAATATAAAAAAAAAAAAAAAAAACAGTCACAATCTTAGAAGTTTAGACAGTAGGTAACCCCAGCCAGGATCTGGAAGCAGCTTAGGCCTCTTTCACATTTCCGGCGGGCGCCTGGCGGCGCCCCCGGCATTTTGCCACAGCGCCGCATCTGAAAATCTGATGCGCCGCATGCGGCTTTTTTCGCATTGACATGCATTAGCGCCGGATGGCGCCGCATGTCAATGCGTTGCATGCGGTTTTGTCCGGATGCGGCGCAAATGTACATTGCGGCGTCCGGAAAAAACGCTGCATGTAACGTTTTTGTTTTTGCCGGATGGTTTATCTCTCCAAGCATCAGAAACCATCCGGCAAAAAAACGCATTTTGGCCGCCGGAAGTGTGAAAGGTTTTCACATGCGGCGCTGCGGCAAAATGCCGGGGGCGCCGCTAGGCGCCCGCCGGAAATGTGAAAGAGGCCTTAGAGGACTGAAGGCAGCTGGAAGTGGTGATGCAGAGCACCGAGTAACAAGCAGCAGCAGGAACTCCAGACATAAGCCAGGTGGAAGCTCAGAAGCAAACAGCAACAAAATACTCAGGCAAAGAGGATCTCCCGACCCGGCCTTAAATAGCAGGACAGGAAATTCCAGGACAGGGCGAAGTACCAAACTCAATCTTGGACAAGGGCAAAACAGGCTCCATGGAACATCCAGAATCCTTACATTACTCCCACCTTGGAAGCGGCCTCAGGACGATCCTGGACCAGATTTTCCAGGATATTTCTGATGAAACAGATCAATTTTTTGAGCACAGATAAAACTCACCGGCTCCCAAGAGTTCTCCTCAGACGAATATCCCTGTCACTTAATGAGGAACTGCAGCTGATTCCTGCGGATCCTGGAGTCCAGAATTTTCTCCACAAAAAATTGTTCTTGCCCGTCCACCAACACTGGCTGAGGAGGAGGCGCAATACGACAGTGAAAAGTTTTCGGAGACACAGGTTTTAAAAAGGAGACATGGAACACAGGATGTACCTTAATGGTCCTTCATGGACGGCAGGCAACGGAGCTCACGATCCCAGAGATCTTGAACTGACTGATGAATTTTTGTCCCAGCTTCTGAGACGGAACATTCAATTTAAAATTTGTGGATAACCACAGTCTGCTACCTTAATATGTGGGCTGTAATCACGCATATCATTGGTGGATGGGGCCTTTTTAATTCCCTCACTTCCCTTTTCCCACCACCCCTTGAGGAAAGCACACACGCCGAAATGCGCGTTGGGGTGGACGCACTGGGTGTTTACTGTGGTCTGATCAGGTAATAATACAGCTTGTTATGCTATTAATGTGACCATTTGAAACTTAGATCTCTGTGGACCAATTGCAATGTGCAATATATAATATAGATTGAAGTCCGCACTTGCAGCTTATCTTTTGTGAATGATGGATTATATGTAATCTATTTATATGTAGTGTGCAATATATAATATAGGCTGAAGTCTGCAGTTGCAGCTAATCTATTTTGAATGATGGATTACATGTAATCCCATTTACATATTCTCCCATGTGCGTTCGTTTTGTTTCCCACATGTGTTAATTGGCAGGGTTTTTGTCCCTCTATGCTCCCCTGTATCCTATTTTTCTAAATAAAGTTTTTTGTATGCTATAATTGACTATTTGGGATTTTTTGATCGTTGTTTTTTCTCTTGTATGTATATTAATTTAGCGAATGTCCCACTGTATTGTTTCCAATCTATACTAAGCCCATAACATATACAATTTATGATATACTAGCGATCGTCAATGATTCAAGATTTTTGGGCATGTTGTCTTTGAAGTATTTTTATTACTTAATCAAGGGTGCATGTCTCCGTAACCTATAGGCTGATTTCATGTATCTCTCCTGTGCAGTAGATAGCGATTACTTCAGAGTTTCCAGATTTCATTTCATCACCGCCAACCTCTCATCTACTGCAGGCACCGGAGCATGAATTGGGGATCTGGGAAAAATACTAGGATGATAACCCAGGTTGCCAAAGAAGGGTGTTACATTAGTAGGTGCATTCTGTGAGTTATTGTAGAACTCAGCTACAGGAAGCAACTCCAACCAGTCATCCTGCGAGTGACTGATATAGCACCAAAGATACTGCTCCAGAGTCTGATTAGTCCGATCCGTCTGCCCATTGGTCTGAGGATGATACGCTGAAGACAGACATTGATATCAAGCGCAGAACAAAATCTTTTCCAGAATCTGGAGATAAACTGCACTCCTCGATCATAGATGATCTCATCTGGAACTCAATGCAGCCGGAACACATTCTGAATGACCAGATATACTGTCTCCTTAGCTGAGGGAAGACCAGTACCAGGAATAAAGTGGGCAGGTTTAGTAAGGCAATCTACTACAATCAGAATAGAGTTCTTTCCCCCAGCGGAGGGCAATTCCACTATAAAGTCCATAGAAATAGACTCCCAAGGGAGAGCAGGAACGGGCAGTGGTTGCAGCAATCCAGTAGGTGATACACGAGGAGTCTTAAAACATGCAGATAGCTCACAAGAGAGAACGTAGCTCTTAATGTCCCTCAGACAGGTAGGCCAACAAAAAAAAAAAAAAAACGGGTCAGAAACTCCTGTACCCTCCAGAATGACCAACCAACTTGGAGTCATGGAAAAACTTGAGGATCTGCAGCCTTACGACCTCCGGAACATAAAAACGTTGATCCCATTCTTGAGAACATACCGTTCTTGAGAACCAAGTTGACATCATCAGTCGGGTTAGCGAGAAATGGGTCTGTGTCATAGGCCTCCTTAATAGTCTTCCTTAAGTCCTTACTCTGGATGACTCCAACAAAGTTGGCATCTGACAAAAATGTCTTGGACGGGATCCCAGGTACGGAATCCGTGGCATGGATTGGAGATAAAGCATCCTCTTTCCCATTACATGAACCTGGGCAGTACGAGATTACAAAATTAAATTGGTTCAAAAACAAACTCCATCGAGCCGGACATGGAGAAAGACATCTAGCAGATCTAAGAAATTCCAGGTTACGATGATCCGTGAGCACAATAATAATAATCTTTATATAGCGCCAACATATTCCGCAGCGCTTTACAGTTTAACAGTTTCAAACACAAGTCATAAGTAACAACATTAACAATACAATAATTGAAGCAAAATAAGACGACCCTACTCGTGAGAGCTTATAATTTACAATGAGGTTGGGGAGATACAAAGTACAGGTGTGTATTTACAGTGATGGTCCAGCCATCTTGAGGGAATGGGTGATAGAGATAGTGAATATGCTACACACACACATAAAATAACTTTGATTAGTGAACGTGATAGGCCGCTCTGAACAGATGTGTTTTGAGGGAGCGCCTAAAAATGTGCAAGTTGTGGATGGTCCTAATTTCTTGGGGTAGAGCATTCCAGAGGATTGGCGCATCACGGGAGAAGTCTTGGAGTCTGGAGTGGAGGTACGGATTAGTGCAGAGGTTAGTCGAAAGTCATTTGCAGAGCGCAGCGATCGGCTAGGCCGATAAGACAGAAATGAGATGTAAGGGGGTGCCGCATTGTGGAGAGCTGAGTGAGAACAAGAATTTTGATTTGGATCCTGTAGTGAATGGGCATCGACTGGCGAAGAACAGACATGTCTGAGCACCGATTAGCCAGATGGACAACCCTAGCTGCTGCATTAAGGATGGACTGGAGAAGGGAAGGTCGAGTAATGGGGAGGCCAATTAATAGAGCGTTACAGTAGTCCAGACGGGAGTGGATCAAGGCTACAGTGAGGGGTTTTGTTGTTTCCGTGGTGAGAAGAGCAGATTCTAGAGATGTTCTTTAGGTGTAGGCGGCAAGAGCGGCAAGAGATTGTATATGGGAGGCGAAGGAGAAACTGGTGTCAAACGTAACACCCAGACAGCGCGCCTGCTGCCGGGGTGTTATGGTGCCACCCACGGAGAGGGAAATGTCAGATTTGGGGAGGTTAGTAGATGGCGGGAGCAGTTCAGTTTTGAAGAGGTTGAGCACTCTCTGCTGTATACACTGTGTGGCCCCTCAGCGTCACTCCCTGCTGTATACTGTGTGGCCCCTCAGCGTCACTCCCTGCTGTATACACTGTCTGGCCCCTCAGTGTCACTCCCTGCTGTATACACTGTGTGGCCCCTCAGTGTCACTCCCTGCTGTATACACTGTGTGGCCCCTCAGTCCTCACTCCCTGCTGTATACACTGTCTGGCCCCTCAGCGTCACTCCCTGCTGTATACATTGTGTGGCCCCTCAGCATCACTCCCTGCTGTATACATTGTGTGGCCCCTCAGCGTCACTCCCTGCTGTATACACTGTGTGGCCCCTCAGTCCTCACTCCCTGCTGTATACATTGTGTGGCCCCTCAGCGTCACTCCCTGCTGTATACACTGTGTGGCCCTCAGTCCGCACTCCCTGCTGTATACATTGTGTGGCTCCTCAGTCTCACTCCCTGCTGTATTACACTGTGTGGCCCCTCAGTCCTCACTCCCTGCTGTATACACTGTGTGGCCCCTCAGTCCGTCACTCCCTGCTGTATACACTGTGTGGCCCCTCAGCGTCACTCCCTGCTGTATACATGTGTGGCCCCTCAGCTCACTCCCTGCTGTATACACTGTGTGGCCCCTCAGTCCCGCACTCCCTGCTGTATACACTGTGTGGCCCCTCAGTCCGTCACTCCCTGCTGTATACACTGTGTGGCCCCTCAGCGTCACTCCCTGCTGTATACACTGTGTAATTATTGTGCTTCAACTTGGCCTATGACCGTGTGGCCAGCCACTCCTGCTTAATGTTGCCTCACCACTCCTCTTATAGTGGGCCCTCACCACTCCTTATACATGTGTGCCTCATCTCACTCCGCTGTAACAGGGCCCTCACACCTCTAACATTGTGGCCTCATCTCACTCCCTAACACTGGGCCCCTCACCTCCTCTCGATACATGTGTGCCCCACCACTCTCTGAACACGTTGCCTCAGCGCCCCTGATATGCCTCACTACCCCTCTACACTGGGCCTCAGCCCTCCCTGCTGTATACTGTGTGCCCTCAGCTCACTCCTGCTGTATACACTGTGTGCCCCAGCCACTCCCTGCTGTATACACTGGTGCCCCTCAGCCACCCTGCGTACCTGTGTGGCCCCAGTCCCACTCCTGCGTATACATGTGGCCCCTCAGTCCCCTCCGCGTATACATGTGGCCCCTCAGTCCACCTGCGTTACACTGTTGCCCCTCAGCTCACTCCTGCGTAACACTGTGTGGCCCTCGTCCCACTCCCTGCTGTACTGTGCCCTCGCTCACTCCCTCGTTACAGTGGCCCCTCACTCATCCTGCTGTATACATGTGGCCCTCACGCATCCTGCTGTATACACTGTGGCCTCCCATCTCTGTATACCTGTGGCCCCTCAGCTCACTCTGCTGTAACACTGTGTGGCCCTCAGCTCTCCCTGCGTATAACTGTGTGCCCATCCCACTCCGCTGTATCTTGTTGCCCGCTCATCCTCTGTATACACTGTGTGGCCCCTCACTACTCCCTGCGTAACACTGGTGGCCCTCAGCCACTCCGCTTAACATGTGTGGCCCTCATCCCACTCCCTGCTACAGTTGGCCCCCAGTCCTCACTCCTGCTGTATACTTGTGGCCCCTCAGTCCCCTGCTGTATACATGTGGGCCCCTCAGTCCCACCCGCGTATAATGTTGGCCCCCACCACCCCTGCTGTATACACGTTGCCTCAGCTCCTCCCTCTGTAACATGGGGCCCCTCAGTCCCTCCTGCGATACACTGTGTGGCCCTACCCACTCCCTGCTGTATACATGTGTGGCCCTCACTCACTCCCTGCGTATACACTGTGTGCCCCCAGCCTCCCCGCTGTATACATGTGTGCCCCCAGTCCCACTCCCTCGATACATGTTGGCCTCCTCATCCCTGCTGTATACATGTTGGCCCCCAGCTCACTCCTGCTACATGTGTGGCCCTCAGTCCTATCCCTGCTGTAACTGTTGGCCCCTCAGCCTCACTCCTGCTGTATACATTGTGTGGCCCCTCAGTCCTCACTCCCTGCTGTATACACTGTGTGGCCCCTCAGTCCGTCACTCCCTGCTGTATACATTGTGTGGCCCCTCAGGTCCTCACTCCCTGCTGTATACACTGTGTGGCCCCTCAGTCCGCACTCCCTGCTGTATACACTGTGTGGCCCCTCAGTCCTCACTCCCTGCTGTATACACTGTGTGGCCCCTCAGCGTCACTCCCTGCTGTATACACTGTGTGGCCCCTCAGTCCTCACTCCCTGCTGTATACATTGTGTGGCCCTCAGTCTCACTCCCTGCTGTATACACTGTGTGGCCCCTCAGTCCTCACTCCCTGCTGTATACACTGTGTGGCCCCTCAGTCGTCACTCCCTGCTGTATACACTGTGTGGCCCCTCAGCGTCACTCCCTGCTGTATACACGTGTGGCCCCTCAGTCCTCACTCCCTGCTGTATACACTGTGTGGCCCCTCAGTCGTCACTCCCTGCTGTATACACTGTGTGGCCCCTCAGTCCTCACTCCTGCTGTATACACTGTGTGGCCCCTCAGTCGCACTCCTGCTGTATACTGTGTGGCCCCTCAGTCCTCACTCCCTGCTGTATACATGTGTGGCCCCTCAGTCCTCACTCCTGCTGTATACACTGTGTGGCCCTCAGTCCTCACTCCCTGCTGTATACACTGTGTGGCCCCTCAGCTCACTCCCTGCTGTATACACTGTGTGGCCCCTCAGTCCTCACTCCCTGCTGTATACACTGTGTGGCCCCTCAGTCCGTCACTCCCCTGCTGTATACACTGTGTGGCCCCTCAGTCCGCACTCCCTGCTGTATACACTGTGTGGCCCCTCAGTCCTCACTCCCTGCTGTATACACTGTGTGGCCCCTCAGCGTCACTCCCTGCTGTATACACTGTGTGGCCCCTCAGCTCACTCCCTGCTGTATACACTGTGTGGCCCCTCAGTCCTCACTCCCTGCTGTATACACTGTGTGGCCCCTCAGTCCTCACTCCCTGCTGTATACACTGTGTGGCCCCTCAGCGTCACTCCCTGCTGTATACACTGTGTGGCCCCTCAGTCCTCACTCCCTGCTGTATACACTGTGTGGCCCCCAGTCACTCCCTGCTGTACACTGTGTGGCCCCTCAGCGTCACTCCCTGCTGTATACACTGTGTGGTCCCTCAGTCCTCACTCCCTGCTGTATACACTGTCTGGCCCCTCAGCGTCACTCCCTGCTGTACACAGTGTGGCCCCTCAGTCCTCACTCCCTGCTGTACACTGTCTGGCCCCTCAGTCCTCACTCCCTGCTGTATACACTGTGTGGCCCCTCAGTCCTCACTCCCTGCTGTATACATTGTGTGGCCCCTCAGTCCTCACTCCCTGCTGTATACATTGTGTGGCCCCTCAGCGTCACTCCCTGCTGTATACACTGTGTGGCCCCTCAGTCCTCACTCCCTGCTGTATACACTGTGTGGCCCCTCAGTCCGCACTCCCTGCTGTATACACTGTGTGGCCCCTCAGTCCTCACTCCCTGCTGTATACATTGTGTGGCCCCTCAGTCCTCACTCCCTGCTGTATACATTGTGTGGCCCCTCAGCGTCACTCCTGCAGTATACACTGTGTGGCCCCTCAGTCCTCACTCCCTGCTGTATACACTGTGTGGCCCTCAGTCCTCACTCCCTGCTGTATACACTGTGTGGCCACTCAGTCCTCACTCCCTGCTGTATACACTGTGTGGCCACTCAGTCCTCACTCCCTGCTATATACACTGTGTGGCCCCTGAGTCCTCACTCCCTGCTGTATACACTGTGTGGCCCCTCAGCGTCACTCCCTGCTGTATACACTGTGTGGCCCCTCAGCGTCACTCCCTGCTGTATACATTGTGTGGCCCGTCAGTCCTCACTCCCTGCTGTATACACTGTGTGGCCCCTCAGCGTCACTCCCTGCTGTATACACTGTGTGGCCCCTCAGCGTCACTCCCTGCTGTATACACTGTGTGGCCCCTCAGCGTCACTCCCTGCTGTATACACGGTGTGGCCCCTCAGTCCGCACTCCCTGCTGTATACACGGTGTGGCCCCTGAGTCCGCACTCCCTGCTGTATACATTGTGTGGCCCCTCAGCGTCACTCCCTGCTGTATACACTGTGTGGCCCCTCAGTCCGCACTCCCTGCTGTATACACTGTGTGGCCCCTCAGTCCTCACTCCCTGCTGTATACACTGTGTGGCCCCTCAGTCCTCACTCCCTGCTGTATACACTGTGTGGCCCCTCAGTCCTCACTCCCTGCTGTAAACATTGTGTGGCCCCTCAGTCATCACTCCCTGCTGTATACACTGTGTGGCCCCTCAGTCCTCACTTCATGCTGTATACACTGTGTGGCCCCTCAGTCCGCACTCCCTGCTGTATACACTGTCTGGCCCCTCAGCGTCACTCCCTGCTGTATACAGTGTGGCCCCTCAGCGTCACTCCCTGCTGTATACACTGTGTGGCCCCTCAGCGTCACTCCCTGCTGTATACACTGTGTGGCCCCTCAGTCCTCACTCTCTGCTGTATACACTGTGTGGCCCCTCAGCGTCACTCCCTGCTGTATACACTGTGTGGCCCCTCAGTCCTCACTCCCTGCTGTATACATTGTGTGGCCCCTCAGCATCACTCTCTGCTGTATACACTGTGTGGCCCCTCAGTCCGCACTCCCTGCTGTATACACTGTGTGGCCCCTCAGCGTCACTCCCTGCTGTACACACTGTGTGGCCCCTCAGTCCTCACTCCCTGCTGTACACTGTCTGGCCCCTCAGTCCTCACTCCCTGCTGTATACATTGTGTGGCCCCTCAGTCCGCACTCCCTGCTGTATACACTGTGTGGCCCCTCAGTCCGCACTCCCTGCTGTATACACTGTCTGGCCCCTCAGCGTCACTCCCTGCTGTATACACTGTGTGGCCCCTCAGCTTCACTCCCTGCTGTATACACTGTGTGGCCCCTCAGTCCTCACTCCCTGCTGTATACACTGTCTGGCCCCTCACTCCCTGCTGTATACACTGTCTGGCCCCTCAGTCCTCACTCCCTGCAGTATACACTGTGTGGCCCCTCAGTCCTCACTCCCTGCTGTATACAGTCATGGCCAAAAGTTTTGAGAATGACACAAATATTAATTTTTACAATGTCTACTGCTTCACTTTTTCTAATGGCAATTTGCATATACTCCAGAATGTTATAAAAGAGTGATCAGCTTAACAGCAATTACTTGCAAAGTCAATATTTGGCTAGAAAATTAACTTTATCCCCCAAAACACATTTCAACATCATTGCAGCCCTGCCTTAAAAGGACCAGCTAACCTCTTTTCAGTGATTGCTCCATTAACACAGGTGTGGGTGTTGATGAGGACATGGCTGGAGATCAATCTGTCATGATTAAGTAAGAATGACACCACTGGACACTTTAAAAGGAGGCTGGTGCTTGGCATCATTGTTTCTCTTCTATTAACCATGGTTATCTCTAAAGAAACACGTGCAGTCATCATTGCAATGCACAAAAATGGCCTAACAGGGAAGAGTATCGCAGCTAGAAAGATTGCACCTCAGTCAACAATCTATCGCATCATCAAGAACTTCAAGGAGAGAGGTTCCATTGTTGCCAAAAAGGCTTCAGGGCACCCAAGAAAGACCAGCAAGCGCCAGGACCATCTTTTAAGTGTTTCAGCTGCGGGATCGGGCTACCAGCAGTGCAGAGCTTGCTCAGGAATGGCAGCAGGCAGGTGTGAGTGCATCTGCACGCACTGTGAGGCGGAGACTCTTGGAGCAAGGCCTGGTCTCAAGGAGGGCAGCAAAAAAGCCACTTCTCTCCAGAAAAAACATCATGGACAGACTGATATTCTACAAAAGGTACAGGCAGTGGACTGCTGAGGACTGGGGTAAAGTTATTTTCTCTGATGAATCCCCTTTTCGATTGTTTGGAACATCAGGAAAACGCCTCATTCGGAGAAGACAAGGTGAGCGCTACCACCAGTCTTGTCTCATGCCAACTGTTAAGCATCCTGAAACCATTCATGTGTGGGGTTGCTTCTCAGCCAAGGGAATCGGCTCTCTCACAGTCTTGCCTAAAAACACAGCCATGAATAAAGAATGGTACCAGAATGTCCTCCAAGAGCAACTTCTCCCAACCCTCCAAGAGCAGTTTGGCGATCAACAATGCCTTTTCCAGCATGATGGAGCACCTTGCCATAAAGCAAAGGTGATAACTAAATGGCTCAGGGAACAAAACATAGAGATTTTGGGTCCATGGCCTGGAAACTCCCCAGATCTTAATCCCATGAGAACATGTTGTCAATCATCAAGAGACGGGTGGACACACAAAAACCTAAAAATTCTGACAAAATGAAAGCATTGATTTTGCAAGAATGACTGCTATCAGTCAGGATTTGGTCCAGAAGTTGATTGAGAGCATGCCAGGGAGAATTGCAGAGGTCCTGAAGAAGAAGGGTCAACACTGCAAATATTGACTTGCTGCATTAACTCATTCTAACTGTCAATATAAGCTTTTGTTACTCATATGTTTACAATTATTATATTTCTGTCTGTGATAAAAACATCTGTCAAACACACATAAAAACCAGAGGGCAGCAGATCATGTGAAAATATAATATTTGTGTCATTCTCAAAACTTTTGGCCACGACTGTACACTGTCTGGCCCCTCAGTCCTCACTCCCTGCAGTATACACTGTGTGGCCCTCAGTCCGCACTCCCTGCTGTATACATTGTGTGGCCCCTCAGTCCGCACTCTCTGCTGTATACACTGTGTGGCCCCTCAGTCCTCACTCCCTGCTGTATACACTGTGTGGCCCCTCAGTGTCACTCCCTGCAGTATACACTGTGTGGCCCCTCAGTCCGCACTCCCTGCTGTATACACTGTGTGGCCCCTCAGTCCTCACTCCCTGCTGTATACACTGTGTGGCCCCTCAGTCCTCACTCCCTGCTGTATACACTGTGTGGCCCCTCAGTCCGCACTCCCTGCTGTATACACTGTGTGGCCCCTCAGTCCTCACTCCCTGCTGTATACACTGTGTGGCCCCTCAGCGTCACTCCCTGCTGTATACACGTGTGGCCCCTCAGTCCCACTCCCTGCTGTATACACTGTGTGGCCCCTCAGTCCTCACTCCCTGCAGTATACACTGTGTGGCCCCTCAGTCCGCACTCCCTGCTGTATACACTGTGTGGCCCCATCCTCAAGTCCCTATCACTCCCTGCAGTATACACTGTGTGGCCCCTCAGTCCTCACTCCCTGCTGTATACACTGTGTGGCCCCTCAGGTCACTCCCTGCTGTATACACGTGTGGCCCCTCAGTCCTCACTCCCTGCTGTATACACTGTGTGGCCCCTCAGTCCTCACTCCCTGCTGTATACACTGTGTGGCCCCTCAGTCCTCACTCCCTGCGTATACACTGTGTGGCCCCTCAGTCCGCACTCCCTGCTGTATACACTGTGTGGCCCCTCAGTCCTCACTCCCTGCTGTATACACTGTGTGGGCCCCTCAGTCCGTCACTCCCTGCTGTATACACTGTGTGGCCCCTCAGTCCTCACTCCCTGCTGTATACACTGTGTGGCCCCTCAGTCCTCACTCCCTGCTGTATACACTGTGTGGTCCCCTCAGTCCTCACTCCCTGCTGTATACACTGTGTGGCCCCTCAGTCCTCACTCCCTGCTGTATACACTGTGTGGCCCCTCAGTGTCACTCCCTGCGTATACACTGTGTGGCCCCTCAGTCCTCACTCCCTGCTGTATACACTGTGTGGCCCCTCAGTCGTCACTCCCTGCTGTATACACTGTGTGGCCCCTCAGTGTCACTCCCTGCTGTATACACTGTGTGGCCCCTCAGTCCTCACTCCCTGCGTATACACTGTGTGGCCCCTCAGTCATCACTCCCTGCTGTATACACTGTGTGGCCCCTCAGTCCTCACTCCCTGCTGTATACACTGTGTGGCCCCTCAGTCCTCACTCCCTGCAGTATACACTGTGTGGCCCCTCAGTCCTCACTCCCTGCTGTATACACTGTGTGGCCCCTCAGTTCACTCCCTGCAGTATACACTGTGTGGCCCCTCAGTCCTCACTCCCTGCAGTATACACTGTGTGGCCCCTCAGTCATCACTCCCTGCTGTATACACTGTGTGGCCCCTCAGTCCTCACTCCCTGCTGTATACACTGTGTGGCCCCTCAGTCCTCATTCCCTGCTGTATACAGTGTGGCCCCTCAGTGTCACTCCCTGCTGTATACACTGTGTGGCCCCTCAGTCCTCACTCCCTGCTGTATACACTGTGTGGCCCCTCAGTTCACTCCCTGCAGTATACACTGTGTGGCCCCTCAGTCCTCACTCCCTGCAGTATACACTGTGTGGCCCCTCAGTCCTCACTCCCTGCTGTATACACTGTGTGGCCCCTCAGTGTCACTCCCTGCTGTATACACTGTCTGGCCCCTCAGCGTCACTCCCTGCTGTATACACTGTGTGGCCCCTCAGTGTCACTCCCTGCTGTATACATTGTGTGGCTCCTCAGTCCTCACTCCCTGCTGTATACACTGTGTGGCCCCTCAGTCTCACTCCCTGCTGTATACATTGTGTGGCCCCTCAGTCCTCACTCCCTGCAGTATACACTGTGTGGCCCTCAGTCATCACTCCCTGCTGTATACACTGTGTGGCCCCTCAGTCCTCACTCCCTGCTGTATACACTGTGTGGCCCCCTCAGTGTCACTCCCTGCAGTATACACTGTGTGGCCCCTCAGTCCTCACTCCCTGCTGTATACACTGTGTGGCCCCTCAGTCCTCACTCCCTGCAGTATACACTGTGTGGCCCCTCAGTCCGCACTCCCTGCTGTATACACTGTGTGGCCCCTCAGTCCTCACTCCCTGCAGTATACACTGTGTGGCCCCTCAGTCCTCACTCCCTGCTGTATACACTGTGTGGCCCCTCAGCGTCACTCCCTGCAGTATACACTGTGTGGCCCCTCAGTCCTCACTCCCTGCTGTATACACTGTCTGGCCCCTCAGTCCTCACTCCCTGCAGTATACACTGTGTGGCCCCTCAGTCCGCACTCCCTGCTGTATACACTGTGTGGCCCCTCAGTCCTCACTCCCTGCAGTATACACTGTGTGGCCCCTCAGTCCTCACTCCCTGCTGTATACACTGTGTGGCCCCTCAGCGTCACTCCCTGCTGTATACACGTGTGGCCCCTCAGTCCTCACTCCCTGCTGTATACACTGTGTGGCTCCTCAGTCCTCACTCCCTGCTGTATACACTGTCTGGCCCCTCAGTCCTCACTCCCTGCAGTATACACTGTGTGGCCCCTCAGTCCGCACTCCCTGCTGTATACACTGTGTGGCCCCTCAGTCCTCACTCCCTGCTTATACATTGTGTGGCTCCTCAGTCTCACTCCCTGCTGTATACACTGTGTGGCCCCTCAGTCCCACTCCCTGCTGTATACACTGTGTGGCCCCTCAGTCCGCACTCCCTGCTGTATACACTGTGTGGTCCCTCAGTCCTCACTCCCTGCTGTATATACTGTGTGGCCCCTCAGTCCTCACTCCCTGCTGTATACACTGTGTGGCCCCTCAGTGTCACTCCCTGCTGTATACACTGTGTGGCCCCTCAGTCCTCACTCCCTGCTGTATACACTGTGTGGCCCCTCAGTGTCACTCCCTGCTGTATACACTGTGTGGCCCCTCAGTGTCACTCCCTGCAGTATACACTGTGTGGCCCCTCAGTCCTCACTCCCTGCAGTATACACTGTGTGGCCCCTCAGTCCTCACTCCCTGCTGTATACACTGTGTGGCCCCTCTGTTCCTCTCTCCTCTCACTCCCTGCAGTATACACTGTGTGGCCCCTCAGTCCTCACTCCCTGCTGTATACACTGTGTGGCCCCTCAGTGTCACTCCCTGCTGTATACACTGTGTGGCCCCTCAGTGTCACTCTCCTGCAGTATACACTGTGTGGCCCCTCAGTCCTCACTCCCTGCAGTATACACTGTGTGGCCCTCAGTCATCACTCCCTGCTGTATACACTGTGTGGCCCCTCAGTCCTCACTCCCTGCTGTATACACTGTGTGGCCCCTCAGTCCTCATTCCCTGCTGTATACATGTGGCCCCTCAGTGTCACTCCCTGCTGTATACACTGTGTGGCCCCTCAGTCCTCACTCCCTGCTGTATACACTGTGTGGCCCCTCAGTCCTCACTCCCTGCTGTATACACTGTGTGGCCCCTCAGTGTCACTCCCTGCAGTATACACTGTGTGGCCCCTCAGTCCTCACTCCCTGCAGTATACACTGTGTGGCCCCTCAGCCTCCTTCCCGTGTTTCTCCCTCTTCTCCTGCAGCCTCAGTACAGCGCGGCTTCCCGCCATCGTGTCTTCACTGGACTGAAGGAGGCCCCGCCCCTTCCGGTGACATCATTCCCTCAAAAAATCAACTCCGTTCTAGTCGCTGCCCTGTAGACTTGTGGCGGCGGCTGCTGGACGGGTCGGTGGAGCGGAGTAGAGAGACGGACAGAGCCGGGCAGCGGCCCCAGGAGACAGCGCCACCCCCGCCCGACCATGGGGAACGCCGCCACCGCCAAGAAGGGGAACGAGATAGAGAGCGGTGAGTGCGGCCTGGAGGCCCCGGACATGGGGAGTGACGAGCGGGGGCGATAGCTGGGAAATACCGAGGACTGAGCCACGTCCAGGCCGCGACATCTGTATATAGGGGGATGTACGGCTGTGTATATAGGGGCAGCGTCTCTGGGGATGTACGGCTGTGTATATAGGGGCAGCGTCTCTGGGGGATGTACGGCTGTGTATATAGGGGCAGCGTCTCTGGGGGATGTACGGCTGTGTATAGAGGCAGCGTCTCTGGGGGATGTACGGCTGTGTATATAGAGGCAGCGTCTCTGGGGGATGTACGGCTGTGTATATAGAGGCAGCGTCTCTGGGGATGTACGGCTGTGTATATAGGGGCAGCGTCTCTGGGGGATGTACTGCTGTGTGTATAGGGCAGCGTCTCTGGGGATGTACGGCTGTGTATAGAGGCAGCGTCTCCGGGGGATGTACGGCTGTGTGTATAGGGCAGCGTCTCTGGGGGATGTACGGCTGTGTATAGAGGCAGCGTCTCTGGGGGATGTACGGCTGTGTATAGAGGCAGCGTCTCTGGGGGATGTACCGCTGTGTATATAGGGGCAGCGTCTCTGGGGATGTACGGCTGTGTATAGAGGCAGCGTCTCTGGGGATGTACGGCTGTGTATATAGGGGCAGCGTCTCTGGGGGATGTACTGCTGTGTGTATAGGGCAGCGTCTCTGGGGGATGTACGGCTGTGTATAGAGGCAGCGTCTCTGGGGGATGTACGGCTGTGTGTATAGGGGCAGCGTCTCTGGGGATGTACGGCTGTGTATATAGAGGCAGCGTCTCTGGGGGATGTACCGCTGTGTATATAGGGGCAGCGTCTCTGGGGGATGTACGGCTGTGTATAGGGGCAGCGTCTCCGGGGGATGTACGGCTGTGTATATAGGGGCAGCGTCTCTGGGGGATGTACGGCTGTGTATATAGAGGCAGCGTCTCTGGGGGATGTACGGCTGTGTATATAGAGGCAGCGTCTCTGGGGGATGTACGGCTGTGTGTATAGGGCAGCGTCTCTGGGGGATGTACGGCTGTGTATATAGGGGCAGCGTCTCTGGGGGATGTACGGCTGTGTGTATAGGGCAGCGTCTCTGGGGGATGTACGGCTGTGTATAGAGGCAGCGTCTCCGGGGGATGTACGGCTGTGTATAGGGGCAGCGTCTCCGGGGGATGTACGGCTGTGTATATAGGGCAGCGTCTCTGGGGGATGTACGGCTGTGTCTATAGGGGCAGTGTCTCTGGGGGATGTACGGCTGTGTATATAGGGCAGTGTCTCTGGGGGATGTACGGCTGTGTATATAGGGGCAGCGTCTCG
>JARQOD010000009.1:72185542-72235414 GCA_033576555.1 Oophaga sylvatica
ACAAAAACCTGATCCTGATTACATCCTGTATTATACTCCAGAGCTAAACTCACTTTCTGCTGTGCATCACTTGTACAACATTACATTACTGATCCTGAGTTACATCCGTATTATATCCCAGACTGCACCACATTCTGCTGGTGCGTCACTGTGTACATACATTACATTACGATCCTGGTTACATCCTGTTTTATCCCCAGACTGCACTCACTTTTTTGCGGTAAAGCACTTTACATCCCAAAATTACTGATCCTATTTTAACATCCTGTATTATACCCAAGCTGCACTCACTATTCTGCTGGGCGTCACTGTGTACAAATTACTACTGACCTAGTTACACCCTGTATTATACCCCAACTGCCTCACTATTCGCTGGTGCAGTCATGTATTACTTACTTTACGATCCTGATTACCCCTTAAAATACTCCAAACTGACGGTGAGGGGGGGTCCGGGCACAGAACACCCCGGGGGGAAGGGTGACGGGGGTCCCAGCAACGAGCATGGGGGGGAGACTGACGGGGGCCCAAAGCAACAGAACACCGGGGGGGACGGTACGGGGGTCTCACAACAAACATCTGGGGGGACAGTGACGGGGGTCTCGAGGCACAGAACAGTCCGGGGGGACGAGACGGGGGTCCTAGCTACAAACAGTCCGGGGGACGGTAGGGGGGTTCCCAAAACAGAATTTCCCCCGGGGGACGGGACTGGTCCGGGGGCACAAACAGTCCGGGGGAACAGACGGGGGTCCCAGCAACAGAGCAGTCCGGGGGACGATATGGGTCTCGGGGCACAAGCAGTCCGGGGGACGGTGACGGGGGCCCCTTTTTAAAAATGCTTATTTTAAGTATTTTTTACCAAAGACTTGTTCCCAAAAAGCGATACTATAAAAATTTCAAAAAGTTTCTTAAAAAAAATGTAATGGTTTATTGGACTGCCCCCAAAAAACATCATTGCGGGAAAAAAAAATGAGTAAAATTACAAGAGATGTCCTTTTGTCCATAGCAAAATTTTGTACACTTTCCGGGTTCCGAAGGGAAAAATGACACTGTTTTTCAGCAGCGCTGGGGAACCATCACGTAGTTACATACACTGTCCATTCACCTTTATTTTTCCCTGTGCCCTGAAAAGAGAAGAGAAAGGGGAGCGCCCTCCCTCCCTGTAGTCATTATATATACGTCCCTTAGATCATGTGGTCTCTGTATATGGAGTTGACACTTTACCATACAGAAATAGCATGTGTAATGTCAACTGAAAGTCAATGTACTCGGTACAGAATTGAGTGTAAAGAATAAATCCATAATCAATAATTAATATTTAACAATTCCCCCTTTTGAGGGTGACAGACATTATTTGGAACCCTCAAAGTAGAGAAGTTCATCTTTAGGATAATAAGATCTTCTTTCTTCTTTTCTTCTTCTTTGGCAAAAATAATTTAATTTCCATAATAATAATATCAGATCATTGTTATATGCACTCAATAACATAATTATGTGAATTCATGTTATGGTAAGCCGTGACCAATATTCATATAAAATATATATATTATACTTTCCTAAACCTAAATCGAAGCATCTCCGGTCCAGTCATCATCATCTGATGTCTTCTGTCTTGTTCTTGGTTCTTTTAAAACACAGTCTTTATACGATAATTCCTTTGAAATAACATGTAGATATTGTAGATCCGTGTGTCATGTGTCAATCAAAGTCCATAAATTCAAATGTTGATAAGAAAACAAAGTCCATTGATGAAATGAAGCTTTAATATCTGAGCAGTGTCACCTTTAAAGACCTGAGAAAGATTCTTGAAAACCCGGTCAGCAGGGCGCAAAAGACAGGAATCTTCTTAGTGAATGACAATCTTCATTTATTAAAAATTATTAAAAATTATGGTAAAACAATGAATCCACAACGCGTTTCAATGGAGTGAGTCCGTCTTCCTCAGGTGGCAACGCGTTGTGGATTCATTGTTTTACCATAATTTTTAATAATTTTTAATAAATGAAGATTGTCATTCACTAAGAAGATTCCTGTCTTTTGCGCCCTGCTGACCGGGTTTTCAAGAATCTTTCTCAATAGTAATCCCACTCGGGGTACCCGGCTGGAGCAGCATTAGATTTCTTAATCGCTTACAACACTTACACCTGGCTGGCGCTCCTACAGACTGTCTATCCCACGTCTTTCACCTTTAAAGACCTGGACTTACATTGGCTCGCCTTGGATATTTCTGGAATCCTCCTTGCCATCCGCACTGGTCTTGGAACAGGTGTGACGTCTTTGGTCAGCAAAGCAAGGGTTAAAAATGACTCTTCCTTGCTAAAGATAGCACCATAACCAGTCCTTAGTCCTAATGCACAGGACTCATGTCAGGGTTGTAGCTTCCTGACAATTACCTTATTGTTCACTAGCTTTCATTGAAGCTTCATAGGTGATAGGAAACCACTGGAACTCGATAAAAATGTGATAACACAGTTCATATTAGCATCATAGGATCATCGTCCTCTGCCATTGTGGTTGTCAGGTTAGATACTGCGATCGTGGCTGTCAGTGGTGAATACTGCAGCTGTTGTCAGCAGTGAATACTGCAGTTGTTGTCAGTGATGAAATGAATTGTAATTGATACAGTCTATTATTACTCAGAAATCATATAGCCTTGTTACCTTCTGGAACTTCGGCTTTTTCTTCTTGCAACTTTTAAAACTTACTTGAATTTAGAAATATGAAAAGTCTTTATTAATGCAATTCCAATATCTTGCTTGAAGTCTTCATTCCCTATTCTATACCAAATTTGGTAATTTTCCTAACCTATAATATCACAGCGTACCATAACAATCAGTAATATCCATAGAATTATTATCAGAATATGTTGTGAATGTGTTAGAAATGAATTCTGAGCAGAAGCTCCCTCTGGTGGTTACAAACAGTACTGAACTATTCAATGAACATTGTGAAGATTGGCAATCAGGTGTTACAGACGGTCTTATATAAGGGAGGTTCCCTCCCATCAGGGTTGCCGGTGATCAATTGTTCTTGTCTCAACTTTGGTTCCTGGTTCACTTGGAAGCTTGCTTTGTCTTGCTTGCATCCTCTGCTAACAGATAAGATATTTTCTGCTTTTATTTTTTGTGCTTGCTTTTTGCATTTTGTCCTGCACTTCTGTGGAGGTCAGCCAGGTCCCCTACGGGGGCTTGTGTTCCTCTCAGTTTATCTGAGCCACTGTTATTTGTTCATTTGCCTTTTTCAGTTTTTTTCAGTGGCTGTTGCTTAGTTTTGTTACACCAGAGAACTAATTTAGGTGGTAGAGGTCGTGTGATCTCAGGTTTTTTGCAATTAGTGAGTTGGTATTTTTTTAGGGTATTTTGGATTGCAGTAAGTGTCCTTCCTATCCTTTTCTTTCTAGGAAGATTGGGCCCCAACGTTTGCTCATACTATTTTCTGTCTGTGTCTGTATTTCCTCTTGTCTAACCGCCATTAAATGTTTGGGGGCTTCCTATGTTCTTTGGGGATCTGCTCCGGGGCAGATAGTTTTCCTCTTTCAATCTTTAGGTGTAGTTAGCTTCTCTGGCTGTGACGAGGCGTCTAGGACCAACGTAGGAACGCTCCACGGCTGCCTTTAGTTGTGGTGGTTAGTCAGGGTACTACAATCCAGTAGATTCCAACCTCTCTGGTGTATTGCCTTTTTGCCTGCTCTCCTCAGCTACCAAATCATAACAGTATCACCGGCCAAACTGAAAATTATATGGTACTCACAGAAGGGAAAGATAGTGTAAAAAAAAAAAAAAAAGTTGTCAGGGTTGTCAGAGATATATATATATTTTTTTCCCTCTTTTTCTCTGGGTGCTGAGGATTTTTTTTTTCTCTCAATGGAGTTTGCACAGTTGTCTGGCCGTGTGGATCAGCTTGCCACTGAAGTTCGGAGTATTGCTACCTATCTTGCAGGGTTGCCGGTTGTGGAACCTAGGATCCCCATGCCAGATTTGTTTTTAGGGGATCAAGCTAAATTTCTGAATTTCAAAAATAACTATAAGTTGTTTTTTGCCTTAAAACCTAAGTCCTCAGGGAACGCAGCACAGCAGGTTCAAATTGTCATCTCTCTCCTGCGCGGCGATCCTCAGGATTGGGCTTTTTCCCTGACACATGGGGATCCTGTTTTGAGTAATCTTGATGCATTTTTTCTGGCTCTGGGGTTATTGTACGATGAACCTAATGTCACTGATCAAGCTGAAAAAGCCTTGTTGGCATTAAATCAGGGGCTTGAGGATGCTGAGTTGTACTGTGAGAGATTCCGAAGGTGGGCAGTCCTGACCAAATGGAATGATGATGCTTTGGCAGCCCTTTTTCAGAAGGGTCTGTCAGAGAATGTAAAAGATGTTATGGTGGGTTTCCCTGCTCCCTCTGGTCTTAATGAATCTATGTCATTGGCGATTCAAATTGACAGACGTTTGCGTGAGCGTAGAGGTATGCGTGGAATAGTGTTGCCTTGTGAACCAGCTTCTGAACCCATGCAGTGTGATGGAGTGGCTTCTGGGGCACAGCGTCATGAGTTTCGAAAACGCAATGGGTTATGTTTCTACTGTGGTGACGCCTCTCATGCTATTTCAGTCTGCCCTAAGCGGGGAAGACGTTTTGCACGCTCAGTTGTCTTGGGTAGTGTTCAGACTAAATTTCTGTTGACTGTTACCCTGATTTGCTCCCTGTCCACATTTTCTGCTCAGGCTTTTGTTGATTCGGGAGCAGCTATTAACCTGATGGATTTTGATTTTGCTAAACGTTGTGGGTTTCCCTTGATACCCATACGGAAGTCTATTCCCCTACTGGGGATTGATTCTACCCCTTTGGCTGAGAATAAACCCCAGTTCTCTACTCAGGTGATAATGAGGGTTGAACCTAATCATCAGGAGAGTCGCAAATTTTTGGTGCTGTATAATCTGCATGACATTATTGTACTAGGTTTCCCTTGGTTACAGTCTCATAATCCTGTTTTGGATTGGAAATCTGTGTCTGTAACCAGTTGGGGCTGCCAATGTGTTAATGCCAACACTCCTGTTTTTTCTGCCTCTCCCCAGGCTCAGGATGTTCCTGACTTTTTGACTGATTTTTCTGATGTGTTTAGCGAAAGTAAATCTGCATCCTTACCCCCCCATAGGAGCTATGACTGCGCTATTGAATTAGTGCCTGGTAGTAAATTCCCTAAAGGTCGCCTTTTTAACTTGTCTGTACCTGAACATGACGCTATGCGGTCTTATATCAAGGAGTCATTGGAGAAGGGTCATATCAGACCATCCTCTTCACCCTTGGGTGCCGTCTTTTTCTTTGTGGCCAAAAAGGATGGTTCATTAAGGCTGTGTATTGATTATCGTCTCTTGAACAATATCACTGTGAAATATCAATATCCGTTACCCTTGATTTCTGACCTGTTTTCCAGGGTGAAAAGTGCTACTTGGTTTACCAAGCTTGACCTCAGGGGGGCGTATAACCTTATTCGCATTAAGCACGGGGATGAATGGAAGACGGCATTTAATACCCCAGAGGGGCATTTTGAGTACCTAGTGATGCCCTTTGGGCTCACTAATGCTCCTTCCGTCTTCCAGTCCTTCATGAATGACATTTTCAGGGATTTTGTGGATAAATTTCTGATTGTTTATTTGGATAATATCTTGATTTTTTCCAATGACTGGGACTCTCATGTGAAACATGTTCGGACTGTGTTCCAGATTTTGAGAGAGAATGCTCTGTATGTGAAGGGATCAAAGTGTCTTTTTGGCATACAGAGGATCTCATTTCTGGGATTCATTTTGTCCCCATCTGTTATTGAAATGGACCCGGTCAAGGTTCAGGCCATCTGTGATTGGGTCCAACCTACTTCATTAAAGGCTCTTCAGAGATTCTTGGGTTTTGCCAATTTTTATCGTAAATTTATTGGTAATTTCTCTGTTATTGTTAAACCATTGACTGATTTGACCAAGAAGGGTTCTGATGTGGTGAATTGGCCTCCTGAGGCAGTCTCTGCGTTTCAGGAACTTAAGCAGAGATTCACTTCTGCTCCTGTTCTACGGCAGCCTGATGTTTCTCTGCCATTTCAGGTGGAGGTTGATGCCTCTGAAATTGGAGCAGGTGCCGTTTGTCCCAAAGAGATCCAGAGACCTCTAAAAGTAACCCTTGTGCCTTTTTCTCTCGAAAATTTTCTCCAACTGAACGTAATTATGACGTGGGTAATCGGGAGTTATTGGCCATGAAGTGGGCTTTTGAAGAGTGGAGACATTGGCTGGAGGGAGCCAAACATCAGGTGGTGTTCCTCACGGACCATAAGAATCTCGTTTATCTGTAATCAGCCAAGCGACTTAATCCTAGACAGGCCAGGTGGGCCTTGTTTTTCACACGTTTTAATTTTGTGATTTCCTTTCTTCCTGGCACTAAGAATGTTAAAGCGGATGCCCTCTCGAGGAGTTTCCTTGCGGACTCTCCTGAGTTATCTGATCCTGCTGTTATTTTGAAAGAGGGTGTAGTTCTTTCCGCCATCTCGCCCAATTTGAGACTGGCTCTGGAAGGGTGTCAGGAGGATAAACCCGAGCGCTGCCCTATTGGGAAATTGTTTGTCCCTGACCGGTGGAAAAAGAGTGTGATGTCTGAGATTCATTGTTCCGCGTTGGCCGGTCATCCCGGAATTTTTGGTACCAGAGACTTGGTTAGTCGGTCCTTTTGGTGGCCTACTTTGTCTCGTGACGTCAGGGAATTTGTGCAGTCCTGCGGGACTTGCTCTGGCTCCAAGCCTTGCTCTCGCTCTAGTGGTTTGTTGATGCCATTGCCTGTGCCCAAGAGACCATGGACCCATATCTCTATGGATTTCATTTCCGACCTCCCTGTTTCTCAGAGAATGACCGTTATCTGGGTGATTTGTGATAGGTTTTCCAAAATGATACATCTTGTGCCATTACCTAAGTTGCCTTCCTCCTCCGAATTGGTGCCTTTGTTCCTTCAGCACGTGGTTCGGTTACACGGCATTCCTGAGAACATTGTGTCTGACAGAGGAGTCCAGTTTGTTTCCAGATTTTGGAGGACTTTTTGTTCTAAACTTGGTGTTCAATTGTCTTTCTCCTTGGCTTTTCATCCTCAGACCAATGGACAAACTGAGAGAACAAACCAGACATTGGAGACTTATCTGAGATGCTTTGTGTCTGCTGATCAGGATGACTGGGTCTCTTTTTTGCCTTTGGCTGAGTTTGCTCTTAATAATAAGGCTAGCTCTGCCACTTTGATGTCTCCATTTTTCTGCAATTTTGGGTTTACCCTCGATTTTCTGCGGGACAACGGAGGCTTCTGTCTGTCCAGGTGTTGACTCTGTTGTGGAGCGTATGCAGCAGATTTGGGACCAGGTAGTGGAGAGGTTGTCCCTCTCTCAGGAGAGGGCCCAGCGGTTTGCCAACCGGCATAGGACTGATGGTCCTCGGTTTGAAGTGGGGGACTTGGTCTGGTTGTCCTCAAGAAATATCCCTATGAGATTGCATCTCCTAAGTTTAAGCCTAGGTTCATTGGACCTTATAAGATCATGGAGATTCTTAATCCTGTTTCCTTTCGTTTACTTCTTCCAGGGACATTTAAGATCCATAACGTGTTCCACAAGTCCTTATTGAAGAGGTTTGTCGAGCCAGTGGTTCCTATGGCTGCGCCTCCTGACCCTGTTTTGGTTGAGGGCAATCTGGAGTATGTGGTTGAGAAAATATTGGATTCTCGTTTTTCGAGACGGAAACTCCAGTATTTGGTTAAGTGGAGAGGTTATGGTCAGGAGGACAATTCTTGGTGTTTGCTTCGGACATCCATGCTAGGAGACTGATCCGTGCGTATCACAGAGCTCATCCTGACCGACCTGGTTGCCCAAATGAGGGTTCGGTGACCCCTCCTCAAGGGGGGTACTGTTGTGAATGTGTTATAAATGAATTCTGAGCAGAAGCTCCCTCTGGTGGTTACAAACAGTTACTGAACTATTCAATGAAGATTGTGAAGATTGGCAATCAGGTGTTACAGACTGGTCTTATATAAGGGAGGTTCCCTCCCATCAGGGTTGCCAGTGATCAATTGTTCTTGTCTCAACTTTGGTTCCTGGTTCACTTGGAAGCTTGCTTTGTCTTGCCTGCATCTTCTGCTAACAAATAAGATATTTTCTGCTTTTATTTTTTGTGCTTGCTTTTTGCATTTTGTCCTGCACTTCTGTGGAGGTCAGCCAGGTCCCCTCCGGGGGCTTGTGCTCCTCTCAGTTTATCTGAGCCACTGTTATTTGTTCATTTGCCTTTTCCAGTTTTTTCAGTGGCTGCTGCTTAGTTTTGTTACACCAGAGAACTAATTTAGGTGGTAGAGGTCGTGTGATCTCAGGTATTTTTGCAATTAGTGTGTTGGTATTTTTTTAGGGTTTTTGGATTGCAGTAAGTGTCCTTCCTATCCTTTTCTTTCTAGGAAGATTGGGCCCCAATGTTTGCTCATACTATTTTCTGTCTGTGTCTGTATTTCCTCTTGTCTAACCGCCATTACATGTTTGGGGGCTTCCTATGTTCTTTGGGGATCTGCTCCGGGGCAGATAGTTTTCCTCTTTCAATCTTTAGGTGTAGTTAGCTTCTCAGGCTGTGACGAGGCGTCTAGGACCAACGTAGGAACGCTCCACGGCTGCCTTTAGTTGTGGTGGTTAGTCAGGGTACTGCAATCCAGTAGATTCCAACCTCTCTGGTGTATTGCCTTTTTGCCTGCTCTCCTCAGCTACCAAATCATAACAGTATCACCGGCCAAACTGAAAATTATATGGTACTCACAGAAGGGAAAGATAGTGTAAAAAAAAAAAAAAAAGTTGTCAGGGTTGTCAGAGATATATTTTTTTTTTCTTTCCCTCTTTTTCTCTGGGTGCTGAGGATTTTTTTTTCTCTCAATGGAGTTTGCACAGTTGTCTGGCCGTGTGGATCAGCTTGCCACTGAAGTTCGGAGTATTGCTACCTATCTTGCAGGGTTGCCGGTTGTGGAACCTAGGATCCCCATGCCAGATTTGTTTTTAGGGGATCGAGCTAAATTTCTGAATTTCAAAAATAACTGTAAGTTGTTTTTTGCCTTAAAACCTAAGTCCTCAGGGAACGCAGCACAGCAGGTTCAAATTGTCATCTCTCTCCTGCGCGGCGATCCTCAGGATTGGGCTTTTTCCCTGACACATGGGATCCTGTTTTGAGTAATCTTGATGCATTTTTTCTGGCTCTGGGGTTATTGTACGATGAACCTAATGTCACTGATCAAGCTGAAAAAGCCTTGTTGGCATTAAATCAGGGCTTGAGGATGCTGAGTTGTACTGTGAGAGATTCCGAAGGTGGGCAGTCCTGACCAAATGGAATGATGATGCTTTGGCAGCCCTTTTTCGGAAGGGTCTGTCAGAGAATGTAAAAGATGTTATGGTGGGTTTCCCTGCTCCCTCTGGTCTCAATGATTCTATGTCATTGGCGATTCAAATTGACAGACGTTTGCGTGAGCGTAGAGGTATGCGTGGAATAGTGTTGCCTTGTGAACCAGCTTCTGAACCCATGCAGTGTGATGGAGTGGCTTCTGGGGCACAGCGTCATGAGTTTCGAAAACGCAATGGGTTATGTTTCTACTGTGGTGACGCCTCTCATGCTATTTCAGTCTGCCCTAAGCGGGGAAGACGTTTTGCACGCTCAGTTGTCTTGGGTAGTGTTCAGACTAAATTTCTGTTGACTGTTACCCTGATTTGCTCCCTGTCCACATTTTCTGCTCAGGCTTTTGTTGATTCGGGAGCAGCTATTAACCTGATGGATTTTGATTTTGCTAAACGTTGTGGGTTTCCCTTGATACCCATACGGAAGTCTATTCCCCTACTGGGGATTGATTCTACCCCTTTGGCTGAGAATAAACCCCAGTTCTCTACTCAGGTGATAATGAGGGTTGAACCTGATCATCAGGAGAGTTGCAAATTTTTGGTGCTGTATAATCTGCATGACATTATTGTACTAGGTTTCCCTTGGTTACAGTCTCATAATCCTGTTTTGGATTGGAAATCTGTGTCTGTAACCAGTTGGGGCTGCAAATGTGTTAATGCCAACACTCCTGTTTTTTCTGCCTCTCCCCAGGCTCAGGATGTTCCTGACTTTTTGACTGATTTTTCTGATGTGTTTAGCGAAAGTAAATCTGCATCCTTACCCCCCCATAGGAGCTATGACTGCGCTATTGAATTAGTGCCTGGTAGTAAATTCCCTAAAGGTCGCCTTTTTAACTTGTCTGTACCTGAACATGACGCTATGCGGTCTTATATCAAGGAGTCATTGGAGAAGGGTCATATCAGACCATCCTCTTCACCCTTGGGTGCCGGTTTTTTCTTTGTGGCCAAAAAGGATGGTTCATTAAGGCTGTGTATTGATTATCGTCTCTTGAACAATATCACTGTGAAATATCAATATCCGTTACCCTTGATTTCTGACCTGTTTTCCAGGGTGAAAAGTGCTACTTGGTTTACCAAGCTTGACCTCAGGGGGGCGTATAACCTTATTCGCATTAAGCACGGGGATGAATGGAAGACGGCATTTAATACCCCAGAGGGGCATTTTGAGTACCTAGTGATGCCCTTTGGGCTCACTAATGCTCCTTCCGTCTTCCAGTCCTTCATGAATGACATTTTCAGGGATTTTGTGGATAAATTTCTGATTGTTTATTTGGATGATATCTTGATTTTTTCCAATGACTGGGACTCTCATGTGAAACATGTTCGGACTGTGTTCCAGATTTTGAGAGAGAATGCTCTGTATGTGAAGGGATCAAAGTGTCTTTTTGGCGTACAGAGGATCTCATTTCTGGGATTATTTTGTCCCCATCTGTTATTGAAATGGACCCGGTCAAGGTTCAGGCCATCTGTGATTGGGTCCAACCTACTTCATTAAAGGCTCTTCAGAGATTCTTGGGTTTTGCCAATTTTTATCGTAAATTTATTGGTAATTTCTCTGTTATTGTTAAACCATTGACTGATTTGACCAAGAAGGGTTCTGATGTGGTGAATTGGCCTCCTGAGGCAGTCTCTGCGTTTCAGGAACTTAAGCAGAGATTCACTTCTGCTCCTGTTCTACGGCAGCCTGATGTTTCTCTGCCATTTCAGGTGGAGGTTGATGCCTCTGAAATTGGGGCAGGTGCCGTTTTGTCCCAAAGAGATCCAGAGACCTCTAAAAGTAACCCTTGTGCCTTTTTCTCTCGAAAATTTTCTCCAACTGAACGTAATTATGACGTGGGTAATCGGGAGTTATTGGCCATGAAGTGGGCTTTTGAAGAATGGAGACATTGGCTGGAGGGAGCCAAACATCAGGTGGTGGTCCTCACGGACCATAAGAATCTCGTTTATCTGTAATCAGCCAAGCGACTTAATCCTAGACAGGCCAGGTGGGCCTTGTTTTTCACACGTTTTAATTTTGTGATTTCCTTTCTTCCTGGCACTAAGAATGTTAAAGCGGATGCCCTCTCGAGGAGTTTCCTTGCGGACTCTCCTGAGTTATCTGATCCTGCTGTTATTTTGAAAGAGGGTGTAGTTCTTTCCGCCATCTCGCCCAATTTGAGACTGGCTCTGGAAGGGTGTCAGGAGGATAAACCCGAGCGCTGCCCTATTGGGAAATTGTTTGTCCCTGACCGGTGGAAAAAGAGTGTGATATCTGAGATTCATTGTTCCGCGTTGGCCGGTCATCCCGGAATTTTTGGTACCAGAGACTTGGTTAGTCGGTCCTTTTGGTGGCCTACTTTGTCTCGTGACGTCAGGGAATTTGTGCAGTCCTGCGGGACTTGCTTTTGCTCCAAGCCTTGCTCTCGTTCTAGTGGTTTGTTGATGCCATTGCCTGTGCCCAAGAGACCATGGACCCATATCTCTATGGATTTCATTTCCGACCTCCCTGTTTCTCAGAGAATGACCGTTATCTGGGTGATTTGTGATAGGTTTTCCAAAATGATACATCTTGTGCCATTACCTAAGTTGCCTTCCTCCTCCGAATTGGTGCCTTTGTTCCTTCAGCACGTGGTTCGGTTACACGGCATTCCTGAGAACATTGTGTCTGACAGAGGAGTCCAGTTTTTTCCAGATTTTGGAGGACTTTTTGTTCTAAACTTGGTTTCAATTGTCTTTCTCCTTGGCTTTTCATCCTCAGACCAATGGACAAACTGAGAGAACAAACCAGACATTGGAGACTTATCTGAGATGCTTTGTGTCTGCTGATCAGGATGACTGGGTCTCTTTTTTGCCTTTGGCTGAGTTTGCTCTTAATAATAAGGCTAGCTCTGCCACTTTGATGTCTCCATTTTTCTGCAATTTTGGGTTTCACCCTCGATTTTCTGCGGGACAGACGGAGGCTTCTGTCTGTCCAGGTGTTGACTCTGTTGTGGAGCGTATGCAGCAGATTTGGGACCAGGTAGTGGAGAGGTTGTTCCTCTCTCAGGGAGGGCCCAGCGGTTTGCCAACCGGCATAGGACTGATGGTCCTCGGTTTGAAGTGGGGGACTTGGTCTGGTTGTCCTCAAGAAATATCCCTATGAGAGTTGCATCTCCTAAGTTTAAGCCTAGGTTCATTGGACCTTATAAGATCATGGAGATTCTTAATCCTGTTTCCTTTCGTTTACTTCTTCCAGGGACATTTAAGATCCATAACGTGTTCCACAAGTCCTTATTGAAGAGGTTTGTCGAGCCAGTGGTTCCTATGGCTGCGCCTCCTGACCCTGTTTTGGTTGAGGGCAATCTGGAGTATGTGGTTGAGAAAATATTGGATTCTAGTTTTTCTAGACGGAAACTCCAGTATTTGGTTAAGTGGAGAGGATATGGTCAGGAGGACAATTCTTGGGTGTTTGCTTCGGACATCCATGCTAGGAGACTGATCCGTGCGTATCACAGAGCTCATCCTGACCGACCTGGTTGCCCAAATGAGGGTTCGGTGACCCCTCCTCAAGGGGGTACTGTTGTGAATGTGTTATAAATGAATTCTGAGCAGAAGCTCCCTCTGGTGGTTACAAACAGTACTGAACTATTCAATGAAGATTGTGAAGATTGGCAATCAGGTGTTACAGACTGGTCTTATATAAGGGAGGTTCCCTCCCATCAGGGTTGCCGGTGATCAATTGTTCTTGTCTCAACTTTGGTTCCTGGTTCACTTGGAAGCTTGCTTTGTCTTGCCTGCATCTTCTGCTAACAGATAAGATATTTTCTGCTTTTATTTTTTGTGCTTGCTTTTTGCATTTTGTCCTGCACTTCTGTGGAGGTCAGCCAGGTCCCCTCCGGGGACTTGTGCTCCTCTCAGTTTATCTGAGCCACTGTTATTTGTTCATTTGCCTTTTCCAGTTTTTTCAGTGGCTGCTGCTTAGTTTTGTTACACCAGAGAACTAATTTAGGTGGTAGAGGTCGTGTGATCTCAGGTGTTTTTGCAATTAGTGAGTTGGTATTTTTTTAGGGTTTTTTGGATTGCAGTAAGTGTCCTTCCTATCCTTTTCTTTCTAGGAAGATTGGGCCCCAACGTTTGCTCATACTATTTTCTGTCTGTGTCTGTATTTCCTCTTGTCTAACCACCATTACATGTTTGGGGGCTTCCTATGTTCTTTGGGGATCTGCTCCGGGGCAGATAGTTTTCCTCTTTCAATCTTTAGGTGTAGTTAGCTTCTCAGGCTGTGACGAGGCGTCTAGGACCAACGTAGGAACGCTCCACGGCTGCCTTTAGTTGTGGTGGTTAGTCAGGGTACTGCAATCCAGTAGATTCCAACCTCTCTGGTGTATTGCCTTTTTGCCTGCTCTCCTCAGCTACCAAATCATAACAGTATCACCGGCCAAACTGAAAATTATATGGTACTCACAGAAGGGAAAGATAGTGTAAAAAAAAAAAAAAAGTTGTCAGGGTTGTCAGAGATATATATATTTTTTTCTTTCCCTCTTATTCTCTGGGTGCTGAGGATTTTTTTTTCTCTCAATGGAGTTTGCACAGTTGTCTGGCCGTGTGGATCAGCTTGCCACTGAAGTTCGGAGTATTGCTACCTATCTTGCAGGGTTGCCGGTTGTGGAACCTAGGATCCCCATGCCAGATTTGTTTTTAGGGGATCGAGCTAAATTTCTGAATTTCAAAAATAACTGTAAGTTGTTTTTTTTGCCTTAAAACCTAAGTCCTCAGGGAACGCAGCACAGCAGGTTCAAATTGTCATCTCTCTCCTGCGCGGCGATCCTCAGGATTGGGCTTTTTCCCTGACACCTGGGGATCCTGTTTTGAGTAATCTTGATGCATTTTTTCTGGCTCTGGGGTTATTGTACGATGAACCTAATGTCACTGATCAAGCTGAAAAAGCCTTGTTGGCATTAAATCAGGGGCTTGAGGATGCTGAGTTGTACTGTCAGAGATTCCGAAGGTGGGCAGTCCTGACCAAATGGAATGATGATGCTTTGGCAGCCCTTTTTCGGAAGGGTCTGTCAGAGAATGTAAAAGATGTTATGGTGGGTTTCCCTGCTCCCTCTGGTCTCAATGATTCTATGTCATTGGCGATTCAAATTGACAGACGTTTGCGTGAGCGTAGAGGTATGCGTGGAATAGTGTTGCCTTGTGAACCAGCTTCTGAACCCATGCAGTGTGATGGAGTGGCTTCTGGGGCACAGCGTCATGAGTTTCGAAAATGCAATGGGTTATGTTTCTACTGTGGTGACGCCTCTCATGCTATTTCAGTCTTCCCTAAGCGGGAAGACGTTTTGCACGCTCAGTTGTCTTGGGTAGTGTTCAGACTAAATTTCTGTTGACTGTTACCCTGATTTGCTCCCTGTCCACATTTTCTGCTCAGGCTTTTGTTGATTCGGGAGCAGCTATTAACCTGATGGATTTTGATTTTGCTAAACGTTGTGGGTTTCCCTTGATACCCATACGGAAGTCTATTCCCCTACTGGGGATTGATTCTACCCCTTGGCTGAGAATAAACCCCAGTTCTCTACTCAGGTGATAATGAGGGTTGAACCTGATCATCAGGAGAGTTGCAAATTTTTGGTGCTGTATAATCTGCATGACATTATTGTACTAGGTTTCCCTTGGTTACAGTCTCATAATCCTGTTTTGGATTGGAAATCTGTGTCTGTAACCAGTTGGGCTGCAAATGTGTTAATGCCAACACTCCTGTTTTTTCTGCCTCTCCCCAGGCTCAGGATGTTCCTGACTTTTTGACTGATTTTTCTGATGTGTTTAGCGAAAGTAAATCTGCATCCTTACCCCCCCATAGGAGCTATGACTGCGCTATTGAATTAGTGCCTGGTAGTAAATTCCCTAAAGGTCGCCTTTTTAACTTGTCTGTACCTGAACATGACGCTATGCGGTCTTATATCAAGGAGTCATTGGAGAAGGGTCATATCAGACCATCCTCTTCACCCTTGGGTGCCGGTTTTTTTCTTTGTGGCCAAAAAGGATGGTTCATTAAGGCTGTGTATTGATTATCGTCTCTTGAACAATATCACTGTGAAATATCAATATCCGTTACCCTTGATTTCTGACCTGTTTTCCAGGGTGAAAAGTGCTACTTGGTTTACCAAGCTTGACCTCAGGGGGGCGTATAACCTTATTCGCATTAAGCACGGGGATGAATGGAAGACGGCATTTAATACCCCAGAGGGGCATTTTGAGTACCTAGTGATGCCCTTTGGGCTCACTAATGCTCCTTCCGTCTTCCAGTCCTTCATGAATGACATTTTCAGGATTTTGTGGATAAATTTCTGATTGTTTATTTGGATGATATCTTGATTTTTTCCAATGACTGGGACTCTCATGTGAAACATGTTCGGACTGTGTTCCAGATTTTGAGAGAGAATGCTCTGTATGTGAAGGGATCAAAGTGTCTTCTTGGCGTACAGAGGATCTCATTTCTGGGATTCATTTTGTCCCCATCTGTTATTGAAATGGACCCGGTCAAGGTTCAGGCCATCTGTGATTGGGTCCAACCTACTTCATTAAAGGCTCTTCAGAGATTCTTGGGTTTTGCCAATTTTTATCATAAATTTATTGGTAATTTCTCTGTTATTGTTAAACCATTGACTGATTTGACCAAGAAGGGTTCTGATGTGGTGAATTGGCCTCCTGAGGCAGTCTCTGCGTTTCAGGAACTTAAGCAGAGATTCACTTCTGCTCCTGTTCTACGGCAGCCTGATGTTTCTCTGCCATTTCAGGTGGAGGTTGATGCCTCTGAAATTGGGGCAGGTGCCGTTTTGTCCCAAAGAGATCCAGAGACCTCTAAAAGTAACCCTTGTGCCTTTTTCTCTCGAAAATTTACTCCAACTGAACGTAATTATGACGTGGGTAATCGGGAGTTATTGGCCATGAAGTGGGCTTTTGAAGAATGGAGACATTGGCTGGAGGGAGCCAAACATCAGGTGGTGGTCCTCACGGACCATAAGAATCTCGTTTATCTGTAATCAGCCAAGCGACTTAATCCTAGACAGGCCAGGTGGGCCTTGTTTTTCACACGTTTTAATTTTGTGATTTCCTTTCTTCCTGGCACTAAGAATGTTAAAGCGGATGCCCTCTCGAGGAGTTTCCTTGCGGACTCTCCTGAGTTATCTGATCCTGCTGTTATTTTGAAAGAGGGTGTAGTTCTTTCCGCCATCTCGCCCAATTTGAGACTGGCTCTGGAAGGGTGTCAGGAGGATAAACCCGAGCGCTGCCCTATTGGGAAATTGTTTGTCCCTGACCGGTGGAAAAAGAGTGTGATATCTGAGATTCATTGTTCCGCGTTGGCCGGTCATCCCGGAATTTTTGGTACCAGAGACTTGGTTAGTCGGTCCTTTTGGTGGCCTACTTTGTCTCGTGACGTCAGGGAATTTGTGCAGTCCTGCGGGACTTGCTTTTGCTCCAAGCCTTGCTCTCGTTCTAGTGGTTTGTTGATGCCATTGCCTGTGCCCAAGAGACCATGGACCCATATCTCTATGGATTTCATTTCCGACCTCCCTGTTTCTCAGAGAATGACCGTTATCTGGGTGATTTGTGATAGGTTTTCCAAAATGATACATCTTGTGCCATTACCTAAGTTGCCTTCCTCCTCCGAATTGGTGCCTTTGTTCCTTCAGCACGTGGTTCGGTTACACGGCATTCCTGAGAACATTGTGTCTGACAGAGGAGTCCAGTTTATTTCCAGATTTTGGAGGACTTTTTGTTCTAAACTTGGTGTTCAATTGTCTTTCTCCTTGGCTTTTCATCCTCAGACCAATGGACAAACTGAGAGAACAAACCAGACATTGGAGACTTATCTGAGATGCTTTGTGTCTGCTGATCAGGATGACTGGGTCTCTTTTTTGCCTTTGGCTGAGTTTGCTCTTAATAATAAGGCTAGCTCTGCCACTTTGATGTCTCCATTTTTCTGCAATTTTGGGTTTCACCCTCGATTTTCTGCGGGACAGACGGAGGCTTCTGTCTGTCCAGGTGTTGACTCTGTTGTGGAGCGTATGCAGCAGATTTGGGACCAGGTAGTGGAGAGGTTGTCCTCTCTCAGGGGAGGGCCCAGCGGTTTGACAACCGGCATAGGACTGATGGTCCTCGGTTTGAAGTGGGGGACTTGGTCTGGTTGTCCTCAAGAAATATCCCTATGAGAGTTGCATCTCCTAAGTTTAAGCCTAGGTTCATTGGACCTTATAAGATCATGGAGATTCTTAATCCTGTTTCCTTTCGTTTACTTCTTCCAGGGACATTTAAGATCCATAACGTGTTCCACAAGTCCTTATTGAAGAGGTTTGTCGAGCCAGTGGTTCCTATGGCTGCGCCTCCTGACCCTGTTTTGGTTGAGGGCAATCTGGAGTATGTGGTTGAGAAAATATTGGATTCTAGTTTTTCTAGACGGAAACTCCAGTATTTGGTTAAGTGGAGAGGATATGGTCAGGAGGACAATTCTTGGGTGTTTGCTTCGGACATCCATGCTAGGAGACTGATCCGTGCGTATCACAGAGCTCATCCTGACCGACCTGGTTGCCCAAATGAGGGTTCGGTGACCCCTCCTCAAGGGGGTACTGTTGTGAATGTGTTATAAATGAATTCTGAGCACAAGCTCCCTCTGGTGGTTACAAACAGTACTGAACTATTCAATGAAGATTGTGAAGATTGGCAATCAGGTGTTACAGACTGGTCTTATATAAGGGAGGTTCCCTCCCATCAGGGTTGCCGGTGATCAATTGTTCTTGTCTCAACTTTGGTTCCTGGTTCACTTGGAAGCTTGCTTTGTCTTGCCTGCATCTTCTGCTAACAGATAAGATATTTTCTGCTTTTATTTTTTGTGCTTGCTTTTTGCATTTTGTCCTGCACTTCTGTGGAGGTCAGCCAGGTCCCCTCCGGGGGCTTGTGCTCCTCTCAGTTTATCTGAGCCACTGTTATTTGTTCATTTGCCTTTTCCAGTTTTTTCAGTGGCTGCTGCTTAGTTTTGTTACACCAGAGAACTAATTTAGGTGGTAGAGGTCGTGTGATCTCAGGTGTTTTTGCAATTAGTGAGTTGGTATTTTTTTAGGGTTTTTTGGATTGCAGTAAGTGTCCTTCCTATCCTTTTCTTTCTAGGAAGATTGGGCCCCAACGTTTGCTCATACTATTTTCTGTCTGTGTCTGTATTTCCTCTTGTCTAACCGCCATTACATGTTTGGGGGCTTCCTATGTTCTTTGGGGATCTGCTCCGGGGCAGATAGTTTTCCTCTTTCTATCTTTAGGTGTAGTTAGCTTCTCAGGCTGTGACGAGGCATCTAGGACCAACGTAGGAACGCTCCACGGCTGCCTTTAGTTGTGGTGGTTAGTCAGGGTACTGCAATCCAGTAGATTCCAACCTCTCTGGTGTATTGCCTTTTTTGCCTGCTCTCCTCAGCTACCAAATCATAACAAGAATAGTAATATGGAATTCATGTTTGTATGTGAAACAATAATAAATGATAATGCATTATTAACCATATTCTTCATGAGATAGAACATTTTTATGTCGTAGGTGTAATTACCTTTTCAACCCATAGGAGTCAGTGTGTTTTTTTTTATGTAACAAGTGTTTCCATCTTTATTACTAAAACTTTATTAATGGAATATATTTATTAGACCAATAATAGGTAAGAATGTATAGCCATGAACCAAAATGTGAATATGAGTGAATGAATGAAAGAATTATTGTATTTACTCAGAATTAGAACATTTTCTTTTAATGAACCGATATCTTCACTATATTTAATGAAGCAATATTCTCATACTAGACTTACTTTATTAAATATTGATGTTTTTTTATTGAGATAAAAATAAAAATTAAGATTCAAAAATAGAGATAAATGAACAATAAAAATTAAAAAATGAAAAACAAAAATAAAAATAAAATTGAAAATAAGGCCTTTATATGTTTATGACAAATGCTGAGTAGTTATGTTCTCAGTAACACATACCCTTAATATTTCCATTATCTGGATGATTTCATATTTGTCATGACCTTGTGTTACCAAAATATTCATATTATGCAACTTTGCATGTAATCCCCTTCTTAGTGTAAAGAAATGACTCTTTATAATACTTAATGTTATTATCTCTAGTAGTTATACCATTGTACCTTTTTATATTCTTTAAAATATGTGAAGAAGAGGTGTTGATGAAATGTGATGATATATTCAGGATCAAAAGCACATTTCCCCCTTAATACCAAAAAATATTATTTTGTGAAATAATTGATTTATCAAAACCAAAATTAAAAAAATAATAATTGTTTTATAAATTATTTATGTAACTTCTATATTAACTTTATACCATATATTTGTCTGTAGATGTGTACCATCTATGTAACCATTAAAAATAAAAATAACATTGAATGTCATAAAATTATCCTTTGGGAAAAAGGAAAAAAAAAAATCTAAATGTAGATTTTCTTGATAAACCATTTTGATGTGTGATTACACTTATCTACTATTAACTAAAAAAATAATTACTAAAGGAATATATGATGAGTAGATAATATTTCATTATGTATCTTAATATTCTAATAATTGAACTGATTTGTATTATTTCTCATAAAAACAAGTTTTTTTGTTTTCTCGCATACCATGAATTGTGAAACTTTTTTCATACATCACACATACATTACTCTTAGGTTATATTCACTCTTAGCAGCTGCTCATACACGCATCTGTCATCTGTCACTCAGACTGTGACACATATATACAGTACACACCACAGATTCCACATACAAAAGGTAGGAATACATGTATATTAACCCAAATAATTGTATCCTAATTATCAATGCGCATTGTAAACTACTAAATTTAATATCTTAATATTTCTTTGAATATTCCCCAAATACACATAACAAACTTTGTAAACCATTCTATAGATAGAAGGACTCATAAGAAAATTAGTTATGAGCTGTATATACTTCATACAAGGGTTTGCAAACTGTAATTGAACCCTGGAACTTAAGAGGCCTAAAAAAAAATTCTTTGACTTGCAAAGGCTGAGCTCTCAAAAATTATTTTCACAAGAGCTTTAAGTTGCAACCACTGAAATAGGGGTATATGGTGTCCTTATTATTAGAACAGTTTAAATGTCACATGTGTGACTGTCATGCAGTAAGAACATATTGCCATGCAAAGAAATAACTTCAAAATGTTAGCAACACACAAAAACTAAATTTAGATTCAATTAGTTATATATTATTTCTTTTTAAGTGTTAAATATATAAAATCATGCAGTTATTACAAATTCCTGTGTAAATAAAGGAATAAATCCATGTAAGAGAATTTTTCCAGATTAAGTCCTACTTTGAATGAAAATTCTAAGGATAAATAAGAGATAAGGTTAAAAATCATATTCATTCAGAAATAAAACAATTGCAATGTCTTATACATATATATGTATTGGCTTTAATGTAATTCTAAATATTACTGTAGTTTATTTTAATTACATCACTATAGATAAGAAACAGTTTAACAATCCTACTTATACAAGTATACTATATATACTTATAAATTAATTTATCTACAAAAACTGTAGAACTACAGAATAATTTAAAATAATTACAAATAACTGAATAATATATGTATATCACTTTACACAACATATAATTTCATTTTCAGTCAATTCCTAAAGCAAATCTTATTTTTTGTCAAAAATCTCCTGAAAAGCCTTTTAATCATTTTTTCTAATGATTGTTTGAGCAGCTCCGATAATGAATTGTAACTGAAACTCATTAAGTCACTCTGAGAAGTCACCTTTTCTGTCGTCAATTCCGCCATTTGTCTTTTTACAGAGATCTAATTTGAATTTTTAACTCTTTCTGCAAAGTGGACCCTTGGATCATTTCGTAAGGCTTATAACAAATATGTAATTTTCTTCGTATGTCATAGATTTGATTACGGGGATGACTCAGTTTAGGAGATTTTGACACTGCTTTTTTCCTTTCACGATTCTCATGTTTTCTAGCAAAATCAAGGAATTGCGCACATTCAAATAAAGTATCTTTTTGTGACGCAATAACACGAGATACAGAATTTAGGAATCCAAATTTGTCCACAAAATACTTTATCATTGATATTGTTTTGACATTGGTAATTAGAGTTTTGTACAACCTTTCAAATATGGACATGAATGTAAAAGTATATTCTTTCCGACCAATCCTTAATTTTTGAAGAATATCAATATCTGGACAATTTTCATTTAATGCACAGAAAATCAGAATTTTCAGTCTGTCTTTATCATTTAGATCTCCATGTAAGTCGTTATCACAAGACAATTTTAATGTTAAACGTCTGGAAAAGGTTGCAGGAAGCCACAATTTAAATAATTGATTTTTCTCAGCATTACTTAAATCAAGCTTATCAACAAAACTTTCAAAAATTTCAGAATTTCTGCACACATGGATATTGTTATCATATGCAGGAATGATTTTGCACAGTTTTAACAAATTTTTCCTAACTTTAATTTGGTGTTGGGCCTCTGAATTGTCTTCTATTTTTGGTGGCCTTTGTACATCTGTCCCTTGTACGTCATCTGCATCAGTTCTGAAGTCTCCTCCCATGTTCCCTCCTACATTAGTTTTGAAGTCTCCTCCCACATTTCCACCATCTTTTTTTACATCATCAGAGACAAGGTCACCTTGAGTAGCCATTACAGACACATGTCCCACATCTTGCTCAATTTCCTCATTACAGTCAATCTTGGAACATCACTAGTATCATCTGACACTATTTCTACACAGTCATTTTTAGATTTATCTGACACAAACTTATGAAATACGTCAACCAACTGTAAAATGTTTTTCAATTTGTCTCTTTCTCTATTAAAGGACACCAGCTTAGATTCTAGCTTTAGATTTTCCATTTCACATTCTGCATATAAGCTGAGCCATAAAACTTCTAAATTAGACTGATCTACAGACATAAATTTCAGTCTACTTTGCTTAGAAAAAGAAGTAATGACATCCATGTTTCTTACCTTGAAATATCTCAGCTTGTAGCTCCTTTCTTGGACAACGCTGGCCTCTTGTCATCAGCATGTCAGCACGTCTGATTCCTGTAGTACGTCTGATTCCTGGGAGCACGTCTGGCAACTCTTAGTCCTCATTCATAGGTTCTTTTCTGATCCTGAAATCTCGTAGTGGATTTCCTGACAACTTGCAGATCTGACGTTCTTTTGCTTCTGTAGCGCCGGTGTCCCTGCCCTCTGCCAGGCAGGGACGCTGTTCCCCTCACCCCTCTGCTCCGGGTCCGGCGTCCTCCTGCCGCTCTGCTGGCGGCGCGTGCTCATTTCCTGCCACTGGGCTTAGGGCGCGCGCGCTGCCCCCCTCTTAAAGGGGCCGCGCGCGTCGTCCTAAGGAGTCCCCGGCCAATGGCCGGAGGACTTCACCTTACATAAGGCACCTCCTCCAAAATGGAGGTGCCCGAGCAATGTTGTTGCACTGTTCACTACTCTGCTTCAGTCCTCAGGGTCATTGCCAGATACCTGTCTGATTCCTGCCAGGTTGCTGTCTGTTACCTGCTTGCTTGCCTACCTGGAGGCTCTGCCGTCACGTGCTGTGATCTTCCGCTATTCCAGTGGCTCTCGCCCGCTCACCTGGGAGCGCTCATCTGTTACCTGCCTGCTGGCCTACCTGGAGGCTCTGCCGTCACGTGCTGTGATCTTCCGCTATTCCAGTGGCTCTCGCCCGCTCACCTGGGAGCGCTCATCTGTTACCTGTGTTACCTGCCTGCTGGCCTACCTGGAGGCTCTGCCGTCACGTGCTGTGATCTTCCGCTATTCCAGTGGCTCTCGCCCGCTCACCTGGGAGCGCTCATCTTCTATCGTCCTGCTAGCCTACCTGGAGGCTCAGCCATCACAGGTCGTATCTACCTTCATCCAGAGACTGCCCCGGTTACTTGCCGTGACCTCCTGCCCACTCTTTCAGAGACTGCCCCGGTCACTTGCCGTGACCTCCTGCCTACTCATCCAGAGACTGCCCCGGTCACTTGCCGTGACCTCCTGCCTACTCATCCAGAGACTGCCCCGGTCACTTCCGTGACCTCCTGCCTACTCATCCAGAGACTGCCCCCGGATCCACTTACCGTGACCTCCTGCCTACTCATCCAGAGACTAGCCCCGGTATCTGCCGGGGACCTACCTGCCCGTCCAATTCTGGTCGCCACCTCCGTCCATTACAGGACTGCCCCTTTGTTATAGTAGCTCAGAGGTTCCGCCTCCCAGACCCGTTACAGTTTGCTCGGGCCATGGAACCCGGTGGCGCCCAAGTTCCCTCCATCTCGGACCTGTGTCATGAACTGTCCCGTCAGAAGTCCCAACAGGAGTCCATCCTGGGTCACCTGCGAATTACAATTCTCGCCTGGACACTCTGACAGCTCCACCAGCAACCACCGCTGGTGCCATGACTCGCAATCCGGCAGCTCCCCTGCTCTCCAATACCATGGGCTCCTGTCACGGACCCCGTCTCTCCGCACCTCCTCGCTTTGGAGGCGACCCCGCTCAGGCTCGGGGTTTCATTAATCAGTGCACTCTGCACTTTGAACTCCTCTCCCACCAGTTTAACTCCGACCGGGCCAAAATTGCTTTCATCATGTCCCATCTCACCGGGGAGGCCCTGGCCTGGCTTAATCCTCTTTGGGAGAGAGGAGATCCTCTGGTGTCCGACCTGTCTGCCTTTCTCGCGGCTTTTCGGAAAGTCTTTGACGAACCCGGACGAAAGATCTCATCCGCATCATCTCTGCTACGCCTCCGCCAGGGAAATCTCACTGTGGGCCAATATGCCGTACGGTTTCGTACCCTTGCATCGGAGCTGGCCTGGGACAAGACGCTCTGGTATCTGTTTTCTGGGAGGGTTTGTCCGGCCGTATTAAAGATGAACTCGCCGGTCGGGACATTCCTACCACTCTCGATGACCTTATAACTCTCGCCACCCGGATTGACCTACGGTTCCAGGAGCGGGCCAAAGAGGTCACCCGTGAGAGGAGGTTTCCACGTCTAGCTCCTACGTTTCAGAAACCCGTCACTCCCTCCGTTTCTCCCCAACTACACTCTCCTGAGCCTATGCAGGTCGACCAGACCAAGGTGGTCAAAACCCGTCAGGACTTACGCCGTGCCGAGGGGGGTTGCTTCTACTGTGGCAGTAAGGAGCATCGGTTTTGTACCTGTCCGGAGAGGTCGGGAAACGCCTGTGTCTAGGTTCGCTCAGAGAGGTCGACCTAGACAAGGAGAAAGCCTCTCCATCTCTGCTGCTGTCAGTCTCAATTCTCTGTGGGGAGAATCGTTATTTTGAACTAGCCCAACTTGACTCTGGAGCAGCCGGGAATCTTATGTCTCAGTCCCTGGTAGAAAAATACCGCATTCCCACCAAACCTCTGGTTGTACCATTATCAGTCGCTGCTGTGGACGGGGGTCTTTTACCACGCCCCATCCAACTCATCACCGAGCCTATAACTCTGCAAGTGGGAATGCTGCATTCTGAGAGTATCTCTTTTCATGTTCTGCCTGGACTCTCTCACGCCCTCTTACTAGGGCTACCTTGGCTCCAGAGACATGGACCCGTGCTCGACTGGCAGACTGGAGAGGTTCTTCGCTGGGGTCAGGATTGTCATAAGACGTGTTTGGTTCCTGTTCATCCTGTCTGTTCTTCTCCTACCCCAACTAATCTACCTGGACTTCCGATTCCCTATTGGTCATTTGCTGATGTCTTTAATAAAAGAGAGGCAGAGACATTACCTCCTCACAGACCATACGACTGTCCTATCGACCTGTTACCTGGTACTACGCCTCCCCGTGGGCGTATTTACCCATTGTCCGCTGCTGAGACCCGGTCGATGTCCAATATATCGAGGAGAATTTGGCCAGGGGATTCATCCGGAAATCTACCTCCCCGGCAGGAGCAGGCTTCTTTTTCGTAAAAAAGAAGGACGGCTCTCTCCGTCCCTGTATAGACTATAGAGGCCTTAACCAGATCATGGTGAAGAATAAGTACCCCCTTCCGCTCATTCCAGAATTATTTGATCGTCTGAGGGGGGCTAGAATCTTCACCAAACTGGATCTCCGTGGGGCTTACAACCTGGTCCGTATCCGTCAAGGGGATGAATGGAAGACTGCATTCAACACCCGGGACGGCCACTATGAATATCTAGTGATGCCCTTTGGTCTCTGTAATGCTCCAGCCGTCTTTCAAGAGTTGGTCAATGACATCTTCCGGGACCTTCTCTACTCCTGCGTAGTGGTGTACCTGGACGACATCTTGGTCTTCTCTCCGGATCTCCAGACTCACCGGAGGGACGTTCGTCAGGTTCTGCTCAGGCTCAGGCAGAATCACTCTTCGCTAAATATGAGAAGTGCCTCTTTGAGCAGACCTCGCTGCCTTTTTGGGCTACGTTATTTCTCAGACCGGCCTATGAATGGATCCAGAGAAACTGTCTGCCATCGAGAAATGGCCCCGACCGGAGGGGATTGAAGGCCATTCAGCGGTTCCTGGGCTTCGCCAACTACTACCGCCTCTTCATACCGCACTTCTCTTCCCGGACTGCCCCAATTTCCGCGCTCACCCGTAAGGGCACTAACCCCAAAGAGTGGACGCCCGAAGCAGAGGAGGCCTTTCTTCCTTAAAGCAGGCCTTCTCTTCCGCCTCGGTGCTGCATCGCCCGGACGGCAACAAGCAGTTCTTCATGGAGGTTGACGCTTCCTCCTCTGGAGCCGGAGCGGTACTTACTCAAAAATCATCTTCCGGAAGGATGGTAACTTGCGGCTTCTTCTCCAAACTCTTCTCCTCTTCTGAGCGCAATTATTCCATAGGAGACCGAGAGTTATTGGCCATCAAGCTGGCATTGGAGGAGTGGCGTTACCTACTCGAGGGGGCTCTTCATCCGGTAATTATTTACACTGACCACAAAAACTTGGCTTACCTCCAGCATGCCCAGAGACTTAACCCGCGCCAGACCCGGTGGTCCTTGTTTTTTGCTCGTTTTGATTTTGTTCTACATTTTTGCCCGGCTGACAAGAACATCAAGGCGGACGCCTTGTCCCGATCCTTCCTGGTGTCGGATCTCGAGGAGGAACCTAAACATATCATCGATCCCGCCAGAGTAATGCAGGTGGCTCCCGTGAGTCTAAATCGTCTCCCTCCTGGTAAGACGTTCGTATCGGTACCCGATCGGGAGAGGATCCTACGCTGGGGTCATTCGTCTAAACTAGCTGGCCACGCCGGTCAAAAAAAGACCCTCCAGCTTATTACCCGGCATTACTGGTGGCCTACCCTGCACAAGGACGTAATAGACTTTGTTTCTGCCTGTGCCTCCTGTGGCCGTAACAAAGTTCCGAGACACCTGCCTGCCGGTCGCCTCCTTCTGCTTCCTGTACCCGCTGCCCCCTGGCAGCATATAGCCATGGACTTCATAACGGACCTCCCCGTCTCTGCCGGTTGTATGGTCATTTGGGTGGTAGCTGACCGCTTTTCCAAGATGGCTCACTTTGTTCCCCTGCCAAGCCTCCCGTCTGCACCCGAGCTGGCTAAAGACTTTATCCGCCACATCTTCCGTCTTCATGGCCTGCCTCGTCACATCGTGTAGGATCGTGGGGTACAGTTCACCTCACGTTTCTGGAGAGCCACTTGTAAATTGCTAGACGTCACCTTGGACTTCTCCTCCGCCTACCACCCACAGTCCAATGGTCAAGTGGAGCGGGTCAATCAGATCCTGACCAGTTACCTCCGGCACTTCGTTAATGTCCACCATTCTGACTGGGTGGATCTCCTGCCATGGGCCGAATTTTCTTACAACAATCACGAGAGCGAATCTTCCTCCAAATCCCCGTTTTTTGTAGTTTTCGGTCAGCATCCTCGGATCCCATTTCCCGTCTCCATTTCAGTGGACAATCCGGCTGCGGAATCTCTTGTTAACAAATTTTCCTCCATATGGGAGAGTACCCGGTCCGCACTCCTTCTGTCATCCGAGCGTATGAAAAGACATGCTGACAAAAAACGTCTGGATCCTCCTCAATTCCGTCCTGGGGATAAGGTCTGGCTCTCGTCCAAGTATGTCCGGCTCAAGATTTCTTCCTATAAGTTAGGGCCTCGGTTCATCGGCCCTCTGGAGGTCATCAGTCAGATCAACCCTGTGGCCTATAAATTGAAACTTCCGGTCAACTTGCGGATCCCTAACTCCTTCCATGTATCTCTCCTCAAACCGGTGGTACTTAACTCTTTTTCCAAGTCTACAGGTATGCCTCCTGCTTCGGTTTCAGCTGAAAACGAATTTGAGGTAGAGAACATTCTGGCCACCAAAAGGGTAAGAAGGAAGACCTATTTTCTGGTGGATTGGAAGGGGTTTGGTCCTGAGGAGAGAACGTGGGAGCCTCGGGAGAACATCCATGCCCCTCTCATCCTAGCTAATTTTCTCTCTGGCCTAAAAAAGGGGTGGCCTAAAGGGGGGGGTACTGTAGCGCCGCGTCCCTGCCCTCTGCCAGGCAGGGACGCTGTTCCCCTCACCCCTCTGCTCCGGGTCCGGCGTCCTCCTGCCGCTCTGCTGGCGGCGCGCGCTCATTTCCTGCCACTGGGCTTAGGGCGCGCGCGCGTGCGCTGCCCCCCCTCTTAAAGGGGCCGCGCGCGTCGTCCTAAGGAGTCCCCGGCCAATGGCCGGAGGACTTCACCTTACATAAGGCACCTCCTCCAAAATGGAGGTGCCCGGCAATGTTGTTGCACTGTTCACTACTCTGCTTCAGTCCTCAGGGTCATTGCCAGATACCTGTCTGATTCCTGCCAGGTTGCTGTCTGTTACCTGCTTGCTTGCCTACCTGGAGGCTCTGCCGTCACGTGCTGTGATCTTCCGCTATTCCAGTGGCTCTCGCCCGCTCACCTGGGAGCGCTCATCTGTTACCTGCCTGCTGGCCTACCTGGAGGCTCTGCCGTCACGTGCTGTGATCTTCCGCTATTCATGGCTCTCGCCAGCTCATGGGGCTCTCTGTCCTGCGCTGCCTACCTGAGCGCGTCACGTGCTGTGATCTTCCCTATTCCAGTGGCCTCGCCTGCTCACTGAGCGCTCATCTTCTATCGTCCTGCTAGCCACCGGGAGGCTCAGCCATCACAGGTCGTATCTACCTTCATCCAGAGACTGCCCCGGTCACTTGCCGTGACCTCCTGCCTACTCATCCAAAGACTGCCCTGGTCACTTGCCGTGACCTCCTGCCCACTCATCCAGAGACTGCCCGGTCACTTGCCGTGACCTCCTGCCTACTCATCCAGAGACTGCCCCGGTCACTTGCCGTGACCTCCTGCCCGTTCATCCAGAGACTACCCCGGTTATCTGCGGTGACTACCTGCCCGTCCATTCTGGTCGCCACCCGCTCCCTTACAAGGACTGCCCCTTTGTATAGTAGCTCAGAGGTTCCGCCTCCCAGACCCGTTACAGCTTCTATTCCTTCCCTTGCAAGTTTTCAGAAATTCACACTCTTAAAATCAAGTGTGACTGGCTGGCTCTCCAAAATGTTAAAAATGCTTATTTTAAGTATATTTTTACCAAGACTTGTTACCAGATGCGATACTATGAGGAAGTTGTCACAATGTTTCTTATAAAAAAATGTAGTGGTTTATTGGACTGTCCACCAAAAACATCATTGCAGGAAAACATAAAATGAGTGAAATAGTTACGAAGAGATTGTCCATTTGTCCATAGCAAAGCTTATACACTTCTTCCTTGGTATCCTGAATGGTAAAATGACATCTGTTTCTCAGCAGCGTCTGAGGAACCATCACGTAGTTACATAGCAGCTGTCCATTCACCTTAGTGTTCCATGTGTCTGAAGAGAGAGAGAAGAGAGCGACCCCTCCCTTTGTGTAGTCATTATATATATGTCCCTTAGATCATGTGGTCTCTATATATGGAGTTGCCACTTTACCATACAGAAATAGCATTTGTAATGTCAGCTGAAAGTCAATGTACTCGGTACAGAATTGAGTGTAAAGAATAAATCCATAACCAATAATTAATATTTAACAGGGTCCCAACATACAGAACAGTCCGGGGACGGTGACGGGGGTCCCAGCATACAGAGCAGTCCGGGGGACGGGCTCCGGTGTCAGCCTGCGGGGGCTCCGGGCGTCACTCGGCGGCGCTCCGCCTGTCAGGTGGCGGAGGCCCGGATGATCTCCACCTCGTCCCTCGGCCGGTCCTTGCTGTCCGTCTCCACCATCCCCAGATGGTGACGGGGGTCTCGAGGCACAGAACAGTCGGGGTGACGATGACGGGGTCTCAGCATACAGAACAGTCCGGGGGGGATGGTGACGGGGTACAAGCATACAGAACAGTCCGGGGGGATGGTGACGGGGGTCTCAGCATACAGAACAGTCCGGGGGGACGGTGACGGGGTCTCGAGGCACAGAACAGTCCGGGGGGACGGTGACGGAGTCCCAGCATACAGAACAGTCCGGGGGGACGATGACGGGTTCTCGAGGCACAGAGCAGTCCGGGGGACGGTGACGGGGTTCCCAACATACAGAACAGTCCGGGGGACGATGACGGGGGTCCCAGATGGTGACGGGGGTACTAGCATACAGAACAGTCCAGGGGACGGTGACGGGGGTCCCAGCATACAGAGCAGTCCGGGTGGACGGGCTCCGGTGTCAGCCTGCGGGGGCTCCGGGCATCACTCAGCGGCGCTCCTCCTGTCAGGTGGCGGAGGCCCGGATGATCTCCACCTCGTCCCTCGGCCGGTCCTGGCTGTCCGTCTCCACCATCCCCAGACGGTGACATGGGTCTTGAGACACAGAACAGTCCGGGGCGACGGTGAAGGGGGTCCCAGCATACAGAGCAGTCCGGGGGGATGGTGACGGGGGTACAAGCATACAGAACAGTCCGGGGGGATGGTGATGGGGGTCTCAGCATACAGAACAGTCCGGGGGACGGTGACGGGGGTCTCGAGGCACAGAACAGTCCGGGGGGACGGTGACGGAGTCCCAGCATACAGAGCAGTCCGGGGGACGGTGACGGGGGTCCCAGCATACAGAGCAGTCCGGGGGGACGGTGACGGGGTCCCAGCATACAGAGCCGTCCGGGGGGACAGTGATGGGGGTCCCAGCATACAGAACAGTACGGGAGGACGGTGACGGGGGTCTCAGCATACAGAACAGTCCGGCGGGACGGTGACGGGGGTCCCAGCATACAGAGCAGTCCGGGGGACGGTGACGGGGGTCTCGAGGCACAGAACAGTCCGGGGGGACGATGACGGGGGTCCCAGATGGTGACGGGGTACTAGCATACAGAACAGTCCAGGGGACGGTGACGGGGTCCCAGCATACAGAGCAGTCCGGGTGGACGGCTCCGTGTCAGCCTGCGGGGCTGCGGGCATCACTCAGAAGCGCTCCTCCTGTCAGGTGGCGGAGGCCCGGATGATCTCCACCTCGTCCCTCGGCCGGTCCTGGCTGTCCGTCTCCACCATCCCAGACGGTGACATGGGTCTTGAGACACAGAACAGTCCGGGGGGACGGTGAAGGGGGTCCCAGCATACAGAGCAGTCCGGGGGGGATGGTGACGGGGGTACAGCATACAGAACAGTCCGGGGGGATGGTGACGGGGGTCTCAGCATACAGAACAGTCCGGGGGGACGGTGACGGGGGTCTCGAGGCACAGACAGTCCGGGGGACGGTGACGGAGTCCCAGCATACAGAGCAGTCCGGGGGACGGTGACGGGGGTCCCAGCATACAGAGCAGTCCGGGGGACGGTGACGGGGGTCCCAGCATACAGAGCCGTCCGGGGGGACAGTGATGGGGGTCCCAGCATACAGAACAGTACGGGGGACGGTGACGGGGGTCCAACATACAGAACAGTCCGGCGGGACGGTGACGGGGGTCCCAGCATACAGAGCAGTCCGGGGGACGGTGACGGGGGTCTCGAGGCACAGAACAGTCCGGGGGGACAATGACGGGGTCCCAGCATACAGAACAGTCCGGGGGGACGTACGGGTTCTCGAGGCACAGAGCAGTCCGGGGGGACGGTGACGGGGTTCCCAACATACAGAACAGTCCGGGGGACGATGACGGGGTCCCAGCATACAGAACAGTCCGGGGGACGGTGACGGGGGGCCCAACATACAGACAGTCCGGGGGGAAGGTGACGGGGTCCCAGCATACAGAACAGTCCGGGGGGACGGTGACGGGGTCCCAGCATACATAACAGTCCGGGGGGACGATGACGGGGGTCCCAGCATACAGAACAGTCCGGGGGGATGATGATGGGGTCTCGAGGCACAGAGCAGTCCGGGGGGATGGTGACGGGGGTCCCAACATACAGAACAGTCCGGGGGGACGGTGACGGGGTCCCAGCATACAGAACAGTCCGGGGGGACGATGACGGGGGCCTCAAGGCACAGAGCAGTCCGGGGGACGGTGACGGGGGTCCCAACATACAGAACAGTCCGGGGGGACGGTGACGGGGGTCCCAGCATACAGAACAGTCCGGGGGGACGGTGACGGGGGTCCCAACATACAGAACAGTCTGGGGGGACGGTGACGGGGTCCCAGCATACAGAACAGTCCGGGGGGATGGTGACGGGGGTCTCGAGGTACAGAACAGTCCGGGGGACGGGCTCTGGTGTCAGCCCGCGAGGGCTCCGGATGTCACTCGGCTGATTTTCACCTCGTCCCGCGGCCGGTCCTGGCTGTCCGTCTCCACCATCCCCAGCCGGTTCAGGGTCCCCAGGCCCTGACACACCCGCCTGAAGATCGTGTGTTTGCCATCCAGCCACTGCTCCGGCGCCAGGGTGAGGAAGATCTGGCTGCCGGTGGTGTCAGGCCCGGAGTTGGCCATGGCGAGGATCCCGGCCCCGGTGAACTTCAGCTCCGGGTGCAGCTCGTCGGCGAAGTGCTTCCTGTCATAGATGGAGCCTCCGCCACACCCGGTGCCCGTGGGGTCCCCGCCCTGCACCATGAAGTCCTTGATGATGCGGTGGAACTTGGTGCCGTTGTAGTAGCCGCAGCGGGAGAGCTCGGCGAAGTTCCTGCACGTCCACGGGGCGTGCTCCCAGTATAACTCCACGGTGATCGTGCCCATGCTGCTGTCCAGGCTGACGGTGGCCGGCCGCCAATTCTCCGGTGGGAGCCCCGCCATCCTACACACGTGTGACCGGCGAGTGTCATCGCGGGAACACACTTCCGTCTTCCAAGCCTCGTTCTCGACTCGCATTCCGCCCGCGGCGCAGCTTCCGGTATCAATAAAGTTACTTTTGAACACTGCGGTAACTCAGTGTCGATTGCTCATGGCATCCAATCAGAAGGCTTTTTACATTTTCAAATCTCTTTTGAATGAATAATAAGCTGGAATCTGATTGGCTGCTGTCATCCGCGCTGAAGCTCCTTACATCAGATTCTCAGGAAATAAATCAGTTTCCGTAATCTGTCACCAACAAACCGGATCCGGGAAGAGCCCTCAGACCTGCCGGGAAGGCAAATGCAGTGGGATTTTATCCGCATCATCTTACACATGACGCAAAAAAATGCTGCATGTGCATGCGTTTTTTACATGCGTTTTTTACGTGCGTTTGCGTTGATTATGCGCATGCGTTCGATAGGACAGACCAAAGAGGGCGTGATGAAGAATGCATGTGCCCTGAACGCATCCATGCGCATGTCCTCGTACCAATGCCTTCCCATAGATAATAATGCGTTTTTTTGACGCATTCATCCGCATGACTGCGCATATTTGACGGATTTTTGACGCTTCAAAACATGCAACATGTTGCGTTCGCCAGACACCGCCAAAGATGCATGCGTACGCAAACGCATGTCCCTGCGTACACCATGTTACAGATATGTGCGCATGACGCATGCGGATGAAACGCTGTGCGTACAGACGCAGATGTGACACCAGCCGAAGGAAAGTGGAGCCAGTGGTTAAAAAAAGTTCTGCAAGTTCTGTGCTAATTTTGGGATTTCCTCATAAACAACCAGACGGATGTGAAAGCGGCACAGAGGCGCGACCTGAAGCCTCTCCGTCCCCGTGGAATATCTGTAATAGCGCCCCCTCCTGGCATGCACCATTTATTACACCGTTGACTTTTTCCATGTTTTCTTCTTTTTTATTTCCGAAGGTTTGTAAATTTATAAGTTACCAATGCGTCTGATCAACGAGTCGTATGGACCAGGCCTGGACTATCTGTATCTCGACTAAAAGTCGCAGGGATGGCAGGTCAGCAAATTCCTCATCAACATGACGCAGGGGGCGATGGGGCAGGTGCTGGAGCAGCTCTACCAGTCATACAAGGTGAGCGTGATCGCATGTCAGGACTGGGCGTCACACACGTGCTTACATCCCCAGAATAAACCGCGGTGCGCACCATGGGGCGGAGAGGATGGTTGTGTCTGTAAACGGAATTCTGTGCAAAAAACCTCAGTGTGATTCTATATAAACCCGGGAGACTGGAAGGTACATTGGCCCCAGCAGTCGGTACACAGGGTGTTATGGGTAAATGCATTTTGGGAACGAGGCTGAAGTCGGTTTCTTATTCGTCAGTTTCTTATTCGGCAATTTTTTCTTTTGTTTTTTTTATAGGTTTAACAACAACAAATAATCCTCCCAATAATAACATCCACTGCGGCGCGGAGCCCGAGGGAAGACATGGAGCAGCTACAAAAAGATAAAACTGGCACAAAAATGGGCACCGAAGGGTTTAATGAAAGGGTTAAATGTCTGTGGGCCACTGATCTCACACTGCAGAGGTACAGAACAGGGAGCCCCACATTAACAACAGGTCCCTCCTGCCGGGCACAAATGGGTTCTGGGCATCAGAACTGGCATCAAAGTGGGCACACAGCCGATTTTCACAGACTTGAATAAGTAACAGATGTTTTTCAGGGGTTAAATGACCTTGGGACACTGATGTCACATAACCCTTACATCCCCCATAATGGCTGTGGGGTCCGCCACCGTTGACATTATGCCACTTTTTGTAGCAGCAATTTTTCATTATTTTCAAGGAAATTTACAAAACCTGCTTGTTACAGACTTATAGCATTTTGAAGGGTCTTTGAGGAGCTGATATATTTGGACACCCGTAGCATTATACCCTTTTAACAACTGCACCCCTTAAATTACTTTGTAACTGCTGTTAGGAAATGTGTTAATCCTTCAAGTGCTGCACAGGAATAAAGTAAAATTGAATATAAAAAATAATTAGTTTAATGTTTACGCTATAATATTACTTTTAACTGGAAAAATTGCATTTGGAATAGTAGAAAATTGACCTTACATTGTATTATGCAACATCTCCCCATATGTGGATGCAATACCGGATATATGGCCAAAAACTGGTGTCTGGGTCCAGGGCGGACCCCCGAATGGAAAGAGCGCTGGTTGAATTTTGCGGAACAGATTGTGAATTCCGTTTCATATTTGTAGAGTCCTTGTCATGACAAAGCAGGAGAAACCTCACACAAGGGACCCAATGTTGGAAACTAAACCCGAGAGAATCCATATAGCAGCATGTGATGAGCATTTTTTACCCTGAGGTGGTTTACAGAATGTTTTTTAAATTTTATAATTTCGATGTGAAAGTGAAAATTAATTTATTTAAGTCAAAATGTTGTTTCAGCAGTTTTATTTTCACAAGGGATAATAGGAGGAAATGGACCCCATAACTTTTAAGCAATTTTTCCTGAATGTGAAGATGCCCCAAAATTGCTGTTTGGTCACATGTCAGGGCTTGGAAAGTAAAGTGTGCGGTTTGATTTTTGGAATATATATTTGGATGGAACAAATTATGCATGCAATTCTGCATATGCAGAGCCACTCAGTGACCCAAAGTCATTTAACCCCTCAAAAACACCAGTTACTTATTCAAATCTGTGAAAATTGACTGTCTGCCCACTTTGATGCCAGTTCTGATGCCCAGAATCCATATGGGCCCGGCTGGAGGGTCCGGGGTGTGATGTGGGGCCCCTGTTCTATATGTCTGCAGTGTGAGATCAGGGCCCAAAGTCATTTAACCCTTTCATTAACGCCCTTCGGTGCCCACTGTGATGCCCATTTTTGTGCCAGTTTTATCATTTCTGTAGCTGTTGTTCAGTGGTTTCCCCTCAGACTCCGCGCTGCAGTGGATGTTATTATTGTGATGATTATTTGTTGTTGTTAAACCTATAAAAAAATCAAAAAAGAAAAAATTGCACGACTATAAGAAACCGACTTCAGCTCCGATAAGAAACCGACTTCACTCCGAATAAGAAACTGACGACTATTCAGCTCCGAATAAGAAACACTGACTGTTCGGCCTCGTATATTCTGATGAAGCCATATAAAATTATGGACTAAGGAATAAGAAGATTGCAAATCAGTCGAATAGATGAAAAGTGCAAATGTGACAGGTGCGCGTGATGTTCCCTGAGATTTGCACCGGTTTTCTTGCTTCTGACAATATTCTCTCGTTTTCCTTCGTTCAGAGAAACGACACGGCCTACATGATATATAACGATTCTCCGCCGGGAATGAACAGCTCCTTCACAGACAGAGGGCACTCCAAGGGTAAGTCACAGACCCCGATGTGCACACCGTGCGCCGCCGTACGGGAGGATTCAGCCTGATGGATCCGGAGGTCACACAATAGATATTGTGGATGCTACAACCGATCCTGGCGAGATCCCACAGCGGAGACGCCCCTGGGCAAACACCAGGCAGCAGACTTCACCCCTTCACCTCATTTTCCCTGCACTTCTTCCCAGAGACATACCTTTTTTATATTTCTGTCAGTATAACCGTATGCAGCTTGTCTTTTTTGTAGGACGGTTGTACTTTTGAATGACACCATTCATTTATCATGTCATGTAAAACTAAGTATTTTTCTTTTGTCCGCGCCATTTTTTGAGACCTGTAACGTTTTATTTTTCGGGCTGGGTGAGGGCTTATTCTTTGTGCCCCGAGTTGACGTTTTTATTGACACCATTTGGGGACAGATACAATGTTTTCATCGCCTCTTATTGCAGTGTTGCAGGACCAAAAAAAGTAATTCTGGCTTTTTGATTTTTTTTGTTACAGTTTATCTATCAGATTAATTTACTTTATATTTTGATAGATCGGACTTTTACGGACGCAGAGATACCAAACATGACATTTTTTATTGTTTTATTTTGAATGGGGCAAAAGAGGAGTGAATTGAACCTTCGTGTTTTCTTTTAAAACTTTTTTTTTCTTGTTTTTCACTTTATTTAATAGTCCCCTTAGGGGATTTGAAGCTGCGATCGTCCAATCGCTTGTGCTTTACATAGCAGAGCTGTAGAGGAAATCAGGAGGATCGTAATGACAGGCGCAGGGGTCATCAGCAGACCACCAGCTGTCATGCAACCCATTGCTGCCCCAAGATTATGTCACGATCGTGCCGATGGGAGCGTGGAACATTGCGCCCCCTGCAGGCGCAAATCCTGCTGTCAAGAGATTGTCAGCGTAATTTAACAGTTTAAATGGCCGGGGCTCCGATCCACCCGCAGCTGTTAGAGGCAGATTTTAGGGGCCATTATGTGCGGGAAAAGATACGGCTCAGCGTGCGAGCCTGCATCAAAGTCAGGGACACAGCTTTGGATGTATATGAACGTCAAAGGTTGTGAAGGGGTTAAACACAATCCAGAATCTCTAGAAATTTCCAAAACTATCAGAATAAAGATGGAAAAGCTGTAGAAGTGTCAGGAGAGACTGGAGGTGATAGCAGAGGATGTATCAGGAGCCCAAAGAGACGCTTTTCCTTGCACCATGGTAGTCATGGACGTACACCAATTTGGCTTGTCTTAAAGGCGTGTTGCTATTTAAAAGATCATATCCCAATATGTAGTAGGTGTAATAATAATAGTAATATTAGCAAATACCTCCAATTAGAAATGTAGTATAGTTCTTCTGATTCGCTATGTCTCTTTCCTCATGTGCAGGCATTGCAGGACCTTAGGTATCCATAGTTACGACCACTAGCAACTAGCTAACTGTGACTATCAGTGGTCATAACCATGGAGACCTAAGGTCCTGTAATGCCTGCACATGAGGAAAGAGACATAGCGAATCAGAAGAACTATACTACATTTCTAATTGGACGTATTTGCTAATATTATATTATTATTACACCTACTACATATTGCGATATGATCTTTGAAATGGGAATACCCCTTTAACTCTACTTTTTTGATAAAATTGTTAGAATATCAATGGGTTGTATAGGACTAGGAAATATGGCGGCTTTCTTCAACCTGCAACCTCACCAGTCCATGCGGCCACTTGACCAGTCCATGCGGCCACTTGACCAGTCCATGCGGCCACTTGACCCGTCCATGCGGCCACTTGACCCGTCCATGCGCCACTTGACCCGTCCATGCGCCACTTGACCCGTCCATGCGGCCACTTGACCATGTACCATGCCGCCACTTGACCAGTCCATGCCGCCACTTGACCAGTCCATGCGCCACCTCTTGGTAAAACAATAAAGTGGGATTGACAACCCTTTTAATTCCTGTTGGAAGAGATTGTGCAGCGAGCGACAATACACAAGGAGTCTGCAATGAATTTCTAGTAACGCAGCTGAAGGCGACATTTCTGAAGCAGGCGAGCGTCCCCCACTTTGTGGAGCCCACCCTTAGTGATGGCGCTGATGGCAGAGCCGCCGTCCTGTGTCCTCCCCGCCCCTCGGTTGAGCTTCTGTCTTTTATCGGCCGTAGTCACCCATATAACTATGAAGCGCCCTGTGAGGGTCAGGATCTTACCCAGCGCAGATTCAACCTAAATCCATTTGATAAAAATAATCGAAATCCTCAATAAAAGCTTTGTTGTAAATAGTTAGAATTGATACCTGTCTTTTCATTTGTCGCTTTCCTCTTGACCTGATGTTTCTGCTGCACTCGGCATATTCGATCCTGATCCTCCGCACCCAGACATGTTTGTCCTGCAGCTTCTTCGCCTCCTGCCTTGCTGGGTTATATCAGGTATCTCAGCCGGCTCGGTATCCACCCACTGCTCATCCTCGCATCGCTCCTGGCGTATCTCCATCACTCAGTACCCACCTAGTAAGGGTTGATTAACGCCTCCTGCCCTGGCGCCGGGTGTGTGACCCGTTCATGGTTGCGCCATCATATAGATTCCCCGGCCCCCCGTGCGTTTCATCATTCTTGCACTTTGGGGGTGCAGAGCAACCAAAATCCATGACTAAATGTTCGTGTCATCAGTGGAAGAGGAACGAGACGCTGCCGCAGGAATCACGTGGCCATAAAAACTGGACTAACAGGATCTGCTACATGGAAGGATCACTGGTCCTAAACCTTGTAAGATTCCCTCTTATATCAGGAACTTCCACCCCTGAGGCTCTGTATGACCAGGTATTGGAGGTTTTCCTACTGGCCCCGTTATGGTTTTATATTGGGACCATCCCGCGGCTTATTCTGCTGTACACGCAGCGTCCTGCCTTCGTCTGACGCCTGTCACCATTCCACAGTGATCACGTCATATAATGCGACCTGAACACGAAGTGCTGAGATTCTTTACCCGGAGTTCATGAATATTCATCTCTTCTCTGCTCCAATTATTCCTCTTTCTGACCCAGTGGAAAGTTATAATAGGTTTACCAGCTGTTACTTATAATTATATATAAATCACTGAGCTTTCTATAGATATATTTTTCCTGTTGCTATACGTCAACCTCTGCCCGTTTTTCTGGTTTGACTAATTAGTATCCATTATATTGATGCATTTTATATGTAAATAAATAAATCTATTTTGCTACATTCTTTATACATTCCTTGTATTCTTGTTTTTATGGGGATAATAGTGTTTTCAATTGATAGTAACAAGTGTAGATGGAATAAAGGACGGATTACGGAGGGTCAAGATGGAAAGCTCGAGCACTGGACTGCTACTCAACACAAGAGAGACAACGATACTGACTACTGCCAGGTATGACCGGGACGCGTCTGAGATGGACGACGATGAACTGGAAGTGGTAAAGGACTTCAACCTGCTCAGATCAATGATCGCTCAAGATGATGCGACATCGGAAGTCAATAGGAGAATAGCTATGGGAAAATCAACAATGAAGTCACCGGACAAGGTCCTCAAATCGAGGAACTGAGTCGCCTCCAGAGCAATGGGAACTCAGATCTGAGCCTATTGACTTCTATGGGGGATGTCACGGCAACACAGCTCAGTCCGTGGCTCTGGCACTCACCATTAATGGGGGATATTTACAGGGGAATAAATGTTTGTATGATGATTCGTGATGCCACCTGTGGTACCTGGTCAGGGTGATCAGCGGTGCGTGCAGATCCACTGAAGGGTTGGTGTGCAGCTAGATATTAGGCCTCCCACAGGTGAGGCTGAGTCCTTCAGGGCAGGTAGTTGTGTAGGGAAACAGGACGGAGGGGGAACCCGGCAGTTAAGGGTAAAAAGATGGACAAACACACAAGTCACTTTGGTACCTTTACTGAAGATGTTGCAGGTACATCCCGGAGCACTGTAGGGTGAAGGGTGCACATCCAGATTCTCCCACTGAGTAGGTGTGTGGCCTCCTGTTCTCTTGCCTATTTGTAATGAAGTCCTGGCCTGCATGTAGCTGAGCCTGACTTAGTCTCCGTCCTGCACCTGGCTGACCTTGTGATTGGACCTTCTCTTGAAGTACGTGGTCCCAGCCTGCAGCGTCCGGACACCTGCCGGACTCCGTCCTCCTGGCCCGGTTATGTATCATTTCTGTGGTACTCCTGGGACTTGTAGTCCTCCAGGAACTCCGGTGTTCTCCTAATGGGTCGTGGAGATCCCTATAGGCTTGGACCCCGGTGTCTGGTAAATACTTGTTGAGGTGAGCTGTAAAGGCTCTTCTACCACTCTTACTACTCTCTCCACTCGCCTTTGGCCTACTCGGGCCCTCACATGACTATACACACTGGCAGTTGGCAAGCTGCCTCTTCTGCCGCTCTCAGAGCGTCGGCACGCTCCTAGCTCCCTAACTTGAGCTAAGGAGTCCCTCACTGCAAACTCCACTCTGCTCTGCAGACTTGACTCTGTCTGCTCTGTCTGAGCTCTCCCTGCAGACTCCCTGAGCTGTTCTGACTGAACTCCAGACTGAGCTGTTCCTTCCTGTCTTCACCCTCTTTTATATGCCTATCCGGCTCCCTCTGGTGGTCTTAGGGGATGGGTGAAGGTGTGTGTATGCATAGTGAGACCTCTGGTGGTGGATTCCTTTTGTGCACCCTTCCAGGAGATGTGGGAATCCAAGCGCAGCTGGGGCTCCACGTTCCCCCCTAGTACAACTCAGCACTCCCGGGCTGAAAGACATTTTACAAAACAAAACATTAAACATTAGACAACTATATCTTCCCTTTACGGGAGGTGAGGCTCTTGAAATGTTGCATAACAAAAAATTTAATTTCACCCAAGGGCCCCAAAAGTTTTGAAATGAAACAAATTTTAAATTTTTAAAAAGTTACTGCTTCCCCTTTTTCAAATGGAAATTTTTGGAAATAACCCAGAATTTTTTATAAAGAGTGTTTAAGCTTAACAGAATTACTTGCAAAGTAAATTTTTTGGGCTAGAAAATAAAACTTTACCCCCAAAACACATTTAACTTTTGGGGCCCCCTCCCTTAAAAAGGCCCAGAAACCCTTTTTCGGGGTTGGTTTCCCCATTAAAAAGGGTGTGGGTTTTGGGAGGAAATGGTGGAGACAATCTGTCTTGATTAAGTAAAAAAAATGACCCCACTGGGCATTTTAAAAAGGAGGGGGGGTTGTTTGGGGTCTTTGTTTCTCTTTGTTCCCCCATGGTTATCTCTAAAAAAAACTTGTGCAGTCATCATTGCAACCCCCAAAAAAAATAGCACAACGGGGAAGGTATGCAGCTAAAAAGATTGAATCAGTCAACAATCTATCGCATCTCAAGAATTTAAAAGGGGAAAAGGGGTTTCCTTTGGTTCCCCAAAAGGGCCCCCGGGCCCCCAAGAAAGCCCGCAAGGCCGGGAAACCGTCTTTTAAAAAGTGTTTCAGCTTGGGAGGGGTAAACCAAAGGCAGAGCTTGTCGGAAGGGCAGGGGCAGGTGTGAGTGATCTGCACGCACTGTGGGCGGAAAAATTTTGGGAAAGAAAACCCCCCTGGTCTCAAAGAGGGAAAGAAAAGAAGTATTCTCCCAAAAAAAAATATAAAGGGGCCCGGGACTGATTTAAAAAAAAGGAAACGGCCCAGTGGACTGCTGGGGATGGGGGAATGTTATTTTTCAAAATGAACCCCCCTTTTGTTTGGGTTGGGGGACATCAGGAAACCCCTTTCATTGGGAAAGGGAAAGAAAAGGTGAGCGCTACCCCAGCTTGTTATCCCAACGGGTTAAAGCACCCTGAAACCTTCATGTGGGGGGTTTGGGCTTTCACCCAAGGGAATGGCTCTCTCACATTTTGCCAAAAAACCCCAGCCACGAATAAAAAAATGGTACCAGAATGTCCCCCCAAGGGGAACTTTTCCCAACCCTAAAAGGAAATTTGGGGGACAACAATCCCTTTTCCGGGCATGATGGGCCCCTTGCCCTAAAGAAAAGGTGAATAACAAAATTGGCTCAGGGAACAAAAAATAGAGTTTTTGGGTCCTTTGGCCTGGAAAAAACCCCCCATTTCTTAACCCCTTTGAGAACTTGTGTTCAATCTTAAAGGGGAGGGGGGGGAAAAAAAAACCTAAAATTCTGAAAAAATAAATTAATGGTAAGGGATGTAATAATTTGGGTCCGAAGGTTGGGGCCCAAGTTTAAAAGGGCTGAAAATTGGGGGGGAAAAAAGGGGGAAACCCCCCTTTGTCAATATAAGTTTTTTATCATTGTTTCATTATTTTTTTATAAAAACCCCAAAAAATAAAAAAGGGGAAGGAATAGTAAAATAAAATTTTTTTTTAAAAAATTTTTACTTTATTAAAAGGCAAATTAAAAAGTGGGAGGAACCCGGTTTTTTTTGGGGGAGCTCGGGAATGGGGCTTTTAAAACGGGTTTTTCCCTTGTTTTGGGACAAATGAAAAATTCCCCTTTGGCAAAAAACCAAAAAATTTTACTTTTTAACAAAGAAAGTTTTTACTTTTAAGGAAAATTACCCTCGGAATTGTTTTTGGCAGATCGTGGGTGGGGTTTAAAAAATTTTGTGGGGGGGGGGGGGAAGGGTTTATACCCTTAACTGGGGACGCGCATACCGGTGGGGACCTTTTTGTTCAGCGGGGGTTTTTTTTGGGTTTTTTTTAAGGGGCTTTTGGGCGCCGGGGGTTTTGGGGGTTCCTGGGGCGGCCTCTCGCCCAATTTTAAGGGGGGGGGTTTTTTTTGGGAAAAAAGGGGAGAAAGGTTTCCCTTTTGGGGAACCATGGGAAACCACCCCGGGATGACGTTCCCACTTAAACGCGGCCCTTTAAAGCAAGATGGGGAAAAAAAAAAAGGGGAAAGGGTTTGGTTTTCCCACCTTATTTTTTTTTTCCCGTTTAAAATTTGTTCAGCCGGGGGCCCCCATTTTCTCGGGTCTTTTCCCCCCTTTTTTTTTTCCCTGCTTCCCCGGTGGGTTTGGCTCCAATCAGTGCCCCTTTTTTTTTTTAACCCGGGAGGGCCCCCCCGGGGTCGTCGACGTCCTGGGTGGGGCCCCTCTTTCCGCTGGTTCTAAAACACCAACCTCCGGGAGTTTCCGGTCGGCCCCCAGAAAAGCTGGGTTGAAGGTAACTAAAGGGTTTTGGTTTGTACGAAAAAAGGGGGGGCCCCCCGTTTTCCCCATTACGGGTTTCGGAAATGACGGTTTTTTTTTTACAAAACCTTTTTTTGGGGGGGGACGGTGTGGTTTTCCACATCGAAGAGGCGTTTTTTAAAAATTCGGAAAAGGGGGGCCGCCCCCAAGGGGTTTCGGAACCTGGGTCTCAAAGCGGAACTTTTTGGCGCCGCCCAGATTTTCGGGGCAAAGGCTGGGAAAAACCCCCCGGGGGAAGGAGATTTGGGTTCCAACTTAAAGGGGGCCCACGTTTGGGGTGACGTCGGGGGTAGGGGTCCCCTAGAATTTTTTTTCCGGGAGGCCGGGGCCCCACTCCCCCCCGGGGGCCCCCCAAGAGAAAAACTTCAACAGGGGTTTTCCAAAAAGGGCCCCCGATGGGGGCCCCAAACAAATTTTTTTTCCCCCCCCCAAATTTGGGGGTTTTGGAGCACGGAATTTTCCGGGATAAAGGGCCCTTCACACGGGGGGAGACCCCCCCAAGGAAAACTCGGTTATCGTCCATGGGGGGAAACGGTCCTTTGGGGGTCCCCCCGGGGGGGAAAGGTTTTTCCACCCCCGGGCTTTTGCCGGGTTTTTGGGGCGGGTTTTTTAACTTTCCGGATCCCCCCTTTTTTTGGGCCCCGACCCGGGCCCGGCAGGGCACGCGGGGTTTTTGGGCCCCGGGGTATTTTTTTTTTTGGGGGGCCCGCGCCTTCCCCTGCCCGGGTGGGGGCCCCGGTTAAGGGGGGGGGGAAAAACGAAACTTTTTGGGGAGGTAGGGGGTTTTCCTTTCCCCGCCATTTGCCAAAAATCCCGGTGCTTTTTTTGGGTTTTTTCTCGGTGGGGCGGAGTTCCCTGTTGTTATGCGTTGACTTTTTTTAGGTTTTTTGTTCGGGGACTGGGACAGCTCTAAAATTCTTCATTGTGGCATCCTATACAGCAGGGGGGGTTGGTTTGTGCCCGGGGTTTAGGCTAAAAAATCTGTATGTCGGGTTTCTTTTTTAATTTCTTTGAATGTCACCCTGTTTTTCCCCCAGGGAATGGAAAAGGTTTTGCTTTTAGGGTTAACCCCACCGGGGAAGTTTTGTGAGGCGTGCTTTTTGGTTGTACTTCAAAAACCCTCGGAAATTCCGGGTCAGCCCCGGGAACTGCGCCCCTCTTTGGGGGTTCTTCGGCTCGGCCATTTTGGATGGCAGGGGCCCTTTCCCCGGGGTCTGGCGGAACCCCCTTGGGGCTGACTTTTATGTCCTAGATTTTGTATTTTTTTTTGAGCAGGGGGCATTTGAAGGTTCATTTTTCACCCCTTTCCCTTTGGACAGTGCCCTTGAATCTCCGCCAGGTGCTTAAGGTAAATTTATAGTTTGGAGTAAAAATTAAATTTGGGCCCGGGTTTAAAACCCAAAAAACGGGTTCGAAGTTGAGATGTCCCGGGGCCCGTTCCCCATCACTCTCGGGAAAATTTTCCCAGGGGAAATTGCTGAGCCCAAAACCCGGCACCCTGTAAACTCCAGAGTCCCACCCGGTGGGGGTTTTAAAACCCGGGTTTTTTTTTTTGATCCCCCTAAAGCCAAGCAACTTCCCAGTCCCAAATAGTGGGTTAAGGGGTTTGGAAAAGAAATTTAGCAGTCTTTAGTGCAGTAAGGTTTTCCTCAATGCGGGGTTTTAAAGGGTATGCATTTATGTGAAATGCGTTTTACTTGTTTTGAAATCTAACAATTTTCTTGTTCCTTCCTTTTTCCTGACAAAGGAAATAGGGGGTGTCCCCGGGGACTAAAATTTTCCCTCTTTTTCCCCCCTTGCTTCCTTCATGTTCACCCCAACTTCTCCTTTTTTTTTCGGGTAGTGTGTGGGGGTTATGGGGCCCTGTACCTTTCTTTAATGGGGGGGGAGGGTTTTCCCCTGTGGGGTTGTGAGGTTGGACCCTTTTATTTCCCCAAAGTCAAGTGGGTTTTTGCTGAATACTGTGCGAAACCCCTGAATACTGATATACTCCCTTGTTTCGGGGGATGGATGGGTTTCTTCCAAACCCATGGAGGTAAAAAATCGTCCACTGGGGGTTGGGGGCCGGGGAAATCCCAAACGGGGGTTTTTTGGGGGGGGTTAAACCCCCGTTCGGATGAAGGGGGGGAAAAAATTAAAATCCCCCGCAAGAAAAAATTTCCCCCAACAGGGGGCTAACCCCTTGGTTTAATTTTGGGTTTTCAAAAAACCCTTTTGCCCCAATTTTGAAACCCCGGAAAACCGGGCAACTCCCAAATGGGTATTTCCCATACCCCTGGGGAAAAATTTTGGGTTGGCCTGAAAATGGGGTTTTCTATATTTGGATTCGTCCTTTAAAAAGGGAACTATTCTTGGTTTAAAAAAAGTTTTTACTAAAAATTGGGGGGGTTCAAAAGGGGGTTTTTCGGGTCTGGTTCCCGGGGTTATTTTACCTCTAACCCCCGGGGCCCAAATTTAAAGGGGCTTTTGGTCAACCCGGGGCCCGGTTTAAACCTTTTTTAAAAATCCCTCCCTTTTATTCTGTTTTTGGGCCCAACCCCAAAGGGGAAAAAAGGTGGGAGAAAAAAACATCCCAAAAAGACAAGGAAAAAAAGTTAAACCACTTTAAAACCCCCCCCCAAAAAACCCCCAATTTCCTAAAATTAAACAAGTTTTTTAAAAAAAACAAAAGGGGCCCTTCCTTAAGCTAAAAACTCTTCCCCACTTTTTACATTCAAACCGTTTTTAAAAAGGAAAAAAGAGTAACTAAAAGGGGGGCGAGGCGGTTTTAAAAAGGCTAAAAAATTTTTTCCAAAAAAAAGGGTTTGTGGGTTGGAACCGTCCTGGGACCGGGGTATCTGTTGTAAAGGATTTGGGGTATGATGGTTCCCTGATGACCCAGTTTTTCCACCCGGGCAGGGATTGCGATCCCGAAAAAATTTTGATGGACAGGTATGGTCTCCCCCCAAAAACCTGCATTTTTCCAGCCCCTTGGGGGGCCCTGAGGAGTCTATTCCTGGGTGGGGCCCCTCGGACCGGATTTGCCTTTTAAAAAGGACCCCGACGTGTGGGTGACCTTTTGTGGCACCCGGAAAGCAGTTTGATCTTAAAGGGAAAGGATGTTGCTGGTCGCGGATCCTTTGGGGGGGGTGGCTTTGGTCCCTTCGGGGGGGGCGACGTGTCCTTCCCCTTTTGGTCTTTCCAGAGGACTTTCCTTTGGGCAGTCTTTCTAGCGGGAAATCTTTCCTTCTTCCCCCTTCGGCAGTTGCAGGGCACTCATTAAGTGGCCGGGTTTTTGGGTCGGGCTGATGCACTTCTGAGGTAAACAGCCCAGCTCAGTAGGGGGGGAGCCACCCGCGTTTGGCTTCAGAACCAGGGGGGGAAAAAAAGGGGGATGCTGTGGCATTAGAGTTGGGGGTTCACCTGGGTGACATGGGTTTCCCCCTTTGGGGTTCCAGGGGGTCGCCCGCCTTTTATTTGCCAAAATTTTCCCTTTTAAAGGGGAAACAAAAGGGGCATCAAAGGTTTAAACCCCGGACCCCGTGAAAGTTCTGTTTTTTCCCCTTGGGACCTCAGTTCCCCCTTTTAAAAATTTTTTTTTTAACTTTAAAATTCATTGGTGGGGCACTTAAAGGGGTTTTAAACCCGTTTGAGAGAGGGGGGAGGCCCTTGCAGTCAGCCCGGCGTTGTCCCTTTTGTATCCTTGGTTTTTTTTAGAACTTTGGGAGAACCTCATCCGGAGGTCTGTTTTCGTGCGGTCCTCAAAGATATTTTTGTAGCTTTAAGAAAATTGCAGGTTCTTGGGTCCCGGTCTGCAAAGCCCCCGTCTCTATTCCCTCTCTGCGCACAGTCCCCCTTTTCCCAACCCCCCCCTGCAGTCTTTTTTTCTCGCTGAGTAAATGTCCAAAATACTGCATATTTTTCCTGGAACCCGGGCAGGTGTCTTGCTTCCCCGTTTTATGGGGAAGCCACTTTTTTCAGGGGATATTTCCCGGGGGTGTCAGCGGTACTTTGGGACCACAGGCCCCGGTGGGGGCCCGCGCCCCTCTTTCTCTGTGACAACTTTTGCGCCCCTTGTGAAAGTGGCCTAAACCCCCTTTCCTGTAAGGGCCCCGGTCCGGGGGGCAAGTTGCCCTTTGGGGACCCGGGGCCCGGGCTCTTACGTTTAAAGCGTTACGGAGCTCCCTTTCAGGAAATGCCGTGCGTCAGCGCTGGGGGGCGTGTTTCCGAACTCAGGGGCGCCCTTTTTTTTGGTAACGCCTCCTCGTTTTCGCGCTTTGGGGAAAAACTATTTAAATTGGGGGGCAAAAAACGGGAAAAATTTTCCCCCTATCGAATTTCAAGTCTTTTACTAAGGCCCCCCATAACCCCCGTTTGGAAGGGGCAAAATTTACTCCATTGTGCAGGGCACGAAACTTTGGACGCCAAGTTGAGATGATTTTGCCCCCCAAGCAATGGGAACTCGGATCTGACCCTATTGATTCTATGGGGAATTCACGCAAACAGCTCAGCCCGGGGCTCTGGCGCTCACCATTTTTGGGGATAAAAAGGGGGGAATAAAGTTTGTATGAGTTTCGTGACCCACCGTGGTCCCGGGCAGGGTGACCAGCGTGCGGTGAATCCACTAAAGGGTTGGTGTTGTGAGTAGATATTAGGCCCCCCACAGGGGGGGTGAGCCCTTCAGGCGGTAGTTGTTGGGGGAAACGGGCGGAGGGGAACCCGGGTAAAGGGGTTTAAAAAGGGGACACACACACAAGTCACTTTGGTCCCTTTATGGTGTTGCGGGACCCCCGGGAGCACTTAGGGTGAAGGGTGCACACCCGAGTCTCCATGGTAGGTTTGGGGGCCCCCTTTTCCCTTCCTTTTGTAATAAGTCCTGGCCTGCAGTAGGGGCCCCTGACTTATTTCCCCGTCCGGCAGGCGGCCTTGTGATTGGACCTTCTCTTGAAGTACGTTGGGCCCAGCCTGCAGCTCCTACACCTGCCGATCCATCCTCCTGGCCGGGTTTCTATCAGCTATGTGGACTCCCGGGACTTGTAGTCCCCAGGAATCCGTGTTCTCCCAAGGGTCGTAAAAATCCTATAGGTCAGCCCGGAAATACTTTTTGAGGGGACTGTAAAGGTTTTTACCACTCTTTCCACTCTCTCCACCGCCTTCGGGGTACTGGGCCCCCAAAAAGGACTATAAACCCCTGGGAGTTGGGGAGCTGCCTTTTGCCCCTCTAGAGCGTCGGCAGCCCTAGTCCCCGACTTGAGCTAAGGGGGTCCCTCACTGCAAACTCCCCCTGCTCGCAGACTTAATCTGTCTGCTCTTCTGAGCTTCCCTGCAGGGTCCCCCGGGTTTTGATGAACTCCAGATGAGCGTTTTCCCTTCTGTCTTCACCCCCTTTTAATGCCTATCCGCTCCCTGGTGGTTTAGGGGATGGGGGAAGGTGTGTGTTGCATAGTGAGCCCCTTTGGGGGTGGATTCCTTTTTTTCCCCTTCCAGGATATGTGGGTCCCCCCCGCAGTGGGGGCCCACAAAAAATTTACTGGTGATGAAGACAGGCTCGTCATAGTCCGGGGCTTACTGGGAAAATCGGGTGCGAAAAACCTGAACAATAAAGAAACAAGACAGAAGAACAATTACAAAATTGGTGGAGAAGGACCTTATCAAAACCTGGAGGCAAGAAAAGAAATCAAGCCAGCGTCACTGGAAGCAAAAGGGTCACCGAGCCACGACTGTGGGCACATAAAAGGGGGAAAGAGCGATACTGGAAAGGAGGCTCATGGGGGGGAGAATAAAGGGAAAAAGGCGAAGAGGAAGAGCAGCGGGCCGATGGCAGGGAAACCCTGGGGAGATCCTTCTTCCCCAAGGGTCATCCACAAAGGGAAGGTGAGATCGAGCCCAAAGGGCCCTTTAAATAAAAAAAATTTTTATCATTTTTATCTCGGGCTCTTGCATCTCCCGGCTTTTTAAAGCGTGGACATTAGTGGGGATACGTTCCTTCCCCAGCCTTGAGTTGTTGCGTTCTTCGAATGCTGGTTAACATCGGCAGCACCCGATATTTTTTCGCCGCTCTTTAAAACTGCACATAGGTTTACTCACTACATGTTTGATATCGCAGCTCAAACACTACTTGTTTTTCGTAAGTCTCTACATCACATTTAAATATGTATTTTTTTCTCATTGGCCATGACCGAACCCTGGTTTTTATGCTGACGATCGCTGCACATTATTTCTTCTTAACACAATTTCCCATAAGATTTACTGCTGGGGAAGGGATTTTTTTATAAAAAAATAAATACAAAATTTAAATTTTCCTCTTGTATTTTTTGTGTGGGTTTTGTTCTAGTTGTTTGTGTCCCCCCCAACCGAGTGTTCATTAAAGGGGGTTTATGTAGCAAGTAAAACCAATAACAGGATCCGCTCAGGAAGGATCACTGGGTCCTAAAACCCTTTTAAGAATCCCCCTTATAAAAGGGGCTTCCACCCTGGGCTCTGTATGACTAGGTTTTGGAGGTTTTTCTTACTGGCCCCCTTTTGGGGTTATAATTGGGGGCCCTCTGCGGCTTTTTTGCTGTAAAGCAAGCGTCCTGCCCCCGTCGAGCCTGCACCCCTTTCCACAGGTAGTTTAATGCGACCTGAACACGAAGTGCTGAGATTCTTTACCGGGGTATGAATATTCATCCTTCTCCTCCAATTACCCAAAACTGATAAGGGCCCCGTCGATGCGGGGTGATTTCCAAGCGTGACGTGCACCAAGGGG
>JARQOD010000009.1:72235514-72275168 GCA_033576555.1 Oophaga sylvatica
TGCTAGTGAAGATTGTGGGGACTGGGAATCAGGTGTTACTGACTGGTCTTATATAAGGGAGTCATTTTCCCATCAGGGTTGCCGGTGATCATTTGTTCTGGTCTGAATCCTTCATTCCAGTTTCCCTTGTAGCCTGCTGTGTCGTGTCTGCATCTCCTGCTAACAGATAAGACTTTTGCTTCTTTTGTGTTTTTGCTATATTTTTGCATTTTGTCCTGCACTTCTGTGGGGGCCTTCAGGGTCCCCTCCGGGGCTTCTGCCCTCTCAGTTTAGTTCAGCCACTGAGTTTGTTCTTTTGCTTTTTCCAGTTTTTTCAGTGGCTGCTGTTTTGATTTTGTTACACCAGAGAACTAATTTAGGTGGTAGAGGTCGTGTGATCTCAGGTGATTTTGAAATTAGTAGAGTTGGTGCTTTTCAGGGTTTTCTGGGATTGCAGTAATTACCCTTCCTATCCTTTTCTATTTAGATAGTTTGGGCCCAGCGTTTGCTCATACTATTTTCTTTCTGTGTCAGTATTTCCTCTTGTCTAACCGCCATTACATGTTTGGGGGCTTTCTGTTATCTTTGGGGTTCTGCTCCGGGGCAGATAGCTTTCCTATTTCTATCTTTAGGTGTAGTTAGTTTCTCAGGCTGTGACGAGGCGTCTAGGACCAACGTAGGAACGCTCCACGGCTGCCTCTAGTTGTGGTGGTTAGTCAGGGTACTGCAATCTCATAGATTCCAACTGCTCTGGTGTATTGCCTTTTTTACCTGCACTCCTCAGCTACCGAAACATAACACTTTACTGTAAAATAATTATCATGTAATTCACATGGGGGCCATTTTTTTTACCATGGCTTATGACTTTCTATGTCTTCATCGCTGTAGGAGCAACTCTAGATCTGGTTGAAGGACAAGTGAGCCTAGACAAGTCTGAAGACTTCACAGAACTCGTGGAAGCGCACACATCCTGTTCATGTGAAAACACGGAATGCTCCTCTTAATCCGGCGTCCCGCCATCACCATCCTTTAATTCTCTGTATAATCTGTGCACCCCACAGAGACATGATTTTCATTTCAGGGTGACCCCCAAGAAGTAATCTAGACTTTGTAATGTATTTCTTCATTCCCAATAAAAGTTTGCATTAGAAAATATTTGACTTGTGGCTCCATTTTCTATCACAGATTTTCGTGAAGGATGACAATCATTCACAGTCATATACATAAGAGATGACTGGTTGGGGTAGCAAATCCAAGAATAGAGGGGAAGCACAGGAGAAATGTTGGAGACTGTTGCGGTAGGAGCTGACAAGAGGCGAGCAGAGAAGGAGGTCTCATGAGGACCGGAGATGATGGTAGCACTGATATAGGAGGCAGTGCGGCTGCTTCTGATATAGGGGGCATTATAGCCTGGGAATGATATTGTGGGCACTGTTGCTGGCACTAATAAATGGGCTCAATGTCAAGCAGTGGACTTAATAAATTAGGCGAATCTCTTGTTACGCCAGAAAATCATATCTACACTATCCATAGGCTGGCGGAGACCTGCACTATAATACACGCCACTTTCTGATGTAAATTATTGTAAATTTATTGGGCCATCGTGGTCCGCCACACACATTTTTAGAAGTGCCATGAACAGGGGAAAAATTAAAAAGTCCAAACTATGGTACAAATATGGCATTTGCTATATTTTGTGGCTTTTTAGAGTAATGATAAATTGCCCCATAGAGTCATTCTAGAATCAGTAATACAGGTGCATCGCAGGCTAAAGCCACGTTCACATGTCGACGTGATCCTCAGACCGGCCGCGGGTCTCCTGACCACAAACTTGACAGCTTCATAGCAGACATGAGACTGCGGAGTTTGGGTTGGAGACCTGCGGACAGTCCGTGCACCGCGGTCCGTACTCAGACCATGGATGTCAGATGTGAATGAAGCTTTAGTCCGTGTGGTGGGAGCAGTGTCTGCACAGGGGCCCACCGGAGGATTCCCCTGTTCTCCTATGGGCCAGTCCGAGCCTGGGTGGGAGAGTGAGATCGGGCAGCACCAGACGGCTATAATGTCCCATGGTAGAGCCGAACACCACACGGGAGACCATCACCAGATGCCTTTCTCTTCATCCTGTCTACTTCACTACCACGGCCCGGATTTGACAGAACACCGGGCTGATGAAGGCCAGAAAGCTTCTGCGTCCCTCTGTATGTGCTTAGCGTGGACATCGGGAGCCTTTTCTGTGGCACTCAGTGGAGGACAAGTCCTTACATCCCTACTAGCATGGCCGTCTCCCTCACACACCTTTCTTTACTGAGGAGACTGATTACCACCTCCGATTATACGGGCGCTGTCATCTCCTGATGTTATACCTCATACTGAACAGCTGCTCCCATACTATAAGGATTGTCCCGGAGTTATAGACACACTTGCATATTTTGAGACGTCTGGGAGACATTGAGGCAGATTTATCCGTCTTTGTTGCCCATAGTGACCAATCAGAGCGAAGTTTTCTATTCTCAAACTTCTGAGGTAAAATCAAAGCTGCTGTGGTAGGACGACTCGCTCGGCTCTCTTGGAGGCAGACTCAGGACACACGTTCTCTGGGTTGTCTTTCTGCTGGTTTATTATCAGCCATAAACTCATGCAGGTTTCGCAGGAAAAGTAAACATGACCCCTCTGGGTTAAACGGAAAAAACATAAAAAAAAAACAAACAATAACTCAGTCCATAGATGAGTGGGTTCCGCCCGCTCTCGGTAGCATAAAATGCACTGTTAAAGTCCTTGTGGAAAGCTCGGTAGCTTCTACTATACTGTCTGGAGACTTTCCTCTCCAGACCACACACTCCAGAAAAAAAAACAGGACTGAGCTTTTATAAATTGCTCAGCCACACCCTGAGGGGAGGTAACCCTACCAGCATATAACATGCTGGCAGATAAATGAAGTAGGTCTTAGTTCACACAGGAGAGCATCCTGTGTGACACATACCTCCCCTCACATATAAAACCAGTGACACTGTCACACTGCGCTCTGATTGGTTGCTATGGGCAATGAAGGCAGACTGCCTAAGAGACAGTTTGAGGTTTATCACTGTGGGAGGTTGGCATCATGTGTTATCCCCCAGACGGAGCCGAGCGACACCCTCTGCCCCTTCTCTTTGACCCGCTCTTCCACTTTCTGTCCCTCACTACCTGTTTGTTTGTCCATCTCTGTCCCTATCTGCTCCTCTGTTCCAGACTCTGTCCCTTCTCTCTGCCCCTGTTTGTCTTTCTGTGTCTCTCTCTGTGTGGAGCCCAGCTGTGCTTGGATTCCTAATCTCCAGAAGGGTGCACTGAAGGTAACCACCACTAGAGGTCCAACATTTACATTCACACACCTTCACCCATCCCTAGACCACCAGAGGGAGCTGTTTCGTTAGATATAAAAGGAGGGTGAAGTGAAGAGCAAGGGGTCTAGGCTGAGAGAGTGTTGTGAGCGCAGAGAGTGCAGTGTGTGCAGGCTGGCACACGGAGCAGAGCTCAAAGGAGAGTTCAGCTGTTAGCTGAGGAGTCTGAAGTCTGAAGCTTGTAGTCTAGTTCAACTGAGTGGAGGCTAGTAAAAGTGGAACGGAAGCCACTCCAGCCTAGTCAGAGCTGAGTCAAGTGAGTGCAGCTCAGTGAGAAAGCGTGCCGACGCTTAGAGAGCGGTGAAGAAGAAGAAGCAGCCCACCTACTGCCAGTGTGTGATCGTGTGAGGGCCCGAGTAGGACGAAAAGCGAGTGGAAAGCAAGTGAGGAACAGAGGAGCCTAAACAGCTCATTCCCATCATTACAACCGGACACCGGGTCCGAGCTTACTGGGATCTTCGCGACCCAGTAGGAGATACCAGAGTTCCTGCGGGACTACAAGTCGCAGGAGCTCTAAAGTGCTGATACGTAATTGGGTCAGGAAGACGGGAGTCTGGCAAGTACCGCCATCAGAGACTGTGTTCTTTCAAGAGAAGGCCCTACCACAAGGTCAGCCGGGCGTAGTGTGGTGACAAACTCAGGCCTAGTTTCACACAGGTCAGAGACTCATTTTAGGAGTAAGGAAGCCCTACACCTACTCAGTGGGAAGAACTGGATGTGCACCCTTCACCCTACAGCGCCCCGGGACGTGCCTGCAATAACAACAGTAAAGGTACAGAAAGAGACTTATGTGTGTGTGTCCATCTTATTACTCCTACCGTCGGATTCTCTTCCGTCCTGTACCCTTACATTCTATCTACCCTGAAGGACCCAGCCTTACCTGTGGAAGGCTTAACAACTTGCTGCCCAATACCAACCCTTCAGCGGACCTATACAGCAGCGCTGGTCACCCTGACCAGGCACCACAGGTGGCGTCACGAACATTTTACAAACCTTTATTCCCCTGTAAATATCCCCCTTTTTGAGGTGAGTCCCAGGGCCACGGACCGAGCTGCAGCTACCATGACATCCCCCATAGAAGTGGACGGGCTCGGTGCCGAGTACCCCACGGCCCTGGCGGGCGACTCATCTGCCTGTTCTCTCTGTCTGTCTCTGCCCCTCTATGTCCGTCTCTGCCCATCCTCTCTGCCTCCCTTTGCCCTTCTCTGTCCCTCTCTGTACAAGTCACTTCTTTGGAGCAGATCCTGATGGAAAATTCTCAAATCAGAAGGCTGCAGAATCTCTCCGAACCCTGATAGGACGGAACATGTGAGTGGCAGTTGGGTCTATAAGGGACATGAATAGGAAGAGTCTTTCAAGTTGTTTTTAAAATGATTTTTTTAGTGGACGGCACCAAATTCTCCACATAAAGCTCCGTCTGCTCATGGACTTTGCCTCCACGTTCGGCCCTTGTATTCTGTGCTGGGCGAGTGGTCACCGGCGCCGTCTCCCCTGAGTGTCGGAGGCTGCGTGGTGCTAAGGTTGGGCTCAGACGAGCGTTCCTAATGTCCCGGAGCGCGCAGACAGCACAGACTGATGTGACTGACGTGTAATCTCCAAACTTGATTCACAGGAATAAATCGGCAGCGTCCACAAGTCCCTTATGTTGTTTTAGGGATCAAACTCATGCGTTCAAATCTGTGGGTGCACAAAAAATCCGAATATTATACTGATCATTAGGCCTAATTCACACATTAGTGTTTTTGATCAGTATTTCATGAGCATTTCTATACACAAATCCAGGAGCGTCTCCAAAACACAGAGCGGGTGTCAGTATTTTTATTATTACGCTTTCCTCTGATTGGTCCTCTCCCGGTTTTGAATTACAAATACTGATGTAAAATACTGACCAAATACTGACCGTGTGAACAAGGCCTTTACGACGCAGCTAACGACCAGAGTGACCGGATCCTCCGCCGCCTGCTGGAGGTATTGTACTTAGCAGCACTGCGGGAGCCGGGGTTCCACAGCACGTAGCTCCCCGCCGTGCGACAGGTTTCCCGCTTGCTGCCGAAGATTTCCATTTGGAGTAGCTGCCACCGGCCGGGGCAGCTCCCCACGTGACTAGACACTTATCCCTAGCCGGACCATGGCTACACGTGTCCTTTAGACAAAGGAATCAGGAAATTGCTGACATTTTTATTGTGACTCATCATTTACCTTTGTGTGGTTTAATTTTTCCAAATCCTCCTTACAGTTATTAACCCTTTATTCTTTGCAGCGCACTTTTTGCAGGATTTATTACAGCATCATTGCTCATCACTGGTTCAATTGCTCTTACTAACCAGCTATTTTTCTGTATAGGGCCGATTGCAATATTCAGACAGCAATACTACACCAAGTGTTCATTCATTCTCCTTATTTTCTTGGACTAGTTGCAATATTGGATATACTAATTGATTGTGCTTTTTACCCATATTGTTGAGTATTACCAGTAAATCCCCCTTGTGCTTTTTGTATTTATCTGTTCAATATATCTATTCAACGTCCTATTTATGTGCACTGTCTTTATTATCCAGCAGTTACACGACTGTCAATGAGTAATGCTTAGCCTTCATATCTCAGCCTAACAGGCGCCACTCTCAGTATTAGGCCCGTCCCCGTCATAGTCTCTTTAAATACCTCTTAGGCTGGAGTCACACACAACGTCTAAAAATCGAACCGTTTTAGTCGGTCGATAATCGGATTAAAATTTCATGAACATTGCTGCGACTAGCATCCGATTTTTAGTAGTTGATGCGATTTTGTAGCATGTACGCTTAAGTTTCACATCCGATTACCCAGCGACTACCGTTTTTTAGTGGCATCATAGCAAAATGGACATTTAACGGTTTTGAGGCCTGCAAATCATTTGAATAATGAGCCAGAGCCATATTTAAGCGTGGTTGGACTGTTCTTACCCTCCCAAACGTTGCCGTGGAGTGTTTGGCTTCTTAGTGGTTCCTGTTGTGTTGCTGCAAAGTCAAAATTATGAGTGACAGACTAAGGTTTTGTTCTGTTTCTTGTTTATGCCTCTGACACGATTGTGGTAACGGGTTACTTTATTGTGTGCACGTTCTCTCAGCCACATTACATGAATGCTTCCTGTCTCATGCTCTTACCTACGAGTCCCTCCTCTCTATCCTCTGAATACATCCAGGTAGTGAGACCCCTAGAGGCGGCTCAGCATATAACATATTGCTGCATCCTTTGTCTTTTAACTGAAGAAATAACTAAGCTAATATAACTAACATACATGTGAACATTTCAATATTCAAGATATTGGTGACATAAACATAACTGGCAAGCATCATGCTATTAAGATACTTTAAAATACTTGGTTGTATATATAGTCCTTGAGGTGTGCTGGCTTTGTGATCATTCTGCCCGATCTAGTAACATACGATGCGTTACTGCCACTATTCGGTGGTTCTCTCGATTCGGACGTTACCGCATCTGGTATTGCCTGTCTCCGACCAGAATCTCCACTCTGAACCTGGGCCATCCCTGTAGCCTCTCTGCCTAGACTTGCTGTTTCCTCATCTTCGATATGATACTGTTCATATGACCATGTATCAGATCCTTCTTGCGTTTTCCTCAGATGTCTCCGATTTCTCCTTAGTTTTCTTCCCTCCTCTGTCACAATCTCGTAGGATCTAGGTCCTAGTTTCTGGAGCACCTTTGCTTTTCTCCATTGTTTGTCATATTTGCTCGGCTGCATCCTGATGTTGTCATTTTGTCTCAGTTCTGGTAGATCTTTTGCCGACTGATTATAATAGAACGCTTGTCTATCCTGATTTTTCTTTAGTTTTGACCTCATTCCCCTCACCAGATTTGGCTTCAGAAGACGACTAGCTGTTGGTTATGAGTGTCCTTGTGTAATGTATGTAGTACAGTTCATATAGCGTCTTGTGCTTGGGTGCGATGAACATACATGAGACACAGGTTTGATATAGAAAAGTCCTGTATTACTTCATACAAGTTGGCAGAAATAGTCACACAGTTTGCAGACACAGAAACAGGAGACACAGCAGGCCAGAGTAATCTAAGCTCAGCAATCACTCTCCAACACAGATTCAGGATCTTCTTCTCTGTTACCATAAGTCCATGCAAACGTGGATCTTTCAAAGAGCAGGGTTCCAGAGTCCACAAGTGTTCAGAGTTCCTCAGTAGGAATAGCTGGAGTACAAGGTCCAAGGCTTACAGGAGTCAAGTCACAGGTTCACTGCAGGCTAGATTCTGAAGCACTGATTGCTCAGCTGTGGCTGCTTAAGAAGCAAAGGAGAGAATCAGGGCGGGAACATGCAAGCTGGAAACTCCATTTTGACTGAGGGCAAGATAGCTGCAGCAAGACAGAAAGTAAAATGGCTGACGAACAAACTGAGTTTCAGGAATGTATACATAGAACCTTACACCTTGTCCGTTTACTCAGAAGCCTCTGTGCTGGGCTGCTGTCTAGACCTTGGGAAGGTGTGTTTCTGTGGTCCAGTATAGATAGATATACATCTGTCCCTGCCTGTTTCGCTCTCTTAATCAACTTCTTTGCTGTTTTCACCGCTGATTCCGCTTTGCCATTGCTTTGAGGATATCCAGGAGATGATGTATTGTGTTCAAATTCCCATAACTTGCTGAACTCCTTGAACTCTTCTGACCTAAATTGAGCGGCATTATCAGTAAAAACAATCTCTGGAATCCCATATCTGGCAAAATGAGCCTTGAGTTTTTTAATAACTGTTCTTGCTCTTGTATCCTTCAAATGGTCCACTTCCCAAAAATTAGAAAAATAGTCCACAGTTACCAGGTATTCTCTTTCCTCCAATGTGAACAAATCTATTCCTATTTTTGACCATGGTCTATTTGGAACGGCATGCGGTTGCAATGGCTCTTTCGGTTGTTTATCCCCGCCGGACGCACATATCTCACATTGTGCTATGTAACTTTTTATGTGATCATTCATACCCGGCCAATAAACTGATTCTCTTGCTCGCCGCAAACATCCTTCAATGCCCAAGTGGGACGAGTGTAATTTCTGTAGTATGTCTCTTCTCAGAGTCTCCGGTATCACTGCCCTTTCTCCCTTTATGATGATTCCTTGGTGTACTGACAGTTCATCTCGTATATGGAAGAATGGAGCAACTTCCTTTGGAGCATGCTGCTTATATTTTGGCCAGCCCTGCAGGATCACAGTTTTTAATATCTGTAGTGTTTTATCTTTTTCTGTGAAAGTCTGTATTTGTTTCAGTTTATCTTTAGATACTGCAAGATAATCACACATATTGATGTTGTCCATTTCTTGTCCTTTATCCTCTGAGTTGGGTAAGTACGCTCTGCTTAGAGTATCTGCAATCAACAAGTCTTTTCCTGGACAATATCTAATTTCATAATCATATTTTTGAAGTCGCAGAAGCATGCGCTGCAGTCTTTTTGGTGCATTTAGTAGTGGTTTTTTTGTAATGCTCTCCAACGGTTTGTGATCTGACTGTACTGTTACCTGTCGACCGTATGTGTACTGATGAAACCTTTCCATTCCAAACACCACAGCTAGTAACTCCTTTTCGATTTGGGCATATCCCTGCTCTGTCGGTGTTAGCGCTTTGCTTGCAAATGTGATTGGTTGCCGCTCTTGCATTAATGTGGCACCTAGGCCTTTTTCTGATGCATCACATTGGACTACCACCTCTAACTGTGGATCAAAATATTTTAAGGTTGCTGTGTCTGCAATGGCTGTCTTTACTGATTGGAAAGCCGTCTCCTGTGCTTCTGTCCATTCCCACAACACATCTTTGTGAGTTAGCTGTCTCATTGGCTCACACATGTCTGATAGATTCTTGCAAAACTTGGACAGATAATTCACCATGCCCAAAAATTGTTGTACTCCACACACATCTGTTGGGGTAGGCATCTCTTGTATCGCCTTCACCTTTCCCGGATCCACTTTCACTCCATTTGAGGTTAGCAGATGTCCTATATATGGCACTTCCGTCATTTTCAGTTTCAACTTTTCCAAGTTCAACTTTATCTTTTTTTCTCTACATCTATCTAAAAATCGTAGCATCCTTGTATCGTGATTCTTTATTGCAGATTGCATATCGTCACCTTCTCCCACTATTAATATATCATCTGCTATCGTCTTTACCCCTGGGAGTCCTTCCAAAGCTTGCATCAACTTCTGCTGAAATATTTCTGGAGCTGGTGTCAGTCCCATGGGCATTCTCAGCCATTTACGGCGACCAAATGGAGAAGAAAACGTTGTCAATAAACTGGATTCTTCATCCAGTTCCACATGCCAAAATCCATTTTTACTTCACAAACTGAAAATATTTTTGCCTTTGATAAATCTGGTAGCACATCCTCTATTGTAGGCATCGGATAGTGATTCCTTTTGAGAGCTTTGTTGAGTGGTTTGGGATCGATACAAATTCTTAGTTTTCCTGATGGTTTCTGCACTATGACCAAACTACTTATCCAGTCTGTGCTCTGATGGACGACTTCTATCATGCCTCGCTTTTCTAAATCCTGTAGTTCTTCTTTCATTGGCTGAAGTAGCGCTACAGGCACTTTTCTTGTCGGTAATCTGGTAGGTTGTACTGTGTTATCAATTTCCAGTTTGTGTTTTCCTTCAAAACATCCATCACCCTCAAATACATCCGCATACTGTGTTTTTATAATCTGTAAATCTAGATTGCTGTCTGCTTTTGGGATATCCTTCATACTCTGTTTGACTTCCACAGACATAATGTTATGGAATTGTACCTTTATTAAGTCCATTGCCTGAACTGCTTTTATACCTAGTAACGGTATGTGGTCACCACCCTGCAGCACTGTAAATTGGGCTCTATAACTCTTTCTGTTGCATGGGTTACTAACCTTCAGTTTGCATGTCCCAAGAGGTTTCAGTATCGTTTTGTTGTACATCATAAGTACCTTATCAGTAGGTTCAATGGACACCTGTTCATTTAGTAGATCCTCCGGTATGACATTGCAACTTGCTCCACAGTCCAACTGAAATCTAATGGGTTTGTCATTTAATAAAAGAGTTGCAAACAGTTGTCTTGTATCTTTGGGTTCTGGCTGTCTGACTGTATTGACATTCTCTGTTGCAGACTGTAGCTGTATCCATGTAATATCTTCTGCACTGTCATTGTTATTGTCCTGTGTCACACTGTGAATTTCTCTGTGCTTTTTAAAGGGCTTAAGTCTGCAGAGAGCTGCAAAATGATTCATCTTACCACAGGTCCTGCAGCTTTGTCCATATGCTGGACACTTCTCTTTGTCTCTCTCATGTCTTCTGCCACAGTATCTGCATTGGACTGTTCTCGCTGGGTGCTCTGCTTTTCCTCTCATGGTTACTGCATGTAATGGCTACTCAGTGGTGTCTGCCATCATCTTCAGGCTGTCTCTTGTTAGCTCTGCTTATTTGCATGCATTTCTCTAGGGTTAACTCCCCCTCTCTCAGCAGTCTCTCTCTTAGCTGTGGCTCTCTGATGCCGCACACTATTCTATCTCTGATAAGAGAATCTCTGATCTCTCCAAAGCTGCATGTTGCTGCCAGTCTTTTCAGTTCAGTCACATATGCGTCTATATTCTCTCCCATCTCCTGATTTCTGGTGAAAAACTTAAATCTTTCCACTGTCTCATTCTTCTTGGGGTCACAGTGCTTATCAAATGCCTGTACAATGTCTGCCAGACTGTCTGTACCGTCCTGGATCAGGGTCTGAGCAAGTTCTCTGCCTTTTTCTCCAATCAGATAGTAGAAGAGCTTCACCTTACGCTTCTGATCATTGGTGTCTACTGTAAGATCCACATACAGAGTAAACTCCTCCTTCCAATGTCTCCAGGTCTGCGATAGATTTGAGGACATGATGTCTAGTCTCTGAGGAGGTTTTAATGCGCTCTCCATAATGCTGTACTGTGGGCACTGTACTTACAGTTGAGCTTTGTACCACAAGCTGCCTGGATTGTCTGTACACTTGTTCTTTATAGGTTCAGCCCTGCTGCCACCATGTTCTGTTTCTTGTTTATGCCTCTGACATGATTGTGGTAACGGGTTACTTTTATTGTGTGCAGGTTCTCTCAGCCACATTACATGAATGCTTCCTGTCTGCTGCTCTTACCAACGAGTCCCTCCTCTCTATCCTCTGAATACATCCAGGTAGTGAGACCCCTAGAGGCGGCTCAGCATATAACATATTGCTACAGGTTTAATAGAACTGAGCGTGTGCTGTACTATTGGCTGATATCCAGAACTTTTGGGGAACCATACCCTGTAGTTGTTTCGCACAGAATACGCAGAAGGATGTGGGTGCGTCCCCTTGTGATGCGAAGGATCAGCAAAGGCCATTTTGAGCGCCTGTATTCCACATTGCGTAGGAATCCAGACAAGTTTTTTGCCTATTGTCGCATGAGTGTTGCCACCTTTGATATATTTTGCTTGACATATTGCGCCCTGGAATCACCTTTCAGAACACCAGCATGCGTCCTTCAATTTGTGCTGAGGAAAGGCTTCTTCTAACATTAAGGTATGTGTGTCAACGATATGTTGATGATGTTTTGCATAATGTAACAACTTTCACATTCTTCTTACTTTGTAAATCTTAACATACTGTACCCCATGTCATTATAAAATGTTTAAGTTTGCCCTATATGCTTGTGTGTAGCAGTCATAATGGTTTGTAAGTCATTACATTAAGTGAATGGGTGAGTAATCAAATGTCCACTGTTTACATTTGGTTAATGCAGTGTTTTTGTATTTTTTGTCTGATGTGTACATGTTTGTTGTTGTTTGTGTATTGCAGGTTCCTTTCCACTGGTCTCTCATACGCTGCTCTGCATTTAGAGTTTTTGCTAGGGAAATCCACCATTTCCAGAATAGTCAGCTCTACTTGTGGACAAATTTGGTCCAGACTAAATAAAGAGGTGATGCCAGAGCCCAAAATGGAAGATTGCTTGAGAATTGCACGTGGATTTCAAGAAAGCAGTAATTTTCCACACTGTATTGGAGCCCTGGACGGGAAGCACATACGTGTGCGTAAGCCGCCGAACTCAGGGACCCAATTCTACAATTATAAGCAATATTTTTCTATAGTTTTGTTGGGCTTGGTCGACAGTAACTACCGCTTCATAATTGTAGACATTGGGGCCTATGGAAGGACTGGAGACTCCAGAGTCTTCAATTCTTCCATTATGGGTCGGAGGCTACGCAATAACCAATTGGACTTACCACCAGCATGTCAACTTCCACAGTCAAATGTGGATGCAGTGCCATATGTTGTAGTAGCGGATGAGGCCTTCCAATTAACTCGTCATGTTATGAGGCCATATCCTCGGCGCAATCTGAACCATGGCGACGCATATTTAATTATTGCTTGCTCGTGCACGACGCCTGGTGGAGTGCACATTTGGTATTCTTACAGCCAAATGGCGTGTCCTACAATCAGCCATTCAGCTAAGTGATTCAAATGTTAATCTTGTAGTGCAAGCATGTGTGGTACTACATAATTTTACAAGAATGCATGAATGCTCATCAGCTGATATGCCTGACCTTCAGTCTGATAATATGACGAGGCCTATGAGACCAGTCATCCATCCTCGTCGTCCCCCTTCTGGACTCAAAGTCCGTGACTTATTGACCAATTATTTTGTTTCTCCTGCTGGTGCTATTCCTTGGCAAGATGAGGCCATAGCTATGTAGTGTGTTTTATGTTATCTGATACCATAAACTTACTTTACATTCATCAATTAATGGAAGACTGTAATTATTTTATGTACACTTTTTCATACTTAACACAGGTCAGAACATATAAGAAGAATCACAGACAACCAATGGCACTTCACTAATTTTACTCATTAGTGTATTTAGTTTGAAAGTCTTTTAGAGGCTGATATATTTAGAAAACAGGACCAACATGTCCAAACATAAATAAAAAATATGTATAACATTCTGAATATGCAAAAATAAATATATATAACTTCCATACAACAAAAAATACTTTCAGCTACAATTGATGGTAGCTTGGTGGTGGTGGTGGTGGTGATGGAGGGCAGGTTGTGTATTTGGCCTTCCACTATCTGCAACCTGTGATTGAGCCTGAGCTGCTGCAGAAACTAACGTAGCAGCTGGGTTACTGGCTGCATCATGAAGGCCTTGTGGGTAGGGGTACATAGGGAATTGATGCTCATAGTCATATTGATATGACTGAGCACTAGCAGAGTGACCCCCAATATGCCCATGTCTAACATATCCATGTTGTGGCCAGCCAACAACATTGGGTATGTTAGAGTGGGCATATTGTGCATGGCCACTCTGTCCCATGGCTTGGAGCTGGGTAGCTCCAAAGAAAGAAGAGCTGCAGTAGGATGAGGAGGAGGAGGAGTTGGGTTCTGTTGGACACAAGGAGGAGGTGGAGGAGGAGGATGATGATGAGGAGGAGGAGGATCAGAGGCAGAAGCAGATTGTGATGGATTTGGTCCAAACAACCTTAACACATTTTCTGGAACAACCACCCATCTATGAAGATAATTTAGTAGGTTGGTTGGATCATTAGGCGGTGTTCCAGCATCCAAAACAATCTGCAGTCCGCTTCTGATCCGCAGTCTGTGCTGTCTTGGAATAGCCCGGAGGTAACGGGCCAGACTGTGGCAAAATCCCTCCTCCCCATCATCATTAGCTACACTGGACAAATAGTCCAGAACTCCTCGGTCCACCTGCCTCCTTGTCACAGAACCCACTCCTTCTCGTCGCCGCCTACCTCACCTTGTGCGTTGGGAATGAGGAGGAGACACATCCTGACCCCTATTAGGGCTGCTGCTGTGAGGTAGGTCCTCATGTTCCGGCTGCTGGCTTTGTGAATCCTCAGCTCGTGCAGCTGCTGTTGGTGCTGCTTGGGTGGACCCACATGCTGCAGAGGAAGGGCCTGCCTCCTGTGCCCATCACCAACGGGGTCGATAAGCACTTCGATCAGACCCCGTCTCCTCTCAGTTAGGTTTGACTCCGTCCTAGAAATGAAATAATTTTTGACAATTAAAACCCAGAAAATTGACAAAGTTTGACATGAAAGTGTTTGAACACACATGCACTTACGGCCGCACATCCATCACTGGCGCAAGGAAGTTAAGTCTATCAAAATAGAGGTACTTCCTCTTCTTAGAGGCTGAAGCCCCACTCTCGATCCCTAATCTGCCTCTCCCTCCGGTAGCAGTCCCGACAGCTGCGCCATCGCCTTGTCACATCAGTCACTACAAATGTAAGAACACCATAACGGTTATAATGACTGATATCTATTTATTCATCAAAAAATTACATTATGCAACAATGAACATTTAAATAGTGGTCATGTGTGATGTGATTTACAATATTAAAACACATAAACATACAACCAGAAGTATAGATGTTAGAAGCTGTAACATACATTTCAAAAATGCTTGGCCCTTAACAAAACGCCTCAATCATTTAGCATTTTAGTTCCTACAAACTACATCTGAGGTGAAGGGGAGTACAAAATGTTATAGTGAATAAATGACAAAGCATCGATGATATGTTACAAGACATGGATATTGTTTGTGAACACACACATCAATGTGTTGTTATAAATAGGCAGAGTTTGATAATGCTGCTTTTTCAATATCATGTAAACACATAAGCATACATTATTATTTTCTTAATAACATTTTTTTACAAAAAAAAAACCCGTTACATGTGGTACTTACTAAGTCGCTCTTGGTCCTCCCTGGATCTCTGATGATAGTCTGGAAAAATGTGTTCACATATCGTTTTCCATCCCAGCCTCTTTGTGCGTCTGATTGCTGTAATTGGGATCGCGCTGGTCCCACAATTCAGGCCTCTCCTGCACCAATACGATGAGGAGTTCCACATTGATGAGGTAGATGCCATGTTTCTGGAGTCCGTGTAGACGTTCTTCCTGTTTTTTTTTTAAGATGCGCTTAGCTAATTAGCATGTAAAGGCTTCCTGAGAATTTGAAAGCAGTTTCCTGTCACCTGGAAAAGTTGTGCGATTTCATCGCAACTCACACGTGCGGTCCGTTTGTAATCCCACTTTTCATCGCACCCATAGACTTGCATTGGCGATAGTCGACCCACAATCGGTGACAGTGGCAGCATGCTGCGATTGCACTCGCACGTTTAAATCGGACCACAAAAAATCTGATGCTGGGAGCTGCTCCATAGATTAAATAGGGTCGACTGCAAAGCGATATTTCATCGCTTTCTAGTGGTACGATTTAGTCGCCAGTGTGACTCCAGCCTTATTGTTACACTGGTCCTACACGGGTCACCGGTATTTCCCTCTAGGCTGCAAGTCCTAGATATAGAAGTCACTTGGTGCACCGTGTGCGCTGCACACTTGCCGTCTTCGCACAGCAAGCCCTTGCCCACACCCTGTACTGTACGTCTACGCTGGCAGTAACGGCCCACAAGACCGGTCGTCTGGTAGATCCAGATCGTCTCCCGAAACTGGTTCAGATCTGATCACAGTGTTTTACTGGCGCTGCTTACGGTCTTCTACTGGCGCTGGTGACGAATCTTCTACTAGCGCTGGTCACGGATCTTTTACTAGGGCTGGTGACGGTTCTACTGACGCTGGTGACAGATCTTCTAGTGGCGCTGGTCACAGATTTTCTACTGGCGCTGGTGACGGATCTTCTACTAGCGCTTGGTCACAGATCTTTTACTAGGGCTGGTGACGGATCTTCACTGACGCTGGTGACAGATCTTCTGCTGGGGCGAGTAACGGATCTTCTACTGGCGCTGGTGACGGATCTTCTACTGGCGCTGGTGACGGATCTTCTATTGTGGCTGGTCACAGACGTTTCTCACAGCTCAGACCTTCTCCGTCTTCTAACTTATCCTATCAAAAAATAGAGGACTCTATTTAAAATGATAATACAAAAATCTTTATTACATACAATAACAATTCTTTTAAAAAAGGGTTATAAGGTAGCACATAAAAGGACAACACATGGTACACTCTGCAAAGAAGTGGCAGAAGTACATTCCACAAAGAATATCATTTTATTATGTTATATAGACAGTGGTTTCTTTCTGGTGGTCATATATTATGTCTTCAAATAGATCATACACATAGACATTCAGAAAATATCCTTAAAGCAAAATTCATAACAAAATTTCATAATGGAAAATATTCTTTATTTATAGGATCATCAAGCTGCCTGAGCAGAATTTAAAAGGGCCCCTTAGAAGAAAAAAGAAAGGGGAAGTTTTATATCCCAACTCATAGACCCCATGTACATGAATCAGTTATGCTCAGATATGCTTTTAGTATTCATACATGACTAGTAAATCCCCATCTAGTGGTAGTCTCTCTCGTAGTCTCTTTAAACACCTCTTATTGTTACACTGGTCTTAACACGGTCACCGGTATTTCCCATTAGATTGCAAGTCCTAGATATATGAGTCACTTGGTACACAGTGTGCTCCTTGAAACACGGCCCTGGCCCACACCCTGTACCGTACGTCTGCACTGGAAGTAACGCCCTACAGGAACGGTCCTCTGCTATAACCGATCGTCTCCCAAGGTTGGTTCGGATCTGGTTACAGTCTTATACTGCAGTGTTCCCCAACCTTTTTTGCACTAGGGACCGGCTTCAAGAAAGACCATTCTTCCATGGCCCGGCAGGGCGGGGATGGAGGTGTGGCAGGGGTGGGCTTTGGTCATAAGGGGGGGGCTATGGATGGGGTTGTAGTTTAGTAGTAGTGCATACTCATCATTTAATTATAACATTTATAATGTGAATGTGACTCCCTTGTATGCATGGCTCCGCTCCCACCCTTGTTTATATGGCTCCGCTCCCACCCTTGTATACAAGGCTCCGCTCCCACCCTTGTATACAAGGCTCCGCTCCCACCCTTGTATGTATGGCTCCGCTCCCACCCTTGCATACAAGGCTCCGCTCCCACCAATGTATACAAGGCTCCGCTCCCACCCTTGTATACATGGCTCTGCTCCCACCCTTGTATGTATGGCTCCGCTCCCACCCTTGTATGTATGGCTCTGCTCCCACCCTTGTATACAAGGCTCCGCTCCCACCCTTATATGTATGGCTCCGCTCCCACCCTTGTATACAAGGCTCCGCTCCCACCCTTGTATACAAGGCTCCACTCCCACCAATGTATGTATGGCTCCGCTCCCACCCTTGTATACAAGGCTCCGCTCCCACCAATGTATACAAGGCTCCGCTCCCACCCTTATATGTATGGCTCCGCTCCCACCCTTGCATACAAGGCTCCGCTCCCACCAATGTATACAAGGCTCCGCTCCCACCCTTGTATGTATGGCTCTGCTCCCACCCTTGTATACAAGGCTCCGCTCCCACCCTTATATGTATGGCTCCGCTCCCACCCTTGTATACAAGGCTCCGCTCCCACCCTTGTATACAAGGCTCCGCTCCCACCAATGTATGTATGGCTCCGCTCCCACCCTTGTATACAAGGCTCCGCTCCCACCCTTGTATGTATGGCTCCGCTCCCACCCTTGTATACAAGGCTCCGCTCCCACCCTTGTATACAAGGCTCCGCTCCCACCCTTGTATGTATGGCTCCGCTCCCACCCTTGTATACAAGGCTCCGCTCCCACCCTTGTATACAAGGCTCCGCTCCTGTAACGATCCTGTCAGCGCCAGCGAACTGCCACGGCTGAGCAGGGTGACTCACCCACACTGTGGAAGGGCCCGGAGTCAGATGCCGCAGGGGACACTCAGGCAGACGGGATCAGAGCAGCATGGTGAGAGTAGCAGTAAGCAAAAGGACCTGCGATCATGTGACCACAGGGGGCGGGGCTTAGCGTTCTGCTACTAGAGATGAGTGCAGGACTCTACAGGGACCCTGGATTAGTGAATAGGGAAACTCAGGTCAGACAAACGGGGGTCATACACGGAGAGGACGGCGCAGTACAGAAGGGGCGAGCAGAGAATAGTCAGAACATAAGCCAGGAGTCATACACGAGATAGCAATGCAGTACAGGAGGGATAAGCAGAGAATTGTCAGGACAAAGGCCAGGGGTCATACACAAGATAACAACGCAGTACAGGAGGGGTAAACAGAGAATTGTCAGTGTATCGACCCGCCACCACAATTGTGGATTACCAGGGCAATGGGGTACTCAGAGCCGAGCCCATGGAAGTCTATGGGGTTTGTCACAGGTAGCTGTGGCTCGGTCTGTGGCCCGGGCGGTCTGGCGTATGTTGGGGATATATTTACAGGGGATTGATTTATGTACAGTTCGTGACGCCACCTGTAGTATTCTGGTAATTAGTACCAGCGCTGCTGTAGATCTCTGAGGGGATGGTGAGGCAGCTAGATGTCGGGTCCCCTACAGGTGGGACTGGTCCCTCAAAGTCTATGTGAGTTGTGAAGTCGAGTGCAGATAAAGAACACAGTCTCACACGGTCAGCGTCTTTCCATACCTTTACTTGCAAGATGATAAGGCAGGTCCCAGGGAGGCTGATCCAAGGAGAGTGTATCTTGAGACGGCAGCTGGACAAGTTAGGGGCCTCCTTTAACTCCAATGAAACGAGTACAACCAGCCTGAAGCGTAGTTCCCTCAAATCTCCAGCTAATCTTTAGCTGTACCTGCCCAGTCAGCTTAGTGTTAGGGGCCTTCCTGTGAAGGAGCTGAATTCTTATTTTGTCCTGCAGAACTTCAAAGTCTTCACTCCCCTGACCCCAGTTACGTACTGACTATAAGGGGCTTGTCTGCCGCGACCTAGGGTCCGGTAGATTCCTGGTTTTCCTATCACCGTGCCTGAAACAACAGTGACCCTTCGGTCCCCAGTGACCGGTAGCAATGTGCTGGACTTCTGCAATCCTGTAGCACTAATCCTATAAATCCACTTGCCTTTCGCCTTGTCCACGCTGGTAACATAAGCACTCAAAACTAGCCAAGGGTCGAGCAGTCACTTCTTTCCTTTTCCTTCCAATGAAGTTAGCCACAGATGCTCAGTTATCACAGGCAGGAGCACGTCTCTGAACCTGATACCGTCCTTTAGACAGGGATGCTGAAGACTTTCCGTGCTAATACTTCTTCTTTCCTCAGTGTGTGTTGAGAAGGTGATACAGCTCTGACTAGACTAAGGTGTATTCCAAACACCTATACCAGACTCCACGATATGAACTGGTGATAAAGCAGGCTAGACTCTTTCCTCCCTCCAAACGTCTTCTCACACAGAAGTCTAGACTCTACTCCACACGTCCTCACTGTCCAAAGACAGGAACTAGACTAATCACTCTAACACCTACTACCTTGACCACTCCCTCTAGAGTATACTCCACTACCCTAGGGGTGTGTCTAGTGTGTGTCGAGTGAATGGATATTTAGCATTAAACTGCCGTCTCGCCATACACTCTCCAGGGTACTGCGTGTGCCTACCACCAGGGCTACACATTCCCCCATGGTAAACGACAGCACTCCCGGGCTGTAAAATACAAAAGACATTTTGTTTATGCAATAAACATTGAACAATAACATCTTCCCATCCGGGAGGTAGGAATATCTTGAACGTTACAAACATTATAGTAAATACAAATATTATCAAATAGCATTCAGTAAATAAATATACAATATACTTGTGAAGGACCCGCACCAAACCTTCAACGTGGGTCCTGGGTGGGCTGCAGGACGTCCGATTGCAGACCTCACTCAGTGCCACACCATACGGGTTTTGTTTTTCAGAGGTAGTTATGGATGGTTTTTGTAAAACCAAGATAGGGCACCGAAGCGCAACTATGTACAAGAAAGTTCTGGGTTAGCATAGTCCTTAACCTCAAAAGTCCATTTGTAAAGAAAGACATATTATATTAAATCGCATTATAAAAGTGCAACTGTTTATCATTTATCATCTATCATTTACCCAGCCGGGCATTCTATAATTAGAAATACATATTCACTATATATAACCTGTGCAAACTTTTTCAAAACATTTTAAACTTTTTGCTTTTTACTTTTGGTAGATCCGATAGGGATCTCACCACATTTCTTACTATCTATTCATCTTCTAATAATACACCTTCCACTACATCTTTCACCCCGGGGGCTGGAATGATGCAATGAGCCCTAGATCCCAAGACCAGCAAATCATGTGCTGCGATCAGGGTCTGGGTCGCGACAGTTCTGGTGCGAACCTCTAGGGGCGCAACAGGTATACTCTCTCCGCGTGACACCGATTGCGTCTCCATCACAGTCAACGATATAGACCGCGTCAGGGTTTGCGATCTAGACTGGGTCGCATGTTGCGATGTGGAGGTGGCTTTAACTTGCGATGAACTCTGGGTCGCTTGTTGCGATGACTTTGCAGGGGGCGATGCTGGGGCACGGCCGGATGCTGCTTGAACTGGGACCGGGGACGCTGCGGTAATGGTGACGGTACCTGCGTCTGGGACGGGGTCGCGGACGATGGTGACATTCAGGGCATACCACCCCTTCATTCCCCAATGCCGCGTATATGTGACTATATCTCCGTTTGCTAAGTCCCTCCCGGGATGACCTTGCGGCAGGTGGGATTCTACGTCACGCCTGCTGACAAAGACCGCTGGGTAGAGGCCCGGTTCACGGATAAAGCCCCAGCCCTTCCGGAGCTGGAACTCAGTCACACACCCCTGCCGCCGCGGTTCCCGTAAGGTACCTTTGTCGCGACGGACAGTCTCCTTGTCAGCAATCAGCTCGGCATATTGTCGCTGGCGGTTCCTCTGAGTTTCCCGCTCCTCCTCCTGCTGACGCCTCTTCTTCTCCTCACGACTCCGCCATTCTTGTTCCCACTGGGCGGTGTAGGCGACGTCATCCAGGCGCGCCATTTCGTCCCAGTCCACATCTGGTAGTGACGGACAGGACCCCTCCGGTGTCCCTGCCGGGACCGATAATCTGCTGCGGCCTCTTGGCCGGGCGGGCGTTCCGGGATTGGCTGTACCTCCTCAACCTCCTCCGCCTCCACCGCTTCACCAGTGGGATCGGGAACGGTACTTTCGGGGGCAGCCTCCGGTTGCTCCTTCGCCTTGGGCAGCAGACTCTTCGGTATTTGGAATCGTGGGGGTTCATTGAGGGGAGAGGACGCCGTGTTTGTTAGTTGCCACTTCAGCAGGTTACATCGGCGTCTCTCAATCTCCTCCAGTCCAGGTTGGAACATCTTCTTTAGGCGTGCGTTCTCCTCCTGGATCTCTAGCAACGCCTGTTGCAGGTGCAGGATCGCATAAGACTCCGATGCCGATGGCAGCTTGGCGGGGGCACGGGGCTTGCCTTCCTCCGCTGCTCCGCTCGGCTGCTCACGTCCTGCCTCCATCATGTTCCAGAAGATTCTTTCTTCTTCCTGCGGAGACATCCGGTCTCTTCCGTGGAGGTGGGGTTTGCGTCTCCTCCTCCTCGCAGGGAAGGTGAAGAGGAGGCGGACCTCCTTTGCTGTAGGGCAGGACCGCATGTTGTAATAGCACTTTGAGAGGGCAGGCATTTTCTTCGCGCCACAGGGGGGTAGACGCCCACGAAGGTACGCCCACCTTCTTCTCCAGCGCCTGAGGGCGCGAATATGGCGACAAAAATGGCGATTTTGGCGCCAAAAGTGCAAACAGTCCTTTTTCACAAAAACAGTTCCTTAGGCACACAGGGCTCGCAATTTCGCGAGTTTCGTATCCTGTTCGTGACGCCAAGTTTGTATCGACCCGCCACCACAATTGTGGATTACCAGGGCAATGGGGTACTCAGAGCCGAGCCCATGGAAGTCTATGGGGTTTGTCACAGGTAGCTGTGGCTCGGTCTGTGGCCCGGGCGGTCTGGCGTATGTTGGGGATATATTTACAGGGGATTGATTTATGTACAGTTCGTGACGCCACCTGTAGTATTCTGGTAATTAGTACCAGCGCTGCTGTAGATCTCTGAGGGGATGGTGAGGCAGCTAGATGTCGGGTCCCCTACAGGTGGGACTGGTCCCTCAAAGTCTATGTGAGTTGTGAAGTCGAGTGCAGATAAAGAACACAGTCTCACACGGTCAGCGTCTTTCCATACCTTTACTTGCAAGATGATAAGGCAGGTCCCAGGGAGGCTGATCCAAGGAGAGTGTATCTTGAGACGGCAGCTGGACAAGTTAGGGGCCTCCTTTAACTCCAATGAAACGAGTACAACCAGCCTGAAGCGTAGTTCCCTCAAATCTCCAGCTAATCTTTAGCTGTACCTGCCCAGTCAGCTTAGTGTTAGGGGCCTTCCTGTGAAGGAGCTGAATTCTTATTTTGTCCTGCAGAACTTCAAAGTCTTCACTCCCCCTGACCCCAGTTACGTACTGACTATAAGGGGCTTGTCTGCCGCGACCTAGGGTCCGGTAGATTCCTGGTTTTCCTATCACCGTGCCTGAAACAACAGTGACCCTTCGGTCCCCAGTGACCGGTAGCAATGTGCTGGACTTCTGCAATCCTGTAGCACTAATCCTATAAATCCACTTGCCTTTCGCCTTGTCCACGCTGGTAACATAAGCACTCAAAACTAGCCAAGGGTCGAGCAGTCACTTCTTTCCTTTTCCTTCCAATGAAGTTAGCCACAGATGCTCAGTTATCACAGGCAGGAGCACGTCTCTGAACCTGATACCGTCCTTTAGACAGGGATGCTGAAGACTTTCCGTGCTAATACTTCTTCTTTCCTCAGTGTGTGTTGAGAAGGTGATACAGCTCTGACTAGACTAAGGTGTATTCCAAACACCTATACCAGACTCCACGATATGAACTGGTGATAAAGCAGGCTAGACTCTTTCCTCCCTCCAAACGTCTTCTCACACAGAAGTCTAGACTCTACTCCACACGTCCTCACTGTCCAAAGACAGGAACTAGACTAATCACTCTAACACCTACTACCTTGACCACTCCCTCTAGAGTATACTCCACTACCCTAGGGGTGTGTCTAGTGTGTGTCGAGTGAATGGATATTTAGCATTAAACTGCCGTCTCGCCATACACTCTCCAGGGTACTGCATGTGCCTACCACCAGGGCTACACATTAGGACAAAGGCAAGGGGTCATACACGAGATAGCAACGCAGTACAGGAGGGGCAGGCAGAACTCGTAACGGGAACAGAACCAAGTCAAAACCAAGCAAGCATAAAGAATCACAAGCACAAAGCACAAGGTCACACACACTCGGCCAAGGGTCAAAGTATAAGCGACAAGGAATGGCCCCACAATGAGGCTATAAGAAGCCTCCCAGAATCCCAGAGTGAGGCCATCCAAATTAACCCTTAACCTACCTTTTCCAACAAACTCAGCAAACCATGACAGCTCCCACCCTTGTATACATAGCTCCACTCCCACCCTTGTATGCATCTGCTCCCACCCTTGTATGCATTGCTCTGTCCGCTCCCACCCTTGTATGCATGGCTCCGTCCGCTCCCACCCTTGTATGCATGGCTCCATCCCCTCCCACCCTTGTATGCATGGCTCCGTCCGCTCCCACCCTTGTATGCATGGCTCCGCTGACACCCTTGTATACAAGGCTCCGTTCCCACCCTTGTATGCATGGCTCCACTCCCACCCTTGTATGCATGGCTCCGCTCCCTCCCTTGTATGCATGGCTCCGCTCCCACCCTTGTATGCATGGCTCCGCTCCCTCCCTTGTATGCATGGCTCCGCTCCCTCCCTTGTATGCATGGCTCCGCTCCCTTCCTTGTATGCATGGCTCCGCTGACACCCTTGTATACAAGGCTCCGTTCCCACCCTTGTATGCATGGCTCCGCTCCCACCCTTGTATGCATGGCTCCGCTCCCTCCCTTGTATGCATGGCTCCGCTCCCACACTTGTATGCATGGCTCCGCTCCCTCCCTTGTATGCATGGCTCCGCTCCCTCCCTTGTATGCATGGCTGGGCTCCCCCGTCCTCCCCCATACTTAGTCTCACACAGTCGCTGAACTTCCCTGCATCCCTGTCGGCCGTGGCAGCTTCCTCCTGTGCAGTGAGGTCATGTAGTACTGCTCATTAAGGTCATGAATATGGATGCCACGCCTATGGGAGTGGCGTCGCGTCCATATTCATGACCTTAATGAGTGGTACTACGTCACCGCTCAGCACTGGATGAAGCTGCCGCGGCCGACAGAGATGCAGGAACTGAGGGTGAATATCGAGTCTTCTGGAAGCCGGCGGCTGTAGCTGTCACTACAGTGCTACAGCCGCCGGCTCCATGTGTGTCCAGCATTCTGTGCCGTGGCTCCGCGGCCCGGCAACAGAACTGCAACGGCCCGCTCCTGGGCCGCGGACCGGCGGTTGGGGACTCCTGTTCTATTGGCACTGTTTACGGTCTTCTACTGGCACTAGTTACGGATCTTCCTCACAGCTCAGGCCTTCTCCATCTTCTGACAGCTCTTGGGCCCTTCTGTGGCGATGGTGGCTGTAAGCCCACACACCTCCTGCCTGGTACAGGTTCTGGCAACAACTCCCCTTTCTCAGTCCTGTCAGGCCTTTTATAATTAGCCACTGAAACAAAGGTATCACCTGAACTGGTGTCATCTTCAACCCCTTCCCCGGGAACATGTACTTCCACTCTTGGGGTTCCTACTATAATTATTTTTTTCACTTTCACCTTTGACCAGCAGATGGCAGTGTTCAGTAGAACTTACTTGGGCATCAGCTGTACTCGTCTTCTGTCCTGTCCACCTCCTTACAGCCACATGGATGGAATATGGCTGAGAGTCGATTTTTATTTCTGCATTAAAATCTGATGATATTTCATACACTTGTCTGCACCTGGCCTAATAAGACGACGCACTGCTGGGTCCATATTACACCGGGTCTTCCATACTTTACTTACTATACAAAAAGAGCAGAAACAAAACCAGACAGGATGGTAAGTCTGGGGAGACTGCTGTTCTCTCAGGACAGGGAAACAAAAGAAGAAATGGAGTTTACTTTTATTTATTTTATTTTCTGGTTATTCAAGAAATTGAACAAACAGCTGACAAATACTGAAACCAGAAAATACACTGACATCTGTGCTGCCGGAAAACACAAGGATAATACTTAGGACAAGCAGAAACAATCAGGGGTCAAATAGTACAAAGTGCTTCTTTAATGAAGCAGTCCTCCTCCTCCTCTTCCTCCTCCTCATCCTCCCATCAAAGTTTTTTATCCTCTTAAATATATTGCAGTCATCATATTATATAGCACTGTGTACTTTCAATTACTCGTTTTTTTCTTTCTACCCAGTTAATTCTTCTCTTTTTCATTAAATCTATGATCCTTCTAAGCTCTATGCAGAAACAGGAGGTTAATTTTCCCTGTATGAGTCATAAGTCACTTCAAAAGTCCTGGCAGGGTGAGGAGGGAGCAGCTGGGTCTGGAGGGGAAGACGGCAATGTTTCTACATAAAGCAGCGAAAAGAGAAGAATTATCTGGGCAGAAAGGCAAAATGAGAAATTGTAAGTACACAGTGCTATATAATATGATGACTGCAATATATAAGATGAAAAAACTGATAGGAAGAGGAGAAGAATGAGAAGAAGCAGGATGAGGAGTACTACTTTAGAAAATGGAGAAAAACAAAGAAGTGAAATACAAGTTTTAATTCCCCTGCAATAAATGAAAAACTTGCAGAAATCTTACATATTCAACGTACAATGAGGCTGATGGTAACATGTGATACAGAAAATGCTGTTTATTTGCTATAATGTGGGTTCTCGGATGTCAGAGGAGGATTACTGAACATATCAATTATGGAGAAGAAGGCCTAATGTCACACAATGGACCCGCACATCGTAAGGAAAAGCATAACGCGAATCTGAAAGGGATGAGTGCGGAAGGCGTCTGCTGCACAGAAGAAATAAAAGAACTTCTGCAGAAGGAGATGATCTACGAGCGCAAAACATCAGCACCAGAAGCAGCGGTGCCGATGATATGTGGGGGAAACGGCAGCGCAATGAGTGCGATACACCAGATAATGTAAAAACCTTTACCAACAATAAAACACAGACTGGTGAGGGGTAAGTCGGCTCCACAGCTTTATTAAAACCAAAACTACTCCAAAATTCCGTCCATGCCGATTTCGTTTCTTTCCACCAAGCTCCTCTTTTAACCCCCAAAGGCCAACCTCCGCCATGCTGAATAAAGCACAATTGGGCATGGACGAGAAAAACCGCCATGGAGGAAAACATTGTACACCTAAGTTGTATTCTGAGCAACCGCAACTGAAAGAATCAAAGCTTTCTCTTGTCCATCTTGTAACCCAGAAAGAAAAATGTCTGTCCTAATTTGGTTTAGATGTAGCCCATCTGTTAAAAGAAAATTGGTGTTGTCTCCCTCCGATTCTCGGAGCCTTATCAACAACCTTCTCGCTCTCTTAATTCCTAAAAGGCTTCTGGCCCCTCGTCAATTTGTCCTGGGCACGATTTCCAACCACACTATGGTAGCATTGCTGGAAAAGTCGCCGACCCTTGACATGTCCTGTTGTCACCTGCATGTATTATAAGTGTCACATTACCGTCATGCTGCCTACTACACTGAATAACTATCGGGACAACTAGAGTCCAACGTAGTCCTCCTACACCAGTCCATATAACCGACAACCTGGGCATGCCTAAGCTAAGACCCCCAGGGCACGCTCCTGCTCTCCTTTCTGCCCACCATTCTTGCCTGTATATGACCTGCAAGAAAACATCCATACTAAATAACAACGCAATTTTTTACGACTACAAAACCATAAATCCTAATAGATACGGGATAACAAACTGTTAACCACCCAATCCGGACGACTATAACCCCTGAAAAACTCTGAATTCCTATGACCCAATGCCTTATCCTCCCCAGAAGGCATGCTGCCCGCATCCGCAATCCTGGCTGCCCCTATTCTGAATGTGGCCAAAATTCGAGGCTAAACCCAATTCTCCAATTCCCTATTTTAATATAACCGTGTTAGTGTGTCAAAGGAGAATCACCATGTGCAACAGAAAAACCTCTCCCGAACCGTCTGCTGATGTATTCCTTCACTATCTTAACCGGACAAAACTCTGCAACTCCTTACCTGATAACCACGTCCCCCTGCCAAAAACATTCGTCTTCGATCTCCTGATGCAAATTTTAAATACATTCTCTGAATCTACCACGTCCGTATATAACAAACCTTTGTTAGAACTTTTACTGGGTGGAACTGTTGCGCCCGAGGGGCCGTGGGGTACTCGGTACCGAGCCTGTTGACTTCTACGGGGATGTCACGGCGGTGACTACCCGGTCCGTGGCCCCAGGCAGTCAATTAAAAGGGGATGTATTTACAGGGGATAAAGTTTATGTAGTGATTCGTGACGCCAGTTGGAGTGTTCGACTGTAGTATAGCCGGCACCGAAGAGGATCTCTGGGGGAGTAGATGGTGATGGCAGTGCAGATGTTAAACCCTCTCCAACCAGGGCAGGTCCCCCCAGAGATGGTGATATAAGTAGAAGGCACTGAGTAATGAAGCAGGAGACACGGAAAGTCACTTTAACATTTACTGGAGTCCTGTTGCAGTTCATAAAAGATATTACAACTCTCACAGTTTACAGTTTGCTCCGGGTAATGGGAGTTAACTTTCTCTGCCAGGGCTCAGTGTATCCTCCTGCTAATCTAATCCCTTCTGGGACCAAGGCTTCCTGGGGTTTGGAACTTCCCAGTATCGCTTCTACTCACTGTGAATTTCTCCTCCAGCCACATGCAGCTTGAATCCTCTGTGAAGCAGCTTGTACTGAAGACTCTTCACTGATCCTGGTCACTGCTGTAATTCTGAGGGAAAAACACCTACTGCTGGTTGTGTAAACCCATGCAGTCCCTCAGCTTATCATCCAGCTTTGGAAGCCTGAATGATCTAGGGGCTGGCTCCCTGTTTGCTAGATCACACTTAGGGATCACCCACATGTATAATGGCGTCCCCAGCGTTCCTCTATCTTCTTCTCACACTGAACAACAACTCTGCTCCTCCCCTTCCCAATTAGGGTACGTCTGCCAAGCTCTTAGCTTCAGACCAGTAAGGGAGTGAGGCAAATTATGTGTACCTGCCTAGCAGAGCAGCATAACTCCCATTGCTTACAACACACATATAAAACAATACACCTTTAACCCTTTCTGTGGTGAATAAGATGCAGGGTGCCACATTCCCCCCTAGTTAAAGGTAGCACGTCCTCGGGTTACACCAAGAACAAAAGCATATAACAAATAACAACAGTAAACTTGAGTATAAATAAACAGTCCTAATAACTGAGTTGAGGTTGTGGAGTACAGCCCAAAACCACTTCTGAATATTTAGATCGTCCCTGAGTGCAGCTGCAGGGCACACAGACCATAATAGAAAATTCACTGCACTGGCTGTTTTAGATGGCTTCCTGCCAAGGCACGATGAACAGTCTTTCTTCCTGAGCTTAGAAGATTTTATAAGAGTTCTTATTGTAGAAAAAACCATAATAATCACTAAAATGTCACATTAGTCCATGTGGGCACAATATCTTTAACATTTTTGTTATAACGTTACCTAAGGCAAAAGTTCAAGGTTAGCATAATTCAGAGTATTGTTACAAAACATTTCTATAACGAGAAGGGGTTTGGCCCTGTGTGCTACACTGTGATTTTGCGCATTATAGGAATACTAGACGACTTCCTACAAAACTTTGAACCTACCAAGGGTACAACAGGTTCGCTGCTGACTGTGGGCAAGTTTTCTGATTCTTCCTCATGCACAGTGCTAGTGGTTGGCATTAGTGACTCATTGCTTCCAGAACAATTTGGTGTCTCTGGTGAAGACCTTTGTGGGAACACCATCACTGGAAGTACCACTGCGTTGTTAACTTGTTGCCAAGAACTAGGGAATTCACCTAGAACAGTGCGAATATTGGTATCAGTCTTTTCTCTTTGCTGAGAGTCTTCCTTTTTCTCAACTCTTTCACGCAATTGTGCTGGACATACTTTCAGATTGTCTCTGGTACTGTGGTACACGTTTTTCCACCGTCTTTGGAGATGGTACACACTTTGCGGTTGTCATGGTTAGATGGTTGAATATGTAAGGCTTAACCTCCCATTGGTCATGTAACTTGTGGGTTTTCTCTTTTTCTTCAGCACTTGTTCACCTGTTGGTAAGGGGGTTGCCACAGCATGTCTGTTAAAGTTTCCTTTCTTGTTTTTGCCTAGCTTGCGCAAGACTTTCCTCCACACATTGTTGAACTTTTTGATACTGCAATTGTCTTTCAGTATTCCAATTAGTATCCATTTGGCTGGAGATGGTTTCAGGAGTCAAGACTCCCATTTCCAAGTCAATGGGGAGTTTACCTGGCCGTGCACGCATCAAGTACGCTGGGGCATATCCTGTTGCATGGTTGGGATATGGTTGTACATTTCAATCAAATCAGGCAATTTCTCAGGCCATTGGTTTCCTTTCTTCTAGTGGTAGCATCTGCAATAAATTGATACCAGATGATTTAGTTTTTCGCAAAGACCATTGCCTTGTGGATGGTATGGTATAGTTCTGATCTCTTTACATCCATAGAGAGAGCAAAATTCTTGAAAGACTTCTGCTTCGAAGGCTGGAGCTCTGTCTGTCAACACTTGATCTGGGTAGCCATGGGGTCTGCAGAAATATCCTTGAAATGCCTTTGCAGCTGTTCTTGCTGTTTGGTCTTTCACCGGAACGACCACTAGGAAACGGGAATAGTAATCCACTATTGTTAAGGCATAGGTGTACCCTGCTCGGCTTGGGGTTAGTTGCACATGATCTAAGGCCACCAGTTCCAAAGGTTGTTTAGTGATGATGGGCTTCAAGGGGGCCCTTTGATTGGCAGAATTCTTTCTTTCTGAGATTACAGGGGCCGCATTCTCTACACCACTGTTCAATGGACCGTCTCATACCTGTCCAGAAGAAGCAGTCGCGGATGACTACTTCCAGCTTTTTCCAACCAAAGTGTCCCGCTTGATTGTGGTAAGCTTCTAAGACCATGGGCACGTCCTTTCAGGGGACCACGATCTGCCATACCAGTTCATGTGTATGTGGGTTAATAGCTCTTTGGATCAACTTGCCTTCTTAAAGGAACAGCCTCTTCCTCTCTTTCCACAACTGCTAAACCTCTGCAGGCGCATCAGGAGCTGGAGATGAATCTGCTGCTCCAAGGAGTTCTTTGACCATACCTATATCTGGGTCACTGCTCTGCGTTTCTGCCCAACCATGGTGAGGTAGCGGATTAAGGGAAACTTCATGAACGGCAAGACTTCTCCCTGTCACGTGGTTAGAGTCTTGGGAAGCACCGTGGCGATGGAATGCTGGCATCTCTATTTCTTCCAGGTCTTTTTTGATCTTCTGCTGGATCAGGAGCATTTGGCATACGTGACAAAGCATCGGCATTGGCGTTTTTTGTGCTATCTCGGTATTTAATGACAAATCATAATTGGACAACCGAGCCATCCATCTTTGTTCCAAGGCGCCCAGCTTGGCGGTTTCCAGATGGGTTAACGATTGTTGTCCGTGTAGATGGTAAATTTGGATGAGGCCAAATAGTGCTTGAACCTCTTGGTTACTCCCATACGATAGATAGCCAAGAATTCTAGCTTGAAGGAACTATAGTTGGTAGGGTTCCTCTCAGTAGGACAAGCTTCCGACTGGCATAAGCAATGACTTTCTCCTTACCCTGCTGCACTTGAGATAGGACTGCTCCTAACCCTACATTGCTGGCATCGGTGTGCAGGATAAATGGCTGATCATAGTCTGGATACGCTAAGATCTCTTCTCCAGTAAGTGCTTGCTTGAGGCTGTTGAATGACTCATCCAACCTAGCATTCCACTCGATCAGGGGACTCTTGCCTCTGGCCTTTTTGGATTGGCCAACTAGGAGATTGTTACACTTGGTCCCCGTGCTGGCTCTGCTCTCCGTTCTGGTCAAATTACCTTCTGTTCCTCGGGCTGTCCCTCTACAGCTGTCTGTGCGCAGGCTGAGGTCTCCTGCTCCATCTGTTCCTCAGCGTCCGGCGTCCTCCCCCAGTTCCTGGCACGCTGCCAGCAGGCCTCCAGGAAGGTTGCTTAGGACGCGAGGCCGCGCCCACCGTCTCTCTTAAAGGGGCAGCGTGCATTTTTTGAAATAGCTAATTAATCAATGGCAGTGCACTCAGTACTATATCTGGTCACTCCACCATTAGGGGAGTGCCGGAGCAACGTGTTCTATCATTGCTACATCCGGTTCTGTTCCTGATCTGTCTGCGCTGCGTCTGCAGTCTCTGTGCTTCGCTTATACTATTTGTCTCCACAGATCATTGCTAACCCGTATCTGGCTAACTTGGACAATCTCGGTTATTACTGGCGCAAGTGTCATCCCGTTCCGCCATTGTGTCGACCCGCCACCACAATTGTGGGTTACCAGGGCAATGGGGTACTCAAGCCGAGCCCATGGAAGTCTATGGGGATGTCACAGGTAGCGGTGGCTCGGTCTGTGGCCCTGGCGGTCTGGCGAAATGTTGGGGGAATATTTACAGGGGATAGATATATTTACAGTTCGTGACGCCACCTGTAGTCTCTGGTAATTTGTACCAGCGCTGCTGTAGATCTCTGAGGGGATGGTGAGGCAGCTAGATGTCGGGTCCCCTACAGGTGGGACTTCTCCTCAGGTCGATGGTTATGGTGGGGTTGTGCAGGCATGCAATTAAATAACTCAGTCTCACACCGTCAGCGTCTTTCCATACCTTTTACTTGTTAGATGGTAAGGCAGGTCCCAGGGAGGCTGATGGGGTTGATGGAGGATGAGTTTTGAGGCAATGGTTGAGCAAGGCAGGGGCCTCCTTTACTTTCACAATGATGATGAGTCCAACCAGCATAAAGCGTAGTTCCCTCTATGAACTCCAGCTTCTCCAAGCTGTACTGCCGGTCAGTTTTGTGGTGGAGCCTTCCGGTGAGAAACTAGGTTCTTATATGCTTGGCCCTAGCTCAAAGTTCCTATTCCACCTGACTCCTGTTACGTACTGACACTTCAGGGGCTGCTTGCTGTTACCTAAGGTCCAGTAAGCCTCTGGATCTTCTACCACTATGCGTGCAGCTATAGTGATGCTTCGGTCTCCAGTGACCGGTGACAAGTGCAGGATACTTCAATCCTAAAGCACTTCTGATTTCCTTCCACTGTGCCTTTCGACTTGCTCACACTCTCAATAGCTGTCTCAGTCCGTCTATCAGTGGGGCACAGCTCTGACCAGGCTGAGGTAATCTGGCTCACCTTTACTGGCCTCCACTTCTCTGAATGCACAACAGTGGGATAACTCAGTTCTGAGCCACCCGAGCTAGACTCTGCTCCTTCCTCCTCACAGGTCCAGGCAAGACTCACTGACTGGCTCTGAACACTCCTGTGGGTGTGTCTAAGTGTATGTGATGTCATGTAGAGCCCTTAACCATTACCTCTCCACTCATCCTCCTGGTATTGTGTACCTTAAATCCCAGGGCTCCCATTCCCCCATGGTAAACGACAGCACTCCGGGCTGTGAAATACAAAGAAACAATTTTGTTTATGCATTAAACATTAACATTAACTCGTCCCATCCGGGAGGTAAGGATTTCTTGAACGTTGCAAACAAAACATTAAATATAGAAAAATACAAAATATTAAATAGACATGTTCATATAATAAACGGCAAGATTCTTGTGAAGGACCCGCACCAAACCTTCAACGTGGGTCTGGGTGGGTGCAGGACATATGAATGCAGACCTCACTCAGTTGCCACACCACACGGGTTTTATGTTCAGAGGTAAGTCAAGGACAATATGGTTCATTTTTTTCGCAAAGACCGTTGGTTTGAGGGTGGTATGGCGTTGTTCTAATTTTCTTGCACCCGTACATGTGACAGAATTCCTTGAATAAATCAGCTTCGAAAGCAGGTCCTTGATCGGTTAATACTTGCTCGGATACCCATGCGGTCTGCAGAAGCTTGCTTGAAAGGTTTTCGCGGCCGTCACTGCGGTCTGATCCTTAACTGGAACAACCACCAGAAATCTGGAGTAATGGGCCACCATGGTCAGGCGTATGAGTATCCAGATCTACTTGGCGACAGTTTGACGTGGTCCAGGGCCACAATCTCCAGGGGGCGAGTCGTCCGGATAGGTTGCAGGGGTGCCTTCTGACTACCGTAGTCCTTCCTTCTGAGACCACAGGGTCCACAGTTCCGACACCACCTCTCAATGGAGCTGCGCATCCCTACCAGTAGAACCGGCATCTCAACAGGGTCTCCAGCTTTCTCCAGCCAAAGTGTCCTGCTTGATCGTGGTATGCTTCCAACACCATTGGGACGTCTGCCTTGGGGACCACGATTTGCCAGACCATCTCATGGGTTCTGGGGTTGACGTATCTCCTGCACAACTTCTCACGGTATAAGAACAACCTGCTTTCTCGTTCCACAGGAGCTTGGCTGACATAGGTGCATCCTTTTCCAAAGAGGAGCCTTCCTGTCTTAACAACTCCTTGATGCGGCTGACATGGATCACTGTCCTGAGTCTCTTTCCAGCTGTGATGGGGTAAAGGATTAATGTTGCACCATACTGCTTTCTGTTGACTCGATGCTCGTGGACTACCCCATTTCGATGGAACGCAGGTAGCTCAATTTCTTCCAGGTCGTCCGATTCTTCTTCCGTATCAGAGTCATGTGGCATTCGAGACAAACGCGTCAAGCATTAGCATTCTTTCGACCTGCCCGGTACTTGATAGTAAACTGGGAATTGGACAACGAGCCATCCATCGCTGCTCCATGGCACCCAGCTTGGCGGTTTCCAGGTGCGTTAAGGGGTTGTTATCTGTAAAAAGCAGTGAACCGATTGGAGGCCAGATAATGCTTAAATCTTTCAGTAATGGCCCAGACCAGCGCCAGAAACTCCAGCTTGAAGCTGCTATAATTTTCCGGATTCCTTTCAGTTGGCCTGAGTTTTCTGCTGGCATATGCGATGACTTTTTCTTGGCCATTCTGCTTCTGACTGAGAACTGCTCCCAACCCTTCATTACTGGCGTCGGTGTACAACAGGAACGGTTGGCTGTAATCAGGATAGGTTAAGATCATCACCTGTAAGGATCTCTTTCTTTTGGAATGCTTCAGCCTGTTCCTTACCCCAATTAAAGGGAGGGTTTCTGCTCTTTAGGGATTGTCCTACTAGGAGGTCCTGTAAAGGAGCTGCCTTCTTTGGTAATCTTTCACGAATCTCCTGTAGTAACCCGTTAGTCCCAGGAACTGTCGCACTTCCTTAAGGTTCTTCGGCTCCGGCCACTTCTGGATGGCAGTGACTTTCTCTGGGTCCGGCGCTACTCCTTCCGAACTGACGATGTGCCCCAAGTATTGTACCTTCTGTTTGAGTAGAGGCATTTTGGGGGTTTTAATTTCATCCCGTACCTGGACAGGGACTCGAATACTTCTGCCAGGTGCTTCAGATGATCCTCATAAGTCTTGGAATACACGATGACGTCGTCTAGGTATAGCAGCACGGTTTCAAAATTGAGATGTCCCAGGCAGTTCTCCATCACTCTCTGAAATGTTCCTGGGGCACTACTGAGCCCAAACGGCATTCTGTCGAACTCACAGAGCCCCATTGGGGTGGTGAAAGCCGTTTTTCTCACGATCCTCCCAGCCACAGCCACTTGCCAGTAACCACTAGATCAGATCAAGGGTAGAAAAGTAATTAGCCGTTTTCAGAGCAGCTAATGATTCCCTATGCGTGGTAACGGGTATGCATCTTGTGTGTTATGCGGTTCACCTGCCTGTAATCCACACACATTCTCATATACCATCTTTCTTTTTAACCAGAACTAGAGGGGCTGCCCAGGGGCTACAACTACCCCTTATCACCCCGGCTTCTTCATTCATGTAACATTTCTTTAGCCTTCTGATAATGGGCTGGGGGTATAGGCCTATACCGCTCCTTGATGGAGGATGACTGCCTGTAGGGATATGATGTTGGACTCCCTTAATTACCCCAAAATCAAGTGGGTGCTTGCTAAACACTTGGGCATACTCTTGCACCACCCGTAATACCCCTTGCTTCTGGTGAGCGGGAGGGTGTCCGTCCCAAATGGAGTTGCTGACACCATTCCGCCACCTGAGTTGCTGGGTCATTTGTCCTCCGCTATTTGACAGGGTCTAAGGACTCAGCCGGAAGAATAGAATTATTGTCGACAGCATGTGTTTAGCAATGGTTGCATAACGGGGTAAGTTTACCTCATCATCTCCCCAATTGAGAAGCCGTACCGGTACTCTTCCATTCACCACTTCTTCTACCCCCTAGCAGTCATAAGTGTAGGTCTATGTTCTGAATGGTGGGGTTCTACTACAGCTTGGTAATTCTGTCCTCTCGACCTATGGCTGCCCTGCACCAGATAATCATTTCACTCATTGGGGGTATCACAATGGGATTCGAGTCGGTGACCCGTACATTACCAATTTCGCCGTCTGTAAGCTTCGCTTGCTGCTGACACACAGGCCCGGATCTTCTTTGGATTACTCCTTTCTGCCCTTGGTCGGGCAATCTCAGCGAGCTGTTTGGAGTAAGAACACAACTTCTCCCAAACAGTTACTGATAATGTTAGTACCCAAATTATATTTAAACCGTTTCTCCTCATTTGCAGTCTTTACTACCAGAAGCCCCTGGTCTTTCAACTCCTCTCTGCCCACCTTTACAATCTACACATTTTTGTCCCGAGTACTTCTACAGGAAGACCATTAGAAGCATATACGGTAAAGTCAGGGCTCGGGGGATTAAGACTGTCCATTGACCAGTACTTAGTATTAGGGCATCAGGTATTAGGGTCACTTGGGACCCAGTGTCTAACAATGCCGGAACTGCAATACCATCTAGGATGATAGACAGGTAGGGTCGCCCACCACATACCTGCGGTTCCAGTCTAAGGGGCCTGACGGGTATTCTCCTGGGTGTTGGCCCTTGGACCAGGTTCTGCCCGTTTAAAGGACACTGTGGAGACATATGACCTTTCCGGTTGCATCGATAACAGATGATCTCTCGACGAGGAGGGTGTTGACAAGGTCGCTCCTGGGGGTGGCGTTGTCCTCCTCCGGGGGGGCCGACGTCTTCTTTCTTCTCCGGTGCATCCACGGAAGTTTCTGGGCAGTCAGCTAAACAAGATTTTCCCCTTCTTCCTCTTTCCGCAGCTGCAGGGCACTCATCACAGCAGCCAGATTTTTAGTCAGCTGGCGCACCTCTGAGCGCAGACAGTCCAATTCACTAGGAGGTGTCACCTGCGCTTTGGCTTCAGCATAGGGGGAACAGGGGGTTACTGCCGGTTCCAGAGTGAACTTCAGCTGATGATGTTGGGTTGCCACCTCAGGTTTGCCCAGGGGCCGCAGCCCTTTTATTGCCATGTCCTTTAGGGCATCAAGGTAGCATCCGGATGATCTAAGGACCACCAGTTTACAGTTCTGCGTTCCTCTGGGGTCTCATCCCTGTATAAATTGCTCTTTCAGCATTTTATTCTCATTGATGCATTTAAATTATTTATTCTGTTAAGAGCTCTCAAGGCTCTTGTAGTCGGCAAGCGTAGTCCCGGATGCTGTCCACCTGGCTGTTGGGAACAGTGATAGAAGGCCATCCGGAGATCCGTTTCTGTGCAGTCTTCAAATATGGCATGCAGCTTAAGGAAGATCGCAGGTACCGACTCCTGATCAACGTATCCCAAGTCTCCACTTCCCTCTCAGCAGCGCCAGTTAGCTGCCCTATCAGCACAGCAGCTTTTTGTCTCTCCTGAATGGGTACATTTCTAGGATGCTGCATAACTTCCGCTTGAAGCCTGCTAATGTGCTGGCTCCACGCTGTACTGGGGAAGCCATTTCGCCCCAGAATATTGGGAGGTTAGTGGTATGATCGGGACTACCGGACTGGGTGCGGGACCTGCACCCCATCTGGCGCTACAATACCAGGCGGTGCGGGGATTGGGGCCTCCGGCCGGGGCCGCACTGTCAGCGGGGTTTTTGTGCATCTTACGCCCCCTTGGTTAAACGGAGCCTACCGGTTTCGATGCTGCTATTCAAGGCACAACAGTGAGAACAGGACCTTCGTCGCAGGCGCTCTGATGTCGAGCGTTTTATTCCTGTTGCAGGGCCTTGCCGCGAGCAGAGCCGGGGGGTGTCCAAACTTTGCGCGCTCTTTCAGGTACGCCCACCTTCTTCTCGCGCCTTAGGGCGCGAATCGGCGGCAATAGGCGGTTTTGGCGCCAAACAATTGAACAGTCTTTTTATCAAAACACTCCAAGGCACCGGGCTCGCAATCTGCAAGTTTGTATCCTGTTCGTGACGCCAAGTTTTGTGGACCCGCCACCCAATTGTGGGTTACAGGCAATGGGGTATCAGGCCGAGCCCATGGAAGTTGGGGGGGGTGTCACAGGTAGCGGTGGCTCGGTCTGGGCCTGGCGGTTTGGGTATGTTGGGGAATATTTACAGGGGATGATTATTTACGTTCGTGACGCCACCTGTTTTCTCGGTAATTTGTACACCTGCTGTAGATCTCGAGGGATGGTGAGGCACTGATTGTCGGGTCCCCTACGGTGGGATTTTCCCCTCAGGCGAGGTTATGGTGGGGTTTGTGCAGGGCATTAAATAACTCAGTCTAACCGCCCGTCTTTCCTTCCTTTTACTTGTTAGTGGTAAGGCAGGTCCCAGGGGAGGCTGTGGGGTTGATGGAGGATAGTTTTGGGCAATGGTGGCAAGGAGGGGCCCCTTTACTTTAAATTATGTGGTCCAACCAGCAAAAGGTTGTTCCCTCTTTGAACTCCCTTCTCCAAGCGTACTGCCGGTCGTTTTGGGTGGGCCTTCCGGTGAGAAACTAGGTTCTTAATGCTTGGCCTAGTCAAAGTTATTCCCCTGATCCTGTTACGTCTGACACCCAAGGGTGTTTCTGTTACCTAAGGTCCATAAGCTTGGATCTTTACCACTTTGCGTGCAGCTATAGGATCTTCGGCTCCAGTGCGGGGGACAAAGTGCAGGATACTTCAATCCAAAAGACTTCTGATTTCCTTCCACTGGCCTTTGAATTGCTCACACTCTCAATAGCTGCTCGTCCGTTATAAGTGGGGCAAGCTTGACCGGCTGAGGTAATTGGCTCACCTTTACGGCCTCCACTTCTCTGAATGCCAACATGGGATAACCAGTTTGAGCCACCCAGTAGAATTGTCCTTCCTCCCCCACGGTCAGGCAAGACTCACTGACGGCTCTGAACACCCCTGGGGTGTTTTCTAAGTGTATGTGATGTCATGTAGACCCTTAACCATTCCTCTCCACTCATCCTCCTGGTTTGTGACCTTAAATACCGGGCAACACCTCAGCTCCTTTCCGTGGACGGACAAGGGCACTGGAGCCAGCCTCTACCACCACTTGGACCGGGACCTTCCTCTCCTCAAACTTCCAGGCTTCTGTAAATTTTCCTGTTAACCTTTTGGTCCTTCTGGGAAGCTGCCAGTGCCGGGGTCTAACGGGGTAGCCCTGGTCCTCCGGGTATTCTTTCTGGTCCTGTTCGAGGGGCCTTACCGGTACCGGGGCTCGTAGTCACCCCCTTCGGGCCCCCCAGACCGCGGGTCTCGGGTCCACATTTAAAAATAAAGCAAATGTGGCTTCACCATCCTGCCTCCGATTCGTTCGAGATCTTGAAGAGGGGGTGCCAATTTAGTAAAGTTTTTTGATAAAAGTTGTAGTTCCCCACGGCCTTGGAATTGTCTGACCTTTGGAGTTGGTGGGTATTGCCAGTCCTATGACGTCACTTTGTCTGGGTCGGTGCTCTCCTTCTGACTCACGAATGGCCAATTAGACTTTGGTTTAAGAGATGAACTTGTGGGTTTTTCCTTTAAGCGAAGTTGGCAAGCCTAAGACCTCGCAGGTGTTGCAGATGTTCCTTGGGGTCCTGGAATATCAATCACACATCCAAGAAATGCATAGTCTCGAATTTTTTGTGCCTAGGAAACATTCCGATTCTTGACGGTTCCAGGGCCTGCTCCCCAAAGGCATGGTTAAATTCACTAGCCCCTGGGAGTAGTGAATGTAGTTTTTTCTTTGTCTGCCTCAGAACAGGAACCGCCATCCCTGGTTAGCCAAAGTGGGAAAGTACCTGTTTGTAAGGTAGGACCCTTTACGCACGGTAAGGGGTTGCTCTTTTGAAATTTATGAGTTTTCTAAATCTACAACATGGACCGTCTTTCTTTTTGACTAAACCAGGGGGGCCCAAGGAGTAGCTACTTGATTACCCCTGTTTGTTTATTTTTTACTTCTTTCAACCGTTATGAGGGAGGTCGGACGATCCTTTCTTTTTAGGTGGGTGTTCCTGTGGGGTGTTATGTG
>JARQOD010000009.1:72275268-72308776 GCA_033576555.1 Oophaga sylvatica
AATCCAAAGGATGCTACTGAAAACCCTCTCGTATTCTTGCACCACCCGCTGCACTCCGTTTTTCTGATGTACAGGAGTGGAGTCGGTGCCAATATGTATCTTTTGGAACATTCCTCCGTCTGAACAGAAGAGCCATTGCCCTCCGTCGCTTCGGATGAGCCAAGGGTTCTACAGCCTGAATATCATTGTTACTGACTGTGAACAGTTTGGCTACGGTTGCATAACGGGGAAGCAAGCTTCCTCCTCTCCACAGTTCAGAACACATACTGGAACCCTGCCCCTTTTAACATCAACAATTCCCCTTGCTGTCAGCACAGCAAGTCTGCTATCTGAATAGACTGGTTCAAGGAGAGCTTGGTAGTCCCGTCCTCTGATGCCCATGGCTGCTCAGCACCAGATGAGGGTCTCACTCCTAGGGGGAAGCATAATGGAGTAAGGATCACTCACCCTTACGCTACCAATCTCTCCACCAGTTAACACCACCTGCTATTGCTGCACAAGGGCCCTAATATCTTTATTGAGGGCATGCTTTTCTTTGTACGGGGCCAACTCGGCTAGTCTTTCAAAAGGGCTATGACCTCACTTAAACAATTTTCAATCACATTTGTACCCAATGTTATGATAGGTGGACACTCTCCTCTTTCCACCTCTACCACCACAAGACCTTGAGCTTTGAGCTCCACTTTCCCCACTTTAATGACAACCTCTTTGTACCCACCTGCATCATAGGTTGACCATTACTTGCTATTAAAGACAAGTTACCATCAGGAAGTTGGGTGAAATCGGTCTCTGTCCAATATCTTTGGTACAGTGTGTGAAGCATTGTGGTTACCTGCGATCCAGTGTCCAGGAGGGGGTGAAGGGATACCATCCACTACCACGGGTATAAGTGGACGTCCTCCAACATACCTGTTTTCTCCAGTTAGTTGGACCAGATTGTCTTACTCCTGAGGGTTGGTCCTCGGCCCCAGGGGTCGCCCATTTAAAGGACATTCTCTTTCGATGTGATCCACCTTTTGCACCGTCTGCAGATGGGTCTTCCAGAAGGATCAAACCGGTCCGCTGTTCTCCTGTCGGGGTGAGTCAGTTGTCGCTGATATTGTGGCCTCCTCTTTGGCCGTCGCCATGGGAGATCATCCAGGCTTGATGCTAGTTGGATCCTATCTGTGGGGGAACTAGTCTGGAGAGTCTGAACAGTTTTACATAGACCAGCCATATTTTTAGTCAGTTCCTGTACTTGCAACCGTAAATCTGCAATAGAATCATCAACTGGAGTCTGCATGTGCTGTACTGCAGGCACCCGGGGTGAGGATAGTGCCCCCTGGTGGTATGTAACTGCTGGATGTTTAACTGACTCAGTGCAGACATAGGTAGATTCTCTTAAGATACGGATGGATGTTCCTTAAACTGAACTAAGTCCATGTCCGGGTTCTGTAATGACATCATACACAGTTATGCCTTACTAGAGTCAGACAGGAGACCTTCAATAAACTGTTCTTTCAGCATTTGTTCCCATCTGTTACACTGTCTGGATCAATTTGTTTAATGGCCTGCAGCGCCTCCTGCAGGTTAAGGGCATAGTCTCTGACAGTGTCCTGGGGTTTCTGTCTGCAGCTGAAAAATCGCATCTTTATTTCTGAAGCAGTACGGGTTCAAAAGTTTCCTTCAGCTTAGCAAAAATGTCTTGTACTGTCTTTTTATCAGCAGCTGGTCCAAGAATTAACTTCTCTCTGGGCAGCGCCCCTGAGCTGACTTATAAGTATACTGACTTTCTGCTCCTCTGACATAGGGTAAATATCAAACATGCTGCGCAGCTTCCCTTTAAAGCCACTTAAGGTGTGTGATTCACCATTGTACTGTGGCAGCCATGTAGTAGTGTTCAGTAATCTCATGCTGAGTTGCTTCCTAAATTTTGCACGAGGACAAATAATCTTACAGGATTTTTTCAGCCTATTTTGCCTCATTAGGAGTAAACCTGTAATTTAGTTGTTTGTTTCATTATTTCAGTGTGATGACAAGAGCCATCTCCTCCCCTGACCCTCCCTCCAGGCTCCCTCCTCCTCCTCCTCCTCCTCTCTCCTCCTCCTCTATTACACCCCTGTGTGTGAGGTAGCAGAGCTGACTCCAGTGCTGGATGCAGTGCAGAGAGGATGGTTCTGTGTGGTGCCCAGCGCCCCCTGCTGGGGTTTCTCCTCATAGTGGGGGCTTCTGTCTGCTGGGGTGGGTGCCCCTGCTTGACCCCGCTCTATGTCAGCCCATCAAAGAGACTCGGGACTTTGAGGTACATTGTCTGTGTCACTGTGTGTCCTGTGGATGTGACACAATGTATCAGTAACTTCCTGATTGTAAAACAAGGGATTGTGGTGGAGGTGCAGGGACAGAGGGGTCTGATTCTAGGCGATTGTCCTGTGGCGGAGGTGCAGGGACAGAGGGGTCTGATTCAGGTGATTGTCCTGTGGCGGAGGTGCAGGGACAGAGGGGTCTGATTTCTAGGTGATTGTCCTGTGGGAGAGGTGCAGGGACAGAGGGTTCTGATTCTAGGCGATTGTCCTGTGGCGGAGGTGCAGGGACAGAGGGGTCTGATTCTAGGCGATTGTCCTGTGGCGGAGGTGCAGGGACAGAGGGGTCTGATTCTAGGTGATTGTCCTGTGGCGGAGGTGCAGGGACAGAGGGGTCTGATTTCTAGGCGATTGTCCTGTGGCGGAGGTGCAGGGACAGAGGGGTCTGATTCTAGGTGATTGTCCTGTGGCAGAGGTGCAGGGACAGAGGGTTCTGATTTCTAGACGATTGTCCTGTGGCGGAGGTGCAGGGACAGATGGGTCTGATTCAGGCGATTGTCCTGTGGCGGAGGTGCAGGGACAGAGGGGTCTGATTCTAGGCGATTTCCTGTGGCGGAGGTGCAGGGACAGAGGGGTCTGATTCTAGGCGATTGTCCTGTGGCGGAGGTGCAGGACAGAGGGGTCTGATTCAGGTGATTGTCCTGTGGCGGAGGTGCAGGGACAGAGGGGTCTGATTCTAGGCGATTGTCCTGTGGCGGAGGTGCAGGGACAGAGGGGTCTGATTCTAGGTGACTGTCCTGTGGCAGAGGTGCAGGGACAGAGGGGTCTGATTCTAGGCGATTATCCTGTGGCGGAGGTGCAGGGACAGAGGGGTCTGATTCCAGGTGATTGTCCTGTGGCGGAGGTGCAGGGACAGAGGGGTCTGATTCTAGGTGATTGTCCTGTGGCAGAGGTGCAGGGACAGAGGGTTCTGATTCTAGGCGATTGTCCTGTGGCGGAGGTGCAGGGACAGAGGGGTCTGATTCTAGGCGATTGTCTGTGGCGGAGGTGCAGGGACAGAGGGGTCTGATTCTAGGTGATGTCCTGTGGCGAGGGTGCAGGGACAGAGGGGTCTGATTTCTAGGCGATTGTCCTGTGGCGGAGGTGCAGGGACAGAGGGGTCTGATTCTAGGTGATTGTCCTGTGGCAGAGGTGCAGGGACAGAGGGTTCTGATTCTAGGCGATTGTCCTGTGGCGGAGGTGCAGGGACAGATGGGTCTGATTCAGGTGATGTCCTGTGCGGAGTGCAGGGACAGAGGGGTCGATTCTAGGGATTGTCCTGTGGCGGAGGTGCAGGGACAGAGGGGTCTGATTCTAGGAGTTTTCCTGTTGGCGAGGTGCAGGGACAGAGGGTCTGATTCTAGGCGATTGTCCTGTGGCGGAGGTGCAGGGACAGAGGGGTCTGATTCTAGGTGATTGTCCGTGGCGGAGGTGCAGGGACAGAGGGGTCTGATTTCAGGCGATTGTCCTGTGGCGGAGGTGCAGGGACAGAGGGGTCTGATTCAGGCGATTGTCCTGTGGCGGAGGTGCAGGGACAGAGGGGTCTGATTCTAGTATTGTCCCGTGGCGGAGGTGCAGGGACAGAGGGGTCTGATTCTAGGTGATTGTCCCTGGCGGAGGTGCAGGGACAGAGGGGTCTGATTCTAGTGATTGTCCTGTGGCGGAGGTGCAGGGACAGAGGGTCTGATTCTAGTGATTGTCCTGGCGGAGGTGCAGGGACAGAGGGTCTGATTCAGGGATTGTCCTGTGGCGGAGGTGCAGGGACAGAGGGTCTGATTCTAGGTGATTGTCCTGTGGCGGAGGTGCAGGGACAGAGGGGTCTGATTCTAGGTGATTGTCCCGTGGCGGAGGTGCAGGGACAGAGGGGTCTGATTCCAGGTGATTGTCCTGTGGCGGAGGTGCAGGGACAGAGGGGTCTGATTCTAGGTGATTGTCCCGTGGCGGAGGTGCAGGGACAGAGGGGTCTGATTCTAGGCGATTGTCCTGTGGCGGAGGTGCAGGGACAGAGGGTCTGATTCTAGGTGATTGTCCTGTGGCGGAGGTGCAGGGACAGAGGGGTCTGATTCTAGGCGATTGTCCTGTGGCGGAGGTGCAGGGACAGAGGGGTCTGATTCTAGGTGATTGTCCTGTGGCGGAGGTGCAGGGACAGAGGGTCTGATTCTAGGCGATTGTCCGTGGCGGAGGTGCAGGGACAGAGGGGTCTGATTCTAGGCGATTGTCCTGTGGCGGAGGTGCAGGGACAGAGGGGTCTGATTCCAGGTGATTGTCCCGTGGCGGAGGTGCAGGGACAGAGGGGTCTGATTCTAGGCGATTGTCCGTGGCGGAGGTGCAGGGACAGAGGGGTCTGATTCCAGGTGATTGTCCCGTGGCGGAGGTGCAGGGACAGAGGGGTCTGATTCTAGGCGATTGTCCTCATTAGTCAGCAGTTATCAGGAGGGTAGTGCTGATTAGCAGGTGTCAGGCCCAGGTCTCATATACATCATCTGATGTAAACGTTCAGCTGCAGATCAGAAAATACAATGTAATAGAAATGCAAATGTCGGCAATTCCTAGTTCTGTCTACTGGGAAAGCTGGGTGACCGCACCACACATCAGTAGTGACTCTGCATTTGTGCCATGGCCTTTGTGAAGTCTGTGGACTCAGGATTTACTAATCATGTAGGGGCCGAGGCCCCAGCGCCAGAAGTGAGAGGGGCCCCTAATCATCACTGGATTCAGTTTTAGTGGTAAATTAAAGGGGTTGTCCCCCGCTACTATTTATCAGCCCAGAGGGGGCATGAAAAATCCAAAAATAAACCCAGAATATTCCCCTGCCGTACTATGGCGTGATGCCAGGAGACATGCGGGCGATGCACTGCTGAGTACGGAGGAGCTGCGAAAGTGTTTCCTCCTCCTTATACCTGTTCATAGATTGTACAGTGGTGGAAAACGCCTGAAAATGAAGGTGTATGAAGGGCGATAGCAGTGGTCTGGTATTTCCTCAAGAACTGGACCGCTCTCCCCCAGTCCCAGCCAGGACTACCCAAGGACGGTCACCTCCCTTCCTTCTTCCCTACACACTTGTCTTACTATATACAATCGTTCCCTTTGAAATAAGAATTTTGACGTTTCATTTCTGAGAACTCTGCTTTGTGTCGATATTTTCTTAGCCCTCCTGGAAATGTATGAATAAATTGACAAATGGGTGTTACCATTCCCCACCTGAGAAGGGTTTCTCTACAGTCTGATGATATCTGCTGTGATAAATCGGGGTGATTGTTTTGGGGGACACGCCCCTTTGGCTCAGAGAATGGTGACACCCAGTTGTCAGTTAGTGACCTGGTTCTTCACTTCATAAATAAATGTGACTTGTTTGTTTGTTCAGGTTTATGTATTTTATGTCAGAGGGAAGAACTGGAAGCACTATGACTGGGCTCATGTCACCACGGTGGCCCTGTTTGCTCCATATGACCCGGAGCTTATGTGCTTTGCACATTCCAGAGGTGCAAGGTTTGTCCTGAAGGGTAAGTTTGTGTCATGATTTCCTCACAGTGGAACTGATCGTCCCCCCGTATGTCCATCGGACAAGTGCAGGCTTCAGGCCACAGGTCTGGGGACCAACCCCCCGGAGTAAAAGGGGGAAAAGCCTTATGACCCCCGATGCGTTTTCATCTGTTTTCAGTTGTGATCGGTTGAGTTGCATAAAGCTCATAAATACTGACACTAATGACGAGTATATGGGATCTATTGGCCTGTGTCCCATCAATGTGTAAACTCTATGGCCAGACAGGCGCAAGCTGCAGATGTGACTGTGCCGAGTCCGAGTCGCACAATTCTGCAATCGCACTTTTTATGATTGAACCAATTTTTACCGCTCATCTATGAAATAGAGATGACGAGTGTGCGCTGCGATAGTGTCTCGATGGGCGGCTCGTGTGAACTGTCCCGTCCACTTACATTGGTCCATAGCATTCATTGTGCACATGGATCATAACCGCGCTCATCTGAACGGGCCCATAAACCGTGTGGGGGAGGGGAGGGGGTTATGAAAAATTGCACGTGATTTCTGCCAGTAACAAAATGTCATCACGATTGCACGAATGACGATAAAAGCTTCTCCGACAATTGCTAAGAATCAGCCCTCGCCATCTGCAGACCCGCTGCTGCCTTGGCGGACATAATGTGTGTGTGGGTATCTGGGAACGAGCTGCGGTTTCCTGCGTGCTGCACATCGCAGGTTTGCACCCATATTGCGGCCTATATTGTAACGTTGGGCTTGTTTGATCCATCTGGTTCGGCCGCTGTGACTTTCTCGATCTGTGAATGACGCGGCTGCAGCTCTTGCTGCGATGTTCTGCCCGGTGCATATATACAGATGGAGCTCATAGGTAAAGCTTCAGCGCAGGGCGCATATATACAGCCACCAATGCTGAGAACGGCACTGAAGGAGTTACTGGCAGACCCCATAATCTGCAAATCATCGGGGTTCAATCGTCTTCCAGAACCGGACTCCCTCCATAAAGTAACGCGGATCTTTCCCTTTTACAGGCGACGTCCCACTGAAGGATATTGTGGATTCAGAGAAGAGATCGGCCTGGATAGCGGAGAAAGTGAATCTAGCGAAGGCGCAGTATATGGATGGGATCAATCTGGATATAGAGCAACCAGTGCTCCCACACACCCCCGAATATCACACTCTGACCGCACTGGTGAAGGAGGCGACACAGGCGTTCCATGCCGAGATCCCGGGCTCCCAGGTAATGGCATCACAGAGAAGTATGAGCCCCCCACATCCTCCTCCAGGGGCTCCTCTGTCCCCCATAGACATCAATATGGAGAAAGTATGTGCCCCCCACATCCACCTCCGGGGGCTTCTCTGTCCTAATCTACATCCATAGACATTAATATGGAGAAAGTATGTGCCCCCCACATCCACCTCCGGGGGCTTCTCTGTCCAACTACTCCATAGACATTAATATGGAGAAGTATGTGCCCCCACATCCACCTCCGGGGGCTCCTCTGTCCTCCATAGACATTAATATGGAGGAAAGTATGTGTCCCCCACATCCACCTCCGGGGGCTTCTCTGTCCTCCATAGACATTAATATGGAGGAAAGTATGTGTCCCCCACATCCACCTCCGGGGCTCCTCTGTCCTCCATAGACATTAATATGGAGGAAAGTATGTGTCCCCCACATCCACCTCCGGGGGCTTCTCTGTCCTCCATAACCATTAATATGGAGGAAATGTATGTGCCCCCCACATCCACCTCCGGGGCTCCTCTGTCCTCCATAGACATTAATATGGAGGAAAGTATGTGTCCCCCACATCCACCTCCGGGGGCTCCTCTGTCCTCCATAGACATTAATATGGAGGAAAGTATGTGTCCCCCACATCCACCTCCGGGGGCTTCTCTGTCCTCATCTACCCATAGACATCAATATGGGAAAGTATGTGCCCCCCACATCCACCTCCGGGGCTCCTCTGTCCTCCATAGACATTAATATGGAGGAAAGTATGTGTCCCCCACATCCACCTCCGGGGGCTCCTCTGTCCTCCATAGACATTAATATGGAGGAAAGTATGTGTCCCCCACATCCACCTCCGGGGGCTCCTCTGTCCCCCATAGACATCAATATGGAGAAAGTATGTGCCCCCCACATCCACCTCCGGGGCTCCTCTGTCCTCCATAGACATTAATATGGAGGAAAGTATGTGTCCCCCACATCCACCTCCGGGGGCTTCTCTGTCCTCCATAGACATTAATATGGAGGAAAGTATGTGTCCCCCACATCCACCTCCGGGGGCTCCTCTGTCCTCCATAGACATTAATATGGAGGAAAGTATGTGTCCCCCACATCCACCTCCGGGGCTCCTCTGTCCTCCATAGACATTAATATGGAGGAAAGTATGTGTCCCCCACATCCACCTCCGGGGGCTCCTCTGTCCCCCATAGACATCAATATGGAGAAAGTATGTGCCCCCCACATCCTCCTCCGGGGGCTCCTCTGTCCCCCATAGACATCAATATGGAGAAAGTATGTGCCCCCCACATCCTCCTCCGGGGGCTCCTCTGTCCCCCATAGACATCAATATGGAGAAACTATGTGCCCCCCACATCCACCTCCGGGACTCCTCTGTCCTCCATAGACATTAATATGGAGGAAAGTATGTGTCCCCCACATCCACCTTCGGGGGCTCCTGTCCTCCATAGACATTAAAATGGAGAAAGTATGAGCCCCCCACATCCTCCTCCTGGGGCTCCTCTGTCCCCCCACATAGACATTAATATGGGGAAAGTATGTGCCCCCCCACATCCACCTCCGGGGGCTCCTCTGTCCTCCATAGACATTAAAATGGAGAAAGTATGTGCCCCACATCCTCCTCCGGGGGCTCCTCTGTCCCCCATAGACATCAATATGGAGAAACTATGTGCCCCCCACATCCACCTCCGGGGACTCCTCTGTCCTCCATAGACATTAATATGGAGGAAAGTATGTGTCCCCCACATCCACCTCCGGGGGCTCCTCTGTCCCCCATAGACATCAATATGGAGAAAGTATGTGCCCCCACATCCACCTCCGGGGGCTCCTCTGTCCCCCATAGACATTAATATGGAGGAAAGTATGTGTCCCCCACATCCACCTCCGGGGGCTCCTCTGTCCTCCATAGACATTAAAATGGAGAAAGTATGTGCCCCCCACATCCACCTCCGGGGCTCCTCTGTCCTCCATAGACATTAATATGGAGGAAAGTATGTGTCCCCCACATCCTCCTCCGGGGGCTTCTCTGTCCTCATCTACATCCATAGACATTAATATGGGGAAAGTATGTGCCCCCCACATCCTCCTCCGGGGGCTTCTCTGTCCTCATCTATATCCATAGACATTAATATGGAGAAAGTATGTGCCCCCCACATCCACCTCCGGGGGCTCCTCTGTCCTCCATAGACATTAAAATGGAGAAAGTATGTGCCCCCCACATCCTCCTCCGGGGGCTCCTCTGTCCCCCATAGACATCAATATGGAGAAAGTATGTGCCCCCCCCACATCCACCTCCGGGGGCTCCTCTGTCCTCCATAGACATTAATATGGAGAAAGTATGTGCCCCCCCCCCACATCCACCTCCGGGCTCCTCTGTCCTCCATAGACATTAATATGGAGAAAGTATGTGCCCCCCACATCCACCTCCGGGGGCTCCTCTGTCCTCCATAGACATTAATATGGAGAAAGTATGTGCCCCCCCCCACATCCACCTCCGGGGCTCCTCTGTCCTCCATAGACATTAATATGGAGAAAGTATGTGCCCCCCACATCCACCTCCGGGGGCTCCTCTGTCCCCCATAGACATTAATATGGAGAAAGTATGTGCCCCCCACATCCACCTCCGGGGGCTCCTCTGTCCTCCATAGACATTAATATGGAGTCGCTCCTCTGCAGATATTACGGCTCTCGCTCTACAGATTTTGGAGACGTCTGGGGGGATTTTTGCCCCTTCATCCAGATCATTTGTGGGGTCAGACACTGATGTTGGAGGAGACCGGGCTCACAGTCTCCATTGTATGGTGGGTTGGGGGTCTGGGCTCTGTGCAGCCGCTTATGTTCTCCCCACTCCATGTCTGTATGGACCTTGTGCATGGGGCGCAGTCATGAGGGGCAGATAAAGGTCTTCTCCAAACTGTTCCCACAAAGCTGAAACTACAATTGTCCACAATGTCTTGTGCTGAAGATTAAGATTTCCCATCACTGGAGCTGAGGGTCCGAGGCCGCCCCCTGATAACAGCACATAGCATTATCCCCCTCCACCATCTGTATAGGGGGCACAATGCAGTCAGGGGGTAAAGTCCTCTTGGTGTCACAAAACCCCGACTCTTCCATCAGACGCAGATAGAGAAGTGCGATCCGTCACTGCACAAAACACGTCTCCTCCAGAGTCCAGTGGTGGCGGCTTTACACCACTCCATCCGACGCTCGGCATTGTGCTTGGTGATGTACGGCTGCATGCAGCTGCTCGGCCATGAAGCTCCCGGCGGGGGCGCAGTGTTACCACCAGAGGAGGTCTGGACTGTCCGGTGCTCCTTCTGATTATCAGGACCGGTGCGACGTGATCGCCTCCTCTGCTCATATTGGGGTTTAGCACAAGCTAAATGTATAGGAAAATAAAGAGGAGAATAGATGGCAGGGTGCAATAATAACCCTCAGTGTCTAATAACTGGTGTCTGACGCCCCTCACCCCTTTACCAGCTCCCACCTGACTCTTTCCCTTTATAGCTGTGTCCTCTCCTGCAGGACACAATCTGCTGATTTTTATGTTCTTTCTTTGTTTATTTAGAATATCCAGTTTTGCTACATTGTATTGATGCTGTTCACCCAGAGCTGCATTCATTGTTCTGCCATCAGACAGGACCACCAGCAGCAGCGATATTAGTGGGATAACTGGTTTTCTATGATATTACTGTTCTGTGTCTTGTGTAACAATTTATAATGCAAATTGCCCAGATATTTTGAAGATTTCTGCTCTGGAGCCTGATGAGTGTGAATGCAGCTAATGACCAGGGGCGGCATATAAATCATGGGGTCCCATAGGAGAAGCTCTAATTGCCCCCCCCCCCAAAAAAAAAAAATAGTGGTGTCACAGTAAAAGCAGATCTCACAGCTTTGCAACCTCTACAAGGTAATTTTCCACCTTCTGAAGCCCCAGATTCCTCTTTAATTGCTATTTTAAAGTATGATACCAAGAAAGTGCCCCACAAACACTATATGATAACCCCACAGTGAATTCCTCCACATGCACAGTATGACGACCGTACTGTACCGCACCTTAACTCTCCCAGCAAAGTGTGGTGACCCCCAGACAGCCCTCCATGCAGCACGATGGGCCTACAAACAGTATAATGGCACCTCACCGCATTGTATAATGACCTCTATCAGCCCTTCATGCAGTATACTGCACAGCCCATGGTCCTCCATACAATATAGTGCACTCCCTATAGCCCTCCATCCAGTATACTGCACAGCCCATGGTCCTCCATGCAGTATACTGCACAGCCCATGGTCCTCCATGCAGTATACTGCACAGCCCATGGTCCTCCATACAATATAGTGCACTCCCTATAGCCCTCCATCCAGTATACTGCACAGCCCATGGTCCTCCATGCAGTATAAAGCACTCCCTATAGCCCTCCATACAGTATACTGCACTCGCCCTTGGTCCTCCATACAGTATTATGGCCACAATTAAAAAATTAAATATAATAACTCCCCTCTCCTAATCGTTCCCCTGCTGAGACGTCAGAGGAAGAATAATGGAGGAGGAAGTGTTGGCTGACGCTTCCTCCTCCATCATTGCTTTCAGCTGTATCCAGGATGCCAACTCAGTAGAACGTGCAATGACTGGTGGGGGGGCAGTACCGGTCGGACCCCCTCGACTCATGGGGCCCCATATCAGCGGCATGACCTGCCGCCATTGGTGGTGCGCCACTGCCCCGGACTCTGATACTTTATAGAACTCCTGTAATTTAGATAATTATTTTACACTCTTATTTAGAAGCCAAATCAGAGTCCAAAACTAAGAAATGGCGCAAATCTTTCCACTCATTCCAGTTTGCAGATATTGATCTAAAGTGACCTAAACCCTGAGCAGTATAACAGGGTCAGGATCTTGCAGATCACACTGTGTATTTAACCCCTTCTATGCCGCCCACTCACGTCCTGTATTCGCCTTGTTGCAGGTGACGTTCGATGTTCCGTGGTCTCCCGCCTGCATCGACCTCCGATGCTATAACTACACGGCCATAGCGGATCTGTGCGACTTCTTGTTTGTGATGTCCTACGATGAACAATCGCAGATCTGGACGGAATGTATCGCTGGGGCAAACGCGCCATTCAACCAAACCATCACCGGTCAGTCCTCCACCAGTGTGAATGCCATGTCTGCCCTGGGACGAGTGCTGTGGATGAGGACACCTCGGGTCTGCACTCCTGACCAGTGTATGTGTGGTCACTGCTGTGCAGGAGACCTCCAGACTGATTGCTGCCTCCGCAGCCTCAGGGGCGTGGAGGCACCAGATCCTCAGAGAACCTGCGCAGCCTCAGGGGTGTGGAGGCACCAGATCCTCAGAGAATCTGCGCAGCCTAAGGGGTGTGGAGGCACCAGATCCTCAGAGAACCTGCGCAGCCTCAGGGGCATGGAGGCACCAGATCCTCAGAGAACCTGCGCAGCCTCAGGGGTGTGGAGGCACCAGATCCTCAGAGAACCTGCGCAGCCTAAGGGGTGTGGAGGCACCAGATCCTCAGAGAACCTGCGCAGCCTCATGGGCATGGAGGCACCAGATCCTCAGAGAACCTGCGCAGCCTCAGGGGCATGGAGGCACCAGATCCTCAGAGAACCTGCGCAGCCTCAGGGGCATGGAAGCACCAGATCCTCCGCAGCCTCAGGGCATGGAGGCACCAGATCCTCAGAGAACCTGCGCAGCCTCAGGGGCATGGAAGCACCAGATCCTCCGCAGCCTCAGGGGCATGGAGGCACCAGATCTTCCGCAGCCTCAGGCGTGTGGAGACAGCAGATCCTCAGAGAACCTCCACTCAGATGTTTCATTTAGGGGTTTCTCATTTCTTCTTGTAAGTCTCTCTGCTGTCTGGGATAATTGGACCTCATTCAGACATCATTTTTTTCACACACGAGAAGAACAGGCTGCGTCTCATCAGTTTTTCTTATTTGTGGAAAAAAAAATGTTTCCACCTTTTTCCTATCTAACAATTTATGTAAAAACCAGATGGCGCCACGTGCCGTCCAATGTGGTGACGAGACCTCGGCTTGTGTTGCGGAGGATGATCAGACACTTGGATGACATCATACAGCTTTCTGTGATTCGTCACGGACGGCTCGGTCTGCAGAAATCCCTGACGTGTGAACAGCGACATAGACCGTACAAGCGCTCTCCAGTGATTGCAGCCGGTCCGTGACACTGGATCACAGGACCGGAGCCGAGCGGCCGTTGTCTTTATTTTGCTGGTCGGCCGGTAGTGGACAGTCCCTTTAATTGTACAGAACATGTCAGGACTGTGTGATTTGAGCGAGACGTTTTCCTCCATCTTTGTTTCTCCACTTACATTTTGGTGTTTTTTAGAAATCTTCCTCATCTCTTGTAGGGTACGAGCAGTTCATCAACATCAGCATTGATCCTAAGAAGCTGGTGATGGGCGTCCCCTGGTACGGCTATGACTACGGCTGCCTGAACCTGACACAGGTATTATGTCCCATTATTGGGGGATCTCGCTCTGGAGCCGATATACGGCCTGACCCGTGGGGACTGGAGCCAGGGGCCTGTGCCTCCATACTATGACGCTGTAGACCTTGTGTGCCGCCATATAGCACTTCTGTACCGCTCCCTCTATCTGATGGCATGGGGGCTCCATGGCTGACTATGGGTATCATATTATGGGTGCACTAACCCCATCTCTCAAGATCCGACGGGGCCACCAGAGACCCCATCATTGGGCATAAATTCTGACATAATGATGTGATCCTGACCCCAAGAGGAGCAGCCACCAACCCATCCGAACTGTAAGTGCAGCTCACGTGCCGGTATGATGCGTGATTATCTCGGCCCATTACACCTCTCGCTGCATTTATAGGGTTAATTTAAATTCCCCAAAGGTTGGGGATAACTTGCTGCCTGCGGGACTCCCAGCAATCCTGAGGAGGCGCCGGAGAGGCCTGAAGCTCGGAGCCGCACACACTCGACCTCCGCTCCATCCACTGTGTGTGGGACATTGTACTCTGCCTCCTCCGGCCGCCCGACAGACTATAACCAGAGCGGAGGCCGATCCATAGATGACAGGGCAGCCCCCGCCGTCTTGGCTCCTGCTGTCGGACCCCGACAATCAGTAACTTATCGCCTACGCTGTGGATAACTTCAGATTTTAGGAAAACCCTTTGATAATCATTAGAATATTTCTCCTTTTGGATCTTATCAGGATCATCGGTGCAAATTAGCCAAGAAGCCATTTCGAGGGGCCGAGTGCAGCGACGCGGTGGGCCGGCAGGTGCCGTACTGCATGATTATGAAGCAAGTGAACGATTCAGTGAGCGGCAGATTATGGGACGACGTGCAGAAAGCTCCATTTTACAATTATAAGGTTCGTGCTCCGCCCTCCATATTGGATCTGGTCACCGTCCTAGGCGATGACTAAACGAGGTTCATGTTTCCATAGGACGCCAAGGGAGACTTCCACCAGGTTTGGTACGACGATCCGGACAGCATCTCATTAAAGGCGACTTATGTTAAAAAACTAGGTCTCAGAGGCATCGGCATGTGGAACGGAGATCTACTGGATTACTCCAGTGATCCTATAGCCCAACAACAGACTGCAGCCATGTGGAAAGCCTTACTGCCATAATGGCCTCATCCGGGGCTCTGAGGGCAGACTGTAATCTGCTGGCGTCAGCCATGCCTGGGACGATTGAAGCCCTGGCAGACATGAGGCTCAAACATCTGCCCCGCAGTGCGGCCATGATTGATCACTTTACCGCTTCATTACATTAGTCTCTGCTCTTTTGTGGCCACCACTAGGGGGAGCTCAGGAGCTTTTTGCATACTAAGTCTACACTACTAGTATTCAGCGAGCTCTTGAGCTCCCTCTAGTGTTGCCCATTTAACTCTTCCTATGCAGGTTCCGCTGCAATAAAGATATTTCAGACTAAGGTCCAGAAGTTTTAATGTTACAAAATAAAAAACAGACAGACTGCATTTCCAGAGTCACTGTGTACTCGAGTTTTAGTCCTGGCGGTTCGTTGTGCAGTGACCGGCCCAGACATGCAGCCTTCTATAAAATAGATAAGATTTATTTCCAAAATATTTTCTGCTCACGGAAAAAAAAAGTCTATTAAGTAGAAAAGCAATAAATATGGGGTCCACGTGTGCCGTCTCTGCGTGGATGGGGCCTCAGAGCGCGTACAGCGATGGCGGGCTGCCCAGCCCGGACTGAGCCTTCCTCTGGGCTAGTTCCGCTTTCAGGACGTTCAGATCGGACGACGCCTGTTTTCTCATCTGAAATTCAGCAAAGAAGATGTTAATTTTACATTTCGGGATGAATATACGGAGTCTCTGCAGCTGGCCGATAAAGCTGCGGACCCCCGTTCACTGTACGATGTCCCCATGATTGGCGTCTGCCCCCGTGACCGAGGCTGAAACCGTCCTGATCATCCACAGAGCGCGGCTCTGCGACTTTCCCTATTAACCCCTTCCCGCCTGGACGGAGCCGCGTTACACGGTCGGCATCTGACTGTAACAGCAGCGACCAGAGCGAGCGGCGATCATTGCTATTCTACCGTGTAAATGCAATACAGGGGGCTGTTATGGCAGCCGGGGGTCTCCTGGAGGGGCTTATTGCTGCCATCTTGGCCTTGGTCAGGCTTCGTGGAATAATGGCATTCTGACTGAAGCACTGCAGGCTCAGGGACAAAAAATCATATTAAAAGAAAACAAGTCGACCCGTTTCCTACTTTATAAAATGTTAAAAGTCCAATGAAGACAAATAATTAACTAGCACAGTGAGCGCCATAAAGAGATCAGAAATGACAAGGCGGCTTCTAGGCCTCGTCCTCAGCCACTTTCATTTATTACCTCTTATCATCGGTCTAAGGAGAAGGTGGAGAAAAACAGACGTATTAGTGCAGGGACAGCAGGGAAATAAGTATTTGATACGCTGCCGATTTCACAAGTTTTACCACCTACAAAGAATGGACAGATCTGTAATTTCTATCGTAGGTCATTTCACCTGTGAGGGACAGAATCCAAAAATAAAATCCAGAAAATGACATTGTAGGATTGTTACATATTTCATGCAATAAAATGGAAATTAATTATTTGATCACCGACCAGGAAGAATTCAGTCTCTCACAGACCTGATAGTGTTTCTGTAAGAAGCCTCCTACTCCGCACTCCTTATCTGGATTAATTGCTCCTGTTTCTGTGTGGACAGGTGTCTTTTATAGATAATGAGCTCAATCACACTCCAACCTCTCCACCATGGCCAGGACCAAAGAGCTGTCTAAGGACACCAGGGACAAAATTGTAGACCTGCACAAGGCTGGGATGGGCTGCAGGACAATAAGCAAGCAGCTCGGGGAGAAGGCAACAACTGTTGGTGCAATTACTTGAAGATGGAAGAAACACGAGATGACTGTCAATCTTCCTCAGTCCGGGGCTCCATGTAATATCCCTCCTCATGGGGTAAGGATGATTCTGAGAAAGGTCTGGAATCTTCTCAAAACTACACGGGAGGACCTGGTCAATGACCCAAAGAGAGCTGGGACTAGTCTCAAACATTACCATTAGTAACATATTTCACAGTGATGGACTACAATTCTGCAGGGCACACAAGGTCCCAATGCCAGCACATGGCCAGACCCATTGTATGTTCGCCAATGACCAAGGTCATGTGCTCAGATGAGACCAAAATACAACTTTTTGGTATCGACTCCACTCGCCGTGTTTAGAGGAAGAAGGAGGAGTAGAACCCCAAGAACATTGTCCCAACTGTGAAGCATGGTGGGGGAAAAATCATACTTTGGGGTGTTTTTCTGCAAAAGGAACAGACGACTGCACAGTATCGAGGGGAGAATGGATGGGGTCATGTATTGTGAGATTTTGGCCAACAACCTCCTTAAGAGCATTGAAGATGAGTCATGGCTGGGTCTTCCAGCATAACAATGACTCGAAACACACAGCCGGGGTAACTAAGGAGCGGCTCTGTAAGAAGCATTTCATGTCCTGGAGTGGCCGAGCCAGAATCCAGACCTGAACCCAATAGAAAATCTTTGCAGGAACTGAAGCTCAATGTTGCCCAGAGACAGCCCCGAAACCTGAAAGATCTGGAGAGATCTGTATGGAGGAGGGGGCCAAAATCCCTGCTGCAGTGTGTGCAAACCTGGAGAAGAACCACAGGAAACATCCGACCTCTGTAACTGCAAACAAAGGTTTCTGGCCCAAATATTAAGTTCTGTTTTTTTTATTGTATCATACACTTGATGTGCATTTTGTTGCATGAGATATGTAACAGTCCTACAATGTGACGCTCTGGATCTTATCTTAGATTCTGTCTCTCACAGGTGACGTGACCTACGATGGACATTACAGACGTCGCCATTCTTTGTGGGTGGGAAACGCTGCTGAATTTGCAAGTTATCAAATACTTGTTTTCCCCTCTGTAGGTGCTCATGTATCCAGAGTTTTGCCCAAGATTTAAGGGTATGCCACACTAAACAACATCGCTAACGGGATCGCTAAAAAACGTCACTATTTAGCGATCCCGTTAGCGATGTTGTTGTGTGCGGCATCTGCCAGCGACGAGCTTCCTGCTGTGATCTCGCTCGTCGCTGGAATCGTTCCGGACCCTATTTTCTCGTCGGCGCTCCCGCTGGGTAAGTATAATCGCTAAGTGTAGCACCTTTTCTTAGCGATTTAGCGGTACTTTTGTACCACTAAAGTCGTTAAGGAGATCGCTAACCGCGATAGCGTCCTTAACGACATCGCTAAGTTAGGTAGCTACTAGCGATATAGAAACAATCCCGCTAGCGATCTCATTAGTATGCGACGCTAACGAGATCGCTAGCGGGATTGTGTAGTGTGGCAGTACCTTTAGTCATCAAGATATTGCAAATTTTGTTGCGTGCTACTAATCTGCAAGGATTTGTGACTTTTTGTGATTTTATGTTAGGACTGGAAATAGCTCAAACCCAGATTTCTGAATTGCAACTTTTTAGGGGGGATTTTTTTTAATGGCTGAAGTACATAAAAAGACTGAAAAGTCACTAATTGTGGAACACATCGTCATTTCTGACTTTTTCTGAATTCTGCCGCTGTCCTGAGAGATTTACTGTGATTCACAGCAGACAATCCGCGCTCATCTGGTCCCAGAGCAGGAGATCTATGGACGGGATGTGACTCAATGACTTCGGTACTCCTTCTCTGGCAGGCGAGATATTAGGCTATCCGCTTATAAGACACCCCAATTCCTTTTTTGTGGCCCGTGTGGCAGTCGTTACATTGTAACAGTTTCTAAGTATCTGGACTTCAGATGTTCTGGACGCTTATAATGAAGGGGCTTTTCCTGAAGTGGGACCTGATGAGCGGGCGGTAAGACGGGACATGGTGGGATCTTAATGGTCCATCGGTGTCAGGTCACAGGGGGGGTCTTGCTCCCAGCATCGATCAGCTGATTAGAGGGGCTGTGGAGGGTCAGCGAGGGCCGCGTCCCCCTCGTTATTTCCTGGGCACTTTATGCAGTGGCTTTGTGGGTATAGCTGCTCACTGCACCGGAGTCGGATCCATGGCGGCTTCGCAGTGGAGTCTTTCATTACCTCCTCCGGTGCGGTCAGGGAGTTTATCCGATGTGAAGCGTTCGTCCTGCTTTGCTCATGTTCACACCTGCAGGAGCCGGTGACCTCACATTACAGGTGTCTGCAGGGACGGTGCGTGATCGACAGGTGTCAGATGTGACCTGACTTGCGCCATTCACCTTCACACTGGAAATTTACCCTATTATTTTGTTTTTCGAGTTCTATGGATTCCCGCTGCACCCAGAGCCTGTGCAGCATTGAAACGAAGCCACTGATCCCAGAAATGCCACAAACCAGAGCAAGGCTTGGATCTGGCATACGCGGTGCAGGACCTGCAGAGTATGGTGACCACGGCAGCCTGGGCCATGCCCCATACGTTGTCCAAGGCTCCATATACACCCAGGAGCCGCTCTGCCACCATCGGCAATGGTACTGGCACCAGTCAGAGGAAGGTGGCGGAGAGATGGCCAGCTCCCACCCAGCACATGGGACCAGCTCCTTAGTGGGGGGTGATGTTGGGTCAGGGGTTCACCATCTCTAAATGCTGAGAACTTCTCCGACTCCGCCGAGTTATGGCAAAGTGTCTTCAAGCAAATAGTCACCTTAATCTCGATGACGAGCTTGATCCTGGCGTTGTCCACCTTCCGCTTCAGCTGGTCGAGTTCCTGCCGCGTTGCGGTTATTGCCATTACTAAGGAATCCTGTGCAGATGGAGGAATACACAATCACTGGCCATGGAGGAAGACGAATAGCATCTCACACGACGACTCTGAACTGGCGGCCATCAGCCTGGTGTCTGATCCTAAGGGTTCGCTCACACTGGCGTAGAACACGGCCGTGCGCTATGTGATGTATTATCAAATCGCACTCGGCCCAATGGTATACGGTGGGGCTGCGCAGATCTGCGCTGGTCTTCACATGGGGAATCAACATGTAAAAACAATCCCTGCATGCTGCAAATGGCTCTGGAACTAAAATCACGCGCAGCCATACAAGTCTATAGGAGCTGGCAAACCTCAGACTGCACTCGGATGACATCCGAGTGCAGTGCGATAACCGTGGAGAATGGAGAAATGAAGTTCTCCATCTTCCCAGCACCAGTGCTACAATTTTCTCGTGTGAAAAAATCTGATCTCTCTAAGGTGACGCTGGGATCAGAGTCTGACAGACTGAGCCGAGCGTCAATGACATAATCGACCCGATTCTATCACATAAGATAATCTACATCAGTGTGAGCCTAATGGTGAATGTCTACAATCTATGTCCAATATCGTTTGTTGATTAATGTTCTTATAAACAGTGGCACTGGCATGTAAAAGTTTGTGCACCCCTGGTCAAAATTACTGTTATTGTGAACAGTCAAGTTAAAGATGAAATGATCTCTAAAAGGCCTAAAGTTACAGATGACACATTTCATTTGTATTTTAAGCAAAAAAAAGTTTCTTTCATTTTAAAAATTACAAAAATGGAAATGGCCGATGCAAAAGTTTGCACACCGTTGGAGATTAAAGTGCTCAAATAACTTTGACCAAGGTTTCAGTCCTTAATCAGCCTGTTAGGGTTATGACTTGTTCACCATCATCATTAGGAAATGCCAGATGATGCAAATTTCCCAGCTTTACAAAAACCCAGCCTCCCTTGTGCCAAAAAACAGCCGCCATGAGTTCTTCTAAGAAGCTGCCGAGCACTCTGAAAATGAAGATGGTGGAGGCCACAAAGCAGAAGGATATAAGAAGATGGAAAAGCGTTTTCAAGTTGCCTTTTCCTCAGTTCAAAATGTAATCAAGAAATAGCCATAACCAGGAACAGTGAAGGTCAAGATAAGATCTGGAAGACCAAGCAAAATGTCAGTGAGCGCTGCTAAGATTGCTAGAAGGGCATATTCAGAACCCCCGCTTTACTGCAAAAGACCCTCAGAAAGATTTAGCAGACTCTGGAGTTGTGGTACATTGCTCTACACAAATATGGCCTTCATGGAAGAGTCATCAGAAGAAAACCTCTCCTGTGTTCTAACCATAAAATGCAGTGTCAGAAGTATGCAAAAGAAAATTTAAACAAGCCTGATGCATTTTGGAAACAAGTCCTGTGGACCGATGAGGTTAAAATAGAACCCTGGTCACAATGATCATAGGTTTGTGTGGAGAAAAAAGGGCACAGGATTTCAGGAAAAGAACATCTCGACGACCATTAAGCATGGTGGTAGATCATTCATGCTTTGGGGTTGTGCTGCAGCCAATAGCATAGGGAACATTTCACGGGTAGAGGGAAGAATGGATTTTATGAAAATTTTCACAAATTCTTGTTGCAAACATAACACCATATGTAAAAAAGCTGAAAAGAGCATGGCTTCTACAAATGGATAAAGATCATTATTATTATTATTAGATCCTAAACACACGTCACAATCCACAATAGACAACTTCAAAAGGTGTAAGCTGAAGGTTTTACAATGGCCCTCACAGTCCCCTGATCTGAACATCATTGAAAATCTGTAGCTCGACCTCAAAATAGTAGCGGAAGCAAGACGACCCTGGAATCTCACAGGACTGGGGAAGAATGGATGAAAATCCCTCAAACAAGAAGAGAAAGACTCTTGTCTGACTACAAAGTGTGTTTACAAGCTGTGATACTTGCAAAAGGGGTTCTACTAGGTACCGACCATACAAACACATGAGCTATGCACACAGTGAACAAACCTGTAGGCAATGTGTGCATGGCTCATGTGTTTCTATTCAATTGGTTTCTTGTTTTTTTTTGCAAGATTAGTGAGGTTTTCCGCCCCTCCTTTGTGAGCTGTGCACATAAAGGCCGTTCTCTGCAGCGTGTCCACATTTGATATTACCTTTCTGAATCCTGCTCATACAGGTACTATACACATGACCAGGTTTTTAAATACATCAATTAGGGATTAAACACATTAGTCAGGGACTGCTCTGATACGGGTTACCTTGATATTTGGTATATTTTTTGCAAAAAACGTATCAACCAAATACCCTGTGTTTTATCATCTTTTTACTAGCACTTGCTGTTTACTGTTACTTTTTTACAACAGAGTATTTTTATACGCTTGTTTTACTGTGCTTTTCTATGTTTACTTACCATGTAGGGTGCACAAACTTTTACATTGGCACATTTCACTTTTCAGAATTTTTAAAATGTAGAAAGATATATATATTTGCCTAAAATACCAAGGAAATGTGCCATCTGTAACTTTAGAAACTTTAAAAATTCATTTAATATTCAACTTGCTTAACTGTTCACAATAACAGTAATTTTGACCAGGGGTGCACAAACTTTTACATTTCACTATAATGTTATAGCAGTTACATCTCCAAACCCTTGGCAGACTTAGATATGGGCAATGACTATGCTGGCTACCTGCAGCCACCACTGGGGGAGCTCCCTGTATACAGAAGCAGCATTGATTGAGTGATCCTATATTAGGATTTCCTCTCACTGGCCAGCAGGGGGTGATGTTTCTTTTGCCCCTTTATATACTGGGGCACATTATTGTTGTCCTGTTCCCTATATACACCTTTGGGTTGGCAGCGAGCGTTGGTTGCTTTGCACGTTTTTTACTGTCCCGCGCTGCCAGCTGGGTCAGGAGCCTCTTGTAGTGCGCGTTGGTTTCCTTTATCAGCTTGTTCAGTTTCTCCTCTAATGTCGGCGTCTCTTTCTTTGTTTCAAAATACTTCTTTTTCCAGGAATCTCTGGCTGTGGGAAGAAAAGCAAAACTAATGGCGCCTCCACTGGCCGCTGTTCAGTAACAACCTTCATCGTTTACTTTCTAGGAACATTGTATGAATGACTTATAATTTGCTGAAACAATATTACAACAGGTGCAGAAGATTGGGGACACAGCAAGGTCTGGTCACTCCGTCTATGACATACAGATCGGTACCTTCCTGGCACCTGATCACTATCACATGTGCATCGTTTCCTTGCTGGCACTTGATCACTATCACATATAGATCGTGTCCCTGCTGGCACCTGATCACTATCACTTGTGGATCGTTTCCTTGCTGGCACCTGATCACTATCACATGTGGATCGTTTACTTGCTGGCACCTGATCACTATCACATGTGGATCATTTCCTTGCTGGCACTTGATCACTATCACATATAGATCGTTTCCCTGCTGGCACCTGATCACTATCATTTGTGGATCGGTACCTTGCTGGCACCTGATCAATATCACATAGATCGTTTCCCTGCTGGCACCTGATCACTATCACATATAGATCGTTTCCATGCTGGCACCTGATCACTATCACATATAGATCGATTCCTTGCGGGCACCTGATAACTATCACATGCAGATCGTTATCTTGCTGGCACCTGATCACTATCACATGTGGATCGTTTCCTTGCTGGCACCTGATCAGTATCACATGTGGATCGTTTCCTTGCTGGCACCTGATCACTATCACATGTGGATTGTTTCCTTGCTGGCACCTGATCACTATCACATGTGGATTGTTTCCGTGCTGGCATATGATCACTATCACATGTGGATTGCTTCCTTGGTTGCACGTGAGCACTATCACATATAGATAGTTTCCCTGCTGGCACCTGATCACTATCACATATAGATAGTTTCCCTGCTGGCGGCTGATCACTATCACTTGTGAATCGGTACCTTGCTGGCGTCTGAGTTTGTGCTGTTCCAGCAGATATTTCATCCGTTTTATTATCTCCTCTCTGGATTTCTCCAGCTGGATTCGTTCCTCTTTTACATAGTTAATTGTTCCAGAATTGCTTCACCTAAAAATAAAACAGAAGAAAAGTTTGATGTATTTGCATCCGGCAGAGATAACGTGGCATCGGCCTGTTATTTCTAGGGATCACGGAGTGCGGTCCAATTTCGGTATAATCTGCAGGCTATGGACCTTCACAAAAAAAACACAAAAATTGATCTTGATTTAAGTTGGCATACATGCAGCACATAAAATAAGTAAAAAGCAAAATTGCATTTAAATAACACAGAGTTCTGAGTTATACTGTTTTTGATCAAAAATAGCATAAAAGCCATCCCACCGCGACAAGGTGACCCATCCTGATCAGGGGTCACCTTGTCGATGGTTTTTGCAGGTTTAATATTTTTTATGGCCAAAGTGAACATACGTTTATGTGCTGCATGTATGCCAACTTAAACCAAGCTCAATTTGTGTTTTTTTGTATTTTTGCATTCTGCAGCGTCACTCTCCTGAGCTGGAAATAATATTTAAAGGCTTCTCCAGACTGGTGTCCTCAGGTCAGGACCGGTCCTCTTGTCTGCCCTTATTCACACACTGAGGTCAACTCTGACACATGGTAAGGTTCTTAATATTAGACAGTGTAAGACCGTCCCGGTCAGGGTCACCTTGTCGACCGTGGGATGGCTTTTATGCCATTTTTGATCAATTACAGTATTATTAAGAACCCCGAGTTATTTAAATGCACTTTTGCTTTTTACTTATTTAGTTACAGCAGGTTTATGTTTATTTTGCTTCTTGTAGGTTTTGTAAACTATGAGCAGTCACATTGGTGCGTTCTTCCTGTGCACCATCACTGCAGCTCAGTTTGGGGATATTTCTTATTGCAGTGGTAGCTGCGGGTCTACCAGTCCTCTGCGTGGCCCTGACCATTAACCCTTCCAGGACCGAGCCACTTTTCATTTTTGCATTTTTTTCTCCACTTTTTCCAAGAGCCGCAGCCCCAAGGACATATTTTTTGCAGGACAAGTTGTAGTTTTGAATGACGTCCCTCATATTAGCAAGTAATGTACAGGAACATGGAAAAGGAATCCAAACTAGGTAAAACTACAGAAAAAAAACACAATTCTGCCGACCATGGTTTCTAGGGTTTGAGGTTTAGAGTGTTCATCATTGCTTGGTAAAATAACTTGGTAACAGGATTATCCGGGACAGTATGATCACAGCGATACAAACTTGGATAAATAATCTTATGTTAATGGGAAAAAAAAACTTTTCAAAATACATTCATTCGTTTTGTGTCGCTATTTTCTGGGATCTGTAACTTTTGTGATGGTTCTCACTGAGCCGAGGTTTTTACTGAGCCGAGGTTCTTACGGATAACATTTTGGAGTACGTCTAATGTTTTGATAGTTTTTTATTGCATTTGTGGGGAGTTTAGTGACCAAGACATGGCATTAGGATTTTTAATACCGTTTACGGTAAGACATTATTGCTTTGATTTTTTTTTTTTTATATATTTAACTTTTATGGAAAATGAGGCAAAATGGGGGCGATTCATAATTTTGTGCTCTTTATTTTTAATATTTGTAACCACTTTTCTTTCAGAACATCGATGGGGGAGGGTAGTAGGCGCCTATAGCTGCCCCAGGTTTACAGTGGATATTGATGACTTGTGGGGCATAATCCATGACTACGAGTATCTATGCCTCTACGCGCTTTCATCCCGGTCGTTTCTATCATCAGCACTTACCATGTGAAGGAATCAGCGGTGTTGGAGATTGAATAGTTGGGAAATCAGGTAGAAGAGGTGGGGACGGAGGAGGCCGGTAGTGAGCGCAGTCTGATCGTTGTGTATAAGAAGTATCGCCAAACTGTAAAACATAGATCAGAGGTGGGAGATGCAGAGAGCACGTGTCATACAGGCGAGAGACGCGGGGAACACCGAGAACACGTGACACACAGGCGAGAGACGCAGGGAAGACGGGACACACAGGCGAGAGATGCAGGGAAGACGGGACACACAGGCGAGAGATGCAGGGAAGACGGGACACACAGGCGAGAGACGCAGGGAAGACGGGACACAGGCGAGAGACGAAGGGAAGACGGGACACAGGCGAGAGACGCAGGGAAGACGGGACACACAGGCGAGAGACGCAGGGAAGACGGAACACAGGCGAGAGACGCAGGGAAGACAGGACACACAGGCGAGAGACGCAGGGAAGACGGGACACACAGGCGAGAGACGCAGAGAAGACGGGAACACAGGCAGAGACGCAGGAAGACGGACACACAGACGAGAGACGCAGGGAAGACGGGACACACAGCGAGAGACGCAGGGAAGACGGGACACACAGGCGAGAGACGCAGGGAAGACGGGACACACAGGCAGAGAGCAGTGAAGGGAACACAAGCGAGAGACGCAGGGAAGACGGGACACACAGGCGAGAGACGCAGTGAAGACGGGACATACAGAGCGAGAGACGCAGGGAAGACGGGACACACAGGCGAGAGACGCAGTGAAGACGGGACACAAGCGAGAGAGCAGGAAGACGGACAACAGGCGAGAGAAGCATGGAAGACGGGACACACAGGCGAGAGACGCAGGGAAGACGGGACACACAGGCGAGAGACGCAGGGAAGACGGGAACACAGGCAAGAGAAGCAGGAAGACGGGACACACGGCGAGAGAGCAGGGAAAGGGACACGCAGGAACGGAGGAGAGACGGGAACACCGAAGCATGCAGGTGAAGACGCAAAAGAGGTACACACAGGCAAGAGACGCAGGGAAGAGGGACACACCGAGACGGCTGAGAGACGCAGGGAAGACGGGACACACAGGCGAGAGACGCAGGGAAGACGGGACACACAGGCGAGAGACGCAGGGAAGACGGGACACACAGGCGAGAGACGCAGGGAAGACGGGACACACAGGCGAGAGACGCAGGGAAGACGGGACACACAGGCGAGAGACGCAGGGAAGAGGGACACAGGCGAGAGACGCAGGGAAGAGGGGCACACGGCGAGAGAGCAGGGAAGAGGGGACACACAGGCGAGAGACGCAGGGAAGAGGGGACACAGGCGAGAGACGCAGGGAAGCATGGGACATGGGAGGAACAGGGGGACACGCAGATGAGAGAGCAGGAACACAGGGGCACGCAGGAACGAGGACGCAGGGAACAGGGACAACTGCAGGCGAGAGACGCAGGAACACGGGTCACGCAGGCGAGAGCAGGGACGGCGCAGGCGAGACACACGGGACAGCAGGCGAGAGACGCAGGGAACACGGGACACGCAGGCGAGAGACGCAGGGAAACACAGGGGACATACATACAGGTCTTTAACCTGTGGGTAACTTGATTACAGAAACATACACAAACTTTTCCCAAACTTTAAGCCTCTTTCAGATTGGTGTGTCTGGTCCGTGGCCGGTCTATGTGTGCTCACAGACATCACATGAATCAGTTTGCAGCCGTCGTGCACATGGGCGATTGTGCAGCCATGATCCGTTAGGAAAAAATGCAGCAAATACTGTCCTGGTTTGTTTTACCCACTAGGATGGTGCATGGAATGGACAGGAGCTCCTGCAACGCCGGCGATGCAGATGAACACATGGAACTGCACACGGGCCCTGAACATCAGTGGGGTCTGACTCCCGGCACAGTCATCCATTAGCTGATGATGCCCGAACCACACGCACCGTGAATCAGAGTGCAGCTCCGCCATTGCAGCCAGGTTTGTTTCTTTGAAATACTGCGTTGGTTCAGAAAAAACACAGTATTGAAAAGCTGCCCAGGACCCGAGCCCTGACTAGTCCAGTGCTTCTTCCCGACCTGCTCCAGCGGATTGACAGGTATCTATCATGTATGTACCTGTGAGACCTGTCAATCACATGGAGAAGCCAGTCAGTCACAGATTAAACTCGTCAATTTCAGTCTATGGATGTGAGAAAAAAATAATCAGACAGCACTCGGACATCAGTCTGAAGTTTCGGGTTTCCAGATGTTTTTACCTGATTCATTATTTGTGACTTAAATTTTTTTTAAAAATCGCAACATTTGTAGCAAATGAGCTGGAGTCGCCCCTGGAGTGATTTTATGCAATTCAGTCCTTCCGGAGGCATTTTATAAAACGTTCGACTTTATGTACTAAGAAATTGCAAAAAACTTTTTAAAAAGACCATTTTTTTTTTACTTTTGTGCAAAATTCCTGAACTGCATGCTCCAAGGTGCAAAAAACATCAGCGAATAACACAAAGTAAAACAGAAAAGTGCCAAAACAAAAATGCAACTGATTAATATGGCCCTCGGGCTGCACATAACCCGAGTGAACGCGTCATCACCGGACCAGCAATATCCCATCCACAACCTCTGGTTACCTGAATGCGCTCGTCCCTTGATCCCCGGTGTGCAAGATTTTCTTGTGCAAATGTTTCTTGTCTAAAAATAAAACCAATGGGAGACATGGAGTATCAGTGATCGGAGGGAGACCGGAGCCCGGGCTTTATACAAATTCTTTTATGAAATGGTCTAGCGGGAAAACTATATGTGGCTCCTTGCAACCAATCACAGGTCAGCGTTCTTAAATATTCTGCTGTGCTGTGATTGGTTGCAATAGGCAAAGCGTTTCCATAAATCTGCTGCGTATTATACCGCTTGCGCTGTGAACGGTCGGGTTCTGCTCCCAGGAGGGAATCTACAATCCCAGAATCACCGGTCGGGTTCCTTCCGGATAACATCTTGCCATCCTCAGATCCGACTATTTCTGACTGTTTAATGTTTCCTAAATAAAATAAATGTATCAAGGGTTATTACTATTTACAACGCTGATCTCTACAATTTGTGGACAATCCTTTAAAATGTGTCGGTTATGTAACTTCGTAATATATTTGGCTATGAGAGGATGTATCCTGCTCACCTTCCTGAAGCCTGTCCATCCCCTGTATCCATCTGCTCCCTGTATGTATCTGTCTCCATCTACATTAAATAAAGGGTAGCTGCAGCTTCTCTCTGTGACTCTGAGACTGCATGCTGTAAGGGGAGGAGGGGGCATGCAGCTGCAGATTCTCTCTCTCTCTGGCTCTGAGACTGCATGCTGTGAGGGTAGGAGGGGGATGCAGTTGCAGCTTTTCTCTCAGTGGCTCTTAGACTGCATGCTGTGAGAGGAGGGGGATGCAGCTGCAGCTTCTCTCTCTGTGGCTCTGAGTCTGCATGTTGTGAGGGGAGGAGGGAGATGCAGCTGCAGCTTCTCTGTGGCTCAGACTGCATGCTGTGAGGGGAGGAGGGGGATGCAGCTGCAGATTCTCTCTCTGTGGCTCTGAGACGGCATGCTGTGAGGGTAGGAGGGGGATGCAGCTGCAGGTTCTCTCTCTCTGTGGCTCTGAGACTGCATGATGTGAGAGGGGAGGAGAGGGATGCAGTTGCAGCTTCTCTCTCTCAGTGGCTCTGAGACTGCATGCTGTGAGGAGGGGGATGCAGCTGCAGCTTCTCTCTCTGTGGCTCTAAGTCTGCATGCTGTGAGAGGAGAGGGATGCAGCTGCAGATTCTCTGTCTGTGGCTCTAAGACTGCATGCTATGAGAGGAGGGGGAAGCAGCTGCAGATTCTCTCTGTGGCTCTGAGACTGCATGCTGTGAGAGGAGGGGGATGCAGCTGCAGATTCTCTCTCTGTGGCTCTAAGACTGCATGCTGTGAGAGGAGGGGGATGCAGTTGCAGATTCTCTCTCTGTGGCTCTGAGACTGCATGCTGTGAGAGGAGGGGGATGCAGCTGCAGATTCTCTCTGGCTCTGAGATTGCATGCTGTAATAGGGGATGAGGGGGATGCAGCTGCAACTTCTCTCTCTGTGGCTCTAAGACTGCATGCTGTGAGAGGAGGGGGATGCAGTTGCAGATTCTCTCTGTGGCTCTGAGACTGCATGCTGTGAGAGGAGGGGGATGTGTTATGAATGTGTTAGAGATGGTTTCTGAGCAGAGGCTCCCTCTGGTGGTCACTGATAGTACTGAACCTTTCAGCGAGGAGTGGCAATCTGGGTTCACTGACTGGTCTGATATAAGGGAGGTTCCCTCCCATGATGGTTGCCGGTGATCAATTGTTCTTGTCTCAATTGTGGTTCCTGGTTCATTTGGAAGTTTGCTGCAGTCTTGCCTGCATCTCCTGCTTTCAGATAAGATATTTTTTGCTTTTCTTTTTGTGCTTGCTTTTTGCATTATTTTCTGCACTTTTGTGGAGGTCAGCCAGGTCTCCTCCTGGGGCCTGAGCTCCTCACAGTTTATCTGCAGCCACTGTTATTTGCTCATTTGCTTTTTCCTGTTTTTTCAGCGGCTGCGGCTTGGTTTTTGTTCACACTGAGATCTGATTTAGTGGGTGGCGAGATCGTGTGATCTCAGTATTTTTGTAATCAGAATTGTTGGATTTTTGTAGGGTTTTCTGGGTTGCAGAAAGTAATCTCTCCTGTCCTATCCTATTTAGTCAGCTTGTGGCCCCAGCATTTGCTCAGTCTATTTTCTGCCTATGTTTGTATTTTCATCTTGTCTAACCGCCATTACATGTTTGGGGGCTTCCTATTTTCTTTGGGGATCTGGTCCGGGCAGATAGCTTTCATTTTTCTGCCTTTAGGTGTAGTTATCTCTCAGGCTGTGACGAGGTGTCTAGGATCAATGTAGGAACGCTCCACGGCTACCTCTAGTTGTGTCGTTAGTTTAGGAATCTGCAACCCATCAGTTACCAACATCTCAGGTGTTCGGCTGCCCTGCTGTTGTTCCTGTCCTCCTCAGCTACCGAAACATAACAGGGATGCAGCTGCAGATTCTCTCTCTGTGGCTCTGAGACTGCATGCTGTGAGAGGAGGGGGATGCAGCTTCAGCTTCTCTCTGGCTCTGAGACTGCATGCTGTGAGAGGAGGGGGATGCAGCAGCAGCTTCTCTCTCTGTGGCTCTGAGACTGCATGCTGTAAGAGGGTTAGGAGGGGACGCAGCTGCAGCTTCTCTCTCTGTGGCTCTAAGACTGCATGCTGCGAGAGGAGGGGGATGCAGCAGCAGCTTCTCTATCTGGCTCTGAGACTGCATGCTGTAAGAGGGGAGGAGGGGGAAGCAGCTGCAGCTTCTCTCTCTGTGGCTCTAAGACTGCATGCTGTGTGGGGAGGGGGATGCAGCAACACCTCTCTCTGTGGCTCAGACTGCATGCTGTGAGAGGAGGGGGATGCAGCTGCAGATTCTCTCTGTGGCTCTGAGACTGCATGCTGTGAGAGGAGGGGGATGCAGCTTCAGCTTCTCTCTCTATGGCTCTAAGACTGCATGCTGTGAGAGGAGGGGGATGCAGCTGCAGATTCTCTCTCTCTGTGGCTCTGAGTCTGCATGCTGTGAGAGGAGGGGGATGCAGCTGCAGATTCTCTCTGTCTGTGGCTCTGAGACTGCATGCTGTGAGAGGAGGGGGATGCAGCTTCAGCTTCTCTCTCTGTGGCTCTGAGACTGCATGCTGTGAGAGGAGGGGGATGCAGAAGCAGCTTCTCTCTCTGTGGCTCTGAGACTGCATGCTGTAAGAGGGTAGGAGGGGGATGCAGCTGCAGCTTCTCTCTCTGTGGCTCTGAGACTGCATGCTGTGAGAGGGGAGGAGGTGCTGCAGTTGAGGAAAGCCTGCTGCTAACAGGACAGGCAAAGAAAAAGGAAAAAAGCTCTAGCAATAGATAACAAGGGACAGAATAAGGAAGGTGGGAAGAGGAGTTTCACTGTCTCAGCATCTCTAGACATTTATACATTTGTTTCCTTGACTATTTGCCATGTAGACGAGTGACTGATACCATTGAGCGGAGGTAAGACGGCGCCGCTCTCCATCTGAACTTGATATTGTATCTGGCTGGTGACCGGCACAAGGTCGCCTCTCTTCTTGTTCCATATGAAGCTTCGGCCTCCGTCCTGCGCTGGTCGGGGCGCGGCTGGATCATTCTCAGTGATCGGCTGAACCGTCGTCCGCTCATCGATGACGGCCTCGGCTCGCACGTCAGACTGCTCAGAGGATGAATACTCGGCCTGGAAATGCCGCTGCTCCGCAGAGATTGTGGATCCGTATATACTTCCTTCATAAATGTCCCCAGGAAGTAGATATAATTCTGGTTCACGAGCCTGAAAAAAAAGACCAAACAGGGCGCAGAGTTTACAGTGTGCACAGTGGTCAATGAGGAGAGACCACGGAGGACGGAGCAGGAGCCCAGGACGGGGTCTACACTAGACCTCGCTGACAGATCATCACATTTACGCTCACCTTAGCTGTGATTAAACACATTTTTTTATTTGCTAGAAGTATTCGTTAGATTGTTCCTGTCCTTACACACAAAGCCTGTGGAAAAGCACGGTCCTGCTGCCCTCAACAAGCTCAGCACTAGCATAATATGTCCACGATCTGTTCTGGCCTTTCTCAGTAAATTGCTATCCACTATATTTTGTTTGTGGTCTCCTCAGCAGCGTTCTGCCAGCACTATAGGTGCTGGAACTTCTTTTCCCTCAGTTGCCTGCATGCATTGATCCTGCTGTTTTCCAATGACTCCCCTGAATTAAAACCCTGCCTTTGTGTTATGCCTGTATGTAATATGTCAGACAAGAGGGCAGGAGCGGAGGCAAAAGACAAAAGTTACCGGCCCCACGTAATGTGCTAATACACAGCCCCACCCCCACTTCCTGTAGATATATAAATCCTCACTTCCTGTAGCGATATAAATCCCCACCCCCACTTCCTGTAGAGATACAAAGCCCCCCCCACTTCCTGTAGAGCTAAAAAGCCCCACCCCCACTTCCTGTAGAGATACAAAGCCCCACCCCCACTTCCTGTAGCGCTTCAAAGCCTCACCCCCACTTCCTGTAGATCTACAAAGCCCCACCCCCACTTCCTGCAGAGATACAAAGCCCCACCTCCACTTCCTGCAGAGATAAAAAGCCCCACCCCCACTTCCTGTAGAGATACAAAGCCCCATCCCCACTTCCTGTGATCCTCTGCTGTTACCAACAAATTACGCTGGTCACTACATAACGGAGACACCTAATGGCATTTAGGGGTTTTCTGAGGGTCAGACAAGATAATTTATATATAAACTGATTTGCAGATTGTCTATTTGTTACATTATCTATGGAATGTGCAGGAGTCTGGAAGTGTAAGCCGCATTTAAAGCGTTTGTGCAGCCGTAAACACCGTTACCTGACACAGCGCTGCCCTTAACCATCAGCTGCCTCCAGTGCTGCCCCAATGTGAGTGGTAGCTGCAATACCCGACACCACCTATAGAGGAGGATGGCGCTGTGTCTGACAAAGCCCCGGGGACCACTGCTCTTCTAATGGAGGCGACAGCAACAAACCTTGCTCCACTACATCGATAATATCATTTGTGACATAACGTCAAGGTTTATTCCACCAGAATCTTCCATTTTTTTTCCATTTTATTCTGCAATCAGTAAGATACAAGTTCTGTATCGCATTTATGTCACATATAGCAGGTCAGCTATCAAGTGAGCGAAGAGCCCTGCAAGAGGAAGGCGCCTGAAGGTTCTGCTTAGTGATTGCACCCCAAAAATGAGCATAAAACCGGCCCCAAGGACTTGCAGGGAGAGGGAGAGTACTCCTTTAAAGGTTTGGGGCAACGCTTCGCTTCAGGGTCATTTTCCGGGCCCCAATTTTACCTGCACATAAAAAAAAACATTTTATGAAACAGATGGACTGAAATCAAAAGAACAAAACGGGGAGTCGCCTGACGCAAACCAACCAGCCCCAGTGCTCATGTTTTTGTAAGATGGATCTCCCTTTCCCTCTCTGCGGTCAGATTCTCCCAATTTTCCCTTTACTTTTTGAAACGTGGATCTGAGCGGGGTCCAATAATGAATCTGCGGGGAAGACGCCGCCGTCCTCCCATTAACCAGAGGGGCATGGAGAAATTTAGCATCCCCAGATCACCGAGCAGGGAACTGCGTAACAACTGTAAAATCGCATCTCCGGGGAAAAACCCGCAAATATTTGGCCCAAAAAATGAAGTAAAGTTGTTTGGAAGAAGGAATTTTGGATGCCATGAAGTGCAAGTATTCCCGGACACGTCCCCCCCCCCGCGGAAGCCATTTAAGTGCAAATATCCTGGACAAGTCCCACCCCCCCAGAAAGGGCCCTGCCCCATTAACCTTTTGAAAGTGATCAGGGACCC
>JARQOD010000009.1:72308876-72515281 GCA_033576555.1 Oophaga sylvatica
TTGCCCCCCCGGTGGTGGCAGAACCCATGAGGAGTTATGCCGCTGTCACCTCCGGGAAAGTAGGGCGTCCTCCTTGTCTTCGGGCTCTGGAGACGGCATGTTGCAACGGCGTCTCCTGGGGGCTCTAAAGAAGTGGGAGAGATCACTAATGGTAGAGGTCGAGAGGTTGATCTATCCTTCTGGATAGAGAGGCATGGCCTCAGGGCCTTCCGAGAGCAAAACGGTGGGGATACAGTGTGGTCCCTCCCAACTGCCGGGCCGGGTAGTGTGCGTAGGAATGTGGTCCGTCTTCGGTGGAGGGGCAATGATGCGTGTCCTCCAAGGTCTAAGGTTGTGGAGCTCCTGCTGAAGATGGGCTTCAAGGCGATTGACATCTATGCCTTGATACATCCCTATTCCACGCCTGAGCTTGATTTCAGCTTTGTTCGGCCGGAGGGGCTTGAGCTCTTCTGGTCGAATTATGAGTTGGCAAAAAATGAGCCCGGCTGGCGAGACTTTGCCATTCAGGTGGTGTCTCGCCAAAACCAAGTCAAGAAAGTGACCGTGATAACTTGTAACGAGTCTCTTTCTTGCTATGACATCATGACGTGGCTTGGCCGATATGGAGAGGTGGTGGAGATGCCAAAGAAGAAACGTGATGAGTTTGGTATCTGGTCAGGGGCCTGGACGTTTATGGTAAAACTTAAGCGTTCAGGTGGTACGGTTGCCCACATTCCATCATCTGCCTTCCTGGGTAGGGATCGTATCCAGGTCTTCTACCAGGGGCAACCGAAGCTCTGTCACAAGTGCGGCGACCCCACACACTTTAGTGCAAACTGCACTGTGCAGAAATGTGCATTGTGTGGGGATGTCGGCCATCTTGCTGCATCTTGTGTTGTGATTAGGTGCCACCTGTGTGGTGACTTAGGTCAACCATTCAGCCGTTGTCCTCGCTCCTTTGCTAATGCAGTCGTGACTCCTGTGGGAGAAAGCCGTGAGGCTGATTCTGCTGGGGAAGGGACTAGCAGGGGTGAAGGAGCTGAGGGGCCAAGGAGGAAAAGCAATAAAAAGACGCCTGCCCAGCTGAGGCGTCTAGACAAGCGCAGACAGGAGAGGGAGCTGGGCGAGCCCCGGGCTACTAGGGCCGCCCCTGTCCTGGACGCCAGTCTTGCTGCTGAGGCCCCAAGGGATGATGAGTTGGATGAGGAGATCAGGAGGATCCACAGGGAGGAAAGCGCCACTGCCTCGGAATCCTCCCATTATGAAAGTATGGATGAGGATAATAGGCTGTGGCTAGAGAACAAGCGTAAGCTCGGCACCAAAAAGAAGAGAAAGAAGGGAGTTAAAACATCTTCTCCCGCTCTGACCAAGGTACCTAAGGAAGGAAAAACTGACTCCCCTCTGGTTGGTCTTTCTAACCGATTCCAAGCCCTGGAGAACATCTCTTCCTCTGAGGATGAATCTGAGGGTGAGGTTCCGGCTTCGGCAGGGCTTACAGGGGGTGCCGAGTCTCCTTCTTCTAGGCATGTAAGGTCCTTGGAGGGAGGGACTGGCCCAGAGTCCGGAGACGAGGACGATAAACAGGAAAAACACGCGGGAATGGACACCTCTGTGTCATTAAAGAGGGGGAAGGATTCCTCCTCTGAGGCGGAGAATAAGAGGAGTGGGAAGAAGAAAGCCATTTAACTCAATCACCAATGATGGCGGTACCCACTCCGTTGACGCTGGCGTCCATTAATGTCGCCAGCATAAAGTCAAATACAGCTAGATTTGTGGCCTTTGATTTTCTTAGCCGGGTTGAAGCTGACATTTTCTTTTTGCAAGAGACCAGGCTGCCGAACATGGCCGACGTGTTTAAGGCTAAGAGGGAGTGGAGACTCGGGCCCTCCTATTGGTCTCTTGCGGCTGAGCCGTATAGCGGAGTGGCGGTCCTTTTTACCACGCCGACAGGTTATTGAGTTAGAAATGGGGAGGTGCCTGATCTTAGATGTCCTCATGAAGGGACAAGAGCTCCGGCTCATTAACATCTATGGTCCCCAATCTAAGTGGGACCGGAAATATCTCTTTATGAAGATCAAGCCCTACCTTTTTACAAGTCGGCAAGTTGTCTTTGGAGGGGACTTCAATGCTGTCACGAGGCCCCGAGATAGAGGAGGTTCCAGAGATAAGCTGACTTATGATAGCGTCGCCCTTAATAGTATAGCTAGTGAGGCTCGCCTGGTGGATGTCCACATCCGGCACACCCCAGGCCACGAGGGGTTCACATATCATAGAGGTAACTGTAGGTCCAGAATAGATAGGTTTTATTTAAAGAAGGAAGCTGTCTCTTCAGCAGTGTCTGTTGTTGAGGTGGAGTTCTCCGACCACTGTTTAATTTTGTTTTCTCTGAATGTTACAGAAACCCTCCGGATGGGAAGAGGCTTTTGGAGGCTCAATTCGTCTCTCTTGGAAGAAGCGGAGATAAGACAGTCCTTTGAGGATTTTCTTCGGAGCCATGTACCCTTACTGGATCTTTGTAGTAGTAAGTCAGAGTGGTGGGAGATGTTCAAAAAAAGGGTTGCGAGATTCTTCCGCCAGCTCTCGAGCCTCAGAAGTCTGAGCTGGTACCGCCTGTATCAGGGTCTGAGGAGGAAACTCGAACATCTTGTCTCAACTGGAGGTAGCCGTGAGGAGATCTCCAGAGTGAAATCTTTGCTTATGAGGTGTCAGTATGATAGACACGCATCTTTGGTTTTTGAGAGGGATTACGGGAAGTACCGCTCGCCCGACCCTTACAGAAACTGCAAGATGTCAGTGAATAGTAAAGTGGTTACAGGACTGATCGACACTAACGGGGTCCCTGAGGCGATCCAGATCAGGGATCCTGGAGGTCGTCAGATCCTTCTACTCGCACCTCTTGGGGAAGAGGGATCTTGATTGGGATGAGATGTCAGCTTTCCTGGCCGAAGCCATCCCTGAGTCAGGGGTGGACTCCTCTCTTGACGTTTTGACAGAGATGATCAGAGAAGAGGAAGTTAAGTTGGCGATTGAAGGGCTTGCCCTCAAAAAATCACCTGGTCCAGATGGCTTAACATCTGAATTCTATAAGACCTTTAAGGACGCTTTGGTTCCCCTCTTGACTGAGGTATTCAATGAGTGTCTTTCCTCGGGTGCTCTGTCGAAGTCAATGAGGAGGTCTGCCCTGATCATCTTGTCAAAGGGTAAGGACCCATCTTGTATTGAGAATTGGCGTCCCATAGCGCTTCTCAATGCAGACAGGAAGGTTCTGGCAAAAGTGCTGTTTAATCGGCTGGTGAAATTTGCACCCCGACTCCTTTCGGAGGCCCAGCATTGCTCTGTTCCAGGCTGCAGCACATTTAGTGCTGTGCTCTGTGTTCGAGAGGCAGTGGAGCAGGGTAGGGCTGGTCACTGGAAGGGGTACATGCTGTCACTGGACCAGGCAAAAGCATTTGATCGGGTAAATCACGAGTACCTCTGGTTTGTCCTTCTGAGATATGGCCTGCCGGGGGGGTTTGTTGATTGGCTTAAGACCTTGTACGGTGGGGCAGAGAGTTTCCCGCTTGTGAACGGTTGGATTGGCAGCTCTTTTGAGGCTGGATCTGGTGTTCGCCAGGGTTGTCCCTTGAGCCCGCTGCTGTACGTGTTTGCGATTGACCCACTTCTTAGGAAGGTGGAGCATGGACCGTTGGCCGGGATCGAGATGGACCGGGCAGCACCAGAAGCCACTCTGAAGGTGGTGGCATATGCCGATGATGTCACCATTTTTGTTTCCTCTCACGAGGAGGCAGGATGGCTGATGTCAGAGGTAGATCACTACTCTGAGGCATCCAGGTCCAAGATCAACCGGGATAAGTGTGAGAGTCTCTGGCTGGGAGGAGGAGATCCTGGTTTTGATCTCCCGGACACCCTTCCAGGACCCAAAGTCTCTGCAAAAGTCCTTGGCATCGAATTTGGCCAGGGGGATTACCCCAAACAAAATTGGGACAGCAGGCTAGAGATCGCCACTCAGAAGGTGAACCAATGGAAGGGTTGGTCTTTGACCCAAAGGGAAAGGGTAAACCTGATCAAAACTTACCTGCTCCCTTTACTGATTTATCTGGGCAGTGTGTGCATCTTGCCGGAGTCTCTCTGGACTCGGGTCTACAGTTTGTTCTTTCAACTATTATGGGGGAATAGACTAAACCTGGTCAAGAGGGAGGTTACTTACCGTACGAGGAGACTAGGAGGGTTGGGTATGGTCAACCCTGTTGTATTCCTTGTGGATACCTTCATTAAGATCAATATTGCAAACCTCTGGAAAGAGAGGGCTCCTCCATGGGTATTCTCCTGTAGGGATGGTTTCAGCCTTTCTTCCAGGAATGGGAGACAGGAGGGCAAGTGAAGGATCTTCGCACACCGCATGGACATCTTCCGGCTTACGCTACCTTGGTTCTGAAGGTGATCCGCCGTGGGGTCTGGGAATGTGGGAGATCAGGACTCTGCCAAGGAAACTCCTTGACAACGGGTTCTGTTGACCCATTTCCAGAGGCCTCTGGCGCTCAGGGATTGCCCAAGTCGGGATCTTGGGGTGGGTTTGCATCTTTTGAATTCTATCAGGATCCCCTCGAAGTTTTGGGACTTGGCTTGGCGCTGCTTCCATGGGAAACTGTGTGTGAGGGACAATCTGAAGTGTAGGAGCTCTGAGGACAGGAATTGTCCTCGGGAGCATTGTGGTACCGTGCTGGAAAGCATGGACCATTTCCTGCTTCGTTGTCCCTTCAACACAGAGGTGTACAACAGGGTGGGCACCTCCATTGGCTGGTCTCGGCTGGCCGGTCTCTCCTATGCGGAATGGGCCTATGGAGCATTCAGAGACCTTGGTGGTCGGGACCGCTGCACCTTATTTCTAGTTAGCGCAGTGGTTAGGTATCACACGTGGAACGCACGGTGCTTAGTCTCGACGCAACGGAAAATCCTCCCAGTGGACGATGTGTTTAGGACCATACTCGGTGACCTGGTGAAGGTTCGCTCTCTGGAGTATGAGACTGGGCACACGTAGGGCCGCTCTCCTCTGGAGGGGCTTTTCTTTTAGTGTGCCCTAGTCTGGTCATTTCCATTCCTTGTGGTGGGCTGCTGTTGACACTGTAGATTTTTGTTTTGTTTGATTATACAGTGATGTAGGGCTGCAGGCACCGAACCAGGGCTTTGTGATTTGTGTCTATTTTGTTTATTGTAGTGTTTTTCTGTATATATTGTATATATATAGATGTGGGTGTAGGTGTTAGGTTGGGTGGTGGGAAAAGGGGGGAGGTGGGTTTATCTTGTGGGACTATGGGACACCAGGGTGTTTGGGGGAAAACTGGCACTGCCTGATCTGGCCTGTGGACGTTGGACATGGACTGAGGCATGAGATGCAGGACCAGCTCTCAGGTCAGTGCGGGGGTTGGGAATGGTGGGTTTGAGTGTGGAGGGTCAGTAACTTAATATTGTATATATTTGTATAGTTTATGGTTATTTTATTTAAAATGAAAAAAAAAAATGAAAAAAATAAATAAATAAATAAATAAATAAAATGTATGTATATAGTTTTGTTTGCTATTGTTAATTTCATTTATTTGTTATTACTTTGTTTGGTGACCGGACCAGAAGGTGAAAGTATTTAATGTCAGTTATTATTCTGTATATATGAGTGTGAGGAGAAGAATGAGCGGCTGGACCAGTGTTCAGTATACGGATTATTTTCTGGTTTATATATTTGTTTTGTTTCTGTTATTATTATTGTTATGTTTTTCACTTTTATAATAACAGATCTACAGGAGGTAACTCAGGATCAGTAATGTAATATATGTACACAGTGACTGCACCAGCAGAATAGTGAGTGCAGCTCTGGAGTATAATACAGGATGTAACTCAGGATCAGTAATGTAATATATGTACACAGTGACTGCACCAGCAGAATAGTGAGTGCAGCTCTGAGTATAATACAGGATGTAACTCAGGATCAGTAATGTAATGTATGTACACAGTGACTGCACCAGCAGAATAGTGAGTGCAGCTCTGGAGTATAATACAGTATGTAACTCAGGATCAGTAATGTAATGTATGTACACAGTGACTGCACCAGCAGAATAGTGAGTGCAGCTCTGGAGTATAATACAGGAGGTAACTCAGGATCAGTAATGTAATGTATGTACACAGTGACTGCACCAGCAGAATAGTGAGTGCAGCTCTGGAGTATAATACAGTATGTAACTCAGGATCAGTAATGTAATATATGTACACAGTGACTGCACCAGCAGAATAGTGAGTGCAGCTCTGGAGTATAATACAGGATGTAACTCAGGATCTGTAATGTATGTACACAGTGACTGCACCAGCAGAATAGTGAGTGCAGCTCTGGGGTATAATACAGGATGTAACTCAGAATCAGTAATGTAATGTATGTACACAGTGACTGCACCAGCAGAATAGTGAGTGCAGCTCTGGAGTATAATACAGGATGTAACTCAGGATCAGTAATGTAATGTATGTACACAGTGACTGCACCAGCAGAATAGTGAGTGCAGCTCTGGGGTATAATACAGGATGTAACTCAGGATCAGTAATGTAATGTATGTACACAGTGACTACACCAGCAGAATAGTGAGTGCAGCTCTGGAGTATAATACAGGAGGTAACTCAGGATCAGTAATGTAATGTATGTACACAGTGACTGCACCAGCAGAATAGTGAGTGCAGCTCTGGAGTATAATACAGGATGTAACTCAGGATCAGTAATGTAATGTCTGTACACAGTGACTGCACCAGCAGAATAGTGAGTGCAGCTCTGGAGTATAATACAGGAGGTAACTCAGGATCAGTAATGTAATGTATGTACACAGTGACTGTACCAGCAGAATAGTGAGTGCAGCTCTGGAGTATAATACAGGATGTAACTCAGGATCAGTAATGTAATGTACACAGTGACTGCACCAGCAGAATAGTGAGTGCAGCTCTGGAGTATAATACAGGAGGTAACTCAGGATCAGTAATGTAATGTATGTACACAGTGACTGCACCAGCAGAATAGTGAGTGCAGCTCTGGGGTATAATACAGGATGTAACTCAGATCAGTAATGTAATGTGTACACAGTGACTACACCAGCAGAATAGTGAGTGCAGCTCTGGAGTATAATACAGGAGGTAACTCAGGATCAGTAATGTAATGTATGTACACAGTGACTACACCAGCAGAATAGTGAGTGCTGCTCTGGAGTATAATACAGTATGTAACTCAGGATCAGTAATGTAATGTACACAGTGACTGCACCAGCAGAATAGTGAGTGCAGCTCTGGAGTATAATACAGGATGTAACTCAGGATCAGTAATGTAATGTACACAGTGACTGCACCAGCAGAATAGTGAGTGCAGCTCTGGAGTATAATACAGGAGTAACTCAGGATCAGTAATGTAATGTATGTACACAGTGACTGCACCAGCAGAATAGTGAGTGCAGCTCTGGAGTATAATACAGGATGTAACTCAGGATCAGTAATGTAATGTACACAGTGACTGCACCAGCAGAATAGTGAGTGCAGCTCTGGAGTATAATACAGGAGGTAACTCAGGATCAGTAATGTAATATACACAGTGACTGCACCAGCAGAATAGTGAGTGCAGCTCTGGAGTATAATACAGGATGTAACTCAGGATCAGTAATGTAATGTACACAGTGACTGCACCAGCAGAATAGTGAGTGCAGCTCTGGAGTATAATACAGGAGGTAACTCAGGATCAGTAATGTAATGTATGTACACAGTGACTGCACCAGCAGAATAGTGAGTGCAGCTCTGGAGTATAATACAGGATGTAACTCAGGATCAGTAATGTAATGTATGTACACAGTGACTGCACCAGCAGAATAGTGAGTGCAGCTCTGGAGTATAATACAGGATGTAACTCAGGATCAGTAATGTAATGTACACAGTGACTGCACCAGCAGAATAGTGAGTGCAGCTCTGGAGTATAATACAGGATGTAACTCAGGATCAGTAATGTAATGTACACAGTGACTGCACCAGCAGAATAGTGAGTGCAGCTCTGGAGTATAATACAGGAGGTAACTCAGGATCAGTAATGTAATGTATGTACACAGTGACTGCACCAGCAGAATAGTGAGTGCAGCTCTGGAGTATAATACAGGATGTAACTCAGGATCAGTAATGTAATGTACACAGTGACTGCACCAGCAGAATAGTGAGTGCAGCTCTGGAGTATAATACAGGAGGTAACTCAGGATCAGTAATGTAATGTATGTACACAGTGACTACACCAGCAGAATAGTGAGTGCTGCTCTGGATATAATACAGTATGTAACTCAGGATCAGTAATGTAATGTACACAGTGACTGCACCAGCAGAATAGTGAGTGCAGCTCTGGAGTATAATACAGGATGTAACTCAGGATCAGTAATGTAATGTACACAGTGACTGCACCAGCAGAATAGTGAGTGCAGCTCTGGAGTATAATACAGGAGGTAACTCAGGATCAGTAATGTAATGTACACAGTGACTGCACCAGCAGAATAGTGAGTGCAGCTCTGGAGTATAATACAGGATGTAACTCAGATCAGTAATGTAATGTACACAGTGACTGCACCAGCAGAATATGAGTGCAGCTCTGGAGTATAATACAGGAGGTAACTCAGGATCAGTAATGTAATGTATGTACACAGTGACTGCACCAGCAGAATAGTGAGTGCAGCTCTGGAGTATAATACAGGATGTAACTCAGGATCAGTAATGTAATGTATGTACACAGTGACTGCACCAGCAGAATAGTGAGTGCAGCTCTGGAGTATAATACAGGATGTAACTCAGGATCAGTAATGTAATGTATGTACACAGTGACTGCACCAGCAGAATAGTGAGTGCAGCTTTGGAGTATAATACAGGAGGTAACTCAGGATCAGTAATGTAATGTATGTACACAGTGACTGCACCAGCAGAGTAGTGAGTGCAGCTCTGGGTATAATACAGGATGTAACTCAGGATCAGTAATGTAATGTATGTACACAGTAACTGCACCAGCAGAATAGTGAGTGCAGCTCTGGGATATAATACAGGATGTAACTCAGGATCAGTAATGTAATGTATGTACACAGTGACTGCACCAGCAGAATAGTGAGTGCAGCTCTGGAGTATAATACAGGATGTAACTCAGGATCAGTAATGTAATGTATGTACACAGTGACTGCACCAGCAGAATAGTGAGTGCAGCTCTGGAGTATAATACAGGATGTAACTCAGGATCAGTAATGTAATGTATGTACACAGTGACTGCACCAGCAGAATAGTGAGTGCAGCTCTGGAGTATAATACAGGATGTAACTCAGGATCAGTAATGTAATGTATGTACACAGTAACTGCACCAGCAGAATAGTGAGTGCAACTCTGGGATATAATACAGGATGTAACTCAGGATCAGTAATGTAATGTATGTACACAGTGACTGCACCAGCAGAATAGTGAGTGCAGCTCTGGGGTATAATACAGGATGTAACTCAGGATCAGTATTGTAATTAGTGTTGAGCGATACGATAATGCAAATATCGGCTATCGGCCGATATTAGCTCTATCGGCCTTTCGATAATTTGTTTTGATATTTTCGTCTTATCGAATACCGGAATCGGATTTGTCACTGTCACTGTCTGTGTCCGTCGGTCGGGTCTGTCACTGTCAGTGTCCGTCGGTCGGGTCTGTCAGGAGTCAGCGGCACTTACCTGGCAGAAGATCTCCGGCGGTCACGGGCTGGACTGCTTCATGGCCGCCATCCTACTTCATCCCCCGGCGGTCCACATCCCAGTTTCTCGCGACTAACTGCGACAGTGTACTGCTATGGCGTCTCACATCTCTCGCGTACGCAGTGATGGGGTAATCCGCCGTAAGCAGTCAGTCCGATGACGTCACCGCCGGGGAAGCAGGTAATCAGCTGTGCTGCGCCGGGATGTCAGGCTCTGCCTGTCATTGCGATGTAGCAGAGCTGGATCGTCGTGGGACAATCGTTACTAGGACTGCGTCGGACAGGTGGTATACTGTTGGTTTGTTTTTTTTTTTTTTTACGGGAGATCGATGGCGTCGCAGGAATGAGAGAGTAATAAAAAAAATGAAAACTGTGTTGTCTCTTTTATTTCATTAAAATACTTTTTTCTTGCTTTGTCTTTTTTTTATGCATTTAATAACTTTGGGATTAATAATGGATCGGTGTCTTATTGACACCTCTCCATTATTAACCGGGCTTATTGTCACCGTGCAATCAACGGTGACATTAACCCCTTATTACCCCACTTGCCACCGCTACAGGGCAGTGGGAAGAGCCGGGTAAAGTGCCACAATTGGCACATCTTTTGATGCGCCAAATGTGGGGCTGCTGTAGCCTGGTATTATCAGGCTGTTGAGGGCCAAAATCCATGGGCCTTGACAGTCTTTTAATACCAGGCCGCAGCAGCCTGCATTTTACTTGGCTGGTTAACAAAAATAGGGGGACCCCTACGCCGTTTTTTTTTCGAGGGGATCCCCTATTTTTGTTAACCAGCCAAGCTAAGCAGACTGCTGTGGCCTGGTATTATCAGGCTGGCAAGGTCCATGGATCTTGGCTCCTTAACACCTGAAAATCCAGGGCCTCAGCGGTCTGCTTCAATCTGGCTGGTTAACAAAAATAGGGGGGGACCCCACGCCATTTTTTTTCAAAGGGAACCCCTATTTTTGTTAACCAGTTCCCTCTGACGTCACTGATTGTGTCCCTGGCTGACCTGAAGTGAAAGTGGAAAGCAATCAATTAAGCTTTCCACTTCCTCTCCTGTCAGCCAGGAGAGGAGCTCATTCATTTGGGGGTTTACTGTGAGGCTGCAGCATTAGCTGCGGTCCCTGCAGTAAACATTAACCCTTTCTGAAGGATTACACCGTGGGACCTGACTGTGCATCGGATTGGTAAGAATAATTTTGCTTTATTATTTTATTTTTATTACAGGAAATGGTTTTAGCAGGTAAATAAAATATGGTCAAAAACTGTGATTATTTCATTAAACTTCTTTTTTATTAAAGTGTGTGTGTTTTATTTTTATTTCATACAATAGGATTAATAATTGATAGTTGTCTAATTGACAGCTCTCAATTATTAACCTGGCTTAAAGTAACCTTTCAATTGCAAGGTCATTTTAACCCCTTATTAACCCATTCGCCACCGCTACAGGGCAATGGGAATAGACGGGCAAAGTGCCAGAAAGGGCAAATCTAATTAGAGATTTGCCCTTTCTGGGGTGTCTGGGGGCAGATGTTAGTAGCCGGGGGGGGCAAAAATAATGGTCCCTCTCTGGGCTATTATTATCTGCCCCCACTCACTGGCTTTGTCTGTCTGGTTGCGAAAATAGGGCGGGAGCCCACGCATTTTTTTTCAGCAATTTTACACCTCATATATATATATATACATGTCATTAAATTTGTGACACATATATATATATATTTATATTTATAGTTCATACACTTCTACATAGTATAATAGCCGCTAATTCAATTGCCGGCTTTTGTGAAAATGCAGAACCCGACATGAAATGACACTTGGTGTACATAGGGTTAACCATGTCTTTTCATGTCCTTTGCTATCTGATTTGCACAAACAATTACATCAGTCTATGTGTGCAAAATTTCACACCTTAGGGGTTAATTAAAGGTGTAAATTCGTAGCAAAAAAGTCCATTTTTTTTTACAACGAATTTACACCTTTAATTAACCCCTACAGGTGTGAAATTTTGCACACATAGACTGATGTAATTGTTTGTGCAAATCAGATTGCAAACGACATGAAAAGACATGGTTAACCCTATGTACACCAAGTGTCATTTCATGTCGGGTGCTTCTGTCTTTTCACAGAAGCCGGCTTTACCCGGCAATTGAATCAGAGGATATTTTACTATGTAGAAGTGTATAAACTATACATATATGTATATATATGTCACAATGACATGTATATATATATATATGTATTCTATGTGTGTATATTTAGTGTTTACAAGGAAATAAAGGTTTTTTTTAGTTTCGATATTTTGTTCCCATAGACTTACATGGACTTCCGCTATCGAAATCGGATATCGACGATATTTAGTGATATCGGCGATACAATTTCGATACAATATTTTTAGATATCGAGCAATATCGCTCAACACTAATTGTAATGTATGTACACAGTGACTGCACCAGCAGAATAGTGAGTGCAGCTCTGGAGTATAATACAGGATGTAACTCAGGATCAGTAATGTAATGTATGTACACAGTGAGTGCACCAAGCAGAATAGTGAGTGCAGCTCTGGAGTATAATACAGGATGTAACTCAGGATCAGTAATGTATGTACACAGTGTCTGCACCAGCAGAATAGTGAGTGCAGATCTGGAGTATAATACAGGATATATAATTGATAAAAAGTGTTAAAACAAGTCTACAGATTCCATCAGTGTACCGACCGTATTTAACATTGCAAAATACTATGTGCTATGTTAGCTCTGCTGTACTATGTAGCTCTCTTATACTATGTAACCTCTGTGTCATGACACAGCTGTCGGGTGACCCGGGACCAGTGGCTCCTTCCCTGTCCCTAACACTATAGGGTGCCCTAGCTCGCCCTATTCCCTGGGATACTTCTGAAGGTGAAGATGCCGGGGCCTCCACCCTTGCCTTATGTCCTGAGTCAGCCTCCCATCTGTTCTCTTACCCCACCCAGGGAAGAGGGGGTACTACTGTGCACTGCAGTACACCAACCCTACAAACAAGGCAACACAGACAAGGGTTAACAGAAAACTCCATGCATACAATATATTCACTCACATGTAACAGAGGAATGCACCGGGGGCGTGGCGGTAGGAGAATAAACCGAAACCGAGAAGGATAAGGAATTAGCATGCATACAAACCAAGCAACAGTCACAGATAACTCCTCCGACTCTCCTTCTCATATGTGCTCCTCTCACTCCGTTAGCCATGCAGCAAATGCTAGCCCTGACAAGGATTAGTAACAGAGCCCAGATTATAAAGGGAAAAGGAGTGGCTAACCGAGCTCAGCTGAGAGCACAGGGATTTCCAGCATGGCTGATTAACCCCTGTTCTGCCAGAAGAAATAAACACATTTAAATTGAAGGAGAAGTGCTTCTTCTCAGCACCAGAGTAGGAGCAATCAGACGCTGCGGTCTTCTGGCTCCACACTGTCGCGGTAACCCCGTGACACTCTGCTGTTCTGTGTCAGCTCTGATCTCCCTGCAGAGCTGTGTGTGATTATGGGAGTAGACAGTCTGTCATTACATGTCTGATGGAGGGTAACGCATCCTTTCATTTACAATAAGTTATGGAGGTGGAGTATCAGGGAGATCTATGCCCAACCATAGATCTTAACAGCTCATTTAAATATAAGAAAAAATTGGATTTTTCTGGAATAAGACATTGGACCGCAGATATCAAGGTGTCATGTTATTCAGCTTCCTATGACCTGCGTCCCCATAGACGGCTCTGGAGGACGATCACTGACACGGCTGTTCCAATCTCTTCCCAACAGGAAAAACTGTTCACAAGTCACCTGATTTCCTTCCATACTAAGTCCTGCCCCGGTTGTTGGCTGCGTTGATTGTGCGCTCTCGCTGTGATAGACGACTAATGATCTGAGAGAATCTAGGGGAATGTGGGCGACCAACACATCACAGGCACAATGGTCACATAGCGGTTCAGGAACGCAGCGACATCTGGATGAAGGTGTCCATCTAGGAGGTCATGTGGGATTATGGCTCTGACAGTCGGCCTTCCCTTCTCACGAGGCGACAACACAAGAGCAATACCAGAGATTCGCTCAGTAACTCCCAATAGAAGTATCTGATCAAAACCCAGAATTGTAAAGAAGGAAATAAAAGACAAAAGGAAACATTGTTGTGGATGCAAATATTTATTGAAAATTTCAGAGTTTAGGACGAAGGACTATACAGTTGGTTAGAAGGTGCGATTGGCTTGATTGGCGCTGACATTACAGCTCATTCTTTAGTTTCTAGGTATTAACAAGAAGGGTCGGATGCAGCGTCATCGACACTAAGCCGCACACTTCAGGGACTCGCAGGAACAGGAGGTGTGCGCTTCTACTTGCTCTGTGTAGTCTTCGGTCTGTCAATCAGCGACTCCTCCTCTGCCAGATCTGTGATGAAAAGAAAGTTATAGTCGAGAGTCCATGTAAAATCCATACAGAGCAGGGGCAGACGGACCATATGTGCCCCAGGGGTCCGGCGGGTAGGGGGCAGCTACCAGCATGTCTATTAGACTGCATGTGAGTGTCAGGGACTGTGCGGGCAGATGTCAGCTATGGGGACATGATGTCCAGCTAGTGGGGAGCCGGGGCCATATTATATTATATATCACCTGCGGCACTTTCCTTCCCATAAACAAGAGCGAATAGGTAAAAAAAAGATCTTATTGCATCATGGTCCCAAATCAGGACTAATCTGGCCTCAGACTGAGGCCTTAGTCCCAGATAGCAGTCCCTGTACGTTATGTATTCCTTGTTCCTATTAATTAGTGATCCCATATTACTCGGGAATGATCACTTACCAGCAGTTGTGCAATGGAAGCCGACAGAGACCGGGGTGGTGGCTGATGGGGTACAACCTTTAGCGCAGCGCAGGACGGGGTGGATAGAGTAACATTTGCTTTCCTCCCTTTCTGGTTTCTGAGTCTTCACCAAAGAGCGATGAAGTTTGCAGACTGTAAAGTAAAGAGCTTATTATATACCTCTCTATGGGTGTAAGGTAAACCTTCACTACTATGGTAACATGAGTAACCGGGTCACTGCCTCATACAAAGTCAGCACACTCCTCCTCTGCTGCTGTCAGCACGCCATCACTCTACTGGTCGCTCTGCTCTGTCGCTGCACATTACAGGACTTTCTGTGGTGGTTACCTACATCAGAGCCGCTATGTATCACCCACCTCCAGTGCAGGCTTCCTCAGCCAGGATCCAAGAATGGCCAAAGCTCTCTTCATCCTTTGCTACCGATCCGTCAGGCATCTTGAATTCCTGTTCAGTCTCATCATCATGGTGGCCACAGATTCCACAGGTCTTTCCCCTCATCCATAGAGCTGTGCGAAGCTACAAAAGAAAAGGCAGATATTACTGGGATATCTGATAGTATGGGGGTCTGCGAAGCCTCTAGGTATCAAACCTGCGCTACAAACACGTGATCATTGCAAGAATTAAGGATCCAAAATTGGGGCCTCAATCCAATATTACTGAATTCAATGGTCCACTAATCGGATGAGCTCCATGTGATCCACTCATTATATGAGCTGTATGTGATCCACTCATCAGATGGGCTTTGTGTGATCCACTCAATGGATGAGATCTATGTGATCCACTCATCGGATGGGCTCCGTGTGATCCACTCATCGGATGGGCTCCGTATGATCCCATAATGGAACCACCAAACACTTAGCTCCCGCATGGCCTTGTCTTACACTTGAGGACACCCCAGATGGCGGAGTCACTAGATGTTCTAGACGTGCGGCTCCATTACCTCACTTGACTTTCCATCATAGAGCAGCTCATCGATGCCAAACTCTGGTGCAGAAAGGACAATTCTTCCGTCACTCTCTTCGATTGTCACTGATGGTTCTGGAAGAATAACATAGTATCAGTATTTGGTCTCTGGTGGGTTCAGTATGCACTATGGTGCTTGGGGGTTGTTATTCGTACACGGTATGGCGGTAATATTTCAGCACCTTGTGGCAGTACTTTTTAGATTCTACATGGTGGTGTTATTTCTGCATTATACGGTGGTAATCTTTAAATGTTCTCTTTCCTCCTCACTTCATTTCCGTGTTTTAGTTTCCATCCATCTCCCCGTGTTGTCTGTGCGCTCCTTAGCTCTCACTTACCCTGGCTGGGCTGATATGGGAGTCTGTCTCTGGAAATGTCGATGTTGTTAACCTTCACCCTGGCTTCTCCAGATCGGCTGTCCATCATAATTTCACTAGAAAAGAGAAGAAAGTGTAAAGAGAAGTTCATGATGCTACAAAGCCTCAAAATGTGTCCAATAGAAGAGAGCGGCAGCTGAGGCCATTACACGGCTGCTCCCATCCACTTCTATCACTATCACGGTCATCGCTGACGTCCTTCCTCCGGCCTGTGGCTGGGAGTTGTAGTCCAGCTCTGACCGGACATACCTCGTGTACCTGATAAGTTTCTCTCTGATCTGTGATCGGCCTTTCAATCAACATTCACTATAACCTGACATGATACAATGTAACAATGTAACGCCACGGCTCCACTCACAACTCTCCCAGCTTCACGTTCAGATCTTGGTGGTCTGGGTTCTCCTTGGATTTCTTGGCCATGATCAGGAACTTATTTTCTTCGGTGCAGTCCTGAGCGAGGACGTGGTAGCAGTGTCCGGGCATCGTGTAGTTGTAGTTCACATCGTTGAATGTCTTTATCATGTTGTTGGACAGCGAGCAGCGTCCTAGAGGAGGAGTTTTTACAGTTTTGTAATATATTTCAAGCTTTAACAATTTAATCTCAAAATAATGTGTAACTGGAATCTTCCATGATCGACCCGTGCGCCAAAAAGTCCAAAGATCGCAACCATCTCCAACTGAGGCCAATGGGAGCTGATAGGAATAGGCAGAGGAAGGACCAAAGATAGACCGGACCCCAGAGCACCAGCAGGTCCTCCAGTAGGCCCACAATGAGAAAAAGGTCCAAAGGTCCAGCAGAAGACAATGGGGGAGACTTAGGGTGGTCACACTGACCACTAGGGTCTGTGCCTCTGGATAAATTACACGGTGGGCAGACCCCTGAACATAGCCTGTGGCCCCCAGTCTGATGCTGGGTAGGACGCATGTAAGAGCCAAAACTAAACTCACCTTTTAGTCTGTCTGCTATTGAGTTGTGAACATCAGCAAAGATATTCCAGGTGGGGACCTGAATGTCTGCGGGACGTGCGTGCCAGGCGGCGGTGATGGCGGCGGGGAGATTTAGGGCTTGGTAGTACAGAGTTGCCTGCAATAAGTAACACAAGCCCATCAGCACTAACGGTAGCACTTTTCTAAGCACAGCGCCCCCTTGTTAATAGGCTGTGCCTGGTATTACAACTCAGCCTCACTACATTGCACCATCCTTCTCTAGTCGAATCCTAGGATGGGCGAGAATGATGACATTCGGCTTGGATGAGGTTACCTTCGGTACTTGGAAGACGACATTCATGGTCCTGGGGCTGGGGAGGGACAGGACGAGTTTCGCTTGTTTGGATGGGTTTCTATGGAGTTTTTCATCGAACCCTAACATGAGGGCAGCTCCGGGGATATACCAACCGACCCTGAAACAGAACCCAAATTCATGACAATTAAACATACGTTTTATACAGATTTTATTTTTTGTTGTTTTTTGTATTCACAGTTGTTATAAATTATTTCATATTTTACCACATTTAGATTATATTTATGGTAATTTGTATTAAATTAACAAAATCTATTTTGTAATGAAAATCTGCATCTCTTGTCCTTCATCATCTACCAAGGAGGGTTTGGGGTGGGGCTGTAGAAATGGGTGGGGTTACTTAAAGAGGTGCGGCTTGGTTAAAAGGTGTAGCTTAGTGAATTGGGTGTGGCTTAGTGAAATGGGTGTGGCTTAGTGAAATGGGTGTGACTTAGCGAATGGGTGTGATAGTGGGTGGGTGTGGCTTAGCTCGCTTTGTCTGCACAGTCCCCAGTGCCTTCAGCTGCACCATGTACCTGACCCGGTGGTGCACGCGCTAGAGGGCTCGAGGTGCCATAAATGTTTCTTTTGCACATTTTTGAACGCTCATTGGGAAGAGCTAGAAGAAGCATTATTAATTCACTTACGCCTGTTCAAAGGATTTCAGCTTGGATGGGATTCTTGGCCAGCTAAACTTCAGTCTGAGCGCTGGTTGACTGCCCCAACGCCCGGTTTCGACCGATGCAGCGATCTTGTACTGTTGACAGTTCTGACCCCATTTCAGTTCGGCCTGTGACACAACAACAGCATTACATAATATGTAGAATATTGTGAGATGTATGGGAATATGATCAGACGCTTATTACCTGGGCTTCATGTTGGCTCTCCACCTGAGCGTTGATGCATGCCCTCCAGCGGCTCTCTCCAGTAATGTCCACCACGTAGGCCTGAATCTTAGGCTTGGATGAGTGATAGTCTTCATAGACAATCATCTGGTAGCCCTGCTTCTTATGGTCGGCACGGATGGCCTGCAGCGTGGCCACGAGGCTGGGAGGTTTGTGTTCACCGAGGAAGCTGCCCTGAAATGAGATTAAATGTCGGTTTTACGCTTCCTGAAATTATTCCTCAAACTTCCATCACTTTGTAAGAAACCAAAAACTTTCCACCACGACCAAACATGACGGAGATCGGAATCATCCAATATGTCAGAAGCCTAAAAAGTCCTGAGATTTTGGAGCATAAAAATAATAAAATGTAACATACAAGGGAAACTATTATTATTAATGTATCCGGGGGTCCCGCTGCGAGGCTTTGTATTACTCCTATCCAGTGGTATAGCAGGGGGACACACGGGCATTGCCCCCAAGTGCAATATTCTATGATGATGAAAGGACCAGTCGCCAGTCCTAGGCAAGCTTCACTTGTATCCAGGGAGTAGGAGCAGCACAGTAGTGGAGCTCGCCCGTGGCTGACAGCAGACAAAATGACTTTCATAGGCAATGATTGAGATGACAAAGATTGCCTGAGATTAGACTTTCTGGTGTGAGAATGAGAGCTCTGTCATCTCTGTCGCTGCCTATGCAGAGCGCAGCATCATGACAAACTCATCTTGACTGCAGCGCTCTGCATAGCCTGCAACTGTGATGACAAAGGCTGCTCTGTGTTGAACCACAGTTCTTTGCTTTGGCTCTCACTTTTAATTTTGCGTGGGGAGAGACAGAGACAAACTGGGGAAGTTGTACCAGATTTATAAAAGGGATTACTTTGTAACAAAATAACATCTTAGGCTAGAAAACTATTTTATTACATACTTTTTCTATCCCTATCTGGGGCTAGGGTTAAGGTTTGCTCAAGGGTTAAGTTAGGACTCTGGTTATGAGTGGTGCTAGGGTTAGGGATAGGTTTATATGTGGTGCTAGGGTTAGGGATAGGGTTATGAGTGGTGCTAGGGTTAGGGATAGGTTTATATGTGGTGCTAGGGTTAGGGATAGGGTTATGAGTGGTGCTAGGGTTAGGGATAGGTTTATATGTGGTGCTAGGGTTAGGGATAGGGTTATAGTGGTGCTAGGGTTAGGGATAGGTTATATGTGGTGCTAGGGTTAGGTATAGGGTTATGAGTGGTTCTAGGTTGGGGGTAGGGTTATATGTGGTGCTAGGGTTAGGGATAGGGTTATGGTGGTGTAGGGTCTAGGGTAGATAGGGTTATTGTGGTGCTAGGGTTAGGGATAGGGTTATGAGTGGTGCTAGGGTTAGGGGTATAGGGTTATAATGATGGTGCTAGGGTAGGGATAGGGTTATGTGTGGTGCTAGGGTTAGGGTAGGGTTATGTGTGCTAGGGTGGATAGGGTATATGGTGGTGCTAGGGTTAGGGATAGGGTTATATGTGGTGCTAGGGTTAGGATAGGGTTATGTGGTTGCTAGGGTATGGGGTAGTGGTATTATGTGGTGCTAAGGTTAGTGGATTAGGGTTATGTGTGGTGACTAGGGTAATGAGTGGTGCTAGGGGTAGGATAGGGTTATGTGTGGTGCTAGGGTTAGGGATAGGGTTATGTGGTGCTAGGGTTAGGGATAGGTTATATGTGGTGCTAGGGTTAGGGATAGGGTTATATGTGGTGCTAGGGTAATGAGTGGTGCTAGGGGTAGAGATAGGGTTATGTGTGGTGCTAGGGTTATGTGTGGTGCTAGGGTTATGTGTGGTGCTAGGGTTAGGGATAGGGTTATATGTGGTGCTAGGGTTAGGGATAGGGTTATAGTGTGGTGCTAGGGTTAGGGATAGGGTTATATGTGGTGCTAGGGTAATATGGATTGGTGGCTTAGGGATAGGTATAGGGTCTATGTTGTGGTGCTTAGTGGTTATGTGTGGTGCTAGGGTTATGTGTGGTGCTAGGGTTATGTGTGGTGCTAGGGTTAGGGATAGGGTTATGTGTGGTGCTAGGGTTAGGGATAGGGTTATGTGTGGTGCTAGGGTTAGGGATAGGTTATATGTGGTGCTAGGGTTAGGGATAGGGTTATATGTGGTGCTAGGGTAATGAGTGGTGCTAGGGGTAGAGATAGGTATAGGGTTATGTGTGGTGCTAGGGTTATGTGTGGTGCTAGGGTTAGGGATAGGGTTATGTGTGGTGCTAGGGTTAGGGATAGGGTTATGTGTGGTGCTAGGGTTAGGGATAGGGTTATATGTGGTGCTAGGGTTAGGGTATAGGGTTATATGTGGTGCTAGGGTTAGGGATAGGGTTATTGTGGTGCTAGGGTTTAATGAGTGGTGCTAGGGTTAGGGTTAGGTGTATAGTGGTGCTAGGTTAGGGATAGGGTTTATGTGGTGCTAGGGTTAGGGATAGTATGTGGTGCTAGGGTTAGGGATAGGGTTATGTGTGGTGCTAGGGTTAGGGATAGGGTTATGATGTGGTGCTAGGGTTAGGATAGGGTTATATGTGGTGCTAGGGTTAGGTATAGGGTTATGATGTGGTGTAGGGTATATGAGGGTTGTAGTGTGGTAGGATAGGGTTATGGTGTAGGTGTAGGATTATGAGTGGTGCTAGGGTTAGGGTATAGGGTTATGAGTGGTGCTAGGGTTAGGGATAGGGTTATATGTGGTGCTAGGGTTAGGGATAGGGTTATAGTGGTGCTAGGGTTAGGTATAGGGTTATGAGTGGTGCTAGGGTTAGGGATAGGGTTATATGTGGTGCTAGGGTTAGGGATAGGGTTATATGTGGTGCTAGGGTTAGGTATAGGGTTATGAGTGGTGCTAGGGTTAGGATAGGGTTATAGTGGTGCTAGGGTTAGGGATAGGTTTATGAGTGGTGCTAGGGTTAGGAATAGGGTTATGAGTGGTGCTAGGGTTAGGGATAGGGTTATGAGTGGTGCTAGGGTTAGGTATAGGGTTATGAGTGAGTGGTGCTAGGGTTAGGGATAGGGTTATGTGTGGTGCTAGGGTTAGGGATAGGGTTAGAAGTAAGAATAAAATGTAACAAGAAAGAAAACAATGTAGAACTTTTTAGTTTTAAAGTTTTATGTTTGATTTCAGCAAAGAAAACAACAGAAAATAACAAATGCTCAAAGGGCGAAGTATGATCACTGCACCACTACTCCCATCATACTTACTCTTGCTTGGGGTCTTCCTGCATATTCGCTGCTGCTGCTGCTGCTGCTGCTGCTCTGCTGCTGCTGCTTGCTGCTGCTAGAACTAGAGCTGGATCCGGACTGTGAGGCGCGGACACGGCCGGACATGGTCCTGACGGGCTGAGATAAAGGAGAGTGATATGCAATCACATAGGTGACATTTGCTCCAGGCAGGAGGCTTGCAATGAATACGGGGCCCCCTAGTTACACTGTGACAATATATAGACGTGGATGAATTCCGGCATCCTGGCCTGGAATATTCTACAAACGTACAGACACAATGCAAAAAAAAATATTTCACTGTGTATTTTCTACAATTTACCTAACGTCACACGACTCGGATTATAGTTTTTACGTATTGAAAATCATAGGTAACATGATGCAATAGTCCCGTACCTCTTCATTTGGTCTCTTAAATCGTAGTTCAAAGATTTCCTGATCATCCTGGAAAATCAACCAAGCACAGTGTAAATGAGCTGGAGGGGTCAAACAGGTTTGGGGCTTTTTTTGCATTTAAAGGTAATGAACGGGATCAGTAAATTGGATAAATAAATAAATCTCATTCTGTTCCAACAGCAGCGCCTCCACTGTCCGAGGCTGGTATTGCAGTTTAGTCATACTCATTTCATAGTAGATGAGCTGCAATACCAGACACGGTCTATGGACAGGTGGGGCGCTGTTTCTGGAGAAGAGAAGAGATCCTTTTGTTTTTTAATCCTGGACAATTCATTGAACATTTTGGTATTTAGTTGGACATGACGGTGATGGTACCTCATTTGCATTACTGGTGTAGTGACGGGATTTTTGCTGCCTGCGTTTGTCTTGCTGATGGGCCGGTTGCTGGTGTTTCTTATCCTTTTGTTGGCTTGAGCTGCTGCTGGAGCTGTCACTGTTGCTGCTGCTGGAGCTGTCGCTGTCGCTGCTGCTGCTGCTGCTCTGGCTGTCTTTTCCGTTGCTGCTATCACTGCTGCTGCTGCTGCTGTCGCTGCTGCTGTTATCGCTGTCGCTGCTGCTGCTGCTGCTGCTTTGCTTGGCGTTGTGCTTATGTCCTTGTGTCTTGTGTTGGTTGGTGGTTGAATGCCCGTCCTTGTGCTTTGCCTCATCGTCTTCTTCACGTACTTGTTTCCTGGCTTTGCGTGCACGCAAGGTCTGGTTTGCAGCCTGTGACATGAAGTCATAAAAGGTCAGATAATCTAATGCCCCTTCCATGGAGAAGGAAAGAGACGTCCACGCTTCCAATCCAAGTCACTCACCAAAGTCTCATCAATGCCAAGGATGGTCCTCAGCCTCTTCTGGACTTCAGATTCCTCAAGATGTTCACCTTTCTCTTCCAGGTCGGCCAGAGCGATTATTTTGGAGGCAGCCTTGGGTCCGGCAGTAATTTCCAGCTGAAGCTTTTCGATGGCCAAGTCCTTCTGAGCTGTGAGAGGAGAATGGATGGAGGTTACTCCACCTGGAAGCTACAGACCAGAGAGTTAGAAAAACACTTGGGGGCAAGATGGGAATCGTACCTGGTTTCACCAAGAGTTTAACTTCATGTTCTCCCACGATTTGGTAAAACCTGGTGTGTTTGAGTCCTGCGGCGCTACGAGCCTTGTGCTGAGCGCAGATATTTATGTTCATTTTAGAAACTTTAACGCAGAGGTGGAGCATGTTAGCTGGCGTGTACTGGTGCTGTCCGGTCTCTCCGGGGTAAGCGTACTTCTTGGCAGTGATTTCAGAAGATCCCTCCTGAAAAGACACAAAACATATTTGTAGAGAATATCTTTAATTACTATTTTTGGATGTTTGGTTTCATATAAATAACCCAAAAGGTTTTTTTTCCTTGAACATTTGGCCAAATTATTTTTTTCTTCTGCAGTAACGGTTCCTCGTCCTTCTCAATTTCTGGCCCATTGGTTAAATCATCTTTTCCTTTCTACGTGATGCTCTTGCACATTTACCATCATGCTGGCGCCTTCTGCTGAAGTCTTTTCAGACTTTTCGAAATGTTTCTGCAGAATGTCGGGTTCGGCTCCTTTAGGTACAATTGGTGTCTTCTTCGCTGCTTCCAACTCTTCCAGATTTCTGGACACAACAAACACCTGAGTCCTGGGGATGGAATGAATAAACTATTACTTTATGTCTTTTTCTCTTACTTGTATACTAGATGTCTTTAGTACCAATTATGCATCAATGGTTGTCCAGTGTAGAAAACTCAAGATGTGCATCATGGAAGTGAATCCTGAGAGAAATGAGAACTGCTCCAGGTCCTCATCTTAGGAGGGTCCTGAATCTTACATTGCTGTGAATGGACACCCTGCTCCCTGTGTGAGCACCGTGGGTAAATGGATCCCTTACTTACAGGTGGGGGACACTTTGTAACCTTTATATAATGGAAAACTTCTATCAAATATGGATTAGTAAAAACAAAACTTTTAGTGAGTTTAAGGGATGACTACAAGGTTTTCCACATTCGAGACCCTTAATTTGTAGCCAAGCTGAGAGCATCTTTGCTGTAGAGGACCTGGAACATCCGGGTATTTTTTGGACTGTTGTTTTTAGTGAGTACTCTGTAGTACCTCTTTTCCCCTGCGGAGGAGCTGTGGAGAAGTTACACACTTGCTGGTGGGTTTTCCTGCAGAATGCAGCTGATCACTGCAGGTGTCTGTGATAGATGCTTGGTTGAAGGACACCAGGTTGGACATATCATCCACTAATTCATTTGATTCATTTCCTGCCACCTTCTTGGTTACATTGTAGCACTCAGGTCACTGGCATTCGCTATCCTCATCAATGAGAACCTTTATTAGGTCCCTGATACACCCTCTGGACATTACCTTGCAGTTACCAGTTCATTTTCTTGTTGGATTGGTTGAGTTTCGATCTTGATGTTCTTATCTTTAGGATTGAACTTTATGGAGCTCTTCAGTGGAGTGACGGCCTGGATCCTTGCCTGGAATTCAATTCCGGATTGCACGAGCGGTGTGTTCACTCCCATGCTTGCCATTGTGAGCATTGAAATGCTGGAAATACCACAGACAAGGATCAGTTTATCGAGATACGATGTGCAATTTGCATATATTATAATATGGATACTAATGTGTATAGTTCAAGAACGTTCCATCAAACCTGTAAAACCCTAGAAAAATGTAATTATAATGTTTGTGTATACTAACCTGGGGGTAACATCAGTCCGGAGTTGGATATTGGATTGCAAAAGTTGAGCCACGCTCAGGTCACTGGATGGGGATGGATTTGCTTTCATGTCAACTGAAACATATAATGCAATATTGCTTCAGGATCAAATGAAGTTGTATGGAAGAACTATTGATGGTCATAGGAGAAATATAAAAGATCAATTAAACCCTAAGCTGAATCCACCATTGTGCAGCCCGGAAATTCCCAGACAGGGAGCACCTTGGAATTCGGAAGTTTATTGGAAACTGGTCAGAAGTTCCCCAGAAGAAACTTACAGAAGGAATACACCTTGGCATGTCTAGAAAGCTTTTGAGAATACCATGGATGGTTAGGAATATGAATATTTGTGTTCTTGATCATATCATGCCTAATCCTCCATATGATGCTGAAGTGACAAAAACTAGACTTTATCTGAGATCCCAGAAAATCTAATTTTACATGAAGCAAAGCAAGGAAAAAGTAGACAACGAGCGCCAAGATGAAAAATATGTAACCGTACAAGTGAAAACTGAAAGAAACTCTGGAGAAACACTATTCATTGAGTCACCAGTTGTCCAACCGGTCTTGATGGCCCTTAGTAGCGGGCTCGGAGGACTGATTATTCCTAAAAATGTCAATTCTCTTACAGTTAACAGCAGCGTTGCCGACAGCAGCGGAGTATAGACTCAGCTCCAGAGGAAGACCCATGGAAGTAGGCAGGATGTGTCTAACTTCAGCCAGCAGAATGGGATGGGCCCATTGTGCTACAAGTCCATCGAGAAGCTTCTGGATCATTCTCTTAATCACAGGATGACGGGAAGTGGGCTCTGTCAGTATCTAGAAACATTGAGGATAAATAATAAAAATCACTCCTGAAATATGGCGAATGTTGTATGAATATTTTGTAAGACCACAAACAATCGTACCTTGAAAACGCTTTGGATGGTTTCCTTGGTGGCATCATTGTAGAAGACTTCTTGCCCTAACACCTTAACATTTGCTGAAACCAGAGGCACCTCGGATGGGAGACTTCTAAATCCGGTCAACTTATAGACAAAAACAAGCAAAGCGTTAGGAAGTCCTTCATCTGCTGGATGTGACAGCCCTGAACCAACGCTAAGCTGCAACACTCACACTTTTGATGATCTTAATGATGTTCTTCTGCATGGAGTACTGATTGAATGCGATGTTCTGCTTCCTAAGGACTTCCTGGAGGCCTTCAGCCCGTACAGCCATCTGGAACAAGGAGCAGATTACACGGAATGGTCATTAGAATTTAATATAATATATATATAATATTACATATTGTGGAACAGGTGTTTATTCTTTTTTAGGTACCTCAATAATATCTGTAGTTTCACCGGACACGTATCCGCGGAGTTTGAAGATGACGACAGCTGGATTGTGGTGGTAGGACTGTTCATAATGAGGACGTTGGCAGTAGCTCCAGACATCAGAGGGTCTAAGAAATAAAATCATTGTCACAATATTTTGGCCGACATATTTGACCATGCAAATGGCAGATAGTGAACTTGAGAAATACGATGTGTCAAAACAGTGAAACCCCCGACACCCTAAAGTTGGATCACAATAGTCTTCAGGTGTGAAGTAGGACGCTCTTACAGGGAGCAGCTGTAGGGTCACAGATAGCGCTGGAGGTTGGGAGGACCCAAGCCACATAAGAAGATATTATAACTGGCATGTCTCGGGTTTGGGGTCCAGAACTCACTTTGTATTAGGGCCCCGGGGTTTACTTTTTACACCATTATACATTTTCTTGGCTTCATTTTTGTTACTTACAGTTGAAAGTGTCGAAGTTGAGGACTTTGCTGTAGCGCATGCTCAGTTTGTCAAGCACAGGGCTTAGGATCTTGATGGCAACGTCACAAGCAGCATTCCTATAAGTGAGTTGATGAAGATGTTAGCACCACTCTATATGGACTCACTGGCTCTGTGTTGGGTCACAGTAAGACATTCGCACTTACAGCTCATGAAATTCTGGCACTGCGGCTTTGGTCAAGGACTTCATGTAAGAGTAGGCAAAACTGGCCAACTGCAGGTTGACTTTGGCTTCTTTCTGTACGATCAGAGCCATGGTGGTCACAGTGGCTGCAGGTGGTCTAGTTTCCAGGAGAACTGCAAAAGCCATCATGCGGACCTCAGTGTGAACGCGACGATTCATCAGGATGCTGAGCAGAATTTCCTGAACCTATGTAGAAAGGAAGTGGTCACGAAGGGGTCGTCATGTATGATAGAGCCTATCCTATATATCAGATGGACCTTAGCTAGAGGCACTTACTCTCTTGGGGTCATCCTTGGCTATGTTCCTGAGGGACATCACAGCATCAACCTGAACTTTAATGGGCAGCTGGAAGGCGCTAGAGGAAAATCCTGGCAGGAATTTCAGGATGCGCTTGATGCACGCAACTTGTCCAGTGTTACCCAAAGCCTTCAGAGCAAGGATGATCTCTTCGGGGCGAGCCTTGTTGGCAGCTTCAGCAGCAAAATCGTGAAGGGGCTGAAATGTATTAGATCTTTTGTAAGAAACCAACAAATCTGACGTCTTTATTTTTCTAATGTGAACTAGATTTAATAGCGATCGCTCATTGATTGGCCACGTCAGTTGGGTTGGTTTGGGGTTTACAGATCATTTGCTCATATATTACATCGAGCTCTCAACTTTAAGAGAGATTTGTAACATATTTCTCTAACAATGAACCCATTAACTTGATGAGCGACTCACCTGAAGAGCCGACTCTGGGCAGGCTTCGACGTTGGCGCAGTACTTGTTGACCAGTGTACCATAGGACAACATGGCTGCCTTGAGCAACGTTGGGGAATTCTGGACTCGGGAATCCTGTACCAGATCCTAAACAAACAATCATACAATATAAGAGATTGAGAACTTTAAAAATCCAATTTTATAAGTCAGTATTTCAATAATCCTTATCTTGGGCCTAAGCCGCAATACCAGACACAACAGACGAGACATGTTTTTGGAATGACGTACTGTGTTTTTGGATGGAATGACATCCAAGTAATGACATTTTTGTAAATAATAGTAATGCTGATGTATTATAAAAAATCTGTCCATAGAAAAGGTGGACAAAAGACTCACAGCTGCAACCTGGAGAGCGCTCTGGCTGGCCCGAGTGTGAAGCATGGCAAGGGAGATAGACATGGTGGCCTCCAGGATGCTCTGACTTGGAATATTGCGCTTCACAACCTTCAGAGACTCGATGGAACCGATGAGAGGGATTGCTTTAGTCAGCCATTGCCTGAAAACACAACCGGGAAATGGAGCTAAAGATAGTATGCAGCACAAATTTGCCCAAAAGGGATTATTCATAGACTGTTAGATAATTGTAGGCCCCCAGTCCTCACCTGTATAGAGGTCGGTCAGAATACTGCTTGAAGATGGCCTGGATGTTATCTGGGTCGGTGTCACGCAGGAGCTGAATCAACTGTAGGAATTTAGCAGGGGCCTCTGCCTGTACCTCCTGTTGGTTGTTCTGTACCAGGCGTTGAAGAGTGTCTGAGATCTGAAGGAGGATGTCAAATATTGCTGCACTTAGTAGTTCAGATATATGTAATCAGCTATATGTTCAAGATGTCACATGGTACAAGATCTGATGGTGACGTCTGGGAATAGCTGTGTGATGCCCATGGCTCTAACTTCTGAGTTCACCCAAGTCTTTAACTTCTGAGTTCACCAATGGCTCTAACTTCTGAGTTCACCCATGGCTTTAATTTCTGAGTTCACCATGGCTCTAACTTCCGAGTTTACCCATGTCTCGAAGTTCTCAGCTCTTCCATGTCTCTAAATTGTTATCTCACCCATGGCTCTAAGTGTTACCATCTATCTCATCCCATGGCTCTAAGTTCTCAGCTCACCCATGGCTCTAAGTTCTCAGCTCACCCATGCTCGAAGTTCTCAGTCCCCATGCTCTAAGTTTCCTCACCCATGGCTCTAAGTTCCACTCACCATGGCTCTAAGTTCTCAGCTCACCCATGTCTTAAGTTCTCAGCTCTCCATGGCTCTAAGTTCTCAACCCATGGCTCTAAGTTCCAACTACATCCATGGCTCGAAGTTCTCAGCTCACCCATGGCTCGAAGTTCTCATCACCCATGGCTCTAAGTTCTCCTCATCCATGGCTATAAGTTCTCAGCTCACCCATGGCTCTAAGTTCTCAGCTCACCCATGGCTCTAAGTTCTCAGCTCACCCATGTCTCGAAGTTCTCAGCTCTTCCATGTCTCTAAATTGTTAGCTCACCCATGGCTCTAAGTTCACATCTCATCCATGGCTCTAAGTTCTCAGCTCACCCATGGCTCTTAAGTTCTCAGCTCACCCATGGCTCGAAGTTCTCAATTCACCCATGGCTCTAAGTTCTCAACTCACCCATGGCTCTAAGTTCTCAGCTCACCCATGGCTCTAAGTTCTAATCACCCATGGCTCTAAGTTCTCGCTCACCCATCGCTCTAAGTTCTCAGCTTACCCATGGCTCGAAGTTCTCAGCTCACCCATGGCTCTAAGTTCTCCCCAGCTTATCCACCCATGGCTCGAAGTTCTCAGCTCACCATGGCTCTAAGTTCTCAGCCATTCTAGCATCCCATGGCTCAGAGTTTCTCATCTCACCCATGGCTCTAAGTTCTCAACTTACCCATGGCTCTAAGTTCTCAGCTCACCCATGGCTCTAAGTTCTCAGCTCACCCATGGCTCGAAATTCTCGATTTACCCATGGCTCAGAGTTCTCATCTCACCCATGGCTCTAAGTTCTCAGCTCACCCATGGCTCAGAGTTCTCAGCTCACCCATGGCTCTAGGTTTTTGGTTTAACTATGGTGTTAAGTTTTCATTTCAGCCATGACTGAGGTTTTGCTTCAGCAATGCCTCTATGCTCTAGTGCTACCCCTGATTCAATGTTCTAGCCTCAACCCTAATGCTATATTTAACTAGTAAATCTTGGTTCCCAGCTTTACCAGTCTGCATCTTACCTGAGACTCTATGTTCTTGCCCTTCAACAAGTGAATTGGCATTTGTGAAAATTCAGAGGCAAAACGGTATTTCAACCCTCCGCGGTTTTCTAGTTGCACACGTGGCTCGCTCACCCGGCTGGATTTGATTTCTTTCAAGGTGAGGAATTGTCTGGAAACCAAAAAAGAGACATATATTTAATTATTCTACGTAAAGTAGATTTTGGGGTTAGACAAATGGCTGATTGCGTTGGTTATCAGCTTAGGAGTATGGACGAGTACAACATCTCTCCCTGCTGAGGTTCTTGGTCATATCCCTTGATGTTTCTTGCAGTGAAGTTATTTGAATATTTCTTGTTGTGTGATAGTATTGCTGGTCCATGCCATTAACAAAAGGGGCTTGTCATAGACTCTACCTGACTTCTGTAGCAAAAGATCCGTAAAGTTCATGGAATGGAGAGTACTGGTAGACTTCCTTGGCCTTAGCTTCCTCTATGACGGCTCCTTGTGCCTTGTTCTTAATTCTGTAGGTGCTGGTCAGCATGCCACGCAAGTTCTTGGATTTCTGAAGAGAAAATAGGAATTAATAAGTATCTAGAATGTCCAATCACATTAACGTCTATATGAGCCGACACTTACCTGCTGGCAGGCTCGGCACGTCTCCAGGAAGGTCATTCCGATTCTCTTCACTGCACGATCCTCACACTTTTCAAGGTCCCGGGATTTGATGACAATGATGGAATTGGACTTCTTGTCATCATCTTGGATCAGATATCTTGTTGGACACTTTCCAGAGATACAATCCTGTGCAGAAAAAAGGCAAAAATTAAGTGGCGAATTCTATGGAGGATACGTAGGTTACAATTATGGAACCCGATAGCTATGATGCTTAGAGGTGGCTATATGCCCGATGCTGGACGTTCTTCATCTGTGCCGGCACCATGATGTTACGCTGTTTGTCAGTATATTTCAGATAGTCTCGATACCTGATTTTTGGTTGAGGCTCCACCAGCAGCCGTGACCCCCTACCTGACCACCTAGTAGCAGAGATGGCCATGCATGTGTGCTTCCCCCCGCTCAAGCATTTGGATGTTAGAGAGACAGACAAGCCATTGCCTTCTTAGAAGTATGAATGGTTGTCCACCTCTATTTTTTGCCATGAGGTTGTAGGACTCCAACGCAGTGTTGGCCCCTGGTCATGCGCTTTCCCTATAATCTGCCCCATGTTGATTTGACCCAAGGGTCTGTCCGGCCAGCTAATACCCACCATCCTACTTTGCAAATGAGAGGCCATTTATTCTATGGTCTGAAGGTGCCAAACTCATGAGGCAGCTGTGACCAAGCAGTGTTCAGCCAGACGTATTCTCCCAACTCCTCCAAGCACGGGAACGATTTCATGTGTATCAATGGGGAGAGGGGAGAAAGACACTGACTCCTCATGCAATCTGGCATTTACAATGCCAAGATGAAAGGCCGAACGTTAGAGAAGGGGAAAGTTTGTGTCTATTTCCAGAGGCGACGACTGAATTATGCTGCCAGTTACGTCATATAAATGAAGAAAAAGTCGTTGAAAATCTCATTACTGGTGCAAAAAATGCCAATGAAACAATTTACAAGATGCTGAAATGTTCCTAGACACAAGAAGACGAGTAAAGAAGGCGCCGTACAAACCTCTTCCAATTCGTAAACGTTCTCGGACTTTCTGACTTGGACTTGCAGCAGATTGAGGACTCCTCTGATGATGTTGACCACTGTGGCTGAGGTGCCCTCTGCAGCAAACACATCACCAACCTGCCCATTGTGGTACTCAAACTTAAAGGGATGTTTGAACTCTTCTGCGATGGCTTGGCTAAGTTTAGTGGAACGAGTGAAGGGATCTCTTGGCCATAGACCATGATATTCCTTGATCTCAAGTTTTTGCACCTGTGAAGAAATACAAAAGTTCATTCAGAAGGATTTTCAACTATTAATCTGCTTTTTCTCCCTCCTTGTGCAAGAAACATCAATAGATTGTGTATAAGGAGCCAAGGAACATATTTCTTATAACGACTGGCCTGCTATATACTTAATAAGGCAGATAAGGTCTGTGATGGGGACACTGGTCTGGTTTACTATGAACTGGGTCTATACATCAGGGAATGATGATGGCTGACATGTCTGTAGTGTATAACGCCATGTATCAGAAATGCAGAAGCGATCTGTGGTCAGAGCTGCCATTTAAAATGTATTCTATGTCGCAGCATTCGCACACATGTCGGCCATAGTCTTTAGTTATGACTGGATGTCTTTTAAAAGAAAGATATTGTATTAAAAGGAGAACCTGTCATGTGCCATAAATATGTTTTTTTTTAACCTGGTCTAAATGCCGCTCTTCTCCTGAATCCAGCGATGTTTTTCTTTTATTCCTGTGCCTCTCGGTTCCTGACATACGGCCCCCTCTTTATTGTATGTAAATCTACTTTCTTCAGCTCACTGGGCGTGGTCCAGAATAAGACACCCACCCAGAAGGGGTCATGGCCACGCCCACTCAGCTGCGATGACTAGATTTATATGCTGGGAAGAGGAGGCCATATCTCAGGAATGGAGAGGCGTAGGAAAGAAAAAAGAACATCGCCGGATTCAGGAGAACGCGGCATTCACCACAGGTACAAGGAATACAACTGTGGATGTAAGTGACAGGTAACTATGGAGCTAAAAATAATCAAAAAGAGGCATAATGTAGGCCTGGCACGCAGTCTCGATTACTATGACCACAGCTAAGGTCCATTTCTCCATCATTACCCTCAGGATGAATGTTCTCTGGGCAAATCCACTGATTTCAGCATCGAAGTTCAACTTGAGTCCAGCCTTTGACAGGCCGTTATCCGGCAGGCCGTTCAGGATTATTCCTTCATAGTTGTACACGTAGGTCTTGGTTGGGTTTAAAAGTTGTTCTAAAAATACAGGACAGAAAAAAAAAGGACAGAAAGCCGTGAGTTCATTACAATTATTGGTGGGCAGCCATATTTAAAGGGAACACCTAGTTTAGAAAAACTATTTTCACATCCTCTATAAGAACAGTTAAAGGGATTTTCTCAACCCTTTAAATGGGTAAAAGTGAAAGTGCTTGTAAAAACAAGGAACCTTGCAATTTACCTCTTATTACAAATCCTCTCCGTTCTTGTAATTCTATCATTTACTGCTCGCTGCTTAGTTTTCGGCCACCTCTGCAGTCAGATCTGACGCTGGCTGAAGCCCTGGATTTCGGCAGCCTCTGCAGTCAGATCTGACGCTGGCTGAAGCCCTGGATTTCAGCCACCTCTGCAGTCAGATCTGACGCTGGCTGAAGCCCTGGATTTGGCCAGCCTCTGCAGTCAGATCTGACGCTGGCTGAAGCCCTGGATTTCGCAGCCCTCTGCAGTCAGATCTGACGCTGGCTGAAGCCCTGGATTTCAGCCACCTCTGCAGTCAGATCTGACGCTGGCTGAAGCCCTGGATTTCGGCAGCCTCTGCAGTCAGATCTGACGCTGGCTGAAGCCCTGGATTTCGGCAGCCTCTGCAGTCAGATCTGACGCTGGCTGAAGCCCTGGATTTCAGCAGCCTCTGCAGTCAGATCTGACGCTGGCTGAAGCCCTGGATTTCGGCAGCCTCTGCAGTCAGATCTGACGCTGGCTGAAGCCCTGAATTTCGGCAGCCTCTGCAGTCAGATCTTACGCTGGCTGAAGCCCTGAATTTCGGCAACCTCTGCAGTCAGATCTGACGCTGGCTGAAGCCCTGGATTTCGGCAGCCTCTGCAGTCAGATCTGACGCTGGCTGAAGCCCTGGATTTGGCAGCCTCTGCAGTCAGATCTGACGCTGGCTGAAGCCCTGGATTTGGCAGCCTCTGCAGTCAGATCTGACGCTGGCTGAAGCCCTGGATTTCGGCCACCTCTGCAGTCAGATCTGACGCTGGCTGAAGCCCTGGATTTTGGCCACCTCTGCAGTCAGATCTGACGCTGGCTGAAGCCCTGGATTTCGGCAGCCTCTGCGCCCCTGTGCTCGTCTGATGCTGCAGAGACAAAGTTGCTCTTGTTTGTAGCATGAGAGCGCGCAGTTTGGGCCAGACCGCTGGTGAAAGCTGGTAATCATCAGGAGCGCACCGCTCCCATCAATCAGGAAGCCGGGAGGCAGAGGAGCGGTGCGCTCCTGAAGAAAGAAGATGAGACCACACCTTTATAGAGTGGAATCCCTCTGTGATCGGCATTAGTTAGAGTTCCCTTGTGTATGGAGACCTCCCCATACAAGGGTTGTGAAGGATTTATATATGGCCTGTCCTTATATATGACACCCAATCACCGATCAGCCGTCCTCACCTCCTGCTGGATGTGCACTGTGTAGTGGCCGTTCTCGGTACTGCAGCTCAGATCACATTCACTTCAATAGGAGTTCAGCTGCAGTACCAGGAGCAGCCACTGTAGGGAGCTGCGCTGTTCTGTTTCTGTACACTCATTAGTCGGGGTGCTGGGGTGCCGGATGTCGGACCACCTCTGATCTCATATTGATGATCTATTTTCACGATAAGCCATCAATATCTACGTTGTTGTAGTTAATGTAATACTTCATATCCCCTGTGGGGGTGCTGCAGCGACTTTGCCCAGTTGATGCTGAGTTCTCTCATAGATCAGAGCTGATCACCGGTGCTCCCCGCAGGAGGCGCTATGTGATCAGATAAATAATGGCCGCCTATCGTTACAGCGCCAGTGTGGAGATTCTATCTGCGCATCGAAAGCTCATGAAATGAAGAGTAATTCTCACTGACAGATGGAGGACACTCACCGTTTTGTGATTTTTCACTACCTGTAAAATGGAGAAACAAACAAAGGAAAATGTGTTAATGACAAGTCATAAGAACATAAGATGTGCAGGGTTATCTCTATATGTATTTGCTATTGATGAAATAGAATTGTTACATTTAGAGCAAATTTATGTTTTATAAAATAAAAATGTTATATCTACAAAAAAGCAGAAATGTATCCGAGGGCTGAGACCCCGGAGCGGCACTCACCTGCCAGTGCGAGCAGAAGTGCTAGGATGATTCCCCTCATGACGATGGTGAATGTCGGACTGTGGAGGGTCCAGTGTATTTATACCCGAATATTGCCGACCACGTCATGCTGGCAGCGATCACCGCCGGTAAATGATCAACTTTCCCCCGATGATTCCAAGATTGTTTACTGCAATAATTTATAACGAATATAATAAAAACTGCAGGAAGCAAAGTCCAGGCAGGAGACGCCCCCGGACCGGCTCCATGCAGGGGCTGCAGGAACATTAATTCTACTTATTTTTTATACATTTTTAGTTTTTTTTGTATTTTGATGGAAAGCTAAAATGGCTGGTTAATGATTGCATCATGCGCGGTCGGGATGACTTTGTTTGCTCTTGGTCATCGTGACTGAATTCATCAGATTTCACCTCGCTGATAAGAACTTGAAAATTATTTTTCCAGAATAGATAAAAAGTTGCAATCAGTTTTTTGCTTTTTGTAAAGTTTTTAAAGCAGCCATATTGTATCATGGTCTCAATGAGAAAACAATGTATCTATCCGGCTGCACGCCCTAGAGAATGATACCGCTCAGCCTGAGTCTCGCACCTCGGTGGCACCAGGGAGGTCTAAAGCAAAAGACAGATGAGGGAGCGGACGTAGCGGCACACGTCGTAATCACTGAGTTCGGTTTATTCTCCCTCCAGCTACATTGCCCCCGGTGTATAACCTCCAGCCCTCATGTATAACCTCTGCACCCCCCCATGTCCGTCTGCCGTTACTACCATGTGACAGAGCGGCCGGTGGTGCGGAGCTCCTGATACCAGCGAGGTCCTGTAATAGGAGTCATTGGGGTAACAAGTCCGTCCATGACATTTCTCCTTCTGGTTCTTCTCCATCACCCGTGAGTGATATTATTGAGAAGTGGAAAGATATGCAGCAATTCAGCCGCAAAGTGGAGACCCCATGACGCCACAGAGGGGGGGCCGAAGGCTGAGAAGAAATATCACCACACTCTGCTGACCCTATAACAGCAGAGTCCAGATCTCCTCTGTTACAAACACTGTGCCCCCGCCGGGAGCTTCATGACTGTGCAGCTGCATGCAACCGTACATCACCAAGCACAATGCTGAGCATTGGATGCAGTGATGTAAAGCCGCCACCACTGGACTATGTCGTTGTGGTAGGTCAGATGCCCGACTGCTGCTCCATTTATTCTCTATAAGGATGCAGAAACAACTGAGGGCAGTCTTATAGGGTATGAATGGCGCACAGATCACACATGCACCCTGCTCCCTGCACATTGCACACTGCAGATTGCACATTACACCCTGCACCCTCCTCGCTGCCTGCACTCTGCACACTGCTCCCTTCATCCGGCACCCTGCACATTGCACCCTGCTCCCTGCACACTCTACACTGCACATTGCGCCCTGCACCCTGCACATTGCACCCTGCTCCCTGCACACTCTACACTGCACATTGCGCCCTGCACCCTGCACATTGCACCCTGCTCCCTGCACACTCTACACTGCACATTGCACACTGCACCCTGCACATTGCACCTGCTCCCTGCACACTCTACACTGCACATTGCGCCCTGCACCTGCACCCTGCTCCTGCACACTCTACACTGCACATTGCACACTGCACCCTGCACCCTGCTCCCTGCCGCTGCATCCCAACATGGAAAAAAGCAGTGAAACTCCAAACAATCAACAAGTCATCACTTGTCAGGCGGATAGGTGATCATTACTTTAACGGGACAACCCTTTTAATTTTGCATTACACAAACACAATTTCTCTGCATTTTTTTGCATTTAAAGAATTATAAATGCCACATATCATCATCATCATCACATCATCATCTCATCACATCATATATCATATACATCCATCATCATCATCATCATCATACATCATCATCATCATCATACATCATCATCATCACATCATCATCATCATCATCATCACATCATCATCTCATCACATCATCATCTCATCACATCATCATCACATCATCATCATCTCATCATCATCACATCATTTCATCATTCTCATCACATCATTCATCATCATCATCATCATCATCATCATCACATCATCATCATCAATCATCATCATCCACATCATCCATCATCATCATCACATCATCATCTCATCACATCATCATCATCACATCTCATCATCATCTCACATCATCATCAATCATCATCATCACATCATCAATCTCATCACATCATCATCTCATCACATCATCATCATCCATCATCATCATCATCATCATCATCATCAATCATCATCACTCATCATCATCAACATCATCACATCAATCATCATCTTCATCATCATCAATCATCTCATCACATCATCATTCATCATCACACATCATCATCACATCATCATCATCACATCTCATCACATCATCATCCACATCACATCAATCACATCATCATCATCAACATCTCATCATCACATCATCTCATCATCATCATCACATCATCATCATCACATCATCACATCATCATCATCTCATCATCACATCATCATCATCTCACATCATCATCACATCATCATATCATCACATCATCACTCATCATCATCATCATCATCATCATCACATCATCATCATCATACATCATCATCATCATCATCATCACATCATCATCATCACATCATCATCATCAATCATCATCACATCATCATCATCATCATCATCCCTCATCATCACATCATCATCATCATCACATCATCTCATCACATCATCATCATCATCATCATCATCATCAATCATCATCATCATCATCACATCCATTCACCTTTTCATTGTGGTTTTATCAATCATGTTGGTGATTCATCTTTTCTTCTCATCACATTTACACTTCCATGTTTTTTGTGGGTTTTTCATGTCCTATAGAGAAAGTTATAGAAAAATAACACAAAACAAACATTCTGAATTATCCTAAACTCCGCTCAAACAACGCTCTAAAGAGGAGCCAGGTAAAGACAGACGTGTGTGAGCGAATCCTTCAGAAAGTTGGGGCATGTTCAGACTGTCTGCTCTCGGTTTACACTCTCCATAGACAGGATTAATAAATCAGCTCCAGAGTTTGTGACACTTTTTTAGTTCATTATTGACTTTTTTGTCACATCGGTCCGGAGTATTTTTTTGGTAATAAAATAAAGAAAAGCAACAGAAAGATGCAATTAATTGTAGAAAGAAAACACATGAATTTTTTCACATAATTTGTTTACAATATTTAATGTGTAAATTCTCTGCTTACTGTCAGTGAATAAATAAATAATAACTGAGTGAATAAATAGTTTAATGTTCAGCCATTATGGTTCACATAAGTGTTAGGTAACTGAGCCGGGGCGGACATGCCATTGCTGCCACAGGGGCCCAGGAGGCACCCCAAAGCAGGAGAAATTGTGCATTATAATGACCTATCAGCCTGTAGGGCCCATATGTGGTTCTAGCACAGGCGCCGCCTCTGTGTTTGCTCCTGAACCAAGCGAATGGTAAATCTCCTTTACTTTTATCGTAAGCATTAATATCATCGTCATTGTATGCTGTCTCTCATACACACACTGCGAGGTGTCAGGAACCGTAAAATACTCAAGATTTCTTTTCTTGTAATTTATTTCTTCATCTCTTTGTTACAAAAGAAAATGTGGTTGTAAAACTAGTGATGCCCACCAGGTGGCAGCATGACCCCACCTTTTCAATCTCCCAGCTCCTCACTGGATGTTTAGTGTCTGATGCTTCAGCTGTTACTTTCCAAGTTGCAGAGGATTCTCCAGTTTCCTTATTTTTTCTTTTGCAGACTAATTAATAGAATAAACAAAATGAAACAAAAGTAATGAAATATATAACAAGTTCATTTTCTAGTTTTAAGCCATAAAGAAATTAAAAACAAAGTTTAAACTTAAAATTTTTTTTATCACTTGTTTTTTACTTGCAAAGCAAAAACGCGTCGTTTTGCAAATTCAAATTGCAAGTGTAATCTTGGCCGTGTTACAGACGCATGGACAGACCCCTAATAACACGAGGACAGATGATTCAGGACGTATTCCTGGTGCCTCCTTTTCCATCTACATCAGATAAAGTTTTCAGCAGGTTTTTTACAGAACTAGAAAAAATGCTTAAAGGGTAAATAAAGTTTTAAAACACTTTTCACATTTTATCTCCATGTGTCTGAATTTTCTGTGGCTCCCGAATGATTGCTGAGACAAAGGGGCAAAAATGCTTAATTAACCCTCAGAGAGCAAGTATTGGGGGGTGCAGGGTGTGTGGGGCTCATAGACTTAACCTGAGTCCATACACTACTCTGCACGTGCTCCTGGTCCTTCATTCCAGGGATCAGTGGAGACCTCAGGACCGAGACCACCGCCGGTCAAAACTTCAGGCACGAGACTAAAAAATCAGAAAAGTTATTTTTAAAGTTTAGTTATCCTTTAAGTAGTACATGTGTATAATATATAAGCACGCAGGCAGTATATCATGTATATGTGCTGTATACAGTATATCAGGGTGAGCTGTAATATCAGGCATGCCCCATGGACAGAGGTGGCGCTGTTTTCTAAAGTTGCAGAAGTACAAACATTTATTTTATTCTTGATAATCTTTGTATCAATTAATAGAATTAATGCTGATTATCTGCATCGATACATTTTATAACATTCCGAAAACGAGGCAAATCTATGAATTGACTCTCATTCTCCGTGTATACAGGGTGATATCATCACTGGCATGTTAGTGATCAGGATATCTTGTTGCTCAGGTACAGAGGTCCTATCTCCAGCGTGTCCCTGGCAAGTGACGGGCATTTACACAAGAAGCTGGATGTCGCAGTGACCGCGGCTCCGTGTAACAAGCAGCTGTTTGTCTTGGAATGGAAAATAGATGACATGAAAAAAAAAATTCAGCACAAATCCACCAACAAGTTAACAAGTTGTTGGTTTATTTGGGAAAACAAATGACCTTTTGATTTCTTTATACTTTTTTATTTTATTTTTTGGGTGTGGGGGAATATAAAATTGTAGTTCTGACATTTGTTTTATATATTTGTAGGTTAAAAAATATATAAGATAAATAATGTATCTGCTGATACTTGGGTGATGATAACTTTTATTTGTTGCTTTTTCGCTTTTTTCATAACACGGCTTTTTGTAAATTAATTGTTTAATATTTCGAAATACTTTATGGAACTTTAAAACTTTTTTTTATTCAATTATGGGACTAGACTACATAATAATTTGATGGCATGTTATGTCATCACCTAATAGTAGCATGAAAATGGCAGACCTGGAGGCCTTCATTACCCCATGGAAACCCCTTGGCACCAAACAATTCCATCATAAGGACAAACAAGCGGTGACTTCCTTCCCTCTGTGAGCCACTTAGGCTATCACATCCAGGGGATTAGTAAATGTCCGGCGTTCACTACTCATCCATGGTCCATTATGGATCAATAAATTGTCCTATAATATTTCAAGACGTTTTGGATCACGCTCAGACTGTGAAGATTGTGCCGTCATTGCGGACAGTAACCTCTGTGATTAGTGGCTCCTGCGTCCGTCCGTCAGTGGGTGACGGTGGGTTAAGACTCATAGTACAACGTGACCCCCAACCTGCTGTGTACAATACACAAATATTCAAGAATGAAAGCCGCAACCAGAAAAGAGAAATTCATAAAAAGTCTAATACAGGGGCTAGCGTAAGTATTCACCCCTTGGCATTTTTCATGTTTTGTTACCTCACAACCTGGAATTTCCCTGTTTTTTTGAGGTTTTGCATCAGTTCATGTACAGAACATGCCGACAACGGTGAACATTTGTTTTTCTTTTAAGTGTAAAGTAAACAACAAATAGCACAAAGTAACTGAAAACTTCAGTGTGCATAACTATTCAACCCCTAAAGTCAGTACTTTGTAGAGCCTCCTTTTGCAGCTATTACAGCTGCAGGTCACTTTGGATGAGTCTCTCTGAGCTTTCCACATCTGGACACTGGGATTTTTGCCCATTCCTCAAGGCAAAACTGCTCCAGCTCCTTCAGGTTAGATGTTTCCTCTGGTGAACATCGATCTTCACGTCTGACCACAGATTCTCCATTGGATTAAGGTCTGGGCTGTGACTCGGCCGCTCCAGAACATTTACACGTTTCCCCTTACACCACTCGAGTGTTGCTTTTGGTCATTGTCTTGTTGGAAGGTGAACCTCTGTACCAAGTCTCATATCCACTAAACAGACCGAAACAGGTTTTGCTCAAGAATATCCCTGTATTTCTCACCATCCATCTTCCTCTTGACTCAGACCACTTTCCCTGTCCTTGCTGCAGAAAGACCTCACTACAGCATGATGCTGCCACCACCATGTTTCACTGTTGGGATGATGTTCTCAGGGTGATGAGCTGTGTTGGTTTGGCACCAAACATAGCGTTTATCTTGGTGGCCAAAAAGTTAAATTTTGGTCTCCTCTGACCACAGCACCTTCCTCCATACATTTGGGTAGACTCACACATGTTTTTTGGCAAACTAAAGTAAGCCTTACAATTTTTGTGTGTAAGTGAAGACTTTTTTCTGCCCACTCTTCCATAATGGAGCCTACTGTGCCCTAAATAGTAACACGGAGGACCGTGAAAGACTAAGAACCGATAAGGAAAAAAAGGATCTCCAAAAGCAAAATAGTGTCTAAAAAGTATTGATTTTTATTTAAAAATTATTTAAAAAAATGACATAATTAAAAAAGGAGATGGCAACACATGCAGAAAATGAAAAATACACTGTACAGCGGTTGTAGTAAGAATCGCTCCATTTATAGGGGTTTATACATATAGAGCCTGTAAACTAGTGAGAACCTAATCTTGATGGAAATATATGCTGCAGTCCCAATCACACGAGCAATGCAATATACATCATAATGAACGTCCAAGACAGTAAGGGTTAATGTGCAAGAAACAAAGTGCTGAGAGCTGAATCCACGTACATGATGCTGGAGACCGGCCCGGGTGAGCGGTGGAGACCGGCCCGGGTTGCGTGGAGACTGGCAGGTGTGGGTAGACTGGCCCAGGTGTGCGGTGGAGACTGACCCAGGTGTGTGGTGGAGACTGGCCCAGGTGTGCGGTGGAGACTGGCCCAGTGTGCGGTGGAGACTGGCCCAGGTGTGCGGTGGAGACCGGCCCAGGTGTGTGGTGGAGACCAGGCCCAGGTGTGCGGTGGAGACCGGCCCAGGTGTGCGGTGGAGACCAGCCCGGGTGTGCGGTGGAGACCGGCCCGGGTGTGCGGTGGAGACCGGCCCGGGTGTGCGGTGGAGATTGTCCCGGTTGTGCGGTGGAGACCGGCCCGGGTGTGCGGTGGAGACCGGCCCGGGTGTGCGGTGGAGACTGTCCCGGATGTGCGGTGGAGAGCGGCCCGGGTGTGTGGTGGAGATTGTCCCAGGTGTGCGGTGGAGACCGGCCCGGGTGTGCGGTGGAGACCAGCCCGGGTGTGCGGTGGAGACCGGCCCGGGTGTGCGGTGGAGACCGGCCCGGGTGTGCGGTGGAGAACGTCCCGGGTGTGCGGTGGAGACTGGCCCAGGTGTGCGGTGAAGACTGGCCCAGGTGTGCGGTGGAGACTGTCCCGGGTGTGCGGTGGAGACTGTCCTGGGTGTGCGGTGGAGACCCGCCCGGGTGTGCGGTGAAGACTGGCCCGGGTGTGCGGTGGAGACTGGCCCAGGTGTGCAGTGGAGACTGGCCCAGGTGTGCGGTGGAGACTGTCCCGGGTGTGCGGTGGAGACTGGCCCAGGTGTGCGGTGGAGACTGGCCCAGGTGTGCGGTGGAGACTGTCCCGGGCGTGCGGTGGAGATTGTCCCGGGTGTGCGAGTGTGCGATGGAGACTGGCCCAGGTGTGCAGTGAAGACTGGCCCGGTGTGCGGTAAAGACTGGCCCGGGTGTGCGGTGGAGGCTGTCCCGGATGTGCGATGGAGACTGGCCCAGGTGTGCGGTGAAGACTGGCCCGGGTGTGCGGTCAATACTGGCCCGGGTGTACGGTGGAGACTGGCCCAGGTGTGCGGTGGAGACTGGCCCAGGTGTGCGGTGGAGACTGCCCGGGTGTGCGGTGGAGACTGTCATAGAATCATAGAATGGTAGAGTTGGAAGGGACCTCCTGGGCCTTCTGGTCCAACCCCCTGCTCAAAGCAGGATTCTCTAAATCATCCCAGACAGATGTCTATCCAGCCTCTGTTTGAAGACTTCCATTGAAGGAGAACTCACCACCTCTTGTGGCAGCCTGTTCCACTCATTGATCACCCTAACTGTCAAAAAGTTTTTTCTAATATCTAATCTGTGTCTCTCTCCCATTCAGTTTCATCCCATTGCTTCTAGTCTTTCCTTGTGCAAATGAGAATAAAGATGATCCTTCTACAATGTGACAGCCCTTGAGATATTTGTAGACAGCTATTAAGTCTCCTCTCAGTCTTCTTTTTTGCAAGCTAAACATTCCCAAATCCTGCAACCGTTCCTCATAGGACATGGTTTGCAGACCGGTCACCATTCTGGTGGCTCTTCTCTGAACTTGCTCCAGTTTGTTGATGTCTTTTTTAAAATGTGGTGCCCAAAACTGGACACAGTATTCCAGATGAGGTCTGACCAAAGAGGAGTAGAGGGCAATAATGACCTCACGTGATCTAGACTGTATGCTTCTGTTGATACATCCTAGAATTGCATTTGCCTTTTTTGCTGCTGCATCACACTGTTGACTCATGTTAAGTCTGTGATCAATTAGTATACCCAAGTCTTTTTCACATGTGCTGTTACTTAGCCCTATTCCTCCCATTTTGTATATGCTTTTTTCATTTTTATTCCCCAGATGTAGTACTTTGCATTTGTCCCCGGGTGTGCGGTAAATACCGTCCCAGGTGTGCGGTGGAGACCATCCCAGGTGTGCGGTGAAGACTGGCCCAGGTGTGTGGTGGAGACCGGCCCAGGTGTGCGGTGGAGACTGTCCCGGGTGTGCGGTGGAGACCGTGCCAGGTGTGTGGTGGAGACTGTCCCGTGTGTGCGGTGGAGACTGTCCTGGGTGTGCAGTGGAGACTGTCCTGGGTGTGCGGTGAAGACTGGCCCGGGTGTGCGGTGGAGACCGGCCCAGGTGTGCGGTGGAGACCATCCCAGGTGTGCGGTGGAGACCGTCCCAGGTGTGCGGTGAAGACTGGCCCAGGTGTGTGGTGGAGACCTGCGCGGGTGTGCGGTGGAGACCGTCCCAGGTGTGCGGTGAAGACTGGCCCAGGTGTGTGGTGGAGACCGGCCCAGGTGTGCGGTGGAGACCGTCCCAGGTGTGCGGTGGAGACCGTCCCAGGTGTGCGGTGAAGACTGGCCCAGGTGTGCAGTGAAGACTGGCCCGGGTGTGTGGTGGAGACTGTCCCAGGTGTGCGGTGGAGACTGTCCCGGGTGTGCGGTGGAGACTGTCCTGGGTGTGCGGTGGAGACTGTCCCGGTGTGCGGTGAAGACTGGCCCGGGTGTGCGGTGGAGACCGGCCCAGGTGTGCGGTGGAGACCGTCCCAGGTGTGCGGTGGAGACCGTCCCAGGTGTGCGGTGGAGACCTGCGCGGGTGTGCGGTGGAGACCGTCCCAGGTGTGCGGTGAAGACTGGCCCAGGTGTGTGGTGGAGACCGGCCCAGGTGTGCGGTGGAGACCGTCCCAGGTGTGCGGTGGAGACCGTCCCAGGTGTGCGGTGAAGACTGGCCCAGGTGTGTGGTGGAGACCGGCCCAGGTGTGCGGTGAAGACTGGCCCGGGTGTGCGGTGGAGACCGGCCCAGATGTGCGGTGGAGACCATCCCAGGTGTGCGGTGGAGACCGTCCCAGGTGTGCGGTGAAGACTGGCCCAGGTGTGTGATGGAGACTGGCCCAGGTGTGCGGTGGAGACTGTCCCGGGTGTGCAGTGGAGACCGTGCCAGGTGTGCGGCGGAGACTTTCCCGGGTGTGCAGTGGAGACTGTCCCGGGTGTGCGGTGGAGACCGTGCCAGGTGTGTGGTGGAGACTGTCCCGGGTGTGCGGTGGAGACTGGCCCAGGTGTGCGGTGAAGACTGGCCCGGGTGTGCGGTGGAGACTGGCCCAGGTGTGCGGTGGAGACTGTCCCGGGTGTGTGGTGGAGACTGTCCTGGGTGTGCGGTGGAGACTGTCCCGGTGTGTGTGTGAAGACTGGCCTGGGTGTGCGGTGGAGACCGGCCCAGGTGTGCGGTGAAGACTGGCCCAGGTGTGTGGTGGAGACCTGCGCGGGTGTGCGGTGGAGACTGTCCCGGGTGTGCGGTGGAGACCGTGCCAGGTGTGCGGTGGAGACTGTCCCGGGTGTGCGGTGGAGACCGGCCCAGGTGTGCGGTGGAGACTGTCCCGGGTATGCGGTGGAGACTGTCCCGGTTGTGCGGTGCAGGAGAGGGTTAAAATAAAAATGCGAGAAAATTGGGGGCAGCACCATGGAATTGGGGTGGAGTTGGTACGGTGTTTATCGGGGTTTTGGAGCCAACTGGCCTGTCGGCCATTTTACCTGTAATTGGTGTGGATGGGGCATGGAGACCCTGGAGGAACAAGTACAGGCCAGGATTGCCAAGGAAGGCCTAGGGTGATTGCAGGGCCTTCTTTCCAGGACGCATAGGATGGAGGGCAAGGGGAAGGAATCCCTCTCTCTCTTGCGGCAGTCCCCGATGTCGTGCAAGACCCAGCCCTGTATCCCATCATCACAGTACGAGCATGCGGGCCAATGACGTCAGGAGGCAGCATGATAAGCGTATGGTGAGACATGACACTGGGCGGGAGGGAAGACAAGTGAAATTCTGGCGGGTGGCACTGCAGGAATGGAGACAGACAGCACAAGAGAGCAGCAGGACAGTGCAATGGATTGACGGACAGGTATAGGGAGGATAGAAGAGATGGGAATTTTAAAGCGAGGGAGACAGGGACTTGGGCAACTGCCAGGTGTTGTAAGGCAGATGCAAAGAAGCTCCGTCGCATCAGGGATGGAGCAGCCGATTTTTGGCCAACCTTTATTTAGCTTGGACAGCAGGGTGCCGGATATGAACATGGAAGGGAATGTTCCTGCAGCGGACCTTGGGTATAGCATGCCAGGGATTGGTGAAGCTGGTATGGTTGATGGAAGGAGGCTTCATCAGGGATTTGGTGATCGCGGGGTTAGCCGCACTCACAACCATATGGATGAATATCAGAGAGCAGATTCGTCTTTGGAAACTTCTTTTGCAGGTTCCAGTGTAAATAAAAGAAGGAAGACTCAGAAGGGGAGTGACCAACATGACCATCACAGGTCTAGCAAGGTGCATTGGTCAAAGAGAAGATCTTCCAAAGCTCCTGGTGGATCATCATCTGGATCGTTCACTTCAGCTTCCTCGCCAGCAATTATGGACATAAGCGGCAAAGGGTCTCCCAACATCATGGTTGAGATTGTTCTGCCTCGTCTGGAGCCAGGAGTTCTGCAAGGTTGGGTAGTTGGTTCCCATTCGATTATCCGAACGAGCACAACCCGCAGCAGAGGCTGGAGCTACACTGAGGATGGAGATCAGGAGTCGTCCGGAGAGGGAGTGTCCCGTGCTACAGGCAAGGTCCACACCACTTCCCACACACAACACAACCAGGGATTTACTTTCAGTCCTTAAACATTTCTTAAACAGTTTGGAAACCAAAAGTTGGTCTAGCAACTCACATTTAATACCAGGGGGGGACATCTTCTCAGCCTGCAGCATTTCCGGTATCACAAGGTTTAGTTTTTAGAGACTCGTATTGTTGTGTGGTAGCTCCTCTGGGTACTGGATATGGAGACGAGGAATAAGATTAAGAGCGGTGAGTACATCGACATCTGGTCTCTGGTTTCCATTGACCAGGTGACTATTGACAAGGAGTGTTGACAGAAGGGACGAGAAAGCAAAAGTAGCAAAGACGTTTGTTAATTGGCTGCAGGCCCGCTTAGTGTTCGCTCATCAGATTTCTCGTGTGCAGCCTGTGAGGGGCCCGCAGTTAATGATGTATGTAGATACAATTTTTAGTGCACATACATTGCACAGGGGAGCGGCGAGGTGGAGATACAATGTAGAACTTCATCGTCTGGCACTTTTCCAGAGCTTGGGTTGAGCCATGAAGAAAATGGATATGTGGATCCAGTTGATTTGAGGTCAGAGACCACCATAACGTTTGTTTCTCGGAAATTCCGCCTCAACCAATCAAACGCCGGTGGTGGCGGCCCTTAAACCCATCGGATCATGCTGGTTGTATAACAAAGGACATTGTCATTTCTATGCAACGTGCAAGTTCCAACACTAGTGGTCCTTCTGAGAAGGGGCCCATTCAGCAATACGTTGCTGCAAGAAACAGAGGCGAGGTCTCAGACTGGGTCTTCCAATACAACGGAGAACACCGGGGAAAAAGGAAATGCTCCTTTGTTTGGTAGAGCAGGACCCCAGGAGGGAGGAGGCAGAACGAGAAGGTGGAGAAATTACGGAACAGTATAGTGCAAGTCAGCAGTGCCAAGAGACTAACGTGACATCACCTGCAGGTTCTGTTAGGTCTTTTGATGTTTGCCTGTAAGGTTATATCTATGGGCATGGTGTTCTCACGGAGATGGTCCTTGGTGAGTCACAGCCTCATCATTTTATCAGGGTTACACGTGACGCAATATGAAGACGAATTTGGAGTTTTGCGGAGATTTTCTACAATCCTTCAATGGTAGAACATTGTTCCAGGAGCATGAGGAGTTGTCTAGAGAGGATCTCGACCTGTTTGCGGATGCAGCGGGTTGCGACGGTTTTGCAGCTATTTTTTGGGAAGTATTGGTGTTGTGGTCAATGGCTTCTCAATTGGAAGGATACGGTGGTATCTAGAAATAGGTCGTTATTAGAGTTTTTCCCAATAGTAGCGATAGAGCTTTGGTGCAAAAGATTTTGTAATGAGAGGATTTGTCTTTGGACGGCCAATAGCTCGGTTGTAGCAGTGGGCAATTCACAAACATCAGCGTCACCTCCGGTTTGGGCATTACTGAGGCATATGGTGTTCAGATGTTTGCAATACAATATATGGTTTAACCCCTTAACATCCAATGAAGGACAGAGTCCGTCATTGGACGCCTCCCCCTGTTTGGTGCGGGCTCCGGCAATGAGCCCGCACCTTTTCCGGGACATGACAGCTGATCTGAACAGCTGGCGTGTGTCCAGAAGAGCCGTGAATGGAATCGCAATTCAACCGTGGCTGTTAACGTGTTAAATGCCGCAGTCAAACTCTGACAGCGGCATTTAACATGCACGCGCAGGAAGCTCGTCATTACTTCCTCCCATCGGCGCGCGTGTCACATGACCGCGGGTCGCCGATGAGTTGCCGATGGGTTGGCATGACAATGCAATAACGGGCGATCAAAAGATTGTATCTGCACCAAAGTGGTATCAATAAAAACATCAGCTCGGCGCGCAAAAAATAAGCCCTGACCCGACCCCAGATCCCAAAAATTGAAACGCTACGGTCTCGGAAAATGGCAACTTTTTATCTTTACAAACTTTTTTCACCACTTAGATAAAAAGAACCTAGACATGTTTGATGTCTATGAACTCGTACTGACCTGGAGAATCATGATGGCAGCTCAGTTTTAGCATTTACTAGCTGAAGAGCCCGCGCTGCCGGCATAGTACCTAACTACGGTTAGTTATAACAATTGTAATGATTATATCTATATACAAGTATTCAGCTTCTCCCCATTATGTAGATAGGGCCAAAATAGTTTGGCGATTTGGAATGTGCGGGGTTAAAATTTCCATTCAACACATAGCCTATGATGCTCCTGGGTTGAGATGTGCGGCATGCAAAATTTCATGCCCGTAAGTACAACGTGCAGATTCCTATCCCGGGCCAAAATTATTTGCCGATTTGGAATGCGCGGGTTAAAATTTGACTCAAAACCTAGCCTATGACGCTCCCGGGTCGAGACGTGCGGGTGTGCAAAATTTCATGCCCGTAAATGCAGATTCCTATGCCGGACATACACACAAGCATTCAGCTTTCTCCCCATTAGTAGATAGGGCCAAAATTGTTTGGCGATTTGGAACGCGCGGGTTAAAATTTCGATTCAAACATAGCCTAGGACTCTTTCGGGTCGAGACGTGCGGGCGTGCAAAATTTCATGCCATAAGTGCGACGGTGCGGATTCCAATCCGGACAAACATACCCACATACATACACACATACATACATTCAGCTTTATATATTAGATTAAACCTATTAATAAAGCCATTCAAAAAACAAGTGTGGGATTGCACTTTTTTTTGCAATTTCACAGCACTTGGAATTTTTTTTCCCTTTTTCTGTTACATGACATGGTAAAACCAATTATGTCGTTCAAAAGTACAACTCGTCCCGCAAACAACAAGCCCTCACATGGCCATATTGACCAAAAAATAAAAAAGCTATGGCTCTCGGAAGAAGGGGAGCAAAAAAAGAAAATGCAAAACCAAAAATACCCCTGGTCGTTAAGCGGTTAAAGCCAAATATGTTCCCGGCAAGCAACACGTGGTGACATTACCCAGATACAAGTCTTCAGGAACTTCATCCTCCAGTGGAGCCAGTGGGGCACAGATGACCCAGTTTCTTATGGACGTTGGTAGAAAGGAACTTGTCGATCTGATAAGGAGGTCGGTTACTGCAGACTCGTGGCGTGGTCATTCGAAGGTGTGGAGTGAATGGTTGAGCTGCTCAAACGGGATTTTACCAGAAGACACAGCTTCAATCTTATTGGTAAGTTTTGATTATTTAGAGGAATTAAGGCGCCGGTGCATTGGCAAGTAACGGGGTAAATACGTGACGTGGCTTGTTTCTTGAAGTTAATGGCAGTAAATGGAGGGAGAAAGGCTTTCGCTGCTAGCAGATATTGAAAGGTTGGCGTAAGGAAGCCGTGGCTTTTGACAGGCGCCGTCCTATGTCCTTCCAATTGTTGAAAATTTTGGAAAGAGTATGTGTGAATGTGAAAGAGGTGCTATACAGGGCAGCTTCGCCCCGGCCTTTTTTGGGGCGTTAAGAGTTGGTGTTTTGGTCCCACCCAATAAAAGTTCTAACAAAGGTTTGTTATATACGGACGTGGTAGATTCAGAGAATGTATTTAAAATTTGCATCAGGAGCTCGAAGACGAATGTTTTTGGCAGGGGGACGTGGTTATCAGGTAAGGAGTTGCAGAGTTTTGTCCGGTTAAGATAGTGAAGGAATACATCAGCAGACGGTTCGGGAGAGGTTTTTCTGTTGCACATGGTGATTCTCCTTTGACACACTAACACGGTTATATTAAAATAGGGAATTAGAGAATTGGGTTTAGCCTCGAATTTTGGCCACATTCAGAATAGGGGCAGCCAGGATTGCGGATGCGGGCAGCATGCCTTCTGGGAGGATAAGGCATTGGTCATAGGAATTCAGAGTTTTTCAGGGTTATAGTCGTCCGGATTGGGTGGTTAACAGTTTGTTATCCCGTATCTATTAAGATTTATGGTTTTGTAGTCGTAAAAAATTGCGTTGTTATTTAGTATGGATGTTTTCTTGCAGGTCATATACAGGCAAGAATGGTGGGCAGAAAGGAGAGCAGGAGCGTGCCCTGGGGGTCTTAGCTTAGGCATGCCCAGGTTGTCGGTTATATGGACTGGTGTAGGAGGACTACGTTGGACTCTAGTTGTCCCGATAGTTATTCAGTGTAGTAGGCAGCATGATGGTAATGTGACACTTATAATACATGCAGGTGACAACAGGACATGTCAAGGGTCGGCAATGCTACCATAGTGTGGTTGGAAATCGTGCCCAGGACAAATTGACGAGGGGCCAGAAGCCTTTTAGGAATTAAGAGAGCGAGAAGGTTGTTGATAAGGCTCCGAGAATCGGAGGGAGACAACACCAGTTTTCTTTTAACAGATGGGCTACATCTAAACCAAATTAGGACAGACATTTTTCTTTCTGGGTTACAAGATGGGCTAGAGAAAGCTTTGATTCTTTCAGTTGCGGTTGCTCAGAATACAACTTAGGTGTACAATGTTTTCCTCCATGGCGGTTTTTCTCGTCCATGCCCAATTGTGCTTTATTCAGCATGGCGGAGGTTGGCCTTTGGGGGTTAAAAGAGGAGCTTGATGGAAAGAAACGAAATCGGCATGGACGGAATTTTGGAGTAGTTTTGGTTTTAATAAAGCTGTGGAGCCGACTTACCCCTCACCAGTCTGTGTTTTATTGTTGGTAAAGGTTTTTACATTATCTGGTTTATCGCACTGATTGCGCTGCCGTTTCCCCCACACATCATCGGCACCGCTGCTTCTGGTGCTGATGTTTTGCGCTCGTAGATCATCTCCTTCTGCAGAAGTTCTTCTATTTCTTCTGTGCAGCAGACGCCTTCCGCACTCATCCCTTTCAGATTCGCGTTATGCTTTTCCTTACGATGTGCGGGTCCATTGTGTGACATTAGGCCTTCTTCTCCATAATTGATATGTTCAGTAATCCTCCTCTGACATCCGAGAACCCACATTATAGCAAATAAACAGCATTTTCTGTATCACATGTTACCATCAGCCTCATTGTACGTTGAATATGTAAGATTTCTGCAAGTTTTGCATTTATTGCAGGGGAATTAAAACTTGTATTTCACTTCTTTGTTTTTCTTTATTTTCTAAAGTAGTACTCCTCATCCTGCTTCTTCTCATTCTTCTCCTCTTCCTATCAGTTTTTTCATCTTATATATTGCAGTCATCATATTATACAGCACTGTGTACTTACAATTTCTCATTTTGCCTTTCTGCCCAGATAATTCTTCTCTTTTCGCTGCTCTATGTAGAAACAGGAAGTCTCTTGTCCCTGCATTTATCATTCCCCTCTTCACCTCCGGACCCAGCTGCTCCCTCTTCACCCTGCAAGGACTTTTGAAGTGATTTATGACTCATACGGGGAAAATTAACCTCCTGTTTCTACATAGAGCTTAGAAGGATCATAGATTTAATGGAAAAGAGAAGAATTAACTGGGTAGAAAGAAAAAACGAGTAATTGAAAGTACACAGTGCTATATAATATGATGACTGCAATATATTTAAGAGGATAAAAAACTTTGATGGGAGGAAGAGAGAGGAGGAAGAGGAGAAGGAGGACTGCTTCATTAAAGAAGCACTTTGTACTATTTGACCCCTGATTGTTTCTGCTTGTCCTAAGTATTATATTTGTGTTTTCCGGCAGCACAGATGTCAGTGTTTTATCTGGTTTCAGTATTTGTCAGCTGTTTGTTCCATTTCTTTAATTAGCAGAAAATAAATAAATAAATAAATAAACGTAAACTCCATTTCTTCTTTTGTTTCCCTGTCCTGAGAGAACAGCAGTCTCCCCAGACTTACCATCCTGTCTGGTTTTGTTTCTGCTCTTTTTGTATAGTAAGTAAAGTATGGAAGACCCGGTGTAATATGGACCCAGCAGTGCGTCGTCTTATTAGGCCAGGTGCAGACAAGTGTATGAAATATCATCAGATTTTAATGCAGAAATAAAAAGTGACTCTCAGCCATATTCCATCCATGTGGCTGTAAGGAGGTGGACAGGACAGAAGACGAGTACAGCTGATGCCCAAGTAAGTTCTACTGAACACTGCCATCTGCTGGTCAAAGGCGAAAGTGAAAAAAATAATTATAGTAGTAGGAACCCCAAGAGTGGAAGTACATGTTCCCGGGGAAGGGATTGAAGATGACACCAGTTCAGGTGATACCTTTGTTTCAGTGGCTAAATAAAAGAGGCCTGAGAAAGGGGAGAAAAAGGGCTGAGAAAGGGGAGTTGATGCCAGAACCTGTACCAGGCAGGATGTGTGTGGGCTTACAGCCACCATCGCCACAGAAGGGCCCAAGAGCTGTCAGAAGACGGAGAAGGCCTGAGCTGTGAGGAAGATCCGTAACTAGTGCCAGTAGAAAATCCGTGACCAGTGACAGTAGAAGACTGTAATGAGCTCCAGTACAACACCGTAAACAGTGGCAGTAGAAAATCCGTGACCAGATCCGAACCAACCTTGGAGACGATCCGGTTATAGCAGAGGACCGTTCCTGTGGGGCGTTACTTCCAGCGCAGACGTACGGTACAGGGTGTGGGCCAGGGCCGTGTTTCAAGGAGCACACTGTGTACCAAGTGACTCATATATCTAGGACTTGCAATCTAATGGGAAATACGGTGACCGTGTTAAGACCAGTGTAACAATAAGAGGTGTTTAAAGAGACTACGAGAGAGACTACCACTAGATGGGGATTTACTAGTCATGTATGAATACTAAAAGCATATCTGAGCATAACTGATTCATGTACATGGGGTCTATGAGTTGGGATATAAAAACTTCCCCTTTCTTTTTTCTTTCTAAGGGGCCCTTTTAAATTCTGCTCAGGCAGCTTGATGATCCTATAAATAAAGAATATTTTCCATTATGAAATTTTGTTATGAATTTTGCGTAAGGATATTTTCTGAATGTCTATGTGTATGATCTATTTGAAGACATAATATATGACCACCAGAAAGAAACCACTGTCTATATAACATAATAAAATGATATTCTTTGTGGAATGTACTTCTGCCACTTCTTTGCTAGAGTGTACCATGTGTTGTCCTTTTATGTGCTGCCTTATAACTCTTTTTTAAAAGAATTGTTATTGTATGTAATAAAGATTTTGTATTATCATTTTTAATAGAGTCCTCTATTTTTTGATAGGAAAAATTAGAAGACGGAGAAGGTCTGAGCTGTGAGAAAGGTCTGTGACCAGCCACAATAGAAGATCCGTGACCAACGCCAGTAGAAGATCTGTCACCAGCGCCAGTAGAAGATCCGTCACCAGCGCCAGTAGAAGATCCGTGACCAGCGCCACTAGAAGATCCGTCACCAGTGCCAGTAGAAGATCCGTGACCAGCGCTAGTAGAAGATCCGTCACCAGCGCCAGTAGAAGATCCGTGACCAGCGCCAGTAGAATGACCGTAAGCAGCGGCCAGTAGTAGAAGATCCGTCACCAGCACCAGTAGAAGATCCGTCACCAGCGCCAGTAGAAGACCGTACAGCGCCAGTAAAGATCCGTCACCAGCGCCATAGAAGATCCGTCACCAGCGCCAGTAGAAGATCCGTGACCAGCGCTAGTAGAAGATCCGTCACCAGCGCCAGTAGAAGATCCGTGACCAGCCCAGTAAAAACCTAAGCACGCCAGTAAAACACTGTGATCAGATCTGAACCAGGTTCGGGAGACGATCTGGATCTACCAACGACCGGTCTTGTGGGCCGTTACTTCCAGCGTAGAAGTACAGTACAGGGTGTGGGAAAGGGCTGTGCTTGAGGGAGCGAAGACGGCAAGTGTGCAGCGCACACGGTGCACCAAGTGATTCTATATCTAGGACTTGCAGCCTAGCGGGAAATACCGGTGACCCGTGTAGGACCAGTGTAACAATAAGAGGTATTTAAAGAGACTATGACGGGGACGGGCCTAATACTGAGAGTGGCGCCTGTTAGGCTGAGATATGAAGGCTAAGCATTACTCATTGACAGTCGTGTAACTGCTGGATAATAAAGACAGTGCACATAAATAGGACGTTGAATAGATATATTGAATAGATAAATACAAAGAGCACAAGGGGGATTTACTGGTAATACTCAATAATATGGGTAAAAAGCACAATCAATTAGTATATCCAAGAAAATAAGGAGAATGAATGAACACTTGGTGTAGTATTGCTGTCTGAATATTGCAATCGGCCCTATACAGAAAAATAGTTGGTTAGTAAGAGCAATTGAACCAGTGATGAGCAATGATGCATGTATTTCTATGCAGCCGCACACTCAGGTCCGAGAGCGGGCGGCCGTGCCGGGTGTTGATGCGAGAAAGTCATGCGGCTTACTCTCATCGCACTCGCAAGTGTGACGCCGGCCTAAGGAGGATATTGCAAAAATAAACCACACAAAGGTAAATGATGAGTCACAATAAAAATGTCAGCAATTTCCTGATTCCTTTGTCTAAAGGACACGTGTAGCCATGGTCCGGCTAGGGATAAGTGTCTAGTCACGTGGGGAGCTGCCCCGGCCGGTGGCAGCTACTCCAAATGGAAATCTTCGGCAGCAAGCGGGAAACCTGTCGCACGGCGGGGAGCTACGTGCTGTGGATCCCCGGCTCCCGCAGTGCTGCTAAGTACAATACCTCCAGCAGGCGGCGGAGGATCCGGTCACTCTGGTCGTTAGCTGCGTCGTAAAGGCCTTGTTCACACAGTCAGTATTTGGTCAGTATTTTACATCAGTATTTGTAATTCAAAACCGGGAGAGGACCAATCAGAGGAAAGCGTAATAATAAAAATACTGACACCCGCTCTGTGTTTTGGAGACGCTCCTGGATTTGTGTATAGAAATGCTCATGAAATACTGATCAAAAACACTAATGTGTGAATTAGGCCTAATGATCAGTATGATATTCGCATTTTTTGTGCACCCACAGATTTGAACGCATGAGTTTGATCCCTAAAACAACATAAGGGACTTGTGGACGCTGCCGATTTATTCCTGTGAATCAAGTTTGGAGATTACACGTCAGTCACATCAGTCTGTGCTGTCTGCGCGCTCCGGGACATTAGGAACGCTCGTCTGAGCCCAACCTTAGCACCACGCAGCCTCCGAGACTCAGGGGAGACGGCGCCGGTGACCACTCGCCCAGCACAGAATACAAGGGCCGAACGTGGAGGCAAAGTCCATGAGCAGACGGAGCTTTATGTGGAGAATTTGGTGCCGTCCACTAAAAAAAATCATTTTAAAAACAACTTCAAAGACTCTTCCTATTCATGTCCCTTATAGACCCGACTGCCACTCACATGTTCCGTCCTATCAGGGTTCAGAGAGATTCTGCAGCCTCTGATTGGAGAATTTTCCATCAGGATCTGCTCCAAAGAAGTGACTTGTACAGAGAGGGACAGAGAAGTGCAGAGACAGACAGAGAAGGATAGAGACAGACAGAGAGGAACAGAGACAGACCGAGAAGGTAGAGACAGACAGAGAGGGCAGAGACAGACAGAGAGGGACAGAGACAGACCGAGAAGGGCAGAGACAGACGAGAAGGATAGAGACAGACAGAGAGGGACAGAGACAGACAGAGAAGGGTAGAGACAGACAGAAGAAAGACAAAGGGAGGCAGAGAGGATGGACAAAGACGGACAGAGAAGGGTAGAGACAGACAGAGAAGGATAGAGACAGACAGAGAGGGACAGAGACAGACAGAGAAGGGTAGAGACAGACAGAGAAGGATAGAGACAGACAGAGAGGGACAGAGACAGACAGAGAAGGGTAGAGAAAGACAGAGAAGGACAAAGGGAGGCAGAGAGGATGGACAGAGATGGACAGAGAAGGGCAGAGACAGACAGAGAAGGACAAAGGGAGGCAGAGAGGATGGACAGAGACAGACAGAGAAGGGCAGAGACAGACAGAGAAGGGTAGAGACAGACAGAGAGGGACAGAGACAGACAGAGAGGGACAGAGACAGACGAGAAGGGTAGAGACAGACAGAGAGGGCAGAGACAGACAGAGAGGGACAGAGACAGACCGATAAGGGCAGAGACAAACAGAGAAGGATAGAGACAGACAGAGAGGGACAGAGACAGACAGAGAAGGGTAGAGACAGACAGAGAAGGACAAAGGGAGGCAGAGAGGATGGACAGAGACGGACAGAGAAGGGCAGAGACAGACAGAGAAGGATAGAGACAGACAGAGAGGGACAGAGACAGACAGAGAAGGGTAGAGACAGACAGAGAAGGACAAAGGGAGGCAGAGAGGATGGACAGAGACGGACAGAGAAGGTAGAGACAGACAGAGAAGGGCAGAGACGGACAGAGAGGGGCAGAGACAGACAGAGAAGGGTAGAGACAGACAGAGAGGGGCAGAGACAGACAGAGAGGGGCAGAGACAGACAGAGAGGGACAGAGACAGACCGAGAAGGGTAGAGACAGACAGAGAAGGACAAAGGGAGGCAGAGAGGATGGACAGAGAAGGGTAGAGACAGACAGAGAAGGGCAGAGACGGACAGAGAGGGGCAGAGACAGACAGAGAAGGGCAGAGACAGATAGAGAAGGGTAGAGATGGACAGAGAAGAGTAGAGACGGACAGAGAGGGGCAGAGACAGACAGAGAAGGGCAGAGACGGACAGAGACAGACAGAGAAGGGCAGAGACAGATAGAGAAGGGTAGAGATGGACAGAGAAGGGTAGAGACGGACAGAGAAGGGTAGAGACAGACAGAGAAGGATAGAGACAGACAGAGAGGGACAGAGACAGACAGAGAAGGGTAGAGACAGACAGAGAAGGACAAAGGGAGGCAGAGAGGATGGACAGAGACAGACAGAGAAGGGTAGAGACGAACAGAGAAGGGCAGAGACAGACAGAGAAGAGCAGAGACAGACAGAGAAGGGCAGAGAGGGGCAGAGACAGACAGAGAAGGGCAGAGACAGATAGAGAAGGGTAGAGATGGACAGAGAAGGGTAGAGACGGACAGAGAGGGGCAGAGACAGACAGAGAAGGGCAGAGACGGACAGAGACAGACAGAGAAGGGCAGAGACGGACAGAGAAGGGCAGAGACAGACAGAGAAGAGCAGAGACAGACAGAGAGGGCAGAGACAGACAGAGAAGGGCAGAGACGGACAGAGAAGGGTAGATACGAATAGAGAGGGCAAGAGACAGAGTAGGGCAGAGACGGACAGAGAGAACAGGCAGGAGAGACAAACGGGCAGAGGGAAGGGGCAGAGATGGACAAACAAACAGGCAGTGAGGGACAGAAAGTGGAAGAGCGGGTCAAAGAGAAGGGGCAGAGGGTGTCGCTCGGCTCCGTCTGGGGGATAACACACGATGCCAACCTCCCACAGTGATAAACCTCATAAACTGTCTGTTAGGCAGTCTGCCTTCGTTGCCCATAGCAACCAATCAGAGCGCAGCTTTGATTTTACCTCAGAAGTTTGAGAATAGAAAACTTCGCTCTGATTGGTCACTATGGGCAACAAAGACGGATAAATCTGCCTCAATGTCTCCCAGACGTCTCAAAATATGCAAGTGTGTCTATAACTGCGGGACAATCCTTGTAGTATGGGAGCAGCTGTTCAGTATGAGGTATAACATCAGGAGATGACAGCGCCCGTATAATCGGAGGTGGTAATCAGTCTCCTCAGTAAAGAAAGGCGTGTGAGGGAGACGGCCATGCTAGTAGGGATGTAAGGACTTGTCCTCCACTGAGTGCCACAGAAAAGGCTCCCGATGTCCACGCTAAGCACATACAGAGGGACGCAGAAGCTTTCTGGCCTTCATCATCCCAGTGTCCTGCCAAATCCGGGCCGTGGTAGTGAAGTAGAAGTAGAAGAGAAAGGCATCTGGTGATGGTCTCCCGTGTGGTGTTCGGCTCTACCATGGGACATTATAGCCGTCTGGTGCTGCCCGATCTCACTCTCCCACCCAGGCTCGGACTGGCCCATAGGAGAACAGGGGAATCCTCCGGTGGGCCCCTGTGCAGACACTGCTCCCACCACACGGACTAAAGCCTCATTCACATCTGACATCCATGGTCTGAGTACGGACCGCGGTGCACGGACTGTCCGCAGGTCTCCAACCCAAACTCCGCAGTCTCATGTCTGCTATGAAGCTGTCAAGTTTGTGGTCAGGAGACCCGCGGCCGGTCTGAGGATCACGTCGACATGTGAACGTGGCTTTAGCCTGTGATGCACCTGTATTACTGATTCTAGAATGACTCTATGGGGCAATTTATCATTACTCTAAAAAGCCACAAAATATAGCAAATGCCATATTTGTACCATAGTTTGGACTTTTTCCCCTGTTCATGGCACTTTTAAAAATGTGTGTGGAGGACCACGATGGCCCAATAAATTTACAGTAATTTACATCAGAAAGTGGCGTATATTATAGTGCAGGTCTCCGCCAGCCTATGGATAGTGTAGATATGATTTTCTGGCGTAACAAGAGATTCGCCTAATTTATTAAGTCCACTGCTTGGCATTGAGCCCATTTATTAGTGCCAGCAACAGTGCCCACAATATTATTCCCAGGCTATAATGCCCCCTATATCAGAAGCAGCCGCACTGCCTCATATCAGTGCTACCATCATCTCCGGTCCTCATGAGACCTCCTTCTCTGCTCGCCTCTTGTCAGCTCCTACCGCAACAGTCTCCAACATTTCTCCTGTGCTTCCCCTCTATCCTTGGATTTGCTACCCCAACCAGTCATCTCTTATGTATATGACTGTGAATGATTGTCATCCTTCACGAAAATCCGTGATAGAAAATGGAGCCACAAGTCAAATATTTTCTAATGCAAACTTTTATTGGGAATGAAGAAATACATTACAAAGTCTAGATTACTTCTTGGGGGTCACCCTGAAATGAAAATCATGTCTCTGTGGGGTGCACAGATTATACAGAGAATTAAAGGATGGTGATGGCGGGACGCCGGATTAAGAGGAGCATTCCGTGTTTTCACATGAACAGGATGTGTGCGCTTCCACGAGTTCGGTGAAGTCTTCTGACTTGTCTAGGCTCACTTGTCCTTCAACCAGATCCAGAGTTGCTCCTACAGCGATGAAGACATAGAAAGTCATAAGCCATGGTAAAAAATAATGGCCCCCATGGGAATTACATGATAATTATTTGACAGTAAAGCCTCAAAATACTTTGCAAAGAGGAAGGTTACACTCACCAGCAGGCAGGCAGTGGAAACCAGTGGTTACTTCGGTGGTCTTCACTGGGGAGCATCCTTTGACGCATCGTAATACGGGATGGACTGAGTAACACTTGGCATTCTCACCATCGATTTCCTTCTCGAGTTTCACAAGAGATTGTTGAACATTGCAACCTTAAAGGAAGAGAAACTCTGTGTTAGGCCATGTTCTGGATCTATCCAGAGGTACAACTCAGGATATCGGAGAACAGAGCAAAGCCACCTAAATTACCTTCAGCACAAGTCTGGGCAGGAAGAATCCAAGAGTGAATATGGCTCATTCCATCCATGGCCACCGAGCCATCTGGTCTACGAAACTCCTGTACTGACTCGTCATCATTGCGGCCACATAAACCACATGTCTGACCCTTCATCCAGACGGCTGGTTTCACCTGCAAAACCATTCATTCTGTAAACTATTTAGAAATCACAATCTGGACTTTTCTAGAACAGTTTACGACCCTCTGAACCTTTATGATGGGTTTTAAACCTAAGTCTGATGATCCATTTCTACCAGAACCTCACACAAGGAAATCCTTATTATTCACAACAGTATGGACCACTCGTGAATACAATCACTCCAGAAGTACCTGGACGTTCAATCCATCGTAGTTGATCTCCTGAATGCCATATTCTGGTGCCAAGATGGACAAACCATTTTCTGCTTTCAGAATCTCCACCGCTGGCTCTAAAAGATCAAAATTGCATAAGGTAAAGTTGGAGAGAAGGTTTCACATGTAAAATTTTTACTAATGACACATCTTGCGATAAATATTTTCTCTTTTTTTGTAATTGTAGATATTTTAATTTTAATTTTGTATATGATTATCAGGGTGACCATCTTGTATGGGGTTCTGGTAATAGTATTTAGACATATGCTTCGTAGCAGCTACATCGACCATGGGAAACAATAGTCTGGAGAAGGAAGGTCACTGACTTCTCGGTGAGAGTGGGTATGCTCTGTGATCTGCAGATATCGCTGTGCAGGAAGGGAAGATGAGCTGTGTCATCCATAAACTTCTACAGAAGAGTGTTGTAGCCATGCTCTATGATCTGTGCGGAGGTCACGGTGAAGAGAGGAGGAAGTGAGTTGTGACACCACCTATTGGTTTCTGTGGGAGAGTACTGTGGGCATGCCCTGTGACCTATGCAGAGGTAATTGTGCAGGGAGCGGGATGATTAGGTAAATTGGGAAATCATTTATTATTAATATTGGATCATCTGCTATCTATATGTAAGTATTTCCTGTCATTGTAAAACATTGCAAAACAGGAAGTGTCAGCCTGGAATTAGGCTCTGTGCCCAAAGTCAAAAAAGCAAGACTTCAAGATTTTTGAAGCATAGATGACATGGAAACTTTCAAAAACATCAGCAAAACCTATTAAAATTGACTTTATCCATTGATAATTTTCTGGCACATTCCCTTCAATACTGCAGCTCCCTTCCGTGGGTCTATAGTTTACAATCACCTACCAGTCATTGACTTGTATGGGAGCTGGCTTTCTGACAGGGGGACGCCGTTGAGGGTCATCTCCGGTGATTCAGATTTGTAGGACATTAAAATGTCACTATCAGAGTACAAAATGAAGATGATTGTTAGTAAGTGTTCATTATATGAAATCATCACCCCAGCGTCGCCTGATATTTCTCCTTTTTCTTAGATTGGAAAGCAGAAACTTTTCAAATTTTACATTTAATCAAATTTCCTAATTTAATAACTTCTAAAATGTATAATTGGCTATTTGATTTTTTGTGAGATACTCACTAGTGGCCAACTTTAATGTTCAAGTCCTTGTGTCTGGGAACATTAGATTTCTTCATCATCACCATAAATTTCATCTCATCGCTGCAGTCGTGGCTAGGATGTGGTAGCAGTTTTCAGGCATGGCATAAGCAAGGTCAATACCATTAAAGGTGGTCAGGCGGTTTTCAGTGGCCTTACATTCACCTGTAAATGTTACATTTATATGAAATAAACGGCAGATTGTTAGGAATTGTATTTATCTTGTACGTTTTCTGTGCACCATCGAGCCTTGCAAAGACTCCAGGATCATCTGAGGAGCTTCAGCAAATATGTTCCAAGTTGGGGCCTCGATAATCTCACTTTGTGAAACGCGTCGAACTGGGACTGGCAGTGGGATTCTGAGCGCTGTGTAGAGCATGGTCAGCTGTAGCGAGGACATAGAAAATTTTGATTATTACCACGTTCACCTTGTGAGATGGAATTCAACAGTATATAAGCTCATGTTCCAATTTACCTTTGGCAGGTGGAGAATGACATCGGCGGTTCTTGAAGAACTAAGGGACAAGATGAGTTTTGCTTCACGTTGAGAATTCTTCTTGTATCTCTGAGAGGCTCCCAACAAGTACGCAACTCCTGGGATGAATTCTGAAACACTGATACAAATATTGACTTGTTAATCCCTAATATGCTACAAAACCATCTACCAAAACGTCTAGACATGTGATCAGAGCTCCAAATGTCATGGAGTGAAGAGAACTTACTATGTGGCGGCATTCTTCAGTTTGGATGGTACTTTTGGCCAGTTTACTGTCACCTTTACTGCAGGTTGGTTACCCAAGTGACCAGTTTGAGCTTTGGTTATAATCTTGTAATCCTGACAGTTCTGTCCCCACTTGAGGCTGGCCTGAATTGGTAAAAATGTGGACACATTCAGTAGAATGGAGTTAATACAGATACTTCAAGACTTATTCGACATAGATGTTGGCTCACCTCAGCTTTATGGGAGCTCAGCACTGCAGCATTGACACAGCTCTCCACCGGCTTGCCTTGGTGAAGTCCACAACATAGGCCTGGAGACGAGGTTTGGAGATGGAATAGTCGGCATAGACGATGAGTTGATATCCTTGACGAATGTTGTCATTTCTGATGGCACGGACAGTGACGACCAATGCAGGGGGTTTGTTATCACCCAAAAATTTGTTCTACGAGCAGAAATAGCCTTTATGTGATGCTCTATAAACTTCAGGCGAGTTTAGGATTAGCACATGTGCCAACAAGATCTACCTGGCGATTATGCTGAGGACCACGGCTGATGCTTGAAGATGACGAGCTTGAGGATGAAGAAGACTGCTGCTTGCTGTCGGTCTGGAAAGATAATGGCTTTAGTCAGGACATCATAATAATTTTTAGAGATGCTTTTAGAGGTAGTCCACAAATGCATGAGAAAAGGGGTCACTTACTCTTTGTTCCCGTACTGGTCTGAAGCGAAGGTTGTAAAAATGTCTCTGTATAGGAAAACGACACAAGTTTATTAATGGATATGGATGAAATAAATGGTCACAAATGTTTTCTCAAGCATATACTTATATATGCCATACCTTGCTTCTGGAGGATTGGCTGCTGCTGCTGTCGCTTCTGCTGCTGCTCTTCTTTCCATGTTGGTGTTGCTGTGCTTGATCTTGCTGCTGTTGCCTGTCCTTGTTCTGCTGTGTAGAGCTGCTGCTGCTACTACTGCTGCTGCTACTACTACTGCTGCCGCTGCTACTGCTGCTGCTGCTGTCCTTTTTAGGTGTTCCATTTGGCTACTGCTACTACTGCTGCTGGAACTGCTGCTGGAACTGCTGCTGCTGCTAGAGCTAAATTTCTTATTATGGCCTCACTTTGTTTCATCTTCGTCATGTTTGTGAGCTGGGCCACGTCTCCTGCTACTGCTGCTGCTGCTTGACTGACTGCTAGAGCTTTGATGCTTATTACCATGTTGTCGGCTTCTAGCTCTATGACCAGGTGATGATGATGAAGAAGAAGAAGATGGCTCTATTTCTGGACTGACTATCAACTGGGATAAATCCGTGTTGCTTCCCGTGGACTCGGCGGTTCCCCTAGCGCTGGACCCTGGGACCCTTTGAGGGTGGTTAGTGAGTTTAAATATTTGGGCATTGTGGTCTCGGCTAAATTGGAGGAATATGAACGGCTCAATCTTACCCCCCTTATCAATAAGTTTCAACAAAAAATTGCAGCGTGGAAGAAACTATTCCTGTCTGTGGCTGGTAGAGCAAATTTATTAAAAATGATCCTCATGCCCCAACTCCTATATATACTCCATAATACGCCTGTCTGGTTGGCGCAAAATAAATTCTACCGGATTGATTCTCTTTTCCGGGACTTGATCTGGAAGGGTAGTAGGGCACGCATTAAACTTGAACATCTACAGAGGTCAAAAGAGGAGGGGGGCCTGGCAATCCCGAACCCGTGGGTTTATTATGTGTCATCCCAATGTCAGCATATGGTGGGGTGGGGGGAGCCTACCCAATCTACGTCGGCTGGGAAGCTCATTGAGTTTATAGTGGGCAGAGGTCCGTTGCTTGCTAGTCTAGAGGCTGGTAGGTTCCGGGTGAACCCTAAAAGGCTCCCGACGATCGCTATGGTGGACAAGATTTGGCCAAGAGTTAGACAATGGAGGGGCATTACGGAGCTCACGCGCTTCTCGTCGGTTTGGTTTGACCCGAGACTGGGGAAGTTAATACGTCTGAGGGGATTTGCTCAATGGAGAAGGGTCGGGATATGGTTTGTGTCACAGCTGTTGGTTGGCGGCATGCTTAAGACTTTTGAGGAGATCAGGAAGGAGTTCCCTCTGAGTCAATCCCTCTTTTTTCAATATTTGCAGTTGCGGCATGCAATCAATCGACAGCTTAAATCATCAAGAATAGTGGTGCAATCAGCTGCGATGGTGAATCTTATAGGGTCACTGAGGGGCACTAAGGGTTTCATCTCCCTCGTATATAGGGGTTTTTTGGATTCATTCCTGGTACGGCACCCGGCTAAGTCCAGAGAAAAATGGGAAGAGGATGTGGGAGCAATCTCGGACTCTCAGTGGGAGAGCGTATTACAATTCATCCCCAAGGTCTCTATGAGTGAAGCCAGGAGAGTCCCACAACTCTGCCTAACACATAGGGTATACAGGACTCCGGTCTGGATGAAGAGGGCGCTGCTCTGAGGAGGGATTCCTGCTGTCCGCGCTGCTCTGAGGATGGGGCAGATCTCCTACATATGATGTGGTCCTGCCCTGCCCTGCAGAACTTTTGGGTAAAAACACTTAATTTGACTCAGGAGGTAATGGGAGTGGATCTTATAAGGAACCCGCTGATGTGTGTATTGGGGTGCATGGAGGATATTGCGGTTGATGAGTGGGGGAAGCTGACCATAGCCAGAATCCTATATGCTGCCAGAAAGCTCATTGCGGCCCACTGGTTAGATGACAAAGCGCCAGTTAGACAAGAACTGATTAATAAGGTTAACTTTATTGTTATGATGGAACAGAACATATATGCGAAAAGAGGTCAACTCAACACATGCAGTTTGAGAATGTGTGGGGTGGCTGGATGGAGCACCCGGGCCTGGCTTCAGAGGCTCTTATGAGAGAAAGAATGCGTCTGCCTACGCGCCCTTGACCCTCTGAGTTGGTACTTTAAACAGGGATCTTAAGTGGTTGTCTCGAAAAAAGGATTCAAAATGTGACATGGTGTGTGATATACAGTCAGGGCCAGAAATATTTGGACAGTGACACAATTTTCGCGAGTTGGGCTCTGCATGCCACCACATTGGATTTGAAATGAAACCTCTACAACAGAATTCAAGTGCAGATTGTAACGTTTAATTTGAAGGGTTGAACAAAAATATGTGTTAGGAAATGTAGGAATTGTACACATTTCTTTACAAACACTCCACATTTTAGGAGGTCAAAAGTAATTGGACAAATAAACATAACCCAAACAAAATATTTTTATTTTCAAAATTTTGTGGCGAATCCTTTGGAGACAATCACTGCCTTAAGTCTGGAACCCATGGACATCACCAAACACTGGGTTTCCTCCTTCTTAATGCTTTGCCAGGCCTTTACAGCCGCAGCCTTCAGGTCTTGCTTGTTTGTGGGTCTTTCCCTCTTAAGTCTGGATTCGAGCAAGTGAAATGCATGCTCAATTGGGTTAAGATCTGGTGATTGACTTGGCCATTGAAGAATGTTCCACTTTTTTGCACTCATGAACTCCTGTGTAGCTTTGGCTGTATGCTTGGGGTCATTATCCATCTGTACTATGAAGCGCCGTCCAATCAAGTTTGCAGCATTTGGCTGAATCTGGGCTGAAAGTATATCCCGGTACACTTCAGAATTCATCCGGCTACTCTTGTCTGCTGTTATGTCATCAATAAACACAAGTGACCCAGTGCCATTGAAAGCCATGCATGCCCATGCCATCACGTTGCCTCCACCATGTTTTACAGAGGATGTGGTGTGCCTTGGATCATGTGCCGTTCCCTTTCTTCTCCAAACTTTTGGCTTCCCATCATTCTGGTACAGGTTGATCTTTGTCTCATCTGTCCATAGAATACTTTTCCAGAACTGAGCTGGCTTCTGGAGGTGTTTTTCAGCAAATTTAACTCTGGCCTGTCTATTTTTGGAATTGATGAATGGTTTGCATCTAGATGTGAACCCTTTGTATTTACTTTCATGGAGTCTTCTCTTTACTGTTGACTTAGAGACAGATACACCTACTTCACTGAGAGTGTTCTGGACTTCAGTTGATGTTGTGAACGGGTTCTTCTTCACCAATGGAGAGTATTCTGCGATCATCCACCACTGTTGTCTTCCGTGGGCTCCCAGGTCTTTTTGGATTGATGAGTTCACCAGTGCTTTCTTTCTTTCTCAGGATGTACCAAATTGTAGATTTTGCCACTTTTAATGTTGTAGCAATTTCTTGGATGGGTTTTTTTCTGTTCTTGCAGCTTAAGGATGGCTTGTTTCACCTGCATGGTGAGCTCCTGTGACCACATGTTTCCTTCACAGCAAAACCTTCCAAATGCAAACACCACACCTCAAATCAACTCCGGCCCTTTCATCTGCTTAATTGAGAATGACATAACAAAGGGATTGCCCACACCTGTCCATGAAATAGCCTTGGAGTCATTTGTCCAATTACTTTTGGTCCCTTTAAAAACAGGGTGGCACATGTTAAGGAGGTGAAACTCCTAAACCCTTCATCCAATTTTAATGTGGAGACCCTCAAATGAAAGCTGAAAGTCTGAACTTCAACTGCATCTGATTTGTTTTGTTTCAAATTCATTGTGGTAATGTCTAGAACCAAAATTAGATAAATGTTGTCTCTGTCCAAATATTTATGGACCTAACTGTATGCAATGATTTAAAGGGACGGGGTTAGGGTGGAGGGGGGAGGGTAGGGGACTTAGGATGTAAGAACAGTTATATCGCCTGTCAGGTTGAATACGGTTTATATTATATGCTAAAGTTAAATGTATTGTCAAAGTTTCATGCTGACAATTTTTAAATAAAAATTATCTGATTTAAAAAAAGAAGAAGAAGATGAAGAAGAAGATGAAGAAGAAGATGATGAAGAGCTTGAGGATGATAATGCACGGACCAACTAAGTCTCAGTACCATCTGCAGCAGGTGTACGCTTTCTGCTCTGCTTTGCCTTCTGCTTCCTGGCTTTTTGGGCCAAGCTCTGGTTCCTTGCCTGTAGGAAAAAAAGAGTATAATTTCAATTAAACTATTACATACTTAAGTTCATGAAAACCAGCATAATATGGGTTAATTGACACCTACTGCAATTTGCTCATCGATGCCAAGAATGGTCTTCAGTCTCCTGTGGATCTCAGATTCCTCCATTTCTTCACCTTCCTTCTCCTCTACATCAATCAAGGCAATGACCTTTGATGCTGCTTTGGGTCCGGCTGTGATCTTAATTTGGATCTTTTCAATAGAGGCATGGTGTGGGCTGTAAATGCACAGAGATCAGACGTCAAACAACCTTAAACCAATGAAAGACAGCCTGGAAGGAGTCAACAGTCCTGTAGCCATGATCCTACTAACCTGGTTTTATTGTGATTTTGGTGTCCAGATCTCCCACCATATGATAGAGGATTGAGTTCTTGCGTGCTGCAGCTGTCAAAAACTGGTTCTCAAGACAAACTTGGACAGCAACTTGGGGGATTTTCAAGCATTTTTTGAATATCTGGGAAGAATATTGGCGTTGGGATGATGCAAGACCTATGTACTTCTTGGGTCCAGTTTCTGAGGAGGCCTCCTGTAAAAGAGAATAAGACGGGATTGATCACAGTGATCAGTAGTAATATGGCTCTTCTTCAGGCCTGTAGAAATTATTAGTTGTTACCATCATGCTTGCTCCTTCAGCTGAAGTCCTGCCTGTAGACTCAAAGTGTTTCTGGAGGATGCTTTGACTGACTGCATTTGGCACCAATGGTGTCTTCTTAACGGCATCCAATTCTTCAGCATTTCTAGAGACGGCGTAAGTATGTGCACTATACAAAATTGAAGAAAAGGGTTATTTGTTGCTGTTTTGGAATCAACAAATTTTTTTTTTGCGACATTCGGTTAGCAGCTCGGGTTGTTTTTAGTTTCACTGGATTTATTTACACAGGCTTGTGAAAGATTGGCCTAAATGTACCTTATACGAAGTAAGTCATCCTCTTGTTGGTAGGGTTGTACTTCAAATTAATGTTCCTTTCTTTCAAATCCACACGTGCTGTGAATTTCCCCGGGATGTTTGTGAGTACCTTGCCATGAAATTTAATTCCGCTCTGGATTAAGGGGGTTTGATTCCCATTGTTGATACACCATGGATTAACAGACTGCAGTTATAACAGACAAGACATTATTAGACAGTTAATCAGCAAAAATCCCTGATCATGCTGATTTGAAGTTGGATCTTACCTGGGGTTGACATCTGCATTGATCTGCAACTGAGATTCCAGCAACTGAGCGATACTGAAGTCTGGTGTGTAAGCTGGGGTCATCTTGACGTCAACTGTAGCGAGGAATGGATATTCTGATCAATATCATACTCATAAAGGATAAGACACAGGAAAGAACTCAATCACATTGACTTACTGTTCACAGGGGCGTTGGCCACAGCGGTGGAGTACCAACTGAGCTCCATTGGCAAACCAACAGTAATTGGGGTGATGTGACGAGCTTCAAATGCCACAATAGCCTTGGAGTATTGTCAACCAGACCGTTCAGAAGCTTGTTAATGATGCTTTTGATGGCAGCATGTCTGTCTACTGGCTCATACAATGCCTGAAATAATCCAATTGTATAAGCTACGACTGTCATATGCACCAAATTATATACACTCGTTGTACGTTCTTCTTACCCGGGTCAGAGTTTCAAGAGTCTCTTTGTTGATTTCAGTGAAGGAAATTTCTTGGCCGATTACTTTGAAGTATCCAGACAGAAGTGGAGCCTGAGATGGTTGAGACTTGAATCCCTTCAGCTGCCGAGAAAATTCAAGTTACAGCCTCTATTGCAAGCAAAGACATCTGGACAACATCAAGGAAAGACAAAAACACTCACCATTTTCACAATCTGGTAGATCTTCTTCTTCATTGGGAAATCACGGAACTGGGCGTCTTGCTTTCTCAGGATCTGCTCGATTCTTTCTCCTCTGATACCAACCTTTAAAAAAACAACAGCAAAAAATCTTTATCTCCTTGACATAAATAATGGTGAACAGAAAAGAGGAAAAGGGCATCAATGGCACTGTGGCATCTCTATTTTGTGTCAATCTTTTGGTGACTCTTGTACCTCTATAACGTCAGTCTCTGCTCCACCAACATAGGCTTTCAATTTGAGCATAAGGAACACGGGGAACATGGTACTGGCACTATTCATCACGTACAATTTAGCTGCGGCTCCACTCATCAAAGAGTCTACAAGATGAAAAAAAAACAATTTAATATCATGATATACTAGCACATAAACCGATACGATAGCATAACTCCTTCCGTAGACTCACATTTGAATCCGTCCAGACGAATGACCTTGCTGTAGCGATAGCCCAGACTATCAATGCTTGGGTTGAACAGTTTGAGGGCAACATTGCAGGCAGCAGCCCTAGAAGATAATAGGCATCCATTAATGGATTAGGACCTCATGAAATAATATACTGGCAGACGTTTTGAAGCTCAACTCGAATTTTGTCCATCTTATTGTTTCAGCACAGCTCTTAAAAAGGGCTTTAGTTATAATTATATGTGGGCGCTATACTCACAGGGGCTCCAGTTGGGGTATACTGCTCTTGGCCAAAGCTTTGAGTTGGGAGTAGACGAAACTGGCAATCTGGAGGTTAGCCTTGCTCTCTCTAACGGCGATATTTGCAATATTGGCAATCATGGCGAGGTTGGGTTTTGTCTCAAATAAGGACATAACAGAGACCATTCTCACTTCAGTCCGCGCCTCACGGTTCATGTAGACTTGCATAAGGATTTCTTGAACCTAGAATGCATATGCCAGTCAAGTTATTATTCAAAAAGGCCCAAAAAATGAATAAATTAAGAGTTCTAGGAGACGATCTTACTTTATGGGGTTCCTGCTTGGCAATATTCCTTAAAGCCATGATGGCGTCAACCTTAATCCTGACTGGAAGTTGGGAGGCACTGGAAGAAAATCCTGGCAGGAATTTCTGAATACGTTTTAAGGATTCTGGCCGACCAGCGTTACCCAGGGCTTTCAATGCCAGAGCCATATCTTCTTCATGGACCTTGCTTAGGGCTTCTGCCGCAAAATCTTGGATAGGCTATAAAAGAAAAAGCACAAAAGTCAGGAAGTCCTAAAAAGTAGATTTATAGGCTGACTGTATGTCCGTCCCACATGGTGTTGGTCACCTTCACTAGGTGTAGACCTAAGGTTTTCCATGGATAGCCTACCTACTCGTGAAAAACACCCTACAAAGTGGTTTTCCTCCTTTGCATGCAGACCTCAGTAGTTATAATCAATTGAGCATCTCCATCACATGCAGCAATAACTCACCTCGAGAACTGAACACGTACTGAGATGGTTGCAGTATTTCTTTACCATTGAACCATATCCAAGTATTGCAACTTTGAACAATGAGGGGTTTTTCTCAATTTTGGAGTCCTTGATGATATCCTATAGCAAGAAGAATGTGAAAATTTGACTGATCTATGTAATTAAAGTATTGAATAAACTGATATCAGAATGCGCCTTATATTAGTGATATAATATTAGGTAACAAGGTAAATGCGTACTTCAGCAATCTGCATTGCCCGCTGGCTGCTTGCTAAAGTGCATTGCTAAGGGAATCAATTTGAGGGCTTCTGCAGTTGTCAGATCTCCACTGTGAAGAATCTGGTAGACCACCTTCAGGCTGTCTGCTGTTGCAGCCATAGGAAGAGCTTGTAGGATCCAGGGTCTAGGAAAACGAGATACGATGTTCATTGTCCAACAGGATATATCAGTTTTTATAGAAATTCATGACCTCATAGTTTATTGATGACTCATATCAGGTTTTCTGCAGTATGACATGAAATATAATATCACTAACCTATATCTTGGTTTTTCGGCAAACTGCTTCCAAATGGTCTGAATGATGTCAGGGGTGGCATGACGCAAAAGCTGAACCAGTTGCATGAACTTTATGGAGACATCCCTATGGAGTTTCTGCTGGTTGTTCTGTACTATGTGCTGAAGAATTTCTACGATCTGATGGGAGACAAAAAGAACAATTGAGGAATGAAATGCACTTGTGATATCGTTGTGGTGGTTTACATTGATGAATGTAATGAATGACTGCTGAGAATGAAGCCTCCTTATATCTAGAGCCTGTATGTGTGCCCTGCTCCTACCTGCGCCTCAAGGCTCTTAGTCTTGATTAGAACAAATGGAATTTGGTATATTTCATCTCCAAAGTGATAATGGAGATTTCCACGGTTCTGGAGCTGAAGTTGAGGGGTGCTCTGTTGGCTGCTCTTGGTTCCTGCCCAGGTGAGAATTTGCCTAAAAGTAAAAAGTTGTAAATAAAAATAAAGTTAATCCATAAAATATTCTCTAATTTTCCTATGTACATCATGAGTTTAGTTGGATTGGAAGAACTTCCTTACTTGGCTTCCATTACGGCACCACCTTGACGCTCTTGGAATGGAGAATAGCGGATGATCTGCTCGGAAGTGACCTGGGTGATAACAGTATTGTGTTCCCGGTTCTTCAACTTGTAGGTGTAAGTTGCAGCATCACGAATGTTCCTGTGCATCTATATACAATTACAAGCGGAACAGACAATGAGCAAATGATAAAAGCCAGATGTTCCGGAGCCTGTTGAGATTTCACAAGGAGCGTACCTTCTTGCAGGTAATGCATTCTTCCATGAAGGCCATCCCAATATCCTTTGATACTTTTTCTTGGCAGTTATTGAAATCGATGGATTTCACAACAACCAGTTGGTCTCCTTTCTTGTCTTCTTGGATTACATATCTTGTATGGCAAATACCGCCAATGCTTGTCTACGGCATGGAAAGAAATCAGTGGTGAGTACCCAACATAAGAACGTACAAGGTATGGGTTACAGCAGAGTACGGTAGGACATTCACAGCAGAGTATGATAGGACATCCACTTACCTCTTGCAGGTCGTATACATTCTGGGTCTTCTTGATGGTGACCTGGAACAAGTTGAGGATTCCTTTGTAAAAGTTGACCATGGTTTCGGAAACATCATTAGAAGCATAAATGTTTCCAATTCTTCCGTTGTGGTACTCAAATTTGATGGGTTTACTGAGCTGCTCAGCAACAACCTGGGTCAACTTAGAGGAGCGAGTGAATGGGTCTTTAGGCCACGCACCATTGATTTCTTTGATGGTCAGAGACTGGGCCTAAAAATGAAAATAGAATAGTCAAAATATAAGAAACAATTTCTGCACTCATTTCAGCCTCACCTGTTCATATCCACTTTGTGGCTTAGCTGTAGAGCCACAAATTGTAGATCACTGACCTAAGCCTTTGGTGATTTCACCATTGGGCTGCCTCCGATGAGACCTGAAAATCTAGGAGGATCTTAGGGTATTTCTGCTCCTGAATAAATACTTTGGACCAGCTGGGTTTTCCCTGACTTGTTATATTATTTTTCTCCATGTATGATCAGTTGTACTATCCATTAGTCTAAAATCTACACCCAACTAGTTACATATTCATAGTTACCCTGACCCACAAATTAAAGGGGTTTTCCATAACTTCCATATTAATGATCTATCATCGTTCATCAATTTCAGATTGGTGGTCCGATTCCCTTCACCTGATGATCAGCTGATTGGAGGTGCTGCAGTCCATTCGTCACCAAGGCTGAATGGTACCACCTGCAGAGAGCTGCAGTACCACATACAGCCACTACAAGGCATATGGTGCTGTGACTTATAAACGAAGAAGAGGAAACAGGAAACCGATCGGTGGGATCAATCAGCTGATCAGACATCAGATCCCACCAATCTGCTATTGACGGATTACATTTTGAACCCATACGAGAAGGTTTGTATGTTTCTTTACCTTTAACAAGTACATCCTCTGGGAATAGGGAATGATCTCAAGCTTGCAGGCAATATTAATTCCAGCTCGTACAAAATCATTTTCAGGAAGTCCGGTCATGACAAAGGCCTCATAGTCAAAAACTGTGATTTTGTTCTGGCTGAACGAAGGATCTGAGATATGAAAAGTTGAGAATTTGGTAAAATATACATTAAATCATTGGGCTCGTGGAGAGGATCGCATTGTTTTATGATGCATACTAATAATGACATGTAATCTATGTATGATTCCGGCGGCAAACATATGTTCCTGCAGCGCCTCCACAGGGGGTATTAGGTAGTACACATTGAAATCAATGGATTGTCTGTATAATGTACAAAAGTGATGGGTCGTCCAGAGAAAGAAGATCTCTACGGCTAATATAAGAGGCACCTGAATATGAAATACACTTGTTTTCCCCATAATTATCTCCTGGATAATTGGAAATTGGGTTTTGTAAACTGTATCACTTTAATGAGGCCAGAGGGTCATGAGTTTACATTGGTGAGGATGATGGGTGTGTTAGTAGAGTAGAGCAGTTATACAAAGCAAGGATGGTCCACAACTCGTACATCTCTGAAGACCAGAGATTCTACTTCTAGAATATCCTCATAGAATATAAATTAAATATAAATGACATCATAAAAATATATATGTAAAAAAATAAAAAACGCCATCATTGTAGTTACTGCAGGTGAGCGGCTCAAAAGCTAAAATATATTTATAGGAGATATTCAGATCTGTAAATAATTATTTAATTAATATAATAATGAGAATAATGTTTATTATGATCAATAGACTATAATTAAAATATGGTATAAGAATGTCTCATCGTCACTGCAGAGCAGATCCTTGCACTAATTTCATAGTCCATCATCTTTAGGATTCCATTATTTCTTTTAAAAGGTTTTCTTAAATGGAATCTATCAGAAGGTTTTTGCTGTGTAATCTGAGAACAGCATGATGTAGGATCTGAGTCCCTGATTCCAGACCCTGGGGCTGCTTGCTTCAGCTTTCATACAATACCTGTATCTTCTGCTGTAGACGTAGCAGTGCTGGGAATGCTGAGCTGTGTATAACCCCACCCACACCAGTGATTGGCTGCTTCCTGTGTACATTGAGAGCAAACTGCCAATCAGTGGTAGGGGCGGGGCTGCACAGATTAGCTGGACCCTAGTAAGTGACACATAGCTGGAATCAAGATCTTAGCCCCCACATCATGCTGCTCTCAGATTCAAAAGAGAAAATCTGGTGAGCGATTCCCTACAAAACACAATCTGGATAGAGAGATAATATTAATCGCATCTGTAGTGTTCATCTTACCTAAATAGGCATAGTCTGCGCCTGTGGAGAAAAGAGAAGAGATGTTATCTAACATGGAGAAGCTGGGAATGTGACTGTGTGTGTGTGTGTATATATATATATATGTGTGTGTCTATAGAGACCCCAGATATATATATATATATATATACTTGCATACACCTGTGATGAATATACTTATAATAAAAAGTACACAGATGTTGTAGTTTATGGGAAGAATGTTCTAAGTTTTTTGCAGAAGTCTTTTTACCATCACAAAAAATCACAAATAAAACTTTGATATTTTAAGCCTCTTTTGCCCCTTTGGAAAAGTTGGTGATAAAGTGGGCATAGTTAGCTTTGTGAATGAGCCGAGGAACAGATTTATGAATTGCAATTGGAAAAAAAAGTCTCAAAATAAAGTGTTAATTTTACTCCAGTAACTGAGATGGAAAACAAACTGATGAAAGGTTCAGCAAGAAGTTTTATGTTTAAAGATGCGTCACAATCAATAAATATCACAAAACACACAAAACGGAGACCAGGAAAGTGACTGCGAAAAGTCAATCGTGTTAGACAGTATAATAGATAGATGATAGATAGATAGATAGATAGATAGATAGATAGATAGATAGATAGGTAGATAGATAGATAGAAATAGATGATAGATAGATAATAGATAGATGATGATAGATAGATAGATAGATAGATAGATAATAGATAGATAGATAGATAATAGATAGATAGATAGATAGATAGATAGATAGATAGATAATAGATAGATAATATATATTAGATAGATAGATAGACAGATAGATAGATAGATAGATAAGATAGATAGATAGATAGATAGATAGATAGATAGATAGATAGATAGATAATATTATTAGATAGATAGATAGACAGATAGATAATAGATATAGACTTTAGTTGGGAGCTGCCACTCACCCGCCAGTGCGAGCACTAGTGCTAGGATGATTCCCCTCATGATGATGGTGAATGTCGGACTGTGGAGGGTCCAGTGTATTTATAGTGCTCCTCGGGTGCACATCACGCCTTGGACACATCACCCCTGGCATCGACTTGGGTCCTTATCAGTTTTGGCCGGAGGATCTGCCATCAACCATTAACCTCAGAACTTTTGTTAATTCTGGATTTTCTCTTCTCGGGGGATTAATATTCTTCTTTCGCCCCGGGTCTGTTTTACCATGCGGGGATATTTCGTGTTTATACTTTGTATCATTTCATTTTTACTTTTGGCGCAGTTCCAGGTTGTGGATTAGGTCCAGTTTTGTGTGGACTTTGGCGCGGTCAGCATGACCAGCCTCTGGTCACATTAACTCCACAGTCAGCAGATGTTCTCTGGAGACCTTTTCCGTCGTTTTGGGGTCCATATTTCTGTGGTGCTGTCTGTATTATCCAGGGGCATTTACTTTGAGGTCCCTAAATCTATAATATGGTTGTGAAGATGTAACATGTCGCTGCGGGGCCCCAATCCAAAATCTGAACCAGGCAGGGGACTACTAGACCCCCTCAGTCGCCAGAGCTTGTATACGACAACCTTCTCTATAGCTACATACAGGGGTACATCTGTCAGAAGATCTTGTCTGTGTTGCCATAGAAAATGAGGATTTTGGGGTCCCTGCTGTCCCAGGATCAGAATTGTAAACTGTAGTTTCACCGTCCCTATCTCTAAATTTTCTGGCAGTTTGGCCACTTCTTTGGTTGCCTGCTCTGCTGCCCTGGCTCAGTGGCTAAGAGCACTCAGCGCATGTGAAGATACAGGAGATCCAACGTATACCGCCATGTACGCAGCTTAATGTCGCCATCTACACAGACGTTTCAGGGGCCGCAGAGGGTCTTGAAATGCAGCAAAAGGAAAAGTATCAGGTATTCAGAAGTGTCGGATCACTGCAGTCTCAGGCGCTTTACCAGTGGCGGTTACGGTAACGGTAAATTGTGCGCACCAGGATGATGCCAAAGAAGATGGTTTAACTCTTTACTGAAAAAAAATGTTGTTCTTTTCAAAAAGTGTAGTTCGTTGTATTGTTTTTTTGCCTTGTAATTTTAACTTTCGTCATCAAACATTTTTTGCCCCCTTTCTGGGGGATCATTTCTGGGGGAAATTTTGGAATAATTCTGCAGCGCCTTCATGAATTGCCCCATAGATAACACAGGTCTGCAAAAAAAAATTTTTCAAGAGCTGTTTTGGTTATTCCACGTAATCCTCCGTTTTGTCATAGGACATCACATTTTCTGACAATTTAAGTAACTATGATAAATAAGACAATACCTCAAAATAAATGAAAATAGACTCATAAAATTATTTTTTTTTGACAAACGTTTCATGAAAATCAGTTTTTTAATTACAATGAGCTCACTAACACACAGTAAAATCGATTCTTCTTCCCTGTGAGACTTCTCTTGGTACATTTACGCTTGTGAGTAGCATCTGTTATGTCTCTCTGAAGCGTCCAACAGTAGTCTGCCATCATTGTAATGCTCCATCTTCCCTGGCATCTTCTTTCCATCTCTTTAATGTCCTGGTGGAATCGTTCACCTTGCTCTTCACTCACAGCTCCCAAATTTTCAGGAAAGTTGTCAAGGTGGAAATGGAGGAAATGCACTTTGAAACTCATCAGGCAACCTAAAGCTTGAAATGCTTTCAGCATTTGTCCGACGATTTTTTGAAGTCAGGGTCTTTGTTATTGCCTAAAAATTTCTCTACGACCTCTTTAAATGCAATCCACCCTTCTTTTTGAGGATGCGTCATGGTATTGATAAACTCTTGATCAGCTATAAGCCTTCTAATGTCTGGTCCGACGAACACACCTTCCTTCAATTTTGCCTCCGAGAGGCCTGGAAACTTGGTGACCAAGTATTTGAAGCATTCACCATCTTTTGGAAGTGATTTTACGAATTGCTTCATCAATCCCAATTTTATGTGGAGAGGTGGTAGAAGAACTTTATGGGGAGGAACCAAAGTTTCTCGGAGGACATTTTTTTCACCAACTGTGAGCACCCTCGGCTGCCAATTCTTCTTGGCCCAGTGATTTTGTTGGTCTCGACTGTCCCATAGACACAGAAAACAAGGGTATTTGGTATACCCAGCTTGTTGCCCGAGCAGCATGCACAAGACTTTCAAATCCCCGCACACTTGCCAACCGTGGTCTTCATATTTAAGTTTACGAAGAACCAATTCCAAGTTCTCATAGGTTTCCTTGAGGTGTACAGAATCACCTACAGGGATGGAAGCATAAAAACGGCCGTTGTGGAGTAAAGCTGCTTTGAGACTTCTTTTTGAAGAATCTATAAAAAGACACCATTGCTCTGAATCATATTGGATTTTGAATTGACCCATCAAACCTTCGACATCGATGCAATAAACCAACTTATCTTCCTGGGCAAAGTAAGGAACGAACTCGTTTTTACGATGTCTGAACCATGATAAAGACACTCCTGGCAACAATAAATTCTTGCTTTTGAGCCTTGATCCGAAGTAACTCAGCAGCATCTTTGGGAAGATTCAAGTCTCTTACCAAATCATTCATCTCCTCCTGGGAAAACAATTTTGGTCTTGTATCATCTTCAACTTGATTCATCATCTGGTTCAGGTATGATTCCACCTTCTTCGGAGCTAGGTATCTCTTCCAAGGTAGCAGGGGCCTTGGGTACTGGTATATCTGTGCCATGGGGGATGGGACGAATTGCTGAGTGAATATTGGGGTATGAAATGGAATGCTTCCATTTTGAATTATACCCTTTCACATCGCATGAACAAAAGTAACAATCGTCACTATGGTTCTTTTGCTCTCGCCATACCATAGGAATCCCATAATGGAAAGCTTTTTTCTTACCCTTGAACCAATTTCGGAGGTCCTCAACACACCGTTTGCACACTTTATGAGGCGCCCAAGCTTTATCTTGATCTCCAAGCTTTAGTCTGAAATATGCGAAGTATACTTTTTTCACAAAGTCTGTAATATTTAGCTGTTGCTTCAACACTGTATATTCACCACAAATGTAACAGAAACTGTCAGGCGAATTAATACACTTCTGCTGAGCCATAATGCTAATTTTGGGAAACACGGTTGAATATGACGAGCTAACACGAACTGAGATGAAAAAGTGTGATCAGGCGAGAACCAAGATAAAACAATTGAAACAAGCCCGGGCATGTCAGAGCCGCTCGTTCAGCTTGCAACATGTTGATGCTGGTTTCATTAGCTCACTCTGAAAGTTCTTTTCTTTGAAAGTTATATTTTTTTGTCATTGTATATCTTCAATGCATTGATGTGAATTAATTCATAGTAATTTTGACTTTCCAAACCCTAAGATAAAAAAAATACCAAAAATTGAGAAAAATTGACTAAATTTGAAGAGAATTTTGCATTTTGTGGCAAATCCTGACGTCCAGGATTTTTTTAAATATTTTTTTTTCGTTTTCAGCACACCAAAATACATGGAAATTAGATTAAAATAATCAAACAGCTTTTTAGTCGCAGACCTGTGTAATGAATAGGCAGCTCATGCGCAGATCTGCTCCGCTCAGGAAGGGGTGCTGACATGGGCGTAACCACCGTGGGGCGGGGGGGCAGCTGCCCCCCCCAGAACAGCGATGGCTAAACCAGCACGCGTGCTAGAGAGGGCACGCAGAGCCCTTTCTGCTGCCACGCGTCATCGCCCTAACCTGCCCCGTCCTTCCTCACACTGCATTCAGCGGCGCGGCTGGATGACATCATCATTCAGCTCCGCACCGCTGTGGGCCAGTGAGAGGAAGCGCAGGAGAAGAGGAGGAAGCACGGGAGGGCGCTGCCAGCGCCGGAGAGCTCAGAGCAGTGGAGAGCAGCGGTGTCGTGAGGTGTGTGGGTGTGTGTGTTGAGCGGAGAGCAGCGGTGAGGTGTGTGCAGATGGGAGTAATGGAGAAGTGTGTGTGTGTGTGGATGGGAGTCATGGAGAAGGCAATTATGGGAGTGATAGGGAGGGCAACGATGGGAGTGATGGAAAAGGCAATGATGGGGATGATAGGAGTGATGGAGTAGGGGATGATGGGAGTGATGGAGAAGGGGACGATGGGAGTGATGGAGAAGGCAGTGATGGGGATGATGGGAGTGACGGAGAAGGCAGTGATGGAAATGATGGAGAAGGGGATGATGGGAGTGATGGAGAAGGCAGTGATGGGGATGATGGGAGTGATGGAGAAGGGGATGATGGGAGTAATGGAGAAGTCAGTGATGGGAGTGATGGAGAAGGCAGTGATGGGGATGATGGGAGTGATGGAGAAGGGGATGATGGTAGTGATGGAGAAGGCAGTGATGGGATGATGGAAGTGATGGAGAAGGGGATGATGAGAGTGATGGAGAAGGCAGTGATGGGAGTGATGGAGAAGGCAGCGATGGGAGTGATGGAGAAGGCAGTGATGGGGATGATGGGAGTGATGGAAAAGGCAATGATGGGTTGGTGGGGGAGAAGGCAATGATGGTGGTGACGGAGTTGGCAATGATGGTGGTGATCGAAATTGCAATAATGGTGTGGTGAGGAGGAAATTATGGAGGTGGTGTAATGGGCAATGATAGGGGTGGTGGGAGAAAGGCAATGATGGTGGTAGTGGAAAGGACAATGATGGTGGAAAGGGCAATGATGGGGGTGATAGGGAAGGAGGAAATGATGGAGGTGGTGGAATGGGCAATTTCTATATTTCTACATGAAGGTGATCGGGATGGGGCACATTTCTACATGGAGGGGATCATTATGGGACAATACTACAAGAAGGGGACCATGATTGGGTACATTATTAAAAGAAGGGGACAATGATGGGGCATATTACTACAAGAAGGGGACAATGATGGGACATATTTCAAGGAGGAATCTGCTAATTAGAGCAGCACAAAGAAAGAGTCCGGGCGCAGAGCCCCCCAGGCAAATACCAAACCTCAATTATAGAAATCCAGAGAATTTGGAGGCAGCACACCGTTTGTAGTGAAAAAAAAAGCTTTTTAATAACCCCAAAAGGCGACGTTTTGGTCCAAACAACAGGAACATTTCTCAAGGCTTGAGAAAGGTTCCTGTTGTTTGGGCCGAAATGTCGCCTTTTGGCCTTATTAAATAGCTTTTTTTTTTCACTACAAAGGGTGTGCTGCCTCCAAATTCTCTGGATTTCTATCTATCTACTCTATCTAATATTCATTTTTTCCCCTAAAGATCAATCCAATTGCTGTGTCTGGAAAGGGCAGTGTTGAGTGGCTCAGTGTCAGTGTGTGATAAGCACGCATGAGCTTGAAGCCCCCCTGCTGAACAGAAGAGAAGACTGCAAAGGTAAGCTTAAAATCAATGAATTGTTTACATAATAGGATTGATCATGGCAGTATTTTCCCTTATATGTGATATTATTGGTCTTGGTATAGGGATTGTGTTGTGTATGGCCGTCATTTGTTCATTTTCGTTTTGCTTCATTCACATTTTTCATTCTAAAATTTTACAACCTGAACGACCATGGCTTGCCCCCCCTAGTTTTGATCCTGGGTACGCCCATGGGTGCTGTTCCACAATCTTGGAACCAGTGGGGGTCTCAGCGGTCGGACCCCAATGCCCAGAAATCTGCAATTTATCCCCTAACCCATGGATATGCTCTAATTGGGGATAGACTGATTTTGTCATATTGCTATCGATGTTTGCAGCAGCTGAGGTACGTAGCTTCATGGGACATAGATCTGCACACCTGTGTGACTGGAGCAATATGGAAGCCTCAACTGTGTGCACTCATAGCACCAGGCAGCCGCCCTCCAAGGTGGTGGTTTCATCAGTGCGCTGCACCTGTGCTGCCCCCCGCCTTTATCATGGGGGTCCGTGGCGTCCTGCTGGTGCACTGGCATTGTAAACCAGTGTTGGAGGGTACGGCTGCCTTTTTCAATGACTTTACATAGAACTGTACAATACTCATCACAGCTGCTGAAGAACCTCTTCTAAAATGAAAGGGATCACTACATGCCGATCAGTGGTCGTCACCGGAGAAATCACTTTGTAGACCCGCGTCAGACGGCTCCTGCAGGGGCGGACAGTGTTTGGCCTGTGACTGGCAGGGCCGCTGCTTTTTGGAGAACGGTTTTGGGGCTCTAACCTAGAGAGGGAAGACTTACGCCATGTTCTCCAGTGTGAATGCGCCGCGTATTTCTGCAGGGGTCCACTCCTAAATACATAACAGCAATCATTCGGATTATTCTGCTTTCGTTGCACTTTTTTATGCATTGCCCCCATTTTTTTGTTGTTGCTGAAAATTGGTAGTGTTTCTTAATGCGTCTTTAATGCAGAAACGCTGGAGAGTCCCCCCTGCTGGGCTTCACATACATTTCTCTAGATTCCCCATAGAAGTCTATAGGGAAAAAGCATCAAACTGTGCAGCACTCAGAAGCGTCCTTACATGCACGGTGGGTGCTGTCTGCATGAAGTCACATCCCCTTGTGAAATGCTGGTATATAACCCCCCTGTATACCGGTGTTATATATACACCCCCTGTATACCAGTGTTATATATACACCCCCTGTATACCAGTGTTATATATACACCCCCTGTATACCAGTGTTATATATACACCCCCCTGTATACCAGTGTTATATATACACCCCCTGTATACCAGTGTTATATATACACCCCCAGTATAACAGTGTTATATATACACCCCCTGTATACCAGTGTTATATATACACCCCCTGTATACCAGTGTTATATATACACCCCCTGTATACCAGTGTTATATATACACCCCCTGTATACCAGTGTTATATATACACCCCCTGTATACCAGTGTTATATATACACCCCCAGTATAACAGTGTTATATATACACCCCCTGTATACCAGTGTTATATATACACCCCCTGTATACCAGTGTTATATATACACCCCCTGTATACCAGTGTTATATATACACCCCCTGTATACCGGTGTTATATATACACCCCCTGTATACCAGTGTTATATATACACCCCCAGTATAACAGTGTTATATATACACCCCCTGTATACCAGTGTTATATATACACCCCCTGTATACCAGTGTTATATATACACCCCCTGTATACCAGTGTTATATATACACCCCCTGTATACCAGTGTTATATAATACCTGTATACAGTGTTATATATATACACCCCAGTATACCAGTGTTTATATATACACTCCCTGTATACCAGTGTTATATATACACCCCCTGTATACCAGTGTTATATATACACCCTGTATACCAGTGTTTATACACCCCTGTATACCAGTGTTATATATACACCCCCTGTATACCAGTGTTATATATACACCCCCTGTATACCAGTGTTATATATACACCCCCCTGTATACCAGTGTTATATATACACCCCCATGTATACCAGTGTTATATATACACCCCCAGTATACCAGTGTTATATATACACCCCTGTATACCAGTGTTATATATACACCCCCTGTATACCAGTGTTATATATACACCCCCTGTATACCAGTGTTATATATATCACCCCCTGTATACCAGTGTTATATATCACCCCCTGTATACCAGTGTTATATATACACCCCCTGTATACCAGTGTTATATATACACCCCTGTATACCAGTGTTATATATACACCCCTGTATACCAGTGTTATATATACACCCCCTGTATACCAGTGTTATATATACACCCCCTGTATACCAGTGTTATATATACACCCCCTGTATACCAGTGTTATATATACACCCCCTGTATACCAGTGTTATATATACACCCCCTGTATACCAGTGTTATATATACACCCCCTGTATACCAGTGTTATATATACACCCCCTGTATACCAGTGTTATATATACACCCCTGTATACCAGTGTTATATATACACCCCCTGTATACCAGTGTTATATATACACCCCCTGTATACCAGTGTTATATATACACCCCCTGTATACCAGTGTTATATATACACCCCCTGTATACCAGTGTTATATATACACCCCCTGTATACCAGTGTTATATATACACCCCCTGTATACCAGTGTTATATATACACCCCTGTATACCAGTGTTATATATACACCCCTGTATACCAGTGTTATATATACACCCCCTGTATACCAGTGTTATATATACACCCCCTGTATACCAGTGTTATATATACACCCCCTGTATACCAGTGTTATATATACACCCCCTGTATACCAGTGTTATATATACACCCCTGTATACCAGTGTTATATATACACCCCCTGTATACCAGTGTTATATATACACCCCTGTATACACCCCCTGTATACCAGTGTTATATATACACCCCCCTGTATACCAGTGTTATATATACACTGTCATGTGTGCATTGCCACGAAGATCGTCGCGGTTGCACATTTTGACTTCTCACAGCTGAGCTGCTGTTTCTTTGTGTTTGGCAGCTAGGGAGTTAATTCTGTCTGTGCTCGGTGCTGGGACTGGGTGCAGTTTCTCCCGGCTGCAATTGATTATTTGTTGATTGGTTTCCTTTAAATTCCTGGTTGTCTGCTTGGGGAGTTGCCAGTGAAACCTTCATGCAGACCACAGATAGGAATGAATCTGTATAGACTTTAGTTGTGAGCTCCTTAGTTGTTCTAAGCTCAACTTGGTTAGAGTTTATTTCCCAGACCATTTATGTTCCTTTGGTGTTTGAGTGTGTATGCAAGCGAGTGTTATCCTGTCTGTCTTATATGTCTAATCTGTGTATTTAGCTGAGATCAGCCCATATCCCTTTGGTGGTAGTCAGGATCCTTCTTAGGACTGATTACAGGGTTCAGGGTCTGATAGGAGACAGGGTTAGGTTGGAGACTTGGACCTCTGAACCATTATCAGTACCTCCAAGGTGAGGGATTAGTTAGGACCCCAGTTTAGGGTCAGGTTAGATCCCGGTCCACCTCTTTCCTGTTTCAGCTCATCAAGTCCTCAAGATTAATCCTGAGTTCAGCAGATATCGTGTCAGGTAAATCTATTCTATACTTACATGCTGATGTTGCTAACTAGTTGTTGTATAGAGTGTTGTTCCTGTATTAATAGTTTACTGACATTGTATACATATCATTAGACAGCGTGACATTTTCACTGGCCATAAAAATTATCTCCAGTTACCATGGATCCAGTAGCCCAGCTGGCTCTGCAGTTGCAGGGATTATCCATGGAGCTGACGGACATTAAGTCCAAAGTTTTGTCTCCCCTGGAGCAAACCAGAGTTGAACCTAAAGTAGCTCTCCCGGACAGGTTCACTGGTGGGCGAGACAAATTTTTCACCTTCCGGGAGGCATGTAAATTGTATTTTCGGCTTCGACCTCGATCATCAGGGAGTGAGGAGCAGAGAGTGGGAATTGTTATCTCACTTCTGCAAGGGGACCCTCAATCCTGGGCATTTTCCCTTCCTCCGGGATCCCCGGCTCTACTGTCTGTAGATCAATTTTTTACTGCCCTGGGATTGGTATATGATGACCCAGATCGGGTCTCTCTTGCTGAGACAAAATTACGTAAGATACAGCAGGGAGATCGTCCTGCAGAGGAATTTGCTTCTGAGTTTCGTAGATGGGCCACAGATACTCAGTGGAATGACCCAGCTCTTAGGAGCCAGTTTTGTCATGGGCTTTCTGATAAATTAAAAGACGTTTTGGCTCAGTATGAGTCTCCTCCTTCTCTGGAGGCTGCTATGGCCTTAGCTATCCGTACTGATAGACGGCTTCGGGAGAGGGGTGAGGTAACCCCACTCCCTGTTGTTTCTCCACCTACCACTAAAGTCCCTTATGTTGAGGTTCCCCTTGTCTGTTCGGATGAGCCTATGCAGTTGGGAGGGACATCATTTCGTAGGAGGGGATTGGCGGTACGCCGCAGGACTAGAAGATGTTTTTTCTGCGGGAAAGAGGGACATTTTGTTGGAGAATGTCCATCCCGTGCCTTGTTGAGCCAAAAGTCGCCGGAAAACTGTTAATCCCAGGTTGTGTGGTGGACGACAACCTGGGAGTATGTATTTCATCCGCCAGTTCTTCTCAGTTCCTTGTACCAGTGGAGGTGGTAGTTGGTACGAGAGTGGAGAGATTGTCTGTTCTTCTTGATAGTGGTTCCGGGGCTAATCTGGTTGACGCTCAGTTTGCTCAGGCTCAAGGTATGCATCTGAGTGTATTGGTCAAACCGATCCCTATATTCTCCATTGACGCCAGGCCTCTCGGCCAAGGTAGCTTTGTTCATGAGGTTCATAACATTGACCTTCGGGTAGGGGCAATACATAGGGAACAATTATCTTGTTATGTGTTGGAGGGTCTACCTACTCCCATTGTGTTGGGACTTCCTTGGTTGGTTAAACATAACCCTGTGATTAATTGGCAGTCCAGAGAAATAAGCCAATGGGGTGAGTTTTGCAAAAGCAACTGCATGAACACAGTCATCAGTGCGGTCGTGCCTAGTACATTGCCTCCTTTTTTGGAGGATTTTGGGGATGTTTTCTCTGAGGAGGGGTGTCAGGAGTTGCCTCCTCATCGCGTGTATGACTGCTCTATTAATCTCCTTCCTGATGCTAAGTTGCCTAAAGCTAGGTTGTATAATCTTTCTGGTCCTGAGAGGCAGGCTATGAAAGATTATATTTCTGAAAGTCTGGCCAAAGGGCATATTAGACCTTCATCTTCCCCAGTAGCCGCGGGGTTCTTCTTTGTTAAGAAGAAAGATGGAGGCCTACGCCCTTGCTTGGATTTCCGCGAACTTAATCGGATTACTGTTCGAGATCCGTATCCACTCCCTCTGATTCCTGATCTCTTCAATCAAATTGTTGGCGCCAAATGGTTCTCTAAATTGGATCTCAGGGGGGCGTATAATCTGATTAGGATAAAAGAGGGGGATGAGTGGAAAACGGCGTTTAACACGCCGGAGGGACATTATGAGAACCTAGTCATGCCTTTTGGTCTGACTACTGCACCAGCAGTATTCCAACATTTTGTTAATGACATTTTTCGTCACCTTGTGGGGCTGTTTGTGGTTGTATATTTGGACGACATTCTAATTTACTCGCCAGATCTTGTGTCTCATCAGGAGCATGTGAGACAGGTGTTGCAGATCTTGGAGACAATAAACTATATGCCAAACTGGAAAAGTGTGTATTTGCCGTACAGGAACTTCAGTTTTTGGGTTTTTTGGTGTCAGCCTCCGGTTTCCGTATGGATCCTGAAAAGGTGAGAGCAGTGCTTGAATGGGATCAGCCAGAGGATCTTAAGGCTCTGCAGCGTTTTCTGGGGTTTGCTAACTACTACCGGAAATTTATTTGTAATTTCTCATCTGTCGTCAAACCTCTCACTGACATGACAAGAAAAGGGACGGATTTTTCTAAATGGTCGGACAAAGCTTGCCAAGCCTTTTCCTCTTTGAAGAAATGTTTTGCTTCGGCACCCGTTCTCATCCAACCAGATGCATCTCAGCCGTTCATTGTGGAGGTGGATGCGTCTGACGTAGGGGTGGGTGCTATATTGTCCCAGGGTCCGTCCCCTGGTAAATGGCATCCGTGCGCTTTCTTTTCTAAGAAATTGTCGTCCGCCGAAAGGAATTATGATATCGGCAATAGGGAACTTTTGGCCATTAAGTTAGCTTTTGAAGAATGGCGTCACTTTTTGGAGGGGGCAGTCCACCCGGTTACCGTTATTACTGATCACAAGAACCTGTTGTATTTGGAATCCGCTAAGCGTCTGAATTCCAGACAAGCTCGATGGTCGTTGTTTTTTACCAGGTTTAATTTTGTCGTCACTTATCGCCCGGGGTCTAAGAATGTAAAGGCGGATGCCTTGTCTCGCAGTTTCCCAGGGGCCGGGAAAACGGATGACCCGAGTCCTATCCTTCAGGAGGGGGTGGTAGTGTCGGCTGTATTTTCTGAGCTTGAGGAGGAGGTGTTAGAGGCTCAGGGGGACGCCCCTGCAGGACCTCCAGGGAGACATGTTGTCCCAAATCTGTTGAGACAAAAGGTTATTGAGGCACATCATAATTCTGCTCTAGCAGGACATCCAGGGAGTAAGGCTACTTTAGATCTCCTTTCTCGCCGGTTTTGGTGGCCTAATGCTAATAAAGATGTTATAACTTTTGTCGCGTCATGTGGGGTGTGTGCTCGCTCTAAAACCCCTCATACCCGTCCGTCTGGGACCCTTTTACCCTTGAAACTTCCGGAGCGTCCATGGACTCATTTATCTATGGACTTCATTACGGACCTTCCTCCGTCGTCAGGGAATACTGTCATACTGGTGGTTGTTGACAGGTTCAGTAAGATGGCACATTTCATTGCTCTTCCTGCACTCCCTAATGCTAAAACTCTGGCGCAGGTGTTCATTAGGGAGATCGTTAGACTTCATGGGTTGCCTTCTGATGGGGTGTCAGATAGGGGGTCTCAGTTTGTGTCCAAATTTTGGAGGGCATTTTGTTTACGTCGGGGGATGCAATTGTCATTTTCCTCGGCTTTTCATCCGCAGACCAATGGTCAGACAGAGCGTCTGAATCAGAGCTTAGAGACTTATCTTCGGTGTTTTGTCTCAGAGAACCAGGAGGACTGGTCTTCTTTCTTCCTCTGGCAGAGTTCGCTCTTAACAACAGGCGGAGCGAGTCCACTGGTAAGTCCCCGTTTTTTGGGGCATATGGTTTCCATCCCCAGTTTTGTACTTTCAATGGGGGGGGCCCTTCTGGGGTTCCTGAGGAGGAGCGTTTCTCGTCGTCACTTGCTTCTGTGTGGAGAGGTGTATTGAATAATCCGAGTGCGATGGGGAACCGTTACAAACGTATGGCTGATAGGAGGAGAGTTTCTGGTCCAGATCTGAATGTGAACGATCTGGTATGGTTGTCTACCAGGAATATAAAACTTAAAGTGCCCTCCTGGAAACTGGGTCCCAGATTCATCGGGCCGTACAGGATCAGTTCCATAATTAATCCTGTGGCATTTCGTCTGGACCTCCCTCCTACGTTTAAAATTCATAATGTGTTCCACAAGTCATTACTTAAAAGGTATGTGGCACCAGTCATACCGTCACCTCTACCTCCTCCTCCAGTGGTGGTCAATGGTAACTTGGAGTTTCAAGTATCAAAGATCATTGACTCACGTCTGAATCGCCGGTCCCTTCAGTACTTGGTGCATTGGAAGGGGTATGGTCCAGAGGAGAGGACGTGGGTCCTGCGTCTGATGTTAACGCAGATCGTTTGGTTCGGACCTTCCACAGAACTCACCCGGGCAGGCCTGGCCCTGAGGGTCCGGAGGCCCCTCGTAGAAGGGGGGGTACTGTCATGTGTGCATTGCCACGAAGATCGTCGCGGTTGCACATTTTGACTTCTCACAGCTGAGCTGCTGTTTCTTTGTGTTTGGCAGCTAGGGAGTTAATTCTGTCTGTGCTCGGTGCTGGGACTGGGTGCAGTTTCTCCCAGCTGCAATTGATTATTTGTTGATTGGTTTCCTTTAAATTTCTGGTTGTCTGCTTGGGGAGTTGCCAGTGAAACCTTCATGCAGACCACAGATAGGAATGAATCTGTATAGACTTTAGTTGTGAGCTCCTTAGTTGTTCTAAGCTCAACTTGGTTAGAGTTTATTTCCCAGACCATTTATGTTCCTTTGGTGTTTGAGTGTGTATGCAAGCGAGTGTTATCCTGTCTGTCTTATATGTCTAATCTGTGTATTTAGCTGAGATCAGCCCATATCCCTTTGGTGGTAAATCAGGATCCTTCTTAGGACTGATTACAGGGTTCAGGGTCTGATAGGAGACAGGGTTAGGTTGGTGACTTGGACCTCTGAACCATTATCAGTACCTCCAAGGTGAGGGATTAGTTAGGACCCCAGTTTAGGGTCAGGTTAGATCCCGGTCCACCTCTTTCCTGTTTCAGCTCATCAAGTCCTCAAGATTAACCCTGAGTTCAATGGATATCGTGTCAGGTAAATCTATTCTATACTTACATGCTGATGTTGCTATACTAGTTGTTGTATAGAGTGTTGTTCCTGTATTAATAGTTTACTGACATTGTATACATATCATTAGACAGCGTGACATACACCCCCTGTATACCAGTGTTATATATACACCTCCCTGTATACCAGTGTTATATATACACCTCCCTGTATACCAGTGTTATATATACACCCCCTGTATACCAGTGTTATATATACACCCCCTGTATACCAGTGTTATATATACACCCCCTGTATACCAGTGTTAATATATCACCTCCCTGTATACCAGTGTTATATATACACCCCCTGTATACCAGTGTTATATATACACCCCCTGTATACCAGTGTATATATACACCCCCTGTATACCAGTGTTATATATACACCCCCTGTATACCAGTGTTATATATACACTCCCTGTATACCAGTGTTATATATACACCCCCAGTATACCAGTGTTATATATACACTCCCTGTATACCAGTGTTATATATACACCCCCTGTATACCAGTGTTATATATAACCCCCTGTATACCAGTGTTATATATACACCCCCTGTATACCAGTGTTATATATACACCCCTGTATACCAGTGTTATATATACACCCCCTGTATACCAGTGTTATATATACACCCCCTGTATACCAGTGTTATATATACACCCCCTGTATACCAGTGTTATATATACACTCCCTGTATACCAGTGTTATATATACACCCCCTGTATACCATGTTATATATACACCCCCTGTATACCAGTGTTATATATATACACCCCTGTATACCAGTGTTATATATACACCCCCTGTATACCAGTGTTATATATACACCCCCTGTATACCAGTGTTATATATACACCCCTGTATACCGTGTTATATATACACCCCCTGTATACCAGTGTTATATATACACCCCTGTATACCAGTGTTATATATACACCCCCTGTATACCAGTGTTATATATACACCCCCTGTATACCAGTGTTATATATACACCCCTGTATACCAGTGTTATATATACACTCCCTGTATACCAGTGTTATATATACACCCCTGTATACCAGTGTTATATAATACACCTCTGTATACCAGTGTTATATATACACCCCCATTGATACCATGTTTAATATACACCCGTTAATACAGTGTATATAATAAACAACCAAAACAGTATACAAGGTAATACACTCCCTGTATACCAGTGTTATATATACACCCCCTGTATACCAGTGTTATATATACACTCCCTGTATACCAGTGTTAATATAACACCCCCTGTATACCAGTGTTATATATACACCCCCTGTATACCAGTGTTATATTATTATTATTATATTATTATTATTAATATTTATTTCTATAGCACCATTGATTCCATGGTCTGTACATGAGAAGGGGTTACATACAAATTACAGGTATCACTTACAGTAAACAAACTAACAATGACAGACTGATACAGAGGGAGAGGACCCTGCCCTTTCGGGCTTACATTCTACAGGATTGTGAGGCAGGAGACAGTAGGTCGGGGGGTTGCAGCAGTTCCGGTGTTGGTGAGGCGAGCTCCGGTTGGGGTGTACTTCCGGTGTGGGGAGCGTAGGCGGGCAGTTCCGGTGTTGGTTGAGGCAATAACTCCGGTAGTGGTGAGGAGGCAGCAGGGTCATTGCAGGCTGTAGGCTTTCCTGAAGAGATGGGTTTTCAGGTTCCGTCTGAAGGATCCGAATGTGTTTGATAGTCGGACGTGTTGGGGCAAAGAATTCCAGAGGATGGGGATATTCGGGAGAAGTCTTGGAGGCGGTTGGGTGAGGAGCGAATAAGTGTGGAGGAGAGAAGGATGTCTTGGGAGGATCGGAGATTACGTGAGGGAAGATATCGGGAGATTAGTTCAGAGATATATGGAGGAGACAGATTATAGATGGCCTTGTAGGTCAGTGTTAGTAATTTGAACTGGATACGCTGAGGGAATGGGAGCCAGTGAAGAGATTTGCAGAGGGGAGAAGCGGAGGAGTAGCGAGGAGAGAGTGTAATTAGTCGGCAGCAGAGTTAAGGATGGACTGGAGAGGTGCGAGGGTGTTAGCAGGGAGGCCAGAGAAAAGGGTGTTGCAGTAGTCGAGGCGGGAGATGATGAGGGCGTGCACAATCATTTTAGTAGATTGAGGGTTGAGGAAAGGACGGATTCTTGAAATATTTTTGAGCTGAAGGCGACAGGAGGTAGAAAGAGCTTTGATGTGCGATTTGAAGGACAGGCCAGAGTCAAGGGTTACTCCGAGGCAGCGGACTTCTGGTACGGGGGGGGGGAAAGCGTGATGTCGTTAATTGTGATAGATAGGTCAGGTAAGGAAGATCTGTGGGATGGGGGAAAGATTATGAGTTCAGATTTGTCCACATTGAGTTTGAGGAAGCGGGAGGAGAAGAAGGAGTATATGGCTGATAGACACTCCGGGATTCTGGATAGCAGAGAAGTGATGTCTGGGCCAGAGAGGTAGATCTGAGTGTCATCAGCGTAAAGGTGGTACTGGAATCCGTGGGACTTTATGAGTTGCCCCAGGCCAAGTGTATAGATTGAGAAGAGTAGGGGTCCTAGAACAGATCCTTGGGGACTCCAACGGAGAGAGGGTGGGACGAGGAGGTAGTGTGGGAGTGGGAGACGCTGAATGTGCGGTTGGAAAGGTATGAGGAGATCCAGGATAGGGCGAGGTCTTTGACGCCAAAGGAGGAAAGAATCTGTAGTAGAAGGCAGTGGTCAACTGTGTCGAAAGCAGAGGACAGGTCAAGAAGCAGGAGTATAGAGTATTGTCCGTTCGCTTTGGCTGTAAGTAGGTCATTAGTAATTTTGGTCAGGGCTGTCTCAGTGGAGTGATGGGGGCGGAAACCAGATTGTAGAGTGTCAAAGAGCAAGTTAGAAGAGAAGTGGTAGGAAAGCTCAGCGTGGATGTGCAGCTCCAGGAGTTTGGAAGCGAATGGGAGCAGCGATATTGGGCGATAGCTGGACATAGCGTTGGGTCGAGGGTTGGCTTTTTAAGAATAGGCGTGATTGTGGCATGCTTGAAAGCAGAAGGGAAGGTACCGGAAGTTAGTGATAGGTTGAAGAGGTGGGTTAGGGATGGGATAATAGTGTATACCAGTGTTATATATACACCCCCTGTATACCGTGTGTTATATATACACCCCCGTATACCAGTGTTATATATACACCCCCTGTATACCGTGTTATATATACACCCCTGTATACCATGTTAATTATACACCCCTTACCATGTTATATATACATCCTCCCCTGTATACCTGTGTTATATATACACCCCCTGTATACCAGTGTTATATATACACCCCCTGTATACCAGTGTTATATATACATCTTCCCCTGTATACCTGTGTTATATATACACCCCCGTATACCAGTGTTATATATACACCCCCTGTATACCTGTGTTATATAATATACCTTAATTACCCCCTGTATACCTGTGTTATATATACACCTCCCTGTATACCTGTGTTATATATACACCCCCTGTATACCAGTGTTATATATACACCTCCCTGTATACCTGTGTTATATATACACCCCCCTGTATACCTGTGTTATATATACACCCCCTGTATACCTGTGTTATATATACACCCCCTGTATACCTGTGTTATATATACACCCCCCGTATACCGTGTTATATATACACCCGTATACAGTGTTATATATACACCCCCTGTATACCAGTGTTATATATACACCCCTGTATACCAGTGTTATATATCACCCCCTGTATACCAGTGTTATATATACACCCCCTGTATACCTGTGTTATATATACACCCCCCTGTATACCGTGTTATATACACCCCCTGTATACCAGTGTTATATATACACCCCCTGTATACCAGTGTTATATATACACCCCCTGTATACCGTGTTATATATACACCCCCTGTATACCAGTGTTATATATACACCCCCTGTATACCTGTGTTATATATACACCCCCTGTATACCTTGTTATATACACCCCCGTATACGTGTTATATATACACCCCCTGTATACCTGTGTTATATATACACCCCCGTATACCAGTGTTATATATACACCCCTGTATACCAGTGTTATATATACACCCCCTGTATACCGTGTTATATATACACCCCCTGTATACCAGTGTTATATATACACCCCCTGTATACCGTGTTATATATACACCCCCTGTATACCAGTGTTATATATACACCCCCTGTATACCTGTGTTATATATACACCCCCTGTATACCTGTGTTATATATACACCCCCTGTATACCAGTGTTATATATACACCCCCTGTATACCGTGTTTATATATACACCCCTGTATACCGTGTTATTATACACCCCCTGTATACCGTGTTATATATACACCCCCTGTATACCGTGTTATATATACACTCCCTGTATACCGTGTTATATATACACCCCCTGTATACCTGTGTTATATATACACCCCCTGTATACCGTGTTATATATACACCCCCCTGTATACCAGTGTTATATATACACCCCCGTATACCGTGTTATATACACCCCTGTATACCGTGTTATATACACCCCCCATGTTATACCTAGTGTTATAATACACCTCCCTGTATACCGTGTTATATATACACCCCCTGTATACCAGTGTTATTATACACCCCCTGTATACCTGTGTTATATATACACCCCCTGTATACCGTGTTATATATACCCCTGTATACCGTGTTATATATACACCCCCTGTATACCGTGTTATATATACACCCCCTGTATACCAGTGTTATATATACACTCCCTGTATACCAGTGTTATATATACACCCCCTGTATACCAGTGTTATATATACACCCCCTGTATACCGTGTTATATATACACCCCCTGTATACCAGTGTTATATATACACCCCCTGTATACCGTGTTATATATACACCCCCTGTATACCTGTGTTATATATACACCCCCGTATACCAGTGTTATATATACACCCCCTGTATACCGTGTTATATATACACCCCCTGTATACCTGTGTTATATATACACTCCCCCGTATACCTGTGTTATATATACACCCCCTGTATACCTGTGTTATATATACACCTCCCTGTATACCGTGTTATATATACACCCCCTGTATACCAGTGTTATATATACACCCCCTGTATACCTGTGTTATATATACACCCCCTGTATACCTGTGTTATATATACACCCCCTGTATACCATGTGTTATATATACACCCCTGTATACCAGTGTTTATATAATTATACAATTCCCCCTGTATACCAGTGTTATATATACACCCCCTGTATACCTGTGTTATATATACACCCCTGTATACTGTGTTATATATACACCCCCTGTATACCAGTGTTATATATACACCCCCTGTATACCTGTGTTATATATATACACCCCCTGTATACCTGTGTTATATATACACCCCCTGTATACCTGTGTTATATATACACCCCCTGTATACCGTGTTATATATACACCCCCTGTATACCTGTGTTATATATACACCCCCTGTATACCTGTGTTATATATACACCTCCCCCGTATACCTGTGTTATATATACACCCCCCTATACCTGTGTTATATATACACCTCCCCGTATACCTGTGTTATATATACACCTCCCCCGTATACCTGTGTTATATATACACCTCCCCCGTATACCTGTGTTATATATACACCCCCCGTATACCAGTGTTATATATACACCTCCCCCGTATACCTGTGTTATATATACACCTCCCCCATATACCTGTGTTATATATACACCCCCGTATACCAGTGTTATATATACACCCCCCTATACCTGTGTTATATATACACCTCCCCGTATACCTGTGTTATATATACACCTCCCCCGTATACCTGTGTTATATATACACCTCCCCCGTATACCTGTGTTATATATACACCTCCCCCGTATACCTGTGTTATATATACACCCCCTGTATAGAATTTTCATAGATAATGGAGAGTGGTTCAAACATTTCTTCTGCTATCTCCTTCAGTAGAACAGGGGGAGTCCTGCAGTGCGCAGGCGCTGGGAAAGGTCAGAGAGGTCCGGCACCTGCGCACTGCAGGACTCTGCTCTGCCCTCAACAAGACAGATAAAGTGCGCCTGCGCAGGAGTGTGACAGAAACAAGAAGGACGTCATCGCTACAAGATGGGAGGCGTCGGACCGCGACGCCCATCGGACCGGATGGCGGACCGCCCCTGGGTGAGTATAATATAACTCGTTTTTCTTATCGTTCAGGTGACATCGGGGCTTATCTACAGCATTCCAGAATGTGAGATAAGCCCTGATGGCGGAGGCTGCAGCTGATATACGAAAATGGGCTGACAGATTCCCTTTAAGCCTTTGTTCACATCTACGTAGGAGCCGCCGTCATTTTAACCAGAAATAGCGATAAATGCCGAAATATATTTTTTGGTAAAATGATTGCCACTTTGACAGAAGCCTGTTTCTCGCCTGAGAATGCACAGGGGTTTTCTATTATTCTTCACCCCCTTCTTACCCGGTTGTTTCGTATTTTTGCACTTTATTTTCTCTCCTTCTTTAAAGAACCATAACTTTTCATTTTTTCCGCCTATAAAGCTGCAAGATGACTTGTTCGTTGTAGTTTTGAATGACTCCATTTACTTTGCCGTATAATGTAGTGAAAAATGTACGTTCAGATGGCGAAAATGACACAATTCCACTATAGATGCTGGGGTTTCATTGTGGGATAAAAATCACTTGATAACGTGACCCCAGATCAATACCAAACTTATATAATTATTTTATAATTTATTTATTTAGTAGTAAAAAAAAAAATATATAAAGTTATAAATAAGAATATAAACATTAAGCTGTTAAGCCACTTGGCTGACAACAGAGAGCAGACAATCTGCAGAATTATGAAATTCAGCCGAATATATAAAAAGAGCAAATAAGTGTCATAATATTCACAGGTGTTGTTAAACCCCATTATTTATTTTTTGGGGGAACAGTCGACAATGGTCTGAAATAATAAACTGAGTAATGCTCCCTTCCCATTCCGCGGTCCCCTCTGGTGTCTGTCCCCGGGCTCCAGCGCAGATGAGGATGAGACTCTTTTAGGGGATTTAGACACTTGTAAATGGCTTCTACAATAACCCAGGGGCCGAAAAGCAACTTTCATTTACATTTGAAGCCACTAGAAAAAAACAAGATATTTAAAACATACAAAAAAAAATAAATTTACAAATAACAAGAAGAACATTTGGTTTTAAATGGATCTTAATAACCAAAAGAATGTAAGTAAAATGTCCGATCCGAGCTAAATAATGTTTCCAAACACGAACTCAATTATCTAAACAGAATGGAAATGGCGCAGTGCACAGTAGAGATGGAAACGTCACTGCCACGTGATGGACTTTGAGGTTCTCTTATTACTAGAACTGCGATCATTTCATTCGCTTTATTTTTTGGCAGCGTCCGTACTCCCGGCATTCTTTAAAAAGGAGACTTTTTCAAGAGTAGCTGCTCAATTTTCTTTTCTATTAAAATGATGGACACCCAAATGGAAACCAAATGGGCCCCGTTATATTTGCTTTTGTCTGCTGCTGTTTCACTAATGAGTTCTGTCTTCACTATGGCCTCGTTCACACATCCGTTTTGTGCCGTCAGACACAATCCGTCCAAAACCGCAAAGGACGGATCCAGCCTGATTGTGAAAAAACTGATGCAACGGATCAGGTTTTCTGCCGGATCCGTCCTGAACTTTTCAACCCGGAAAATGCAGGTACGCATGTCCAGACCGAGGAGAGAGAGACTGGTTTCCAGAATCCGGATCAGTCTTTTGCCGGATTGCACAAAAGACTGATCCGGCACCATAGACTTGTATAGTTTGCGCTCGCCGGATGCGTCGCAAGCGGTGCGTCCGGCAGAAAAAAAAAACGTTGCAGTGTCAGTTTTGTCTGGCCGCCAGAATGTACATTTTTGCCGGATCCGGAAAAAAACGGACGCAACGCAATGACATCCGGTGCGATCTGGCGCTAATGATAGTCAATGACAAAAAATGCATCTGGCGGTTTAAAAAACCGGATCCGTTTTTTTTTAAAAAGCGCCGGATCGCGCCTGACAGCAAAAAAACGAATGTGTGAAAGAGGCCTATAAAGGAACAGAAAAACAGAACGTTACAAGCCGCCGTACTCCGGTCTGAGATAACGGAAATAATACCAAGAAATGAATAATTCCTGTGCTGCATAGAAAAGATGATAATACCCTAGGTGCAGATTTAACCGTAGGATAAGGGGAGGCAATGTTACAAAACAGATACATTTATTTTATTAATGACATGATAAAACAAAGTGAAGTTAAAATTAAGAAAGAAAAATGAAAAAAATGGAGGGACTCAGTCAATAATAATTGCTCAGTAGAAAATGCAACTAAGGTATAAAATCAGAGTCAGCAGTGTCACCAAATTACTGTAAATCATAAATGTCAGTACATACATTGAATATTAAAGTGCCTGGTGCTAATAATGAAGTAAACCAAAAGCATAGAAAAGTATACTGCTGGGAAGGTGTGAACTGAGGCAGATCAGTTTCACAGGCTGAGATGCATTGATGGTGCATGAAACGTGTTACTTTACTGTATTAGCATAACAGAGTGAAGCAGCAAAGAATGTGCACACGAAAACAGCGCAGAACCTGGCACAATCCTCATAAGGGTATGTTTCCACGCTCAGGAAACAGTCAGGATTAGCTGTGCGTTGGCGCAGCGTCAAACACGCAGCGTCCAGATGTTACAGCATAGTGGAGGGGATTTCAAGAAATCCCGTCTCCACTATGCGTAAAAAACACAGGCGGAAGACCTGCGTTTCTGGACATGCGGCGCGTCTTTTCAGACCTCAGCATGTCCTATTCCCTTGCGGCGACGCTGCGTCGCCGCAAGGGAAATAACACAGGGCTATGCAGCCTGCGGTCGTTCCAGATGTGTGATTTCCGGATGTGTTCCATAAAACATCCGGATTGACGCGCGTTCAGAAGGGGACGGGGCTTTGGGCGGAGCGGACTTTCCTCTCCGTCCAAAGCGCTGTGTTTCCGGAACGTGGAAACACAGCCAAAGGGTATGTTCACACTGGGCATTTTTTAAATAATTATTAGAGGCTTTTTACAGTACTGCAAAGCCTATGAGATTTCAGAAACCTCTGCACACACACATTGTTTTATTGTGTCTCCAGGATTTTGTGCTTTGTTGCTTTTTTTGGACATAGAACATGTCACTTCATTCAGCATTTTTGCAGCGTTTTTCACCAATTGGCTTGAATGGGTGTTGAAAAACGATGCAAAAACGCAGCAAACTAAACTGCTTTTTTTTTTGCCGCTGCTTCTTTCCTGCCAAGAAATCAGGTTTTGCTGCAGAAAAAAAAGCAGCAAAAACGCCCAGTGTGAACTTACCCTAATAGGTACAGAGCATGAAGATCAGAGCCAAAGAAAAGCCTGTCAAGAACTCACAGTAGAATACAGGTTGCAGATGGCAGAACCATGATTAGAGTCAAGCAAAATGAGCAAGGCATGAAGTTTGTACCTGAGTAGAGATAGTATATGGAGGTGTAGAGAGGTCCTGCTCCTCTGCCCCGACTCCTTCCGAAGAACTGACACTGACTCTTCCATCAATGAATTTAATTACATGAATGAATGTTTTTTGTCTGTTTGCGGTGTGAACCTGCCTCAGTTCACACCTTCCCAGCAGTATACTTTTATATATACTTTTCTATGCTTTTGGTTACTTCATTATTGGCACCAGGCACTTTAATATTCCATGTATGTACTGACATTTATGATTTACTGTAATTTGGTGACACTGCTGACTCTGATTTTATACCTTAGTTGCATTTTCTGCAGAGCATTTCACTCTTCAGGACATGCAGGTTTTATCAGGGTTAGCAATTATTATTGTCGCTCCATTGTTTCACTCTTGCACCTTTCTTAATTTTAACTTTACTTTGTTTTATCATGTCATTAATAAAATAAATTTATTTTAAATGTATCTGTATTCTAATTTAGCCACTGCCATATCCTACGGCTAAATCTTATTATTATAGGAGTGTTACACTAAACTAATAGAAAGGATGAGGACAAATCACACATGAATTCATTGTGAAAGAAAGTCGTGGATCAGGCAAACAATAAACATTTCTTTTAAACACAAAATATAATAAATATTAAAAAACAAAAACAAAGACTTCTCATTGTAAATAAAATGTTTCAATGTAAATTCTCTGGATTTCATATTATCAGAACAAATATTCTTTACTTTTACTGTCCCTTTACTCTTTGACCCAATTTTTCAGTTACAGCTTCAGCCCCAATAATTTGGCAGGCAGTTTTAATGACATTTAGCAGCCCCCGGTAACAATATAAATGTATCCTGACTTCTCACAAATACATTTAAGTGAAAGAATTACATTTCCGTATTTATACAAATATGTTCAGTTATAATCATATTTAGATTTTCCCTTATGTTATTTCAATTCAATAATTGGAAAAACACAAGTTGAAAATTTGAGAGAACAATCTTTTTTTTTTTTTTTAATTGTTTAACACAGCACTAAAACCTTTTTTTTTTCTTTTATCCAATTGAAAAGACACACTTGACTTTAACATTTCATTTCTTTTTTTTTTGTTGTGGGGGTGAATCGAGAATATGTACGAAAGCAAAAACAGTGAAAAAGAGCTAACTACACAGATGGAAGACGTAATGTACTGATATTCTTTATTTCACAGTAATAATAATTTATTTATTAGTAATTTAATATAATTTTATAAAGTGGATATTATAAAATATAAACTGCTAAAAAATCTGAAAAAACTTACCCAAAGCAAATCAGATATTTTCACTAACTAAAAACAGTTGCAAAAATGTAAAAATAATTTTAAAAAAAAATTACCGAAACTAATTTTTAAATGTGTATCATGCATAAGAATGTGTGTAATAAATATGTTCACAAGATTGGAGATTGTGCAATCTTCATAGGCTGTTAATACAAGATTAATATTTCATTACTAAATGCTAAATAATATTTTATTAAAAAAAATAAATAGTAAATTAACTAAATGTGAGTTCATTGCCTGTACGACCTGAAGGAGAAGCTATTGAGGAATAAGAAATATAAAACTGATATTAATTGTAGAAAAACATGATCAGTTACAATTGCAAATCAATGAGAAAAGTCATATAAAATTAAATTAAATGCAAAATGTTTGTAAGATAAGCAAAAGCGACCACATTACCAAAGAGAAAAATTATAAAACTATTAATCAAATGTACAGTTTATAGTTTAATAAAAAGTACAATGTAGGCAGAGATAAAAAGTACAGTAGTTCCAAAGAAATACAGAAGAAGAAGATATAGATGGGAATATATTTTATTAGTAAGAAAATAGAAATGCACAAAAAAAAAGATATTAAAATGTGTCTGCAAAAAATACTAAATATATCAGAAGAAAGCGATGTAAATGGAAACACACAACTGCATTGCTGTTATATATACATGCGCAGACACATTAATATGGTATAAGAAAACCTGGAATAGAATAGATTATTAATAAAATAAATGTCACTGCTAAAATAAAAGTACAATATATAAATCATAAAAAATGTATAAATTGTATAAAATATATGAATACAAATCAAAATAAAATAAATAAAGGAATAAATTAAGAAGTAAATGATGAATGAAAATGTAGAAATATTTAGATGTCGGAACACAGGAATCTGATGCACAAATAGTGGCCAGAAAGGTCTGGAAAGATATTTTTCTAGTATTAACCAGACACAGATTCTTCCTTCCCAAGAGATATTCATAGCAAACAAGACTCGGAGGGAACGAAAGGGATTTGTGTGCGGCTCCCAGAGAAATCAGGTTTATAGGAGAGCTGCGGGGACAGCGGCAGCCGCGTTATACACGAAGCAGATCCAGAACGACTGCTGGCGGGAAAATAACAAGCTCATGTTCCCACGTGGCAGAAATGCGGCTTTTTTTGTGCAGAAAATCCTCTAAAATTAACAATTTTAATAAAGTGCTCTGTAGGTTTCTATATGAGAATCTGCAGGTAAAAAGCACAGCTACATACTAAGTGCAGGAGCAAAGCTTTTCTGTATGACATAAAATGCTTCAAATCAGCTGCAAAAAGAGGATAATGCATAAAACCAGCAAAACTCAATAATCAGAGCACATGGATATTGTGTATGTTGGCGAGGACACTTGCAGAAAAAAACCGCAGCATTTATGCTACATGTGAACACAGCCCAAGAGAGAGGAGCCGATTCAGGAAACCAGACTATAAAGAGCTACAAGGAAGGAAATGGTTCGTTCTGTAAAAGCGAATATTAACCCTATACAGACTCAGTCTTCCCGGTCTTCTCATACTCCAGGATTGAGTTATCTCGATTTCTCTTCCTCCTCTGATCTGGAATTTTCTTACTTTCCTTTTTCTTTAATAAGTAACATTTTAAATGTAAAAACTTTCATGTTCGCCTTTATCATTCTTATTTTAAAATACTAAATACAAAGTAAAAAAAAAAAATGGAGGAAAATAAAAATATACATAAAATCAAAACGTGCATCTTAATAAAGGAAACATCAGAAGAGAACATTGTAGATAGAAATCAGAGGGGGAATGTACAAGTGCACGACATAGATATTCACGTGTAGATGCTGAGATGCAACTGAAGAAAATACAAACTGATTAAATTAATAAGAATTATTACTAAAGTGAATGTGAACACCCAACTACATATATAAAAATATCAAATATATAAATAAATAAGTTATAAGGGAATCAGTGCTGAATATGTGGAGTGATTTGCAGGGATTTCCTAATCAATTGTCACCAATTACTGAGAATCTGCCCGGCAGTGTGATTTATATACTTTTCTCACATGTTCCCCAGTCCTGAAACAGATCTACAGAAAAGCGCAGTGTTGTCGTAAAATGTATGAGATGGGATGGAGCCGGGCACAGACATGCACATGAATATATCCTGTATGAGATGTGATGGAGCCGGGCACAGACATGCACATGAATATATCCTGTATGAGATGTGATGGAGCCGGGCACAGACATGCACATGAATATATCTGTATGAGATGTGATGGAGCCGGGCACAGACAAGCACATGAATATATCCTGTATGAGATGTGATGGAGCCGGGCACAGACATGCACATGAATATATCCTGTATGAGATGTGATGGAGCCGGGCACAGACATGCACATGAATATATCCTGTATGAGATGTGATGGAGCCGGGCACAGACAAGCACATGATATATCCTGTATGAGATGTGATGGAGCCGGGCACAGACAAGCACATGATATATCCTGTATGAGATGTGATGGAGCCGGGCACAGACATGCACATGAATATTCCTGTATGAGATGGATGGAGCCCGGGCACAGACATGCACATGAATATATCCTGTATGAGATGTGATGGAGCCGGGCACAGACAAGCACATGAATATATCCTGTATGAGATGTGATGGAGCCGGGCACAGACATGCACATGAATATATCCTGTATGAGATGGGATGGAGCCGGGCACAGACATGCACATGAATATATCCTGTATGAGATGTGATGGAGCCGGGCACAGACAAGCACATGAATATATCCTGTATGAGATGGGATGGAGCCGGGCACAGACATGCACATGAATATATCCTGTATGAGATGTGATGGAGCCGGGCACAGACATGCACATGAATATATCCTGTATGAGATGTGATGGAGCCGGGCACAGACATGCACATGAATATATCGTGTATGAGATGGGATGGAGCCGGGCACAGACATGCACATGAATATATCCTGTATGAGATGGGATGGAGCCGGGCACAGACATGCACATGAATATATCCTGTATGAGATGTGATGGAGCCGGGCACAGACATGCACATGAATATATCCTGTATGAGATGTGATGGAGCCGGGCACAGACATGCACATGAATATATCCTGTATGAGATGGGATGGAGCCGGGCACAGACATGCACATGAATATATCCTGTATGAGATGTGATGGAGCCGGCACAGACATGCACATGAATATATCTTGTATGAGATGTGATGGAGCCGGGCACAGACATGCACATGACTATATCTTGTATGAGATGTGATGGAGCCGGGCACAGACATGCACATGATTATATCTTGTATGAGATGTGATGGAGCCGGGCACAGACATGCACATGACTATATCTTGTATGAGATGTGATGGAGCCAGGCACAGACATGCACATGAATATATCCTGTATGAGATGTGATGGAGCCGGGCACAGACAAGCACATGAATATATCCTGTATGAGATGTGATGGAGCCGGGCACAGACAAGCACATGAATATATCCTGTATGAGATGTGATGGAGCCGGGCACAGACAAGCACATGAATATATCCTGTATGAGATGTGATGGAGCCGGGCACAGACAAGCACATGAATATATCCTGTATGAGATGTGATGGAGCCAGGCACAGACATGCACATGAATATAACCTGTATGAGATGTGATGGAGCCGGGCACAGACATGCACATGAATATATCCTGTATGAGATGTGATGGAGCCAGGCACAGACATGCACATGAGTATAACCTGTATGAGATGTGATGCAGCCGGGCACAGACATGCACATGAATATATCCTGTATGAGATGTGATGGAGCCGGGCACAGACATGCACATGAATATAACCTTTATGAGATGTGATGGAGCCGGGCACAGACATGCACCTGAATATATCCTGTATGAGATGTGATGGAGCCAGGCACAGACATGCACATGAATATAACCTGTATGAGATGTGATGGAGCCAGGCACAGACATGCACATGAATATATCCTGTATGAGATGTGATGGAGCCAGGCACAGACATGCCCTCACATGAATATATCCTGAGATTTGATGGAGCCGGGCACAGACATGCACATGAATATATCCTGTATGAGATGTGATGGAGCTGGGCACAGACATGCACATGAATATAACCTGTATGAGATGTGATGCAGCCGGGCACAGACATGCACATATTCTGTATGAGATGTGATGGAGCCGGGCACAGACATGCACATGAATATATCCTCTAACAAGCATGATATTGGTTATTATTCCTTCATTGTACTATGTGTATTTTATGTCGTGTACAGAATACATTTACATATAATATTGTCTCTGATCTATATATATATTACACGTATACAAACATAATATATCCATTGCATCAGTTTGTAATTGTGTTGTGAGGTTCGGTATCTTCCTATCGGCACAACCATGGTGATCTGTACGATCGGATGCTTCTCCAGGTAACAAGACAGTTTAGAAATATGCATTAAACATTTTTAGTACTTTCAGACAAGCGGTGTTATTCGAGACCCCCACTTTGAGGTACGTGAGGTTGCAGAGTTGCACGTTTGTTGTTTTTGGGTTTCTCAGTCCGGGGCGCTCTGCATCAGGTCACTGTGACTTTGGTAAAGGACAAACATTTAGCAAATAAATAACCGCGCTGGTTCTGAGATCAGTCTCGTCTCATGAATTGTGCAAACACCTGACTGCGGCTTCCATGTAACGTCCTTCTCAGTTATTTTAAAGGGACATTACCACTGCCGACGTTTATTCTCCACACGATAAGTGTCTGATGGATGCAGGTAGAGCTCAGATCCTCTCTACAGAGATTCATGGAGAGAGGTGCAGATGTGCAGCCTCCTTTCTGTGCAGTGGAGACCCCCATCCTATCAGACACATCCTGGGGGATTTGCCTCTAAACCAGGTGTGAAGATCTGAGGTTGTAGGTTATAATAATCTCCTAGGCAGATTAACGATGCAACTATTTTTATTCCATACATTCATGGTTGTACAGCAAATCAATGTAGATGGCCGACATACAATGTCCTTAGTGCATAAGTTCCCAATGTGAGATCGGTCGTTCCACGGCCCGTGCCGGGTGCTACCAGTCTCCCAACTTTTGGCATCTCCAGCTGGTATAGTGTGCAGTCACAGCCTGTGCTCCTCCAGATCATGGATATCACGACCGTAGCTCATGGATCCCCTTCAGCCAACAATCAATCTCCAAACCTCCATAGATCATCCATCCATCCCAGCTTGGATGCTTTACCTCCCAAAGTCACTTCAACAACTGCCTGATTCAGCCCCTGAGTCTTTTTTCCCCTCCGCCTTAAATAATTTTCTTTAGCTCACAGATCATAGCATTTTCCATCACCTGGGACCGTATGCGAGACCCCCTGGCTCCACAATATCTTAGGCCAGTTTTACACGTCCAGATATTTCCGGTACAGGTAAACACGGTACCAGAGATATTCGTGTCCATGTAAATACCTGGTATATCCATGTGGCACACATGTTCCACATCGGGACCACACAGACAGCTACAGTAAGCGCTGTCCCCTGCCTGTGGTGCTGAAGCTCCCTGTCATTATTCTCCCTGCCCTGTCAGCAACAGTGAGAATAAATGAAAAACCCGAAGTGGGGTCCCCTTAAGGTTTTGAACCAAACAGGCAAAACTATACAGCTGCGGGCTGCTATTCTCAGGCTGGAAAGGTGCCATGAATATGGGCCCCCCCAGCCTAAAAACAGCAGCCCGCAGTTGCCCAGAAAAGGCGCATCTAATAGATGCGCCTATTCTGGAGCTTTGTGGGGTTCTTCCCACTTGCCCTGTAGTGGTGGCAAGTAGGGTTAATGTCATCTTTCTATTGTTAGGTGACATTGAGCCAGGCTTAGTAATGATGAGGTGTCAATAAGACACCTATTCATTAATAATCCTATAGTAAATAAAGGGTTAAATAAGCACCTGGGTTAAATGGAGCGATTCTTACTACAACTGCTGCACAGTGTATTTTTCGTATTCTGTTTCTGTTGCCATTTTTTTTTTAATTATGTCCTTTTTTTAAAAAAAAAACAATTGTTAAAGAAAAATCAATACTTTTTAGACACTATTTTGATTTTGAAGGATCCTTTTTTCCTTATCGGTTCTCAAATACGCTGGGTAAGCTTACAATATAGTAAAGGGAAAAAAACCCCACAAGATTTATAAAAACAAACAAAAAACAATCCTCATAGAATCATAGAATGGTAGAGTTGGAAGGGACCTCCTGGGTCATCTGGTCCAACCCCCTGCTCAAAGCAGGATTCTCTAAATCATCCCAGAGAGATGTCTGTCCAGCCTCTGTGTGAAGACTTCCATTGAAGGAGAACTCACCACCTCTCATGGCAGCCTGTTCCACTCATTGATCACCCTAACTGTCAAAAAGTTTTTTCTAATATCTAATCTGTGTCTCCCCCCCTCAAAACATGATCCAAAATTATTTTTTTATGTTTTTTTCGGACTTCATGAGAGTGTACTGTAGGGGTAGATTCACACAAGAGCAAAATTCACACAGAAATCCACAAAAAGACTCTGGGAAAAGAAGCGCCTGTGTTGCATCTAGTGCAGTTTTTGCCACAATTGTTAATTCTTAGGCCGGGGTCAGACACAACTACAAAAAATCGGACCGTTTTAGTCGGTCGATTATCAGAACAAAATGAAAACATCACACATCCGCCTGGCATCCGATTTTCCTTCAAAGATGCGATTTAGTTGCATGTGTGTGTAGCTTGTAACATCCGATTTTCATCCGACTTGCGAGAATTTCTCGCAGGCTTGCAAAACTGACATATAATGGATCCAAAAGAATAGTATTTAAATCACAAAAGAAAGAATAGATATATACACATAGAACACAATATATATATATATATATATATATATATATATATATACACACACATGTCATTGTGACATTTATATATATATTTATAGTTCCTAGACTTCTACATACTGTAATAACCGCTAATTCAATTGCCGGCTTTTGTGAAATCACAGAAGCCGACGTGAAATGATACATTGTTTAGACACAGTTAACCATGTCATTTCCTGTATTTTGATATATGTGTGATGATACTGTAGCTCCATGTCTTGTGCTGTTGCTAGAACTACAACCCCCACCGTTTGCAAGCACAGGGCAAAGTTACCCCTCCCTCCTTCTCTCTGCAGCTCACGCTTCCCTTCCCCCTGTCAACCTGCAGTCAAGCTCAGTGTAACCTGAGCTACCAGTGCTGGAAGTTTTGCCGCTTCACCGCAGGGGTCCTTCATTGTCTGCACACGTGCTTTCTTCCTATAGCAGCCATTTTGGAGAATTCATTCTTTTTTGGTTAATAACACGGTGGGAGAATGCTAGGAAAAGTACTTGTTAGACCAGCGCCGATGGCATTTCCGTTGGATACTGTGTGAAACCGTACTCCAACAAATCCTCGTGGATTGGAATCCGGCCCCACGTATGCCACACAAGTGTGAGTCTTGAACCTCTTTTATGTCTATGCGTCTCCGTTTTCTTCCCTGGTTCACGGCAGTTATGACCTTTGTATTGGGGCTCACCATGCTGGAGGGGTGTGGCCAGAACCAGCCCTTTTGTAGTCTGAACGCCCTTAGCATGCATTATAGTTCATTGCGTTTGTTCCTTATAGGCACTTTCTGCTGGGGATTGTGACCTGAAGTTATGTGTTACCATCGAACCAGTGATGTGTGGCTCCTTCCACCAGCCTCTTGTCTGGTGCCCTGTAACTACCAAGTGAGTGAGTTTCATTGTAATCCTATTTTATTGTAAATCATTGATACATGACGTTATTTGCTCAGTTATGGACTATCTTTTGATATTAGTATATAAGCACTGCCTGTTCTTATAAGGAATAAACCTCTAATAAATTAATATATAGTTTGTGTTCTTTCACTGTCTCTATATTAAAACTGCAATTTGCAACATGCCTTGAAGGACACTAACGCCTTAACGTTTGGTTGCCTACGACGACCTCTTGATAAATTGTTCATCAAAAGCCGTAGCTGGTGGCAGCTAAAAGGAAGGGGTGTAAAGTGTTAATCTATTGGGTGACGCTGGCAGTGACGGAGCGGGGTTTATAAGGGTACTGCCTGGCTGCAGCCAGGAGTAATTATAATTCCCTCACTGCAGCGTGCCCAATAGCCAGCACACATCCAAGTGACCCGTCTGGCGACCAATTATCCTAGGTGCAGTTCCCTGACTGACCTGAGGGTAAGGGGGGCGCCAGAGAGCTGCAAGTTCCTAAGTGGAAGTGGGATAATTATAAATCCCTGCAGTTTACTGGGTCGGACGGCAGCAGCCGTCGTGTGTGTGCGCGTTTTCGTCACATTTGCAGCACGGAGGGATCACAAGCCGTGATACCCCGGGCTACCGTGTGGCGGACCGCGTGCCCGTTCATCACATATTGGTGGCAAGCGGTGGGATTATAGAGCATTAGTGATCCGGTTTGAGCAATCATTCCATTCACTAAAAAACTTGCACGGTTCTTCAGCGACCTTGCAGCTAAAGTTTTGGAGAACAGACTCAGTGTTTATTAGTCCTGAGACAATTGTGTGTACTTGCGGTTACCCCTCCCTTCTCTTTGTTTTTCTATCCTATCTTTTATTTGGCAACCATGGCTACAAGAGGAGCAAGTTGGTTCGAAAAGCAGAACAGGGACACTCTTGTGGGAATCTGCGTGTACCACGGCCTTGACCACAAGAACCAAACCAAAGCCCGACTGGTCCAGGCCCTGAAGGAACTGGAAGAGCATCGGAGCGTGGCGGGCGCAGGAGCCGGCCCAAGCCAAAGTAGTGCCGCAGGAGCAGAGGCCCAACCCCTGACTGCTTACACCCAGAGAGAGGTGGACCCTTACCTGCAGGCGGCCCTGGAGGGACTCACCGCTGACAACCGGGAAGAACGCCTGAGGCTGATCCAGCAAGCTCAAGAGAGAGCCGACCAGCGAGAGGCCAAACAGCGAGAGGCTGAGAGGGCCGAGCGGGAAGCTCAGAGAGCCCATGAACTGGAGCTGCTCAGACAAGGGGCAATGCCCTCCACAGCCCAGAGCGGTCCACCCAGCAGCTCTCAGAGTCCCAAGCCCCGGCCGGAGCACTTTCCCGTGCTGGAAAAGGAAGGAGACTTGGACACTTTTCTGCGGGCCTTTGAGAAAGTCTGCAGACAGTACCGGCTGCCTGCCGACCAATGGGCCAGGTACTTGACCCCCGGGCTGAAGGGCAAAGCTTTGGAGGCGTTCGCTTCCCTCGCGCCAGATCAAGACAGTGACTATGAGGCCATCAAGCAGGCCCTGATTGCCAAGTACCAGCTAACCCCTGAGGTATACCGAAAGAAGTTCCGGAACCTCCAACGTGGCCCACACGACAGTTATAGCGATGTGGTGCAAGGACTCCGGAACCACTTTGACCAGTGGATCCATGGACTGTGAGTTGACACCTATGAGGAGCTGAAAGACCTGATGATCAAAGACCAGTTCCTGCATCTGTGCCCAGCTGAGGTCCGACAGTTCATCCTGGACCGAGAACCAGAGGACGCGGTCACAACAGCCCGGATCGCCGACAGCTATGAGGCCAACCGGAAACCCGAGGTGCGGAAGCCCGTCGCCACCCGCTGGGGAGGGGGTAAGCCTGCAACCAACCCCAGTGCCCCGGCCAGTCGTCCCTCTGGAGGCACTATCCCCTTTGCCAGCGCCAGGCCTACATCAGACCCCCGCCAGTGTTTCTCCTGTAAAAGGACTGGACACATCAGCGCCACCTGTCCGGAGAGGCAGAAGAACCCCCAGCCAAGGCCTCCGGGCCCAACGCCTCTGTTCTTTTGGTGGGTGGTGTGGTGGGGAGGGTTGATGACAACGTGCAGCCCGTCCGCGTGGGGGCCCGTCTTGCTACAGGCCTCAAGGACACCGGGGCTGAACGAACCCTCATCCGACCCGAACTGGCGGCCCCTGAAGAGTTGATTCCGGGGAAAACCTTAACTGTCACAGGGATTGGGGGCGTCCACTACCCCTTGCCGATAGCCCGAGTTTTCATTGACTGGGGTGCCGGGAGCGGGGTGAAGGAAGTGGGGGTGTCCGAAAACCTGCCCACTGATGTTTTACTGGGGACTGATCTGGGGAGGATGGTGGCGTACTATGTCCCTGACACCCCTTCCCAATCTGATGATAAGGTTAACGTTAACCATGATGTTGATGTTGATGATGATGGGAAACTGATTGTGTTACCTGCTAATGCTTTGCGAAGTGATGATGCAACTGATAACCTTTCTTTCCCTAGGAATGATGTTGATAGTGATGTATCTGTGCCATCTGAATCTGTTAACCCTTTCTCTGAAGTGGTAGATGTGTCCACAGGTACAGGAGCGTTCAGTCCCGTCGCTCTGCGGAGTGAGACGGCTGAGGAACCCCTAGCAGGAGCAAGCGACAGTGCTCAAGGAAATGAGGAGGTGCATGGGAACCGGGAGGAAGGTGACGCCATGACACTGACCAGTGCCACCGAGGAAGGTAACTGGCCCATAAGTAGCACTGCTCCTGAAGTGTTGGGGGTGGATGGGGAGGTAGAGCCCATAGCAGCGCAGGCTGATGGGTCTATAGAAATCCCCGGGGAGACGGCATATGTAGCTGCTGTCACCCGCAGTCAGAGTGCCCGGATCGCAGGTAGCGCCCTGCCATCTGGACCCTCCTCCGCTACAGGAGAGACTGAATCAGAGGTGGACCCAGAGCCGGTCCCAGAGGGTCCCAGTGAGGAAGGAACCCTGACGTCACTTCTGGCTGCCTCCAGCCAGGAGTTCCAGGCCGCTCTGCACTCAGATGCGAGCCTGGAGAACTTGAGGCACCTCGCCGAGACGCCCACCTCCGTGACTGATAAGGAGAGGGTGTTCTGGGAACGAGGAAGGTTGTACCGGGAGACAGTACCCGGAGGTTCCCAAAAGGAGTGGTTGAGGGAAAAACAGCTGGTCGTCCCGCACCAGTTCCGAGGTGAGTTGTTGAGGATTGCCCATGAGATTCCACTTGCTGGACACTTGGGGATTAACAAAACTAAGGCACGGCTGTCTCAACACTTCTATTGGCCCAAGATGGGGACAGATGTGACTAACTACTGCCGCTCCTGTATCACCTGTCAAAGAGTGGGGAAGGCGGGGCCTGCTCTTAAGGCTCCCCTGATCCCGTTGCCAGTGATAGAGGAGCCTTTCCAGAGGATCGCGGTGGACATTGTGGGCCCGCTGGCCGTCCCCAGCAGCTCTGAAAAGCAATACATCCTGACTGTGGTAGACTACGCTACCCGGAGGCGGTAGCTCTGTCCTCAACTAGGGCAGATAAGGTGGCAGATGCACTGGTGACCATCTTTTCACGGGTAGGATTTCCCAGGGAGATGCTTACCGATCAAGGGACCCAATTTATGTCTCGCCTAATGAAGGCTCTCTGCAGCAAAATGCAGGTGACGCGTATGGTATCGAGTGCGTATCACCCACAGACCAATGGTTTGTGTGAGCGCTTTAACGGTACCCTCAAACAGATGCTCCGCATGCTGGTTGAGACCCAGGGACGCGATTGGGAGCGGTACCTCCCACACCTGCTATTTGCCTACAGAGAAGTCCCGCAGGCCTCGACGGGGTTCTCCCCCTTCGAGCTCCTGTATGGTAGGCGAGTCCGGGGACCCCTTGGGTTGATAAGAGAATCCTGGGAAGGTGAGCCAACCCCCACGGAAGTGTCCATCGTGGATTATGTCATGCGCTTCCGCGACAAGATGCAGACCTTGACGCAGTTGGTGCATGACAACATGACGCAGGCTCAGGCTGACCAGAAGCACTGGTACGACCAGAACGCCCGGGAGCGGACCTACCAGTGGGTCAAAAGGTGTGGGTGCTGGTCCCCGTACCAAAGGATAAGCTTCAGGCAGCCTGGGAAGGCCCGTACGTCGTGCACCAACGGCTCAACCCAGTCACCTACATGGTCATGCTTGACCACACTCGGGGTAGGCGCAAGGCCTTTCACGTCAACATGATGAAGGCCCATCACGAACGTGAAGCCTGCGTCCTACCGGTCTGCAATCTGCCCGAGGACGGGGAAGAGGATCCCCTCCTGGACATGCTGGCCCAAGCCATGGCCAATGGGTTATCACGACGTGGCGAACCCGCTGAGGTGCGCATGTCGGATTACCGACAGGTCATGCCTCCGTAGCGCCCTCTAAAGGGGGGAGGTGTGATGATACTGTAGCTCCATGTCTTGTGCTGTTGCTAGAACTACAACCCCCACGTTTGCAAGCACAGGGCAAAGTTACCCCTCCCTCCTCTCTGCAGCTCACGCTTCCCTTCCCCCCTGTCAACCTGCAGTCAAGCTCAGTGTAACCTGAGCTACCAGTGCTGGAAGTTTTGCCGCTTCACCGCAGGGGTCCTTCATTGTCTGCACACGTGCTTTCTTCCTATAGCAGCCATTTTGGAGAATTCATTCTTTTTTGGTTAATAACACGGTGGGAGCATTCGCTAGAAACACGAAAGTTACTGTGTTGAACCATGCGCCGACGGGCATCGTTCCCGTGGTACTGGTAAACCCGTAACTCCAACAGAACCCGAGAAATGGAATTCTCGGGTGCCCCATGTACTAGCCCACCCAAGTGTGGGCTCATTGGAACCGTCATTTTAGAGTAAGATCATTGATAGGTCTGCCGTTATTCTGCTAGGTTCACAGGACGAGTTATGACCTTATGATATTGCAGAGCTCAAACCATAGCTTGCAGCCAGGGGAGGTGGCCAGAAAACCAGCCCCTTTTGTGAGGTCAGAAGCTGACATGCATAAGTCTTGCAGTGAAGTTCCTTAGGCACTTTCTGCTGGGATGTCCTGAGTAAGAGATCTACCAATGAACTATGACGTGTGGCTCCTTCCCCCAGCCTGGCTTGTCTTGCCTGTAACTACCATGTGAGTGATTTTCATCTGTAATCCTATTTTATTTTATAACTGCATCTGTACATAACGATATTGTCTCAGTTTGTTACATCTTTTTATATTATATAAGCACTGCCTGTTTTTTAAGGAATAAACCTATAAATTTATTAGTTTGTTTCTCCTGCTCTATAAACGAATTTGCACGTGCCTGAAGCACTACGCTACTGTTTTGGGGTTGCTACGGACCCTCTTGATAAATTGTTCATCAAAAGCCGTAGCTGGTGGCAGCTAAAAGGAAGGGGTGTAAAGTGTTAATCTATTGGGTGACGCTGGCAGTGACGGAGCGGGGTTTATAAGGGTACTGCCTGGCTGCAGCCAGGAGTAATTATAATTCCCTCACTGCAGCGTGCCCAATAGCCAGCACACATCCAAGTGACCCGTCTGGCGACCAATTATCCTAGGTGCAGTTCCCTGACTGACCTGAGGGTAAGGGGGGCGCCAGAGAGCTGCAAGTTCCTAAGTGGAAGTGGGATAATTATAAATCCCTGCAGTTTACTGGGTCGGACGGCAGCAGCCGTCGTGTGTGCGCGTTTTCGTCACATTTGCAGCACGGAGGGATCACAAGCCGTGATACCCCGGGCTACCGTGTGGCGGACCGCATGCCCGTTCATCAATTATTAACCTGGCTTACAGTCACCTTTCAATTGCAAGGTGGCTGTAACCCCTTATTAACCAATTCGCCACCGCTACAGGGCAATGGGAATAGACGGGCAAAGTGCCAGAAAGGGCAAATCTAATTAGAGATTTGCCCTTTCTGGGGTGTCTGGGGGCAGATGTTAGTAGCCAGGGGGGGCACCAAAAAAATGTACCCTCCCTAGGCTATTATTATCTGCCCCCACTCGCTTGCTTTGTCTGTCTGGTGGAGAAAATACAGCGGGAGCCTACGCATTTTTTTTCAACGAATTTACACCTTTAATTAACCCCTACATGTCTGAAATTTTGCACACATACACTTATGTAATTGTAAGTTCAAACCATATATCAAAATACATGAAATGACATGGTTAACTGTGTGTAAACAATGTATCATTTCATGTCGGCTTCTGTGATTTCACAAAAGCCGGCAATTGAATTAGCGGCTATTACAGTATGTAGAAGTGTAAGAACTATAAATATATGTATATATAAATGTGTCACAATGACATATATATATATATATATATATATATGTATTCTATGTGTGTATATCTATTCTTTCTATTCTTTATTAAAGCTGTCAGTGTGATTTTACAGTATAGCCGGGGATGAATTGACGGCTTTTCTAAAGGACACCGATGCGATTTAATCGCAAGTCACACGTGCGGTCCGTTTGTAATCCGATTTTTCATCGCTCCCATAGACTTGCATTGGCGATAGTCGACCCACAATCGGTGACAGTGGCAGCATGCTGCGATTGCACTCGGATGATTAAAACGGACCACTAAAAATCGGATACTGGGAGCTGCTCCATAGATCAACATAGGGCAGACTGCAATGCGATATTTCATCGTATTGCAGTCGTCCGATTCTGTCGCCAGTGTGACCCCGGCCTTAAGGGTTTTTCTGTCTGAATAAAAAGTTGCATCAAAAAGAGCCCAGATCACAGGAGTACTAATGGGGGTCTGGGTGCGGCGACCACCAGTAAAACAAATGAGCAGAGCTCAGCGCTGTTCGCCACAAGACAGAGGTCCTGACCACGGATAAAATCCCACCTAATCTTTAGATAAGGCCTAAAATCCGTCAGTTTGTGAAAGCGGTTTATAAAGACATCTGGCGCCTTTTCACACGGCGTTGACCGAGTTTTCACCCGTTTACATCATTTTCTGCCTGCGGACACTCAGGACCCCGATACAAGCGTGTAAACCGTGGTGAAAGCAGCGGTCAGTGGAGGAAGTTTCTCGCGATTTCTGCTGCGCGTAACTTTGTAAATCTCCCACAGAGTTGGGCTTCACGTCTGAGCACTTTGTCTAACAATTAGTGGGGGTCTCTGCCCTCATAGGCCTGGGGGGCTGTGTAGATTTCTGGCACACTTCAGTTTGATAACGGCAGTAACTCTTTATATTCCGTCTCCCGGCGAACACCCCACTGAGTGGGAGCAGCAGACATACGCCAGTATCTACCGCCCCCTAGTGGGGATCTGTGGCAGATTTGCCTGTTCTTTCAGAAGCCTCCTGGATAATCCGGGGACAGTAAGACCTCTATATAGGAAGAGGGGTGTAATGGTGACACCTTCTCATTTCCCTAGCGATCATTTTCACATTCATTCATACTCGCACATACCGCCATATGATGGGTCCATACTGTACCGCCAGAATTAAGTCTCTAATGGAGGCCACATACATAGGTGCAATGAGAGTCTGAAACGGGTTCTCTTGCACAGAACAGCAGCGTTGTCACCTGGGTGCATTTGGGTGCTGGTCTTCCAAGGCCTCCCCCACCATGAGGTGGTACCTGAGAAATGAATATACATTTTCACCATGCGAGCCCACCGCATCGCAGGCTCTCATGGTGCACAGACGGTGAAATATAAATGAAGATGTTCCCTACTGCTCAATCCTTGGAGCGAGGCCTCGTCACTTCTCCAACGATCACACCGGCAGGAATGAAAGAATAAATATTAAAAAGCCAAAAATAATTTTATTATAAATCTAAAAAGACAAAACAGGGAGGAGAATATAATATGTAAGTGCAGAAGATGATGCTGGAGACCGGAAGCGTCCGAGGGTCCACAGCAGGATGGGAGCGACGAGGTCCCGCAGATCAGGACCGGCAGAGAATCCCAACTTCATAGATGAGACCTTGTACTAGAACAAGTAGCGTCAATCAGGGGGCTACGAGCCGAGGGCAGAGCGGAGCCGGTCTTGTGACCATAGTCGGGGGCTCAGCTTCCACATTACAAGCTTTAATGAAAATGTAGAATAACAGAAGTGAGAAGTAACGACACAGGATTCTGGCGACACGAGTCTGCGAGACGTCAGATTTCAATGTCGCGGTGCAGCCTCAGTCACCATGTATGCGGTGCCACATCACAGCCCTGTGTCGTCACGTATCCCAAGTGTTAAAGCTATATATGCCATAAAAAAGAAACCAGGACCGCTGCTTCTCCAGCTGCCAGTGAGACCGCAGACATATCAGCACACTCCAACCGCCAGCCTTTAACAGCAGTGTTTCTGGTGCAATGTATGTGTGCAGCCAGTAATGTCTTCTAGGACACATGACCATCGTTTAATGCATCACCGCCTTACAGGCTTTCCAGGATCCAGTCCCATCCACGGGCATTGTACACCTGTGGTCAGAATCACATGGGATTTCTCCAGGTGTCATAGGACTACAATGTCCAGCATGTCTGGACAGTCACACCAGGGTATGCTGGAAGCCATGGACATCTCCTTCATGGGCTCACATTCACTGCAAGTCAGAAGTTAAAAAAAACAAAAAAAAGCTACGTCCTAATAAAAGAAAGCTCCAAAATATCATCTAAAACCATTCCAGAACAAAAAAGGCCTTAGCAGCAGGCGGCTTCCACTTCTGGCTACTACACCCAACATGCTTCGTACGCCTTCACAGCATGGTGGGAGTAGTAGTTCCCCCCCAGAACAGCAGCCATACACATACACTGGGCTCTGATGAACATGCCGGGGGCCTCTGTAGGAGGCAGCGAGTTACAGCTGCACAAACAAAAGGGTTAGGCATGTAAAAATCCAGCTGCCCATTCCCTATCACATATGTGGTCAGGGATGTCAGGGCCCCATATACACCATGTATGGCCAGGCGTACCCATTTGCTTAGCTGGATGATGGGGCTGCTCAGCGCATCACACGAGGATATGTAATACATAATCATTTGGTTATTGATCTACACTAAAAAGCTGTGATTTATTTACCCCCCAAACTAGTGGGAGACCCAGCAGGGACCAACATAGGGGTCTGGCCCACCAGCAGGCACATTAGACCCCCGTGTAAAGTTTTTCTTGGATGATTTGTGAGCCCAAGCTCCGTTCTGATATACGAGACATCGCTGTGTGCAGCCAATGCAAGGCCACGACGACGCTCGGCTTTATTCCCTGAGAGAATCACGTCACATTCAGTCAGAAGCAATGATACCGCACCTCCATATCCGGGACACAGCGTGGAGCGCAGCCAGGGGCCAATGAGCAATTCACTCCAGTGTCACCGACACAAGGCATTCAGGCAGTGAAATCCACAGAAGAAACGGATACGGGGTCCAGGGAGAAGTTACTAATAATTCACATCAGAAGCAAGACCACGGGCCGGCGTGTGCAGGAGCCGAGGACGATCCCGCACCTGTCAGGAGGTCACAAGTCGCTGCCATCAATACGAGCCGATCTGGAAAAATAAAAAAGTATTATAGATACACAAAGTGAGCGAGAGAGAAAGAGCGTGAGAGCCAGAAAGAGCGCGAGAGCCAGAAAGAGCGCGAGAGCCAGAAAGAGCGCGAGCGCAAGAGAGCGCGAGCACAAAAGAGAGAGCACAAAAGAGAGAGCGCACAAGAGAGCGCACAAGAGCACAAGAGAGAGCACAAGAGAGAGCACAAGAAAGAGCACAAGAGAGAGCACAAGAAAGAGCACAAGAAAGAGCACAAGAAAGAGCACAAGAAAGAGCACAAGAAAGCAAGAGAGCAAGAGAGAGCAAGAGAGTGAGCGAGAAAGTGAGAGAGAGAGCATGAATGTAATTGGGAAGAATTCTCCATCTCTCGTCCCGCTGCAATAACAGATTCCTGTAATGTAATGGCGCCATCTGCTGTTCAGTCACAGTCACGTTCTCCCGATCAGGGCGTCCGTTCTACCGGACATAATCCAGGAACGTTATCATTGGACGACTAATCAATAATAAATCAATATATGAACAAACATCAGTGACAGTAATCCTCATTGTTGTTAGTTTTGTAATGGCTACATAAGCTTTGGAGGAGTCCACACCTTTTCTTCAGCTGCGGCACAAATCTCATGTTATCTTCCCACATAGAACGTCACCTTCTGTACAGGCAGTAAATCGATGGCTGGGCCGTATGTCAGAGCAGAGGTGTAAATCACCGCTCTCCCTATAGATTCCATAGACTTTAGTTACAGGCCGCTCCTTTCCTGGCATCTAGATCAGGCAATGGCGGGTGGGCCAGAGACTGGTCAGAAATGACCCAAAACCAACAATGGCACATTACAGGAAGAAAAGAAGTTGGCACCTAGAGCTCCAGCGGATCTGTGCTACTAATGGTGAGGAGGATGAGGGGTCCCTAAATGATGACGTGGAGCTCTACGTCCATCTACAATATCTGACAGCGGCTTGCTTTCTAGTTTTCAGATGAGGACTCCAGTGGAAATACGACATAGGCTTTCCACGCACTGCACCGCTGGGATGACAGGTACTTCGGGTGTGGGGGTACAGCTCCCACGTTTGCAGGCATGAAGCTGCTACAATATTTTACCTCAATCGTTATTCTTCTCTTTAAGCCGGCAGTCCAGACTGATGTACGGACCGATCACTGGTTTCCTGGGTGATGTGCCCAGGAGGCTGCACAAGTTTGGGTCAGGAGACTAAGGGTCGGATCGTACAGCACATTCTGAGTACAAGAGAAGCAATCACGATACAGACCCTATAATAAAGATCTGCAAACAGTGTGCGATGCGTCAGACATGCTGCGCGCAGCTCCGGGTGCTGTAAATGGCATTGGGGGCACCAGAAATATAAGGAGCCTGTATAAAGAGAATCCACATTCTTCTGACCCTGGGGTGGATGAGGCGAGCTGCCGTCCATAAGCCGCGGGACACGTACCTGTACCTGTAGAGAGGCGACCGGCTTGCAGGAGTCACTGGCAGTGATTTTCGTGCGCTTCTTGTGAATTCTCCTGAAGACGATGAGCGAAGGCTACTTTCAGACTTAGACTGGACATTAGGAGATTCTTGATCAGCGCCTAAAAAAGAAAAATTAAACTAAATAAGTAGAGAATAAGTTCCAGCTTCGCAGATCTGTATGTAAACAATGCGGCAGATAGAGACGTAGTAGACTGAGGTTTGATCGTACACAATACACTGTGTTCCAAATTATTATGCAAATAATATTTTCTCAGAATTTCCCAAATTACCTATATGAATTTCAGTCATTGTAATTTTCCAGTCAAATAACTATTAGAGGACAATTGAAAGGTTTTTGTATAAACTGACTATGATAACAGTATATTTTTAAAAAATAAAACACTCAAACTGCACTCAAAATGCATGTTCCACATTATTATGCACAGCAGAGTTTTCAACCTTTTCATTTTAATAAAGAACAAAAAAATGGTCATTTGTGAAACTATCAGCATTATCAGGTTATTACAAACTGAAATCAAACAGTTTTCAACTCAAAACTTTATTCTAGGTGATGTTACATTTGCACATAGGACCCCTTGTTGGAAAGGAGCTTCTGAACTCTCTCGGCCATTGAATTTGTCAGGTTTTGGATGGTTTCTGCTTCAATTGTTTTGCATGAGGACAGAATACCCTCCCAGAGCTGTTGCTTAGATGTGAACTGCCTCCCGCCATCATAGACACTCCTTTTGATGATGCTCCAGAGGTTCTCAATGGGGTTGAGGTCAGGGGAGCATGGGGGCCACACCATAAGTTTGTCCCCTTTTATGCCCATAGCAGCCAGAGATGCAGATGTGTTATGTGCAGCATGAGACGGTGCATTATCATGCATGAAAATGATCTTGCTGCGGAATGCACGGTTCTTCTTCTTGAACCATGGCAGGAAGTGCTGTTTGAGAAACTCAACATACACTATGGAGTTCATCTTTACCCCTTCAGGGATCCTAAAGGGGCCGACAATCTCTCTCCCCATGATTCCAGCCCAAAACATTACTCCACCTCCTCCTTGTTGGCGCCGTAGCCGTGTTTGCATGGGGTGTCCATCAACCAGCCATCCTCCACTCCATCCATCTGGACCATCGAGCGTTGCACGCACTCATCGGTGAACAAAACAGTTTTAAAGTCAGTCTTCATGTATTGTTTGGCCACTGGAGCCGTTTCTGCTTGTGTGCAGTGGATAGAGGAGGTCGACAGGATGGCTTACGCACAGCTGCAAACCTCTGAAGGACCCTGCATCTTGTTGTTCGGGGGACGTTGGAGGCACCAGCAGCTTCAAAAACTTGTCTGCTGCTATGACAAGGCTTTTTTACCGCTGCTCTTTTAACCAGACGTAATTGCCTGTAGGAAAGAGTCCTCAATTTTTCCTTATCAGCACGCACACGTGTGTACTGTGAATCAGCTACATACTTCTTGATTGTGCGATGATCACGATGAAGTGTCTTGGCAATGTTGATTGTAGTCATGCCTTGACCTAAACACTCCACAATTTGTTGCTTCTCAGCAGCCGACACATCCTTTTTCTTCCCATTTTGGCAGAAAATGTCGGCTGCCTAATAATGTGGGACAGCCTTCTTAAGTAGTCTTGCCTTTCATTGGACACAGCTGCCAAACTAATTAGCACAGGTGTCTGCAATTGCTTACAGTGATATAAAGAGCCCTGACACACATCACCATCAATGAGTTTAACTGACAAACAAAACAATTCTTACCTTATCACTCCTAAACTATTTTTGCATAATAATTTGGAACGCAGTGTAGTCCAAACATGGAAAGCACAGATTTCAATGGGAACTGTAATGCCTCACTTTGCCTGTTGGGGCGCTGCAGGACAATTCACTGTAGAGTCCCAGCAGAGATTATAGCTGGTCTCTGGTGGTGCGGGGATCCTAGCAGCAGGACATCCAGCGGTCAGCTAATCCTCAAGGGACCAATTCATTAGAGATGACCTCTTGCAATGACGCCATTATAGTGATGTTGGGGCCTCTGCTTCTGGTGATGACGTGACATGTGTCACATGCCAGCTACAGCCAGTCAGAGGCTGCAACTCATCAAAACGCCATCAGGGCAGGGGTCCGCTCTGATAAAATAGCAAAGTCAGCAGCCCACAGAGGACACCGCCGGTAACAGTGCTGTCGGCATGGATGCAGATTAGAGATTGCTTTTATTTTAATTTGGTCTTGAACTAATAAAGCCAAGGTGGTCCGGTCGCTCCCGGTAGTGGGCCACATTGTTCCAGCCAGTTAGACTGCAGCCAGTGAGGAATAGGGCAAAGACTACTGTAGGATTCACGGTTCCAGCAACGAGGCCTCAGATCCCGCAGGAGCGTCTTATGTCTTACCTAAGGCACTGCGGGGGTGGCCGTGCTCAGAGCTCCTCCGGCCAGAGAACAAGGTCATGTTCAAGAACTGGTGCTTCAACCACAGAGCCCGATCTTCCTCAAACATTTTTCTCTATAGAAAAAGAAGAAATACCTTGAGACAAAATACAGAAAAGACAGGGGGTTTCCATGAAGACAAGGGGGTGTAACTGAGCTAAAAGGTGACCGAAAAAATAAAATAAAGCCTGAATATAGAACTGGAGTTACTTAATAGAAATGGGGTTTGCGCCAAAAACTACCACCACCAACGGGTATAAAGACAGAAGTGGCAGAGAGGGGCCAGATTATGGTCCCGGAGGGGCCGCAGATTCACAAGGCCATACCATGCCCCATTACTGGTGACGGAGCGCCACCTAGTGACGGCTTTATTATTTATTTGTGCTACAGGCTGTACAGTGAATTACTTCATGGCCGAGGCGGATTGCTGCTTCAGTGAAGTTTCTTCTTTCCATTTCAAAGTTTTTCTTTTGCTCGTTGAACAGGGTCCATTCTTGCTGGAGCCGCTCCTGGTCTTCCAGGAGGTAGCAGTCCTGCAGCAGGGTGGAGGCATCATCGTCACTCGCTTCAACAACCTGTTGCTGTACATAAAATACAGTCATTAGCTAATCCTCCAAGAAGAAGCATAGAGGAGGCTGCGGCCACGGTGATCGGCAGCAATGGAGGTCGCACTACTCTGGTAGAGAACGTCTGTTATTTGTATGTATTCAGACCCACTCACATGCCTCAAAGGAAGAAGACACAGAACGCCCCGTCCTGGTGTTTGTGCGGCCTTTCTAAACCAAACAAGACAAGCTCGGCACATACGCTAAAAGATGACCGAGCGCAAAGCCCAAGACCACCGAAGCTCCCCGCCGAGTCCAGGACGATCGTATGGAAGAGTTTAGGGAAATGAGAACTTTCTATGTACCACAAGAATTAATACAGCAGAAAAGGGTCAGCACCACTCACCTGCCCAGCTCTCCGCACAAATGCACTACAGGTTGCAGCAAACCCATGTAGTAAAGATGGCGGCAACACAGGTGCAAAATACTAATAAGATAACCACTCACAGCCTACCAATTCATGGAGGGGTGACTGCTCAGCATATGATTGCACAATAAAGGCCTGCATAGGGCGCTGTTCACACACAGGTAATGCACAGTATCTGGTTCTCAGACCATTATTCGATCAGGCGGGCTGCCAGCACTATCTAAATGCATCCCATGTGAACAGACACCACAGTTTAGGACGATCATAGAGAAGAGTTTTAGGAAATGAGAACTTTCTGTGTAACCTGTACCACAAGCCAGCAGATGGCAGCCGCGCACCACGACACGAACACGCCGCACATCACGAACACGCCGCGCCTGATCGTCCCCGCAGTCTCCTCACTGTGGACATGCAGAAGGTTTGGCACCTTCATAACAAAGATCCTTTACGGATAAAGCGGCTGGTGCAGACCCATGTAAAACATTAGAAAGCAGGAGACACACAAGATGGCGGTCAGTGATCAGACGGCAGCCGCTTGGCTCTCATTCACCGTTACTGTAGGAGCGGAGTAAGATCCCCGGCCGCACACAGAATATTCTACATGGAGCTAAAGCTACGACCTGAAGAGATTCTCAGTGACCATTATCAGGAGTCGGACATATAAGCCACGGTCACGTCACAGCGGCTCTTAGCGGGCCCTTACTGGTAGGTGCAGCACTGCACGGACAGCTACCACCCAGGGGTTCCAATCCTGCCGTGTAATGACACCATGGCTCTGGGCGTCACCACAACAATGGCTGCCACACAGCACCAAGGCGATACCAAGGCGCAGAAGAGCAATATGTAATATCAGCATTTGCGGCCCACCTACAGCTCGGGTACATCTCCCCCGAATGCTCCATACATGTGACCTCCGAGCAGTCATGTGTTTTCAATGGGGAGAGTGGAGAAAGCGACTTCTAGACACATCTGGCAGCGGCTTATCTCCTCTTAAAAAAAAAGCTTTTGGCAAGAGGTTGGAGACCCCCAGAAATGTCAGATGTTTGGCTGGTCCCACCAAATTTCGCCAACTTTCATCTAAAGTGTATGGGGCCCAGAAGAATACCAATTCTACATTTAAGATCTATTCCCTTTCCCAACAGATGAGTTATGGGCTCAGACTCTCTATGGAGACCATATACCCCGATGCATGCTGCAATGATACAAAAATATCAAAAATATAATTTGTGAAGATACAATTAATTCACTACAAGAATAATGTTTATAAAGTGCAACTATGAGCCGTAACCAGCTTCAAAATTAATATAAATGAGTGAATAATTATCCATGTATTTATATTTATTTTGAAGCTGGTTCACGGCTCATAATTGCACTATTGGCACTTTATAAGTAATATATTATGAATTTATCTTTATGGTGATATAATTATTCACTCATCTATATTTATTTTGAAGCTGGTTCACAGCTCATAATTCCACTATTGCCACTTTATAAGTAATATATTATGAATTTATCTTTATGGTGATATAATTATTCACTCATTTATATTAATTTTGAAGCTGGTTACGGCTCATAGTTGCACTTTATAAACATTATTCTTGTAGTGAATTAATTGTATCTTCACAAATGATATTTTTGTATTTATGATTAAATTAGAAGCTACTTTTTTGGGCTCTATGTTACACCATTTTTTCTTTTGTAGATGTAACCTTTGTAAGGATTTGTTAATGTTATTAAGGGTCAGAAAGTATCCCTTCCAGTAACCATTTCAGCTGCATTTCTTAGCCTCCATTTTTTAAACTTTTCTGAAATTTTTTTTTTAAAATAGTTTCAATAAAAATTACTTTTTATGGTAGTATCGCTTCCTTCTTTTCTTATGATGTTGTGTATTTGGAAGTAACCATTGAAATAGACAAGTTTTTTGTATATGATACTCTATATAAGAAATAAACAGAAAACCAGCAGCGGCTTTCAGTGTTCCAGGACATATAGTACTGGAACATTACATGTGTTCTCTGTAGTAAGTGCAGATCTCTGTAGATTCAGAGTACGGACATCGATGAGACGACTCTCGGCCTTCTGCCGCCTCCGTGACACATTACACCATCGGTCAGATTATACCAGGGAGGATCACAGTTATATTCAGTGACACCGAGCCTACAAACCCCAGAATCGGCCACAGTGCCCGTACCTGTAGCAGGTGCTGCTGGTTCTTTATGGTTTCTTTGCAGCTCTGAATTTCTTTTTTTAATTGTCCAAGCTCCTTCTCATGATCTTCTCTTGACATTAGGCCTTTGCGATCTGGAGACTGCACACGGACTTGAGAAGCTGCAGACAGATCACACATGTAGCGTCATCTCACCAGAGACAGCGAATAATGAATACGGGGGTGGATGGAGGCGCACCTTGGTGGTCCAGCTTCTCTACGTGGCTCTTCAGGATGCGCCATCGCTGACGGATGCTGTTCACCAGCTGCTCTCTGACCGCCTCGCACGATAACTCAATCAGATTGTCCTTGCTGGAATCTGCAGCGTCATCTTCTCCATCTGAAAAGGCCTGAAAGTGAAGATCAGTCAACAGCAAGTCTGATCAACTACAGCACCGGCGGCCATAATGAGGTACGGCAGGATGAAGAGACCAGAACAGGAGCAGCGGACACTCACCGGGCCAAAGCTGTCCTCCAGCTTCTCCTTGGCTTTCGCTTTCTGCGGGCTGAGGATGGAGATCATTTCTTTCTTCATTTGCTGCAGGACTTTCTTCAGTTCTGCGTTCTCCAACATGAGCTGCTTCTGTCTCTGCTCATAGTCACTCAGCAGAACCTTGTACATCTCCTCTTCATTTCTGAGACCGAAAAACACATTATGTGCCGTCCGCAGCTAGAAAACCACCGCAGAGCTCTATTCACACCAGATACCAACATCTCCTGTCATATAGGACAAACACAGCAACCCAATGTAACACTGATGCCCATGGCCGAAGAATCCAACCCACAACCAGTGTAACACGTAGGTAGAGGGCGGTCTGTAAGGAAAGAGGTCGTGTCTGCTGGTCAATACAGGTTTATAGAAAAAATACATGAAAAGCAGAAGAAGACGACACTTTTCCCATGCAGACTGCTTAATCAATATATACACCGCTATAGGATACAAGTCAGGAGACTTTCCTGCAAATAAAACCAATAATAAACTAATCAGCATTACACTCGGCTGCATGAAAAGTTCAGAGAACCAACAGGAGCCAGTGTTGTGCTAGTACAGGAGTGTGAAGGTCAACCCCACAGACACTAGTGGCACAGGTCCCTGCACCCGAGCCCACAGTTGTCATCTGCGGAGGTGACGGCTCCACCATTTCAGGTCTCATCAGAATATTATCCCAGCTCCCATTTTGTGTTCTTGTGCACTTTACTCACTTGGCATCCGTTTTGCTTGTTCTCCAAGCCATCCTCTTGCCATCAGCGCGACCGACATAGTTCAGCACATCAATGGCTGTGGATTAAGCATACGTTATTCATGGTGGATGTTTGACAAATCAGCAAATTCTCCTTATTCCTTCACATCAGTAGCCTTCCCGCATGTCTAGAGGGGTGAACAGCCTGACTCCAGGGAACGAGCCTCAGAAGATAAAACAAAACCCTCCGCTAACTTATTCTGTGTGAATATATCTGGGGTATGGGACTTCTACTGAGACCGAGAGGCCACGAGCAGCAGCCGCCCACATCTCCCTGCCGGAGACAACGTTGAGTGTCTCCATCCACAGACAGATGTAATAAAGCATCACACAATGAGGGAGGTATCAGTGTCGAGCCGCCGCTCTGCAAATAAAATCTGTAGCAAATTACAGCACAAGACCAATGAACAGGCATCAGAGCCGGCTCTAGAAGATCTGCAGCACGTCAGTGTCAGTCTGGTGAAGATTTTTCACCATGGATTGCATATACAATACATTGTAGTGAAAAAGTGAAGTCTGCGGCCAGATCAGCATCGGAAGTTTTCTCCAAGGTGTGAACATGTCCTAACACTTCAAATAACAGTAATGTGCTGAAATGCCGAGTATGACGGCCGCGGCTCGTGTACATGAAGCCAGCGCTCTGCACCTACAGATTTTCTTGTCCCTCTTGTCCATCACCAGCTGGTACAGTCGCTCCTTCAGTTTGTTGTACTCGCGCTCCTTCCTCTTCAGGTTGTGATTGTGCTGAATGGATCGGCTGCTAATGATGTTCTGCAGCTTCTGCACCTGCACAGGGCAGAACAAATCATTGCTGGTGTTACATGAGCTCTTACTGATGTGATCACAGCCCAGTATATACACAGGTACTGACGGGCAGCTGCACATTTGTGAGAAGACCAATTATTTTAGTGAATTGTGTAGCGAGCGGCTTCACAATAAAAGCTGCTGTTTACGGCGGCCTGTATTCTGCACATGGAGGGGCAGACAGCAATGTGTGCATCCACGACTTAGTGGTACAAAAAAAAAAAAAAAAAAAAAACACTCCCGACTCCTCTTTTAGTCTGCAGACATGTACCTTTAGGCCGCGTCTCGCATCTCCCGTGTACCTCACCTCTTCTTTCTCATTCTTCAGCAGCTGGAGCAGGTTGTGGTTCTTGCACTGTTGCTGTCGCTCTCTCTCCAGGAGAGCAGCGTTTTCTCGTTTCGTTAGATCCAGCTGATCCTGCCGTTACACAATATATATATATTTATTGTATGTGGATACGGGGTGCAGAGATTGTACGGGGGTCACACACTTGTGCTCACCTTCAGTTTGCCGTGGCCGTTCTGCAGATGCTCCAGGTCGCTGTTCATCTTCAGGATCTGCATTTCTACATCTTCTCGTCTTCTCAGCTCTCGGCTGTGTCGCTGCAGCAGCTCGTGGATACAGTTCATGATGGACACTAATTGCAGCCTCCTGCCGACACCATTTTGGGGGACAGTTTGCAGTGAAGGAAACCCCAATGTTGTAAGCTCCTACATGCACAGAATGAGACCGAATGCAGCTAGTTACCACATGAAAGGGTCTACCTTATCTTGAGGGTTCATTGCAGTGTATTACTACATACGATAGCATCACATATCCGATAAGCAGGAGACGTCACAGTTAATTTTTAATATTACCTTTTTCCTGGCTGATATCAAAATACATGTTTTTCTTCTTAAATCAAAAGGGGAAGACTAGGGAACTTGTTGGGCGATTAATTCGGATCCTCCCCAGACAGTAGGGATCAGAGTGGTTCCCTAAAGGCAGAGATCCACGCTGCGCCCAACAGCACAGCAGATTCCCTGCTCCATGTACGACCTCTCTACTTCTCGGTCTGAGCATGCATAATGTATATACATGGCCCCATGGTTCTCCTCAATAACTTACTACCGGGAATTTGGGGTCTGGAGGTCAATGTTAAGAATGGCCATCGGGGAGTAGAAATTATGCTGGTTCTGCTCACTTCTGTATTGGGAGGAGCACGGCGCCGGTTAAGTCACCGCTACAGTTACCAGCCCGGCCGTGTGTACGATTGGCAGTCATTAGGACCGGTGTGTAATCCCAGTTTGTATCTGTAGATGCGACATCACTGGTACAGCTCACCTCCCGATAGGAGTGAAAGGAGCCAGAAAAAGCCTTTAAACATGAATCTAAGTTCAGCGCCATTTGGAACATCTACAGATACAGTGGGGGAATAAGTATTTGATACACTGCAGGTTTTGCAAGTTTTCCACCTACAAAGAACGGAGAGGTCAGTAATTTTTATTGTCCGTCACTTCACCTGTGAGAGACAGAATCTAAGATAAAATCCAGAAAATCCCATTGTAGGATTGTTACATAATTAACTTGCATTTTCTTGCACGAAATAAGCATTTGATATACTGTATATACTCATGTATAAGCCGACCCCTGTATAAGCCGACCCCCCTAATTTTGCCACAAAAAACTTGGAAAACTTATTGACTCGCGTATAAGCCGGGTGTATAAGTTGCCGTCCTGCTCTGTGCTCCCCCATCCAGCTCTGTGCGCCCCCATTCTCCTGTGCTCCCCTCCTCCATTATCCTGTCCTGCTCGTGCTTTCCATCCTCCCCCGTCCTGCTCCGTGCTCCCCCATCCAGCTCTGCACTCCCCCATTCTCCTCTGTGCCCCCCCGTCCTGCTCCGTGCTCTCCGTCCTCCCCCCGTTCTGCTCCGTGCTCTCCGTCCTCCCCCCGTTCTGCTCCGTGCTCTCCGTCCTCCCCCTCCGCTCGTTCTGCTCCGTGCTCTCCGTCCTCCCCCCTTTCTGCTCCGTGCTCTCCGTCCTCCCCCGTCCTGCTCCGTGCTCTCCGTCCTCCCCCCCGTCCTGCTCCGTGCTCTCCGTCCTCCCCCCCACGTCCTGCTCCGTGCTCTCCATCCTCCCCCCCGTCCTGCTCCGTGCTCTCCGTCCTCCCCCTTTCTGCTCCGTGCTCTCCGTCCTCCCCCCCCGTCCTGCTCCATGCTCCCCCCATCCTCCTCCATCATACTCACCCTCCCCGTGCCATCGCTGAACGTCCCGGCCGGCAATCCTGCGTTCTCCCCGGCTTCCTGCAGCTCTCCAGCGCTGAGGGTGACATAATACCGCTCATTAAGGCCATGAATATGGAGGCCACGCCCATGGGAGTGACATCGCGTCCATATTACATGACTTTAATGAGCGGGTATTACGTCACCGCTCAGCGCTGGAGAGCTGCAGGAAGCCGGGGAGAACGCAGGATTGCAGGGACGTTCAGCGATGGCACGGGGAGGGTGAGCATGATGTCCCAGCCACCGGCTCCTGCCGCCGCATCCCCTCCCCCGCTGGTTTCTGCCCTATGACTCGTGTATAAGCCGAGGGGGCATTTTCAGCACAAAAAAAGGTGCTGAAAATCTCGGCTTATACACGAGTATATACGGTAAGTTCTGTTTTTCTAATATTTGGTGCAGAAACCTTTGTTTGCATTTACAGAGGTCGGACGTTTCCTGCAGTTCTTGACCAGGTTTGCACACACTGCAGCAGGGATTTTGGCCCCCTCCTCCATACAGATCTCTCCAGAACTTTTAGGTTTCATGGCTGTCACTGGGTGACATTGAGTTTCAGCTCCTCCAAAGATTTTCTATTGGGTTCAGGTCTGGAGACTGGCTAGGCCACTCCAGGACCCTGAAATGCTTCTTACGTAGCTGCTCCTTATTTGCCCCGGCTGTGTGTTTCGGTCATTGTCATGCTGGAAGACCCAGCCACGACCCATCTTCAATGCTCTTACTGAAGAAAGGAGGTTATTGGACAAAGTCTCGTGACACATGACCCCATCCATCCTCCCTTCACTATGGTGCAGTCGTCCTATGATGTTACCCCCACCATGCTTCACTGTTGTTCTTTGGGTTGTACTCATCCTTCTTCCTCCAAACACGGCGAGTGGAGAGGATACCAAAAAGTTCTGTTTTGGTCTCATGTGACCACAGGACCTTCTTCCCATGCCTCCATCCAGATGGTCATTGGTGAACTTACAACAGGCCTGGACATGTGCTGGTGTGAGCTGGCACTCGGACCGGAGCGTTCAGCTGCATAGAAATACATGCAGCCGCACACTCCGGTCCCAAGTGCTGGAGGCAGTGCCGGGTATTGAGGTGCAAGTTTCTCGCAAGTGTGACCCCGGCCTTACAGAAAAACTATCAGGTCTGTGAGAGCCAGAATTCTCGCTGGCTGGTCGGTGATCAAATATTTATTTCATGAAATTAAATACAAATTAATTATGTAACAGTCCTACAATGTGATTTTCTGGATTTTATCTTTAGATTCTGTCTCTCACAGGTAAGAGATAATTACAGATCTCTCCATTCTGTGTAGGTGGGAAAACTTGTAAAATCGGCAGCGTATCAAATACTTATTTCCCCCCACTGTATCTGTTGATGGCGCTCACGTCCTGGCAGATATCCGTACATATACGATCAATACCGCTGCTCCCCTGATACAGAAGTGAGCGGAGCTGGAACATGCCTTTACGGTACGTGCCCACGATCCGGAATAGCAGCATTTTGGACACAGCTCACCTGCGCTGCGATTCTAGGATACAAGCACAGTGGATTGGACGTATAGAAATCCTACGCCCACTGTGCTTCTAATTGACACTGTGTAAACTCAACCGCAGTGCGGGTTTACGAAATACAGCATGTCAATTTATGTTGCGAAACAGAAATTTCCACAATAGAGTATTGGATGCGGTAAATCTGCGTGGTTCAATGAACACATGCGGCTTTATCTGTGTGACTGAATGCAGCGAAGATACGCTGCGTCCAAAGCGCTGCCATCTCCTGATCGTGGGCACGTACCCTTAGTCACATCCCTGTGTGCAGAGCGTAGACACTGCAGGGACTACAAACTGCTCCGATCCCAGCAGTTTAACCCCGAAAAGCCACCATCAATAGCGACTGTGGAGCTTTGTTTGAGGCATTTCCTGTTCTCACAGTGATGAAGGCTGCGGCCACTACTCCACCCTATAGTGTCTGTACCTTGAATTTCACCTACACTATGGATTAGGCCGGGGTCAGACATGCGAGAAACTCGCACGAGTCCCGCATGTCAATACCCAATACTGCCGCCGCCACTCGGACAGGAGGGTGCAGCTGCATGTATTTCTATGCATCCGGACGCTCCGGTCCCGTGTATTGACATGCGAGACTCGTGCGAGTTTCTCGCATGTCTGACCCTGGCCTTAGTCTGAGCCTATTACATAACATTATCCATGTCTCCATGCCCGGCCACGCTGTACAGTACCGGGCCGCATGCTCACCTGGTCGATGTACGCTAAGCACTGCTCCACGTTGTCATCAGTACAGAAGTTCAGGTCTTGGGACACTTTGGCCACGCTGGCCGTGGGCTGCAGGAGGGCCGGGGGCGTCATCCTGGGCTCAGAGTTGTATCGGGAGAGGATTCGGCTTTCTGGAATGAGCAGCAGTGGATGAGACGAGGCAGCAGTTACATGAAGGAGATAAAAGGCTAAATGTTCTGCACCTCAGGAGCGATTAACCTCGAATCAGTCGCTCCAGACAGTCATATTACCGGCTGCAAAGACAGTGAACGATCACCTCCCCACTGTGGCCAATTATCCCACGAGCGACTAAGCGCCACATTTTACATGGAATATTTGCAACAGCAAAGAAAAGCCACAACTACACAGCGTAAACTGACCGGCACCACCAGTCTGAAATACTCCAGATAAGAACGTCAGGACGACGCGGCACACGCACGCAGGGTCCCTGCCGGTGGTGGATGCTGTCCAGGGAACACTGACAGATACAAGAAGCCGACAATCGCGTGCGTCCACTGACACGTACGAGTGATTGTTCGCTCCTCCTCTTATTGTCGGCAGCACATCCTGGTTTACACGAGATGTGCTGCCGACCTACACTGAATGCAGCGTCACATCTCCCCACATTCAGTGCAATTCAGGTAACCCCTAAATGACCAGGCCAATTAACACATTGGCGCTGCTGTTTTTCCTCTCCTGCTTCCCAGAGCTTTCATTTTTTCGGTGATACTGTATGAGGACTTGCGCTTCATGCTGGGATGACTCGTAGTTTCGCATGATTACATAATTGTACCATACAAGATACTGGAAAATGGGGGAAAGTCCAAGCGAGACAAAATAGTGGAAGAAAAAAACCTACAACATCTACTTCAGGTTCTGGGTTATTTTTTAGGACTGTTTTACATTCAATGTGAGGCATACGCGGCAGCCTCAGCTTCTGCCGTGGGAGGTATACACGGCGGCCTCAGCTTCTGCCGTGGGAGGTATACGCGGCAGCAGCCTCAGTGTCTCCCATGGGAGGTATACGCGGCAGCCTCAGCTTCTGCCGTGGGAGGTATACACGGCGGCCTCAGCTTCTGCCGTGGGAGGTATACGCGGCAGCAGCCTCAGTGTCTCCCATGGGAGGTATACGCGGCAGCCTCAGCTTCTGCCGTGGGAGGTATACACGGCGGCCTCAGCTTCTGCCGTGGGAGGTATACGCGGCAGCAGCCTCAGTGTCTCCCATGGGAGGTATACGCGGCAGCCTCAGCTTCTGCCGTGGGAGGTATACACGGCGGCCTCAGCTTCTGCCATGGGAGGTATACGCAGCAGCAGCCTCAGTGTCTCCCATGGGAGGTATACGCGGCAGCCTCAGCTTCTGCCGTGGAAGGTATACGCGGCGGCAGCCTCAGCTTCTGCCATGGGAGGTATACACGGCAGCCTCAGTGTCTCCCATGGGAGGTATAGCACAGGCGGCCGCTGCCCAGCTTCTGCCATGGGAGGTATACACGGCAGCCTCAGTGTCTCCCATGTGGGAGGTATACACGGCGGCCTCAGTGTCTCCCATAGGAGGTATGCATGGCAGCCTCAGTGTCTCCCATGGGAGGTATACACAACAGCCTCAGTGTCTCCTATGTGACGTTTATACAGAAGTTTGGGGGGTATCCCATGTGATGCATCGTCACAAAAACTAGAAGTTGTGTTGGAGGATGTATTTTGTGAATGAGACCAGACAGAATTTACCGTAAGTCTGTGAAGGTCCTTTTGGGTGGCCGTGACTCTGACTTCCATTAGAGATATATGACAGATGGGTACGGCGCCTATGAGGGCTTCCTCATTATCTAATCGCTGAGGCAGGTAAACATCGCAGTGATGCTGCGGTCAGTACATGGCCCGTTATGGTATTAGCAATGTACAGGACAGATGTTTGCTGTCACCGTCACAGTCGGGCAAAGCCCTCAGTGGAACACAATGTACCTGTCTGTGCACCTTACAATGTACAGTCAGGGGGACATGTACATTGAATCATGCTCCACTCAGTGGGTGCAGTAGGAAAAACATTTTTAGAAAATAAAGCCCTTTGTGGATTTTACTAAATGTCATCCCCAAGGTGATGAAAAAAAAATCTGTAACTGAAAAAGTCCTTCAGGTTAAGTATTAGTTCGGATGAATGTACTGTATTTTGTGGACTATAAGACGCACCCCAAATTTTGGGAAGGAAAATGTGAAAAAAAAAAAAAGTATTAAAAAATGTGTTTTATAGCCCGACTAAATTTGCACATGCACCGCCGGAGGCGGCCATTTTTCTGACGCCCACCGCAGGCAAATTAATAGGAAAGTGCGGAGACTGCACAACGCCGACATTTTCTGACAACCCATGGCCCACAACATCGGGACACCCCCTTCTCCCAACCCAGAGCATCGCCCCACTCCTGTGACCCCGCCTCACCACCGGTAAGCTATAGTCGTATTAACAAACCCCCCTCCTCATTTTCCTCCCAAATTTTGGGGAAAAAAGTCTGTCTTATAATCAAAAAAATACGGTACACTAAGGGGCTAAGGCCAGAGACGCGATGTTCACAGACTGTGCAATAAGAGAAGTGTCAGGATGCAGAATTACCTGATTCCGGCATGTTTCCAGTCCTCCAGTCACCCATAGCCGGCATGCCACATCAATGGCCCGTACACAGCGAGAAGGAGCCGCGTCTATGGAGACATTGCCTAAAATTAAAAGACAGAAGAATATAAAAAAAGAAATAATCATTCGACAAACCTAAAACCAACAACGGCCGCACGTCCTTGGACTGACAGGATGGTGCTCGTGGATATTCCAAGATATTCAGAGCACAAGTGTAGAAGCTGAACGTCAGTGGAGACCCCAGAAAGGCCGGCCATCTATTACACAGTCAGAAGACACCATATCCTAGGTTATATCCCATCGCTCCCACTAACATGCACAGAGACGCGGCCTTTATATAAAGAGTGATACCGGGGCGATCTGTAACCCACGTACGAGGCGCGCCATGATCCCCCTACATACAGTACAGGGGAGATATACTATATATAAGCAGTAGGATAACCCTAACCTGTAGATCCAGGGTTTCGCTCGCCTATGTCGTGCGCTCACTAGTCTGCCCATGAAGTTACACCAGTTTAGGGAGAACCGTCGCCCGTGCACATGAACCTCTGACAGCGACAATTACTATAAGGAACACTGATCCCATAAACAGACGCCGCACAATCTACTTACAGCCGCTCCATTTTGGCGATTAATCCCCTCCAGATGGCTCTGCTGAAATGAAATCGTGGCCTAGAGAATTACAGAAGACCTGGTGACAAGCCATTATCACAGCGCTCAGAGGAGAATATGATATGGGCAGAGACTTCAGGACGACCATCCTCTGCCCATCACAGATCCAGACACTTCACCTGCACTTCTGGGACGCCCAATTTATGAGCTTTGTCTGACACTTTCCACAGACGTGACAAAGACAACTACTCCACTCGGAGTCACAGACCATGCTCAGTGTGAGAACGGGCTTAGTGCCGCCATCTGGTCTGTAACGGAGGAAGAAAGCACCGCAGTGCTGGCGTTATTCTGGCCCGGCACCAAACACCACTTCAATTTAGAGAAGTCGAAACTTAGGCCGGCGTCACACTGCCGAGTTTGATGCGAGTTAGTCGCACGACTTTCTCGCATCAACACCCAGCACGGCCACCCGCTCTCGGATCTGAGTGTACGGCTGCATGTATTTCTATGCATGTATTTCTATGCATGTATTTCTATGCTGCCGCGCACTTGGGTCAGAGAGCGGGCGGCCGTGTCGGGTGTTGATGCGAGAAAGTCGTGCGACTAACTCGCATCAAACTCGGCAGTGTGACGCCGGCCTTACTGTATAGATAGGAATAGTACTATTAATGAAAAAAAAAAAGCCATGGAGCCTTTATGGCAGCAGACGGAGTCGCTGTAGCCTAACACTACAGACCTTTGTGGATTTTTTCCACGACAGAGAACGTCAGCCCCTGTATGTTCTCACTAACCCGTAAGAAACAGCCTCTCTCTGCCTCCATATAATGGCCACAGCAGCAGAGGGGCCCCACAGCGGCACAGACCGGGCCCCACAGATACGTCGCGTGACTGCATGAGGCCTTTTACTTCTGACTTCATTAGGGGAAAAAAAAAATACTACAAAAACGTCTCAAAAACACCAGAGACTGATTAGACCCTTCAGAAGTATCTCAACCTGTAAAAAAAAAAAAAAATGCACCAAAAATATTTATAAATAAAACCCAAACATGTAACAAACAATTACAACACAATAAGAATGGTTACAACAACAGAAGCATCACAGAAAATACCAGCAGCACAGACACTTACTGCAGGGCCAGCCTCAGCATCAGGAGCTCTGTCCCTCCAGCCTCAGGAGCTCGTCCCTCCAGCCTCAGGAGCTCGTCCCTCCAGCCTCAGGAGCTCGTCCCTCCAGCCTCAGGAGCTCGGTCCCTCCAGCCTCAGGAGCTCGGTCCCTCCAGCCTCAGGAGCTCGGTCCCTCCAGCCTCAGGAGCTCGGTCCCTCCAGCCTCAGGAGCTCGGTCCCTCCAGCCTCAGGAGCTCGGTCCCTCCAGCCTCAGGAGCTCGGTCCCTCCAGCCTCAGGAGCTCGGTCCCTCCAGCCTCAGGAGCTCTGTCCCTCCAGCCTCAGGAGCTCTGTCCCTCCAGCCTCAGGAGCTCGTCCCTCCAGCCTCAGGAGCTCGGTCCCTCCAGCCTCAGGAGCTCGGTCCCTCCAGCCTCAGGAGCTCGGTCCCTCCAGCCTCAGGAGCTCGGTCCCTCCAGCCTCAGGAGCTCGGTCCCTCCAGCCTCAGGAGCTCGGTCCCTCCAGCCTCAGGAGCTCGGTCCCTCCAGCCTCAGGAGCTCGGTCCCTCCAGCCTCAGGAGCTCTGTCCCTCCAGCCTCAGGAGCTCGTCCCTCCAGCCTCAGGAGCTCGTCCCTCCAGCCTCAGGAGCTCTGTCCCTCCAGCCTCAGGAGCTCTGTCCCTCCAGCCTCAGGAGCTCTGTCCCTCCAGCCTCAGGAGCTCTGTCCCTCCAGCCTCAGGAGCTCTGTCCCTCCAGCCTCAGGAGCTCTGTCCCTCCAGCCTCAGGAGCTCTGTCCCTCCAGCCTCAGGAGCTCTGTCCCTCCAGCCTCAGGAGCTCTGTCCCTCCAGCCTCAGGAGCTCTGTCCCTCCAGCCTCAGGAGCTCTGTCCCTCCAGCCTCAGGAGCTCTGTCCCTCCAGCCGTCACCGCCTGCACTGGGACATAAGGAGCTTACACTGAGATCAGCCCACACCGCACCGGCTGCTGCTACAGGGCCGGCACTAAAGCCTGCTCCACCAGCCAGGACCATTCATCATAGCGGTCTGCAGACTACAACCGCCAGCATGCTGGGAGTTGTAGTGTGAGAAAGCTTGAGGCTGGCCTAATGTAATGTGCGGGATTAGAAAACAAGTCAATGGGTCGGATTCATTATTGCATTTGTGGCCTCGGGTCAATTTTTTTTTTTTGCGCCATTTAAAAGTTTATTCTGTTTGCCTGTTTCTTATTTTCTTATTGTCACCATTGAGAGCAGAGTTTGGGGTTTCTAGAGTTTTTTTTTTATACCAATTCAGACTTTGAAAAGTCACAACATTTTCTGTGTAAATGTGAATACATTTTTTTTTTAAACTTTGGGAAAACAATGGGTGGAAGGCCGGGGTCACACACACAGACTAAAAAATCTGACCGTTTTAGTCGGTCGATTATCGCAGCAAAATGTCATGAACAGTCATCTGTCTGGTATCCGATTTTCCTGGAAAGATGCGATTCAGTCGCATCTGACCGTAGTTGTAACATTCGATTGACATCCGACTTGCGAGATTTTCTCCCAGGCTTGCAAAACCGACATATAATGGATCCAAATGAATAGTATTTAAATCACAAAAGAAAGGATATATATATATATAATTACACACACATACATACATACACATATACACACACGTCATTGTGACATGTATATATAATTATATATGTATATATGTATATATGTATATTTATTTATAGTTCATAGACTTCTACATACTGTAATAGCCGCTAATTCAATTGCCGGCTTTTGTGAAATTACAGACCAGACATGAAATGACACATGGTTTCAGGGGGTGAAGATTATGATTTAAATCACTAGTCAGTAAGGCTTGATTTAAATCAGTGATTTAAATCAAAGTTTCTACCAGACCGGTATATCTAATTTCATCATGTGTGATACGCCCCAGACTGGTGTATCTAATTTCATCAAGTGCGATATGCCCCAGACCGGTGTATCTAATCCCATAATGCGATACACTACACTCAGCCCTGTATCTAGATACATGCAGTGTGTCATGTGCTGTGAATAATCCCAGTGTGTGATACTCTCCACGTATCTGTGCTCAGTTTATAATACAGCGAGCAGCATGGACTAACAGAATAGATGCTGCCGGTCGTCCTCAGTGACAGCCTACTTGTCAGTATCACTGGCAGTCCCCAACAAAATGGCTCCGCTCTGTGAGCCTAAACTACATCCTCTGTTATTACAAACACCTAGTAACGGAGGAGAGAAGTCACACGTGATCATTTTCTTGTCTGCTTGCCCTTCCTCCTCCTCACACTTAGATTCACATTCTTCTTGTGTTGTGCAGATCTATTACACTCCAAACAATCAGAAACATATTGTCTAACTTCTTGGACTTGGCACTGAAGGGGTTGATTCTGTATTCATAGGTTTGTAGAACAATAGGATTAAGGTCTTTTTCTCAACTCTGTTCATGTTGTAACATTTTTGCCGTGAAGAAGAGGCTGGAGTCAAATTCCGCTTTTGAGAACTGCGTAAGTAAAGCGAGCGTCTGTGATAATATAGGAGAGAAACTGCCCACTAATCCTACAGAAACCTCTGGAAGAGCATGGCATTGTGAATGTTACACATATACAGCCTTTATTCTACTGAGTTAAACAACTCAGCTTTATCTCATGATGGAAGAACCTTTGGATGGTAAAATATTTTCCTCAAAAAGCAGTTTATTGAAAAAAATCCAATTTAAATCAAAAAAATCCGATTTAAATCAAAAAAATCCGATTTAAATAAAAAAAATCCGATTTTTTTGATTTTTTTAAAAAAATCATTGATTTTTATCCACCCTGCATGGTTTACATACAGTTAACTATGTCATTTCATGTATTTTGATATATGGTTTTAACTTACAATTACATGAGTGTATGTGTGCAAAATTGCAGACATGTAGAGGTTAATTAAAGGTGTAAATTCGTTGGAAAAAAAATGCGTGGGCTCCCGCTGTATTTTCTCCACCAGACAGTCAAAGCAAACAAGGGGGGGCAAATAATAAAAGCCCAGGGAGGGTGCATTTATTTTGTGCCCCTCCTGGCTACTAACATCTGCCCCCAGCCACCCCAGAAATAGAAAATCTATAATTAGATTCGCCCTTTCTGGCACTTTGCCCGTCTATTCCCATTGCGCTGTAGCGGTGGCGAATGGGTTAATAAGGGGTTAAAGCCACCTTGCTATTGAAAGGTGACTTTAAGCCAGGTTAATAATTGAGAGCTGTCAATTAGACAACTATCAATTATTAATCCTATTGTATGAAAGAAAAATCAAACACACACACTTTAATAAAAAATCATTTTAATGAAATAAGCAAACAGTTTTTGACCATCTTTTATTTTCCTGCTAAAACCATTTCCTGTAATAAAAATAAAATAAAAAAGCAAAATGATTCTTACCTATACGATGCACAGTCAGGTCCCACGCTGTAATCCATCAGAAAGGGTTAACAGGTTACAGCTAGCAGGCAGCTAATGCTGCCTGCTGAGCTGTAACCCACAGAATGAATAAGTACCTCTCCCGTCGACAGGAGAGGAAGTGATTAATGTGTGAAGCTTAATTGATTGCTTCCCACAGTAATCAGTTCAGGTCAGGTCACCCGGGGACTCCCTCTGACGTCACTGCTGCTGTGCGGTGACCTGACCTGGTTACTGTGGGAAGCAATCAATTACGGTAAGCTTCACACATTAATCACTTCCTCTCCTGTCGCCGGGAGAGGTACTTATTCATTCAGTGGGTTACAGCTCAGCAGGCAGCATTAGCTGCCTGCTAGCTGTAACCTGTTAACCCTTTCTGATGGATTACAGCGTGGGACCTGACTGTGCATCGGATAGGTAAGAATCATTTTGATTTTTTATTTTATTTTTATTACAGGAAATGGTTTTAGCAGGAAAATAAAAGATGGTCAAAAACTGTTTGCTTATTTCATTAAAATGATTTTTTATTAATGTGTGTGTGTTTGATTTTTCTTTCATACATAGGATTAATAATTGATAGTTGTCTAATTGACAGCTCTCAATTATTAACCTGGCTTAAAGTCACCGTTCAATAGCAAGGTGGCTTTAACCCCTTATTAACCCATTCGCCACCGCTACAGGGCAATGGGAATAGACAGGCAAAGTGCCAGAAAGGGCTAATCTAATTATAGATGTGCCATTTCTGGGGTGGCTGGGGGCAGATGTTAGTAGCCAGGGGGGGGGGCACAAAATAAATGCACCCTCCCTGGGCTATTATTATCTGCCCCCACTCGCTGGCTTTGTCTGTCTGGTGGAGAAAATACAGCGGGAGCCCTCACATTTTTGTTCAACGAATTTACACCTTTAATTAACCCCTACATGTCTGCAATTTTGCACATATACACTCATGTAATTGTAAGTTAAAACCATATATCAAACTACATGAAATGACATAGTTAACTGTATGTAAACCATGTGTCATTTCATGTCGGGTCTGTAATTTCACAAAAGCCGGCAATTGAATTAGCGGCTATTACAGTATGTAGAAGTGTATGAACTATAAATATATGTCTCAATGACATGTATATATATATTGTAAGACAGTGAAGGGGTGCATATCTCGCCCAGGTTTCTTAGCTGGGTCGCATAAGGAATATAGGAGTGAAGGTAGGATGGCAGTACGACGTTCACTCCACTCCCCATCCAGTACAGGATTGCAGCTCAACCCTGAGTACACACAGCTGCTTAATTAGGCAGCCAGAAATAGGTGGTAGAGTTACACAGACAGGGCTCTCAGTCTGGATCTGACTTCAGACGCTGTTGGAGTCTCCTGCAAGTCCATCTCTGGTAATTACAATATATGTGTTGTTGTGGCCAGGCTGCTAGAGCCTAGTTCACAGTAGTGAGGAAACTAACTGTGTTTAAGTTAGCAGCCTGCCAGGCTTAGGACTTTTGTTTATGATTTGGTTTATGTTTTGTTTGCTGTGGACTTTAATAAAACTGGTTGCGGCCAGTTGCACCAGTACTGCTGTCTGGACTCTTTATGCCACTCCGTCTACCCGAAACGGCGATCCCGGAGCTATATCCCCTGAAAAGCTTACAATTGGTGCTAGAATGCTGGGGCAGCACAGTGGCTAAAACAGCAGCAAAGGAAAAGTCTGTTGAAGCAGCCTTAAAGAGACAGTGGCCCTAATAGTGTCTGCAGAGAAAAAAAAAAAAAAAAGTATCTGCACAGCAAAGCTGAACTTGCTGTGGAAAAGACTGTGGAGTGTGCATGTCCTGGGTAAAGGCCGCCGTTGCCGGGACAGACAAGTCTGACAGTATGGAGGCGCTGCTCAAACATATGGAGCAAGTGAGTGTGCAACAGCAGGAGACTAACCGATTGCTAATGGAGCAGGTTGCAGCACTACGCCAGGCTCTCAGCACCTCGTCTGTTGTGAATGTGTTTGAGATGAGTTCTGAGCAGAGGCTCCCTCTGGTGGTTACAAGCGGTACTAGTGAAGATTGTGAGGACTGGGAATCAGGTGTTACTGACTGGTCTTATATAAGGGAGTCATTTTCCCATCAGGGTTGCCGGTGATCAATTGTTCTGGTCTGAATCCTTCATTCCAGTTTCCCTTGTAGCCTGCTGTGTCATGTCTGCATCTCCTGCTACCAGATAAGAATTTTTCTTCTTTTGTGTTGTTGCTATATTTTTGCATTTTGTCCTGTACTTCTTTGGGGGCCTTCTGGGTCCCCTCCGGGGGCTTCTGCCTTCTCAGTTTAGTTCAGCCACTGAGTTTTGTTCTTTTGGTTTTTCCAGTTTTTTCAGTGGCTGCTGTTTTGATTTTGTTACACCAGAGAGCTAATTTAGGTGGTAGAGGTCGTGTGATCTCAGGTGATTTTGAAATTAGTAGAGTTGGTGTTTTTCAGGGTTTTCTGGGATTGCAGTAAGTACCCTTCCTTTCCTTTTCTGTTTGGATAGTTTGGGCCCCGGCGTTTGCTCATTCTGTTTTCTTTCTGTGTCAGTGTTTCCTCTTGTCTGGCCGCCATTGCGTGTTTGGGGGCTTTCTATTATCTTTGGGTTCTGCTCCGGGGCAGATAGCTTTCCTATTTTATATTTAGGTGTAGTTAGTTTCTCAGGCTGTGACGAGGCGTCTAGGACCAACGTAGGAACGCTCCACGGCTGCCTCTAGTTGTGGTGGTTAGTCAGGGTACTGCAATCCCATAGATTCCATCTGCTCTGGTGTATTGCTTTTTTTACCTGCACTCCTCAGCTACCGAAACATAACAGTATCACCGGCCTAAAAATTGAAAAACACCAACTCTACTAATTTCAAAATCACCTGAGATCACACGACCTCTACCACCTAAATTAGCTCTCTGGTGTAACAAAATCAAAACAGCAGCCACTGAAAAAACTGGAAAAAGCAAAAGAACAAAACTCAGTGGCTGAACTAAACTGAGAAGGCAGAAGCCCCCGGAGGGGACCCAGAAGGCCCCCAAAGAAGTACAGGACAAAATGCAAAAATATAGCAACAACACAAAAGAAGAAAAATTCTTATCTGGTAGCAGGAGATGCAGACACGACACAGCAGGCTACAAGGGAAACTGGAATGAAGGATTCAGACCAGAACAATTGATCACCGGCAACCCTGATGGGAAAATGACTCCCTTATATAAGACCAGTCAGTAACACCTGATTCCCAGTCCTCACAATCTTCACTAGTACCGCTTGTAACCACCAGAGGGAGCCTCTGCTCAGAACTCATCTCAAACCCATTCACAACACTCGTCCCAGAGTGATGATGCAAGGTCACCTGCATTGTCCGCTGTAAAGAAGGCGGTAAAACAGACCCTGCAAAAGATGACGCCTCATGACGATGTGGAGGCATATCTCACTATATTTGAAAGACTGGCAGAGAAGGAGAACCTGCCACTATCTGAATGGGCCATGGTGGTCGCACCCTATCTGACTGGGGAACCCCAAAAGGCCTATTTTGACCTTAGCGAGCAGGACAGCAGAGACTATGCCAAGCTGAAAGCAGAGATTCTTGCCCGGCTGGGTGTTACGGTTGCAGTCCGTGCCAGGAGAGTCCATAACTGGAGATACAGTTGGGACAAGCCTGCTCGCTCACAAATGTATGACCTGATTTATCTGGTAAAGAAGTGGCTGGAGCCTGATGACAGCAACCCTGCCCAAATGGTCGAAAAAGTTGTGCTGGACCGGTACATCTGGGCCCTTCCTCCTGAGGTGCAGCACTGGGTCGGACAGGAAGACCCCAAAGACGCCAATCAACTGGTCAGCCTGATAGAGAGGTACTTCGCCACCAAAGTCTACCTCCGTGCCCAGCCGTCCGAGCGGTCGTCATTTCGGAGTTCCCAACCTCCGACACCTCCCGGTAAGAGAGTTCCAGCTGTTGGGGTCAGGGGGACTGCTGATAGACCGGCTCAGCCCCGAGGGGACATGTGTGAGGCAATGGCTGATGCTTCCCTGTCGGAAGTTCCCAGGCCTAGAAAGGTCTCTACGTCTGAACCACCAGACCTGAGACAGTGTTGGAGATGCCGTGAAAGGGGTCATATTTCAGCTAACTGTCCACTATGGGGGAACCTATGGACTGTGATGCTGGAAGGTCCCTCTCTTTCCTCGCGGAACCTGGGTGCGTGGCCACCCCAGCCGAGGAGAATGGCCCACAGGTGTCCCAGGTGGTTATAAACGGCTGCCCAGTACAAGCCCTCCTAGACTCAGGGAGTCGAGTGACTCTGGTACATGCCAGCCTGGTTAATAGGGACTTCATCCCCCAATAAACACCTGAGCGTGGGGTGCATCCATGGAGACGCCAAAGTCTACCCGGTGATTTCCGTGGACTTGGTCACAAAACTCGGGGAGGTCTCGTATGAAGTGGGGGTAGTGAAGAACCTGATGCACCCAGTCATATTGGGTCGTGACTTTCCCCTGTTTTGGGGTCTCTGGAAAGAAAAAGGTTCTACTGGACAGCGTGATGAAGCTCCTACTGAGGTTGCGCAGTCCATAGGGGCGGAACACAATGCTAGTGTGTTGTTGAACTTATGTAATAATAATAAGGATGAATTTCCTTTGCAGGTGATGTTGTGGAAAGAGGATAGTGGTTCTCTGGAACAGAATGTCCCTGACCTACCTGTGTCCCGTGACAATTTTGGGAGTGAGCAGTTGCGAGACCCCACTCTTAAAAATGCCAGGGAAAGTATAACTGTTCTGAATGAGATCCCACAAGAGCCCGGCTCTGATAAACGATTTCCCCATTCTGCCATGAAAAACAACCTGCTATATAGGATCACTAAGGTTATGCCATTGGTTAAGGATCACCTGCAGAGAGCCCAAACAGCTCAAAGCAGAATATATAATCGGTCAGTAAAAGTTAGGACTTTCAAGCCCTGGAGGGACAGAGAGGCATTGTTGTCCTCGGGTAAATTAGAGAAAGGGTTAAAACCACCTATACCTCCTGGGATAGTTGGTGAGAGTTGTTAGTACACCAAAAACAAGAAGTACGGGAATTTTTGCAGGAAAATCAGCAGAGGTTTTCAGACTTGCCCGGCCGGACTTCTCTAGTGAAGCACCATGTCTCAGTAGAGCATAGACCTGGGAAGTTACAGGGTAAGGCCGATGCCTTGTCCAGAGTTCACTGTCTTTTTGAGGTTGTTAACCAGCCCTCCGGTCTGGAGAAGAGGGGGGGATATGTAAGACAGTGAAGGGGTGCGTACTGGACGGGGTGTATACTCGCCAGTTTCTAGCTGGGTCGCATAAGGAATATAGGAGTGAAGGTAGGATGGCAGTGCGACGTTCACTCCACTCCCCATCCAGTACAGGTTGCAGCTCAACCCTGAGTACACACAGCTGCTTAATTAAGCAGCCAGAAATAGGTGGTAGAGTTACACAGACAGGGCTCTCAGTCTGGATCTGACTTCAGACGCTGTTGGAGTCTCCTGCAAGTCCATCTCTGGTAATTACAATATATGTGTTGTTGTGGCCAGGCTGCTAGAGCCTAGTTCACAGTAGTGAGGAAACTAACTGTGTTTAAGTTAGCAGCCTGCCAGGCTTAGGACTTTTGTTTATGATTTGGTTTATGTTTTGTTTGCTGTGGACTTTAATAAAACTGGTTGCGGCCAGTTGCACCAGTACTGCTGTCTGGACTCTTTATGCCACTCCGTCTACCCGAGACGGCGATCCCGGAGCTATATCCCCTGGAAAGCTTACAATATATATATATATATATATTATTCTATTGTATATGTAATGTTTCTATTCTTTATTAAAGCTGTCAGTGTGATTTTACAGTATAGCCGGGGATGAATTGCCGGTTTTTCTAAAGGACACCGGTGCGATTTAATCGCAAGTCACACATGCGGTCCGTTTGTAATCCGATTTTTCAGCGCTCCCATTGACTTGCATTGGCGATAGTCGACCCACAATCGGTGACAGTGGCAGCATGCTGCGATTGCACTGGCACGTTTAAAACGGACCACAAAAAAATCTGATACTGGGAGCTGCTCCATAGATTAACATTGGTCCGACTGCAATGTGATATTTCATCGCATTGCAGCTGTCCGATTTTGTCGCCAGTGTGACCCCAGCCTAATATATATTGGGGTATTGCGGTGCCCCAACTCTCGCCCGACAGCGGGTATCAGGCAGAAGAAGGATTTGGCAGATTGGATTTCAACCCCCCGATCCCGCTGTTCTTGTAGACGAGCTGCAGCAGAGCTGTCCGGCCGCACGTTGTCCCTAAATCCCTTTGAGAGCAAAATAATATGTCCGGCACGGGAGGGTACAAAGCTGTCAGGGAAAATATCTTGTTCCAAAGTGTAATTTTTTTTTTTTAAATGGACCTTTGATGGTCTTAAAGTAAAAACCCTACACACTCACCTAGCAGACCCAGGCGGCACCTTGATACGGCTGCCTGTGCCCCCCTACAGTCAGGGTCTGTCTGATTCACAAGAGGCCAGGAGCCTGGGGATTGCACAGCAGGGGTCCGGTAGGAGTGTGTGGGTGTTTTATTTTTAAATAAGTAGAGAACATCTCCTGTAAGGTTAAACTGCAAAACCAAATCTCAACTCATGGGCAAGAGTGGCCCCGTCCCTTTAAGGCCATATATACTTCCAATTCTAAGGCTATGTTTCCACAAGCCATCGGATTCCCAGCGCTTTGGAAGCAGTGGATACCGCTCCGTTCAAAGCGATGCCCCCTTTTGTACGTGCGGTGGTTTCGCATGTGTTCATAGAACCGTGCGGAATCACCGCATCCTATCCATAGACGGAGCGTCTCCACAAGATAAATAGATATGCTGCGGTCTAGAAAGACGCATCACATGTGCGTGTACGCAGGAAAGCCGGAAGCGGCCGTGCACGCATAGTGGAGAGGGGATTTCATGAAATCCCCTCCACTGCGCTGTAACATCTGGATGCTGCGGATTGTACACAGCATCTAATCTGCAGCAAATACTGAAGTAATCCGGCACTTAAGGGTTTGTCTGGATTATATAAAACATTCTCAAACACCACAAAAGGGAGATCTGAGATGATGGGAGACGTCGTGTTCTCTAATGATGCTCATCCCTCAGCCCCTGCATGTCTATATGACACCGAGCCATCAACACTTCATACATGATGTCCCTCGGGGGCAGCACACGGGGGGCCCTGCAGGTCCATACAGGGGTCCTGCCGCAATCCTGTGCGGTGACACTGAGCATTTAGTCCTTCAGGGGAGGGGTGAGGCGCTCTGGAGCAGGGACCATAAACACCTCCGTGACAATGATCCAGCTCTCCTCAGTAAATGATGGGAACAGACATCCTCACCTGTCCAGGGCGCGACCGTCCCACCCAGAAGCCGTAAATTCTGACAGATGCATCTGCTGGGAAAACAGGGGCCATTCAGCTGTCACAAAGCGTCCGGCCAAAAAAAAAGGTGGTCGGGAGTAATAGGCTCTGATGGGCTTGTTCCCAGAAATATCACTGTGCAGGGACACAGGGAGCAGTAAACCCCCTTCTCAGACATAAAATGACAGCAGAGACGGAGCAGATCAGGACCAAGCCGCTGATTACCAGACACTGTGGTTATATCACTAGGTCAGTGCTGGTAACACTACAACTCCCAGCATGCACCTATCTGCCAGGAGCAGGCAACACTGCACGGTCAGACCCCACAACCAGAACCGCATAGTATAGATCCGGGGCAGTCACAGAAGCTTTCTAAGAATCCGGATGCGGTGGTTTTGTGAATCAGCGTCACGTCCGCCTAACGCCGCTGTTTCCAAGGGCAGTCACATCCGCAGGTCTACAGCGCCATCACGTCCACTTCTGCCTCCTCCGATCTACAGCGCCATCACGTCCACTTCTGCCGGTCTACAGAGCCATCACGTCCAGCTCTGCCAGTTTACAGACCTCACGCCCAGCTCCGCCGGTTACAGCGCCGTCACGTCCACCTCCGCCTGTATACAGCGCCATGACGCCCGTCTGTCTCCGCTGGTTTACAGTGCTGTCACGACCGCGCCGTCCGTCCTCTGCCGGTTTACAGCGCTGTCACGACCGCCTGTCCGTCTCCCAGTCCAGCCTTCCCGTCCGTCGTCTCGCCACAGTGCCGTCACGTCTCCGTCCACCGGTTTACAGTCCTGGTCACGTCTGCCCGCCTTCCGCCGGTTTACAGAGCATACGTCTGCTCCGCCGGTTTACAGCTGCGCCACCTGTCTCCGCCGGTTTACAGTAGCCGCATACTGCCAGTCGTCTCCGCCGTCCTGCCGGTTACAGCGCCATGATCTGCCCACCGTGTCATGTCTGCCCGTCCGCGGTTTACAGTGCCATCATGTCTGCCCGTCCGTCCTCCGCCGGTTTACTTGCGCTGCGTCTCCGCCGGTTTACTGCGCTGCGTCTCCGCCATGTCTGCCCGCTCGTCTCCCTGGTTTACAGTGCCATCATGTCTGCCCGTTCGTCTCCGCCGGTTTACTGCGCTGTCACGACCGCCCGTCCGTGCCATGTCTGCCCGCTCGTCTCCGCTGATTCACAGTGCCATCATGTCTGCCCGTCCATCTCTGCCGGTTACAGCGCTGTCACGTCCACCTCCACCGGTTTAGAGCATTGTCACAGCTGCCCGCTTCCGCCGGTTTACAGAGCAGTCACGTCTGCCTCCACCGGTTTACAGCGCCATGACGCCCACCTGTGTCCGCCGGTTTACAGTGCTGTCATATCTGCCAGTCCGTCTCCGCCGGTTTACTGCGCTGCGTCTCCGCCATGTCTGCCCGCTCGTCTCCCCCATGTCTGCCCGTTCGTCTCTGCTGGTTTACAGTGCCATCATGTCTGCCCGTCCGTCTCCACCGGTTTACTGCGCTGCGTCTCCGCCATGTCTGCCCGCTCGTCTCCCCCATGTCTGCCCGTTCGTCTCCGCTGGTTTACAGTGCCGTCATATCTGCCCGTCCGTTCTCCACCGGTTTACTGCGCTGCGTCTCCGCCATGTCTGCCCGCTCGTCTCCCCCATGTCTGCCCGCTCGTCTCCGCTGGTTTACAGTGCCATCATGTCTGCCCGTCCATCTCCCCCATGTCTGCCCGCTCGTCTCCGCTGGTTTACAGTGCCATCATGTCTGCCCGCTCGTCTCCCCCATGTCTGCCTGTTCGTCTCTGCTGGTTTACAGTGCCATCATGTCTGCCCGTCCGTCTCCCCCATGTCTGCCTGTTCGTCTCTGCTGGTTTACAGTGCCATCATGTCTGCCCGTCCGTCTCCGCCGGTTTACTGCGCTGCCTCTCCGCCATGTCTGCCTGCTCGTCTCCCCCATGTCTGCCCGCTCGTCTCCCCCATGCTGCCGCTCGTCTCCCATGTCTGCCGCTCGTCTCCGCTGGTTTACAGTGCCATCATGTCTGCCCGCTCGTCTCCCCCATGTCTGCCCGCTCGTCTCCGCTGGTTTACAGTGCCATCATGTCTGCCCGCTCGTCTCCCCCATGTCTGCCTGTTCGTCTCTGCTGGTTTACAGTGCCATCATGTCTGCCCGTCCGTCTCCGCCGGTTTACTGCGCTGCCTCTCCGCCATGTCTGCCCGCTCGTCTCCCCCATGTCTGCCCGCTCGTCTCCGCTGGTTTACAGTGCCATCATGTCTGCCCGTCCATCTCTGCCGGTTTACAGCACTGTCACGACCGCCCGTCCGTCTCCGCCAGTTTACAGCGCCATGATGCCCATCTCTTTTGTAATCTGCGATAACTTTAGGTTCACATTTGCGTATATATGTGCAGCGTATCATCTGCATACGCATGTTTACGCAGTGGTTTTTGAATGCGTTTGCATTGTTTATGCGCATGCGTTCGATATGACAGACACCAAAAGGGCGTGATGAAGAAGACATGCGTTGCGTTCCCATAGACAGTAATGCGGTTTTTGATGCTCATCCGCATATTTGACAGATTTTTGCCGCTTACAAAAATCCAACATGTTGCGCTCGCCGGACACCGAGAAATGTCGCCTGCGGATCTACACAGATGAAACGCGGCACAGACGCACATGTGAATCCAGCAGCGGCACCGGCCGCCAGGTCTATTCACACGTGGTTTTCCTGCGTTTCGCTGAAGGTCGCCGTGTTTGCGCCATTTTAGTTCAGGAGTAAAATCCGCAACTAAAATGTCACTAATATAATAATGGTGCAAATCACTGGAGAATCACTGACGTCAGGAACACCGGGCATTCTCCACTGTGGTGAGGACTACCACCCCCAGCATGCCCCGCACACCGACAATCACCCCCGACTCAGACGCCGGTACCTGAGCTGCTCCTCCTCCCCGGGTCGTGCAGGCGCCCGAGCTTCTCCGGCCTCCGGCGGTTTATAGTCCGCCCCACTAACTACCGGCCCCGAAGGCCTGAGTGGTTACTAAGCAACCAGAGAGCGGCGGGCGGGACGTGACTGGTCTCCAGGCAACCAAGCATAGGAGGGGCGGGGCCTGAGCACCTGTTGCACCGCGCGGAGCATGACGGGAAGAGGTGCTTACACCTGGTACAGCTGTGGGCGGGGCCGGAAAGTCAAGGTGGAGTGAGAGGTCATGAGGAGACCTGTCGTCATGGAGACCTGTGTGTGGGGAGGACGGTGTGATAGTGTGATACACTCCTGTGTGCTGTGCTGCCATGATAACCTCCATATACAGTGCAGGTACAGAGGGAGGGAACATGTCACTGCTTATAACCTCCATATACAGTGCAGGTACAGAGGGAGGGAATATGTCACTGCTTATAACCTCCATATACAGTGCAGGTACAGAGGAGGGAATATGTCACTGCTTATAACCTCCATATACAGTGCAGGTACAGAGGGAGGTCATGTCACTGCTTATAACCTCCATATACAGTGCAGGTACAGAGGGAGGGATCATGTCACTGCTTATAACCTCCATATACAGTGCAGGTACAGAGGGAGGGTCATGTCACTGCTTATAACCTCCATATACAGTGCAGGTACAGAGGGAGGGTCATGTCACTGCTATAACCTCCATATACAGTGCAGGTACAGAGGGAGGGAACATGTCACTGCTTATAACCTCCATATACAGTGCAGGTACAGAGGGAGGGGTCATGTCACTGCTTATAACCTCCATATACAGTGCAGGTACAGAGGGAGGGATCATGTCACTGCTTATAACCTCCATATACAGTGCAGGTACAGAGGGAGGGATCATGTCACTGCTTATAACCTCCATATACAGTGCAGGTACAGAGGGAGGGACATGTCACTGCTTATAACCTCCATATACAGTGCAGGTACAGAGGGAGGGAACATGTCACTGCTTATAACCTCCATATACAGTGCAGGTACAGAGGGAGGGATCATGTCACTGCTTATAACCTCCATATACAGTGCAGGTACAGAGGGAGGGAACATGTCACTGCTTATAACCTCCATATACAGTGCAGGTACAGAGGGAGGGAACATGTCACTGCTTATAACCTCCATATACAGTGCAGGTACAGAGGGAGGGAACATGTCACTGCTTATAACCTCATATACAGTGCAGGTACAGAGGGAGGGGTACATGTCACTGCTTATAACCTCCATATACAGTGCAGGTACAGAGGGAGGGAATGTCACTGCTTATAACCTCCATATACAGTGCAGGTACAGAGGGAGGGAATATGTCACTGCTTATAACCTCCATATACAGTGCAGGTACAGAGGGAGGGACCATGTCACTGCTTATAACCTCCATATACAGTGCAGGTACAGAGGGAGGGATCATGTCACTGCTTATAACCTCTATATACAGTGCAGGTACAGAGGGAGGGACATGTCACTGCTTATAACCCCCATATACAGTGCAGGTACAGAGGGAGGGAATATGTCACTGCTTATAACCTCCATATACAGTGCAGGTACAGAGGGAAGGGAATATGTCACTGCTTATAACCTCCATATACAGTGCAGGTACAGAGGGAGGGACCATGTCACTGCTTATAACCTCCATATACAGTGCAGGTACAGAGGGAGGGAATCATGTCACTGCTTATAACCTCATATACAGTGCAGGTACAGAGGGAGGGAACATGTCACTGCTTATAACCTCTATATACAGTGCAGGTACAGGAGGGAAAGTCTGCTCCAGAAGTGCAGTCGAGGGGACTGTCACTGCTTATAACCTCCATATACAGTGCAGGTACAGAGGGAGGGAACATCATGAACTCTGGTAAGAGGGGGGTAGTCATGCTTTATAACCTCCATATACAGTGCAGGTACAGAGGGAGGGAATTCTGCTTTAACTCCATTACAGTGCAGGTACAGTAGGGATACATTCACGTTATAACCATCAATACAGTGCAGGTACAGAGGGAGGGAATATGTCACTGCTTATAACCTCCATATACAGTGCAGGTACAGAGGGAGGGAACATGTCACTGCTTATAACCTCTATATACAGTGCAGGTACAGAGGGAGGGAAATGTCACTGCTTATAACATCCAAATACAGTGCAGGTACAGAGGGAGGGAACATGTCACTGCTTATAACCTCCATATACAGTGCAGGTACAGAGGGAGGGAACATGTCACTGCTTATAACCTCTATATACAGTGCAGGTACAGAGGGAGGGATCATGTCACTGCTTATAACCTCTATATACAGTGCAGGTACAGAGGGAGGGAATATGTCACTGCTTATAACCTCCATATACAGTGCAGGTACAGAGGGAGGGAACATGTCACTGCTTATAACCTCCATATACAGTGCAGGTACAGAGGGAGGGAATATGTCACTGCTTATAACCATCCAAATACAGTGCAGGTACAGAGGGAGGGAATATGTCACTGCTTATAACCTCCATATACAGTGCAGGTACAGAGGGAGGGACATGTCACTGCTTATAACCTCCATATACAGTGCAGGTACAGAGGGAGGGACATGTCACTGCTTATAACCTCCATATACAGTGCAGGTACAGAGGGAGGGAACATGTCACTGCTTATAACCTCCATATACAGTGCAGGTACAGAGGGAGGGAAATGTCACTGCTTATAACCTCCATATACAGTGCAGGTACAGAGGGAGGGAAATGTCACTGCTTATAACCTCCATATACAGTGCAGGTACAGAGGGAGGGAATATGTCACTGCTTATAACCTCCATATACAGTGCAGGTACAGAGGGAGGGAATATGTCACTGCTTATAACCTCCATATACAGTGCAGGTACAGAGGGAGGGAATATGTCACTGCTTATAACCTCCATATACAGTGCAGGTACAGAGGGAGGGAATATGTCACTGCTTATAACCTCTATATACAGTGCAGGTACAGAGGGAGGGGTCATGTCACTGCTTATAACCTCTATATACAGTGCAGGTACAGAGGGAGGGACCATGTCACTGCTTATAACCTCCATATACAGTGCAGGTACAGAGGGAGGGATCATGTCACTGCTTATAACCTCTATATACAGTGCAGGTACAGAGGGAGGGATCATGTCACTGCTTATAACCTCCATATACAGTGCAGGTACAGAGGGAGGGAATATGTCACTGCTTATAACCTCCATATACAGTGCAGGTACAGAGGGAGGGGTCATGTCACTGCTTATAACCTCTATATACAGTGCAGGTACAGAGGGAGGGACCATGTCACTGCTTATAACCTCCATATACAGTGCAGGTACAGAGGGAGGGATCATGTCACTGCTTATAACCTCTATATACAGTGCAGGTACAGAGGGAGGGATCATGTCACTGCTTATAACCTCCATATACAGTGCAGGTACAGAGGGAGGGAATATGTCACTGCTTATAACCTCCATATACAGTGCAGGTACAGAGGGAGGGAATATGTCACTGCTTATAACCTCCATATACAGTGCAGGTACAGAGGGAGGGAATATGTCACTGCTTATAACCTCCAAATACAGTGCAGGTACAGAGGGAGGGGTCATGTCACTGCTTATAACCTCCATATACAGTGCAGGTACAGGGGAGGGAATATGTCACTGCTTATAACCTCCATATACAGTGCAGGTACAGAGGGAGGGAACATGTCACTGCTTATAACCTCCATATACAGTGCAGGTACAGAGGGAGGGGTCATGTCACTGCTTATAACCTCCATATACAGTGCAGGTACAGAGGGAGGGAATATGTCACTGCTTATAACCTCCATATACAGTGCAGGTACAGAGGGAGGGAATATGTCACTGCTTATAACCTCCATATACAGTGCAGGTACAGAGGGAGGGAATATGTCACTGCTTATCACCTCTATATACAGTGCAGGTACAGAGGGAGGGATCATGTCACTACTTATAACCTCCATATACAGTGCAGGTACAGAGGGAGGGGTCATGTCACTGCTTATCACCTCCATATACAGTGCAGGTACAGAGGGAGGGAATATGTCACTGCTTATCACCTCTATATACAGTGCAGGTACAGAGGGAGGGACCATGTCACTGCTTATAACCTCCATATACAGTGCAGGTACAGAGGGAGGGAATATGTCACTGCTTATAACCTCCATATACAGTGCAGGTACAGAGGGAGGGAATATGTCACTGCTTATAACCTCCAAATACAGTGCAGGTACAGAGGGAGGGGTCATGTCACTGCTTATAACCTCCATATACAGTGCAGGTACAGAGGGAGGGATCATGTCACTGCTTATAACCTCCATATACAGTGCAGGTACAGAGGGAGGGAACATGTCACTGCTTATAACCTCCATATACAGTGCAGGTACAGAGGGAGGGAACATGTCACTGCTTATAACCTCTATATACAGTGCAGGTACAGAGGGAGGGAACATGTCACTGCTTATAACCTCCATATACAGTGCAGGTACAGAGGGAGGGAACATGTCACTGCTTATAACCTCTATATAAAGTGCAGGTACAGAGGGAGGGAACATGTCACTGCTTATATCCTCTATATACAGTGCAGGTACAGAGGGAGGGAACATGTCACTGCTTATAACCTCCATATACAGTGCAGGTACAGAGGGAGGAGTCATGTCACTGCTTATAACCTCCATATCCTTTAATAAGATGTGTAGTCGAGGGGTTACAAGGACACTAAACTTCAGGAAGGCAAATTTCCAACGGATGAGAGATGATCTTGGTGCAATAAACTGGGACGATATCCTGAGACATAAAAATACACAAAGAAAATGGGAGACGTTTATTAGTATCCTGAATAGGACCTGTGCACAGTATATACCCTATGGGAATAAACATGCTAGAATTAGGAGGAAACCACTATGGCTAAATAGAGCTGTAAGGGGCGCAATAAGGGACAAAAAGAAAGCGTTTAGGGAATTAAAGCAAGTAGTTAGTGAAGAGGCATTAAATAAATACAGAAGACTGAATAAATTCTGTAAAAAGCAAATCAAGAAACAAAGATTGAGGCAGAGAGACTCATTGCCAGAGAAAGTAAAAATAATCCCAAAATATTCTTTAACTACATAAATAGCAAGAAACTAAAAAATGATAGTGTTGGTCCCCTTAAAAATAGTCTGGGTGAAATGGTGGATGAGGATGAGGAAAAAGCCAATATGCTAAATGACTTTTTTTCAACTGTATTTACACAAGAAAATCCCATGACAGATAACATGATCAGAGATAAAAAAAATTTCTCCATTAAATGTCACATGCTTAACCCAGCAGGAAGTACGGCGGCGTCTAAAAATCACTAAAGTTGACAAATCCCCGGGCCCGGATGGGATACACCCCCGAGTACTGCAGGAATTAAGTACAGTTATAGATAGACCATTATTTTTAATCTTTAAAGATTCCATAATAACGTGGTCTGTACCACAGGACTGGCGTATAGCAAATGTGGTGCCAATATTCAAAAAGGGGGCAAAAACTGAACCTGGAAATTATAGGCCAGTGAGCTTAACATCTACTGTGGGTAAAATCCTGGAGGTTTTTTAAGGGATACTATATTGGAGTATCTGAAGCTGAATAACCTCATGACACAGTATCAGCATGGGTTTACGAGGGACCGTTCTTGTCAGACTAATCTGATAAGCTTTTATGAAGGGGTAAGTTCAGGACTGGACCAAGGGAATGCAGTGGACGTGGTGTTCATGGACTTCTCAAAAGCTTTTGATACAGTGCCACACAAAAGGTTGATACATAAAATGAGAACAATGGGGATAGGGGAAAATATGTGTAAGTGGGTTAAGAACTGGCTCATGGATAGGAAACAAAGGGTGGTTATTAATGGAGCACACTTGGACTGGGTCACGGTTAGCAGTGGGGTACCACAGGGGTCAGTATTGGGGCCGCTTCTCTTTAACATATTTATTAATGACCTTGTAGGGGCATACAGAGTAGTATTTCAATATTTGCAGATGACACTAAACTCTGCAGGGTAATAAATACAGAGGAGGATAATTTTATATTACAGGAGGATTTATGTAAACTAGAAGCTTGGGCTGATAAATGGCAAATGAGCTTTAATGGGGATAAATGTAAGGTCATGCACTTGGGTAGAATAAATAAGATGTATAATTATGTGCTTAATTGTAAAACACTGGGCAAAACTGTCACTGAAAAAGACTTGGGTGTATGGGTGGACGACAAACTCACATTTAGTGGCCAATGTCAGGCAGCTGCTGCCAAGGCAAATAAAATAATGGGATGCATTAGACGAGGCATAGATGCTCATGAGGAGAACATAATTTTACCTCTATACAAGTCACTGGTGCGACCACACTTAGAATACTGTGTGCAGTTCTGGTCTCCGGTGTATAAGAAAGACATAGCTGAACTGGAGCGTGTGCAGAGAAGAGCGACCAAGGTTATTAGAGAATTCTGGCGGTGCTGGTCTGCAATACCAGGACAGGTTATTACACTTGGGGGTATTTAGTTTGGAAAAACGAAGGCTTAGGGGTGATCTTATTACAATGTATAAATATATGAGGGGACAGTACAAAGACCTTTCTAATGATCTTTTTACTCTTAGACCTGTGACGGGGACGAGGGGGCATCCTCTACGTCTGGAGGAAAGAAGGTTTAGCCATAATCACAGATGCAGATTCTTTACTGTAAGAGCAGTGAGACTATGGAACTCTCTGCCGTCTAATGTTGTAATGAGTGATTCCTTACTAAAATTTAAGAGGGGACTGGATGAAAAGTATAATATTACAGGCTATATTCACTAGTTTCCTAGATACAGCGTTGATCCAGGGAGCTAGTCTGATTGCCGTATGTGGAGTCGGGAAGGAATTTTTTTCCCCAATGTGAAGCTTACTGTTTGCCACTTGGGTTTTTTTTGCCTTCCTCTGGATCAACATGTTAGGGCAGGTTAGGATAGGATATGGGTTGAACTAGATGGACTTAAAGTCTTCCTTCAACCTTAATAACTATGTTACTATGTTACTATATACAGTGCAGGTACAGAGGGAGGGAACATGTCACTGCTTATAACCTCCATATACAGTGCAGGTACAGAGGGAGGGAACATGTCACTGCTTATAACCTCCATATACAGTGCAGGTACAGAGGGAGGGATCATGTCACTGCTTATAACCTCCATATACAGTGCAGGTACAGAGGGAGGGAACATGTCACTGCTTATAACCTCTATATACAGTGCAGGTACAGAGGGAGGGAACATGTCACTGCTTATAACCTCTATATACAGTGCAGGTACAGAGGGAGGGATCATGTCACTGCTTATAACCTCCATATACAGTGCAGGTACAGAGGGAGGGACCATGTCACTGCTTATAACCTCCATATACAGTGAAGGTACAGAGGGAAGGATCATGTCACTGCTTATAACCTCCATATACAGTGCAGGTACAGAGGGAGGGGTCATGTCACTGCTTATAACCTCCATATACAGTGCAGGTACAGAGGGAGGGAACATGTCACTGCTTATAACCTCCATATACAGTGCAGGTACAGAGGGAGGGAACATGTCACTGCTTATAACCTCCATATACAGTGCAGGTACAGAGGGAGGGAACATGTCACTGCTTATAACCTCCATATACAGTGCAGGTACAGAGGGAGGGGTCATGTCACTGCTTATAACCCTACATACAGTGCAGCAATATAGTGTGGGCTCACGTTACTGCCATTATAACCCTACATACAGTGCAGGATGGAGCGCGGGCTCACGTCACTGCCATTATAACCCTACGTACAGTGCAGGATGGAGCGCAGGCTCACGTCACTGCCATTATAACCCTACATACAGTGCAGGATGGAGCGCGGGCTCACGTCACTGCCATTATAACCCTACATACAGTGCAGGATGGAGCGTGGGTTCACGTCACTGCCATTATAACCCTACATACAGTGCAGGATGGAGTGTGGGTTCATGTCACTGCCATTATAACCCTACATACAGTGCAGGATGGAGCGCGGGCTCATGTCACTGCCATTATAACTCTACATACAGTGCAGGGATGGAGTGTGGGTTCACGTCACTGCCTTTATAACCCTACATACAGTGCAGGATGGAGTGTGGGTTCACGTCACTGCCATTATAACCCTACATACAGTGCAGGATGGAGCGCGGGCTCACGTCACTGCCATTATAACCCTACATTCAGTGCAGGATGGAGCGCGGGCTCACGTCACTGCCATTATAACCCTACATACAGTGCAGGATGGAGCGCGGGCTCACGTCACTGCCATTATAACCCTACATACAGTGCAGGATTGAGCCCGGGCTCACGTCACTGCCATTATAACCCTACATACAGTGCAGGATGGAGCGCGGGCTCACGTCACTGCCATTATAACCCTACATACAGTGCAGGATGGAGCGCGGGTTCACGTCACTGCCATTATAACCCTACATACAGTGCAGCATGGAGCGCGGGCTCACGTCACTCCATTATAACCCTACTACAATGCAGGATGGAGCGCGGGTTTACGTCACTGCCATTATAACCCTACATACAGTGCAGATGGAGCGCGGGTTCACGTCACTGCCATTATAACCCTACATACAGTGCAGGATTGAGCCGGGCTCACGTCACTGCCATTATAACCCTACAACAGTGCAGGATGGAGCGCGGGCTCACGTCACTGCCATTATAACCCTACGTACAGTGCAGGATGGAGTCGCGGTTCACGTCACTGCCATTATAACCCTACATACAGTGCAGATGGAGCCGGGTACATCACTGCCATTATAACCCTACATACAGTGCAGGATGGAGCGCGGGCTGACGTCACTGCCATTATAACCCTACATACAGTGCAGGATGGAGAGAGGTTCACTGTCATTGCACATTATAACCCTACATACAGTGCAGGAGAGTGGGGTCATGTCACTGCCATTATACCACATACATGCAAGATGGAGCTCGGCTCACGTCATGCATTATAACCCTACCATAATGCAGATGGAGCGCAGCTGACGTCACTGCCATTTATCCTTAATACAGTGCCAGGATGGAGTAGAGTTTTCATGTCCGTATGTTGTACAGTGATATAAGTAAATAATTGGAAATAGTCATGAACATTAAGGCTATGTTTCCACGTGCCGGAATGGCAGCGCTTTGGACGCAGCAGATACCCGGCTCCACCCAAAGCGCTGCCGGCTTTTGCACGTGCGGTGATTCCAGGGGCTTTTCTTTTTAAGTTGCAGTGCCTGCCCCCCGTGACAGTGGGGGTCCCAGGCAGTTATTTCATAGTTTATCCTAGATGACAGATCTTCTCCATGTCCCCGAGATGACAGCGCGCTGCCATTATTCACCACGTGGGCGACTTACAGGGATTTAATGCAGTTTTGCAGAACTATTGTCCAACTGCAGTAAAATGTGCAGGGTCCTATTAAATGACAGCAAGCAGAGATCTTACACTCGTCACCTAGAAAGTGTATTAGAAGGTCGTATAACGTTTCTCAATAGAATAAATGGATGTTTTTTTTTCCAGAAATTGGGATGTGATGACCGGAGCCCAGTGACCATCTGCAATGGAAGGGGCCACACGTAAAGGTGAAGCACGAGGTAAAAATGATTTTTTATACCGTATATATACAGTGCCTACAAGTAGTATTCAACCCCCTGCAGATTTAGCTGGTTTGATAAGATGCAAATAAGTTAGAGCCTTCAAACTGCAAACGAGAGTAGGATTTTTTAACAGAAGCATAAATCTTACAAAACAAAAAGTTATGTTGCTCAGTTGAATTTTAATAAATTTTAAACATAAAAGTGTGGGTCAATTATTATACAACCCCTATGTTTAATATTTTGTGGAATAACCCTTGTTTGCAATTACAGCTAATAATCGTCTTTTATAAGACCTGATCAGGCCGGCACAGGTCTGTGGATTTATCTTGGCCCACTCCTCCATGCAGATCTTCTCCAAGTTATCTAGGTTCTTTGGGTGTCTCATGTGGACTTTAATCTTGAGCTCCTTCCACAAGGTTTCAATTGGGTTAAGGTCAGGAGACTGACTAGGCCACTCCAATACCTTGACTTTTTCCCTCTTGAACCAGGCCTTGGTTTTCTTGGCTGTGTGCTTTGGGTCGTTGTCTTGTTGGAAGATGAAATTACGACCCATCTTAAGATCCTTGATGGAGGAGCGGTGGTTCTTGGCCAAAATCTCCAGGTAGGCCGTGCTATCCATCCTCCAATGGATGCGGACCAGATGGCCAGGCCCCTTGGCTGAGAAACAGCCCCACAGCATGATGCTGCCACCACCATGATTGACTGTAGGGATGGTATTCTTGGGGTCGTATGCAGTGCCATCCAGTCTCCAAACGTCACGTGTGTGTTTGGCACCAAAGATCTCGATCTTGGTCTCATCAGACCATAGAACCTTGAACCAGTCTGTCTCAGAGTCCTCCAAGTGATCATGAGCAAACTGTAGACGAGCCTTGACATGACGCTTTGAAAGTAAAGGTACCTTACGGGCTCGTCTGGAACGGAGACCATTGCGGTGGAGTACGTTACTTATGGTATTGACTGAAACCAATGTCCCCACTGCCATGAGATCTTCCCAGAGCTCCTTCCTTGTTGTCCTTGGGTTAGCCTTGACTCTTCGGACAAGCCTGGCCTCGGCACGGGAGGAAACTTTCAAAGGCTGTCCAGGCCGTGGAAGGCTAACAGTAGTTCCATAAGCCTTCCACTTACGGATGATGCTCCCAACAGTGGAGACAGGTAGGGCCAACTCCTTGGAAAGGGTTTTGTACCCCTTGCCAGCCTTGTGACCCTCCACGATCTTGTCTCTGATGGCCTTGGAATGCTCCTTTGTCTTTCCCATGTTGACCATGTATGAGTGCTGTTCAAAAGTTTGGGGAGGGTCTTAAATAGTCAGAAAAGGCTGGCAAAAGAGATCATTAATCCACACATGTGAAGCTCATTATTCTTGGTGCCTGAACTACTTCTTAATACTTTAGGGGGACCAAACAGAATTCTTGTGGTTTGAGGGGTTGAATAATAAATGACACTCTGAATTAACTTTTAACGTTTTAAAAAAAAAAAAAAAAAAAAATTTTGCTGCAGTGCATTTCCCACTTCCAGGCTGATCTACAGTACAAATGTCACAATGCCAAGTTAATTCCGTATGTGTCAACCAGCTAAATCTGCAGGGGGTTGAATACTACTTGTAGGCACTGTAATATATTATATATATATATATATATATATATATATATATATATATATACACAGTTATATGAAAAAGTTTGGGCACCCCTATTAATCTTAAGCTTAATGTTTTATAAAAATTGGTGTTTTTGCAACAGCTATTTCAGTTTGCTATAGCTAATAACTATTGGACACAGTAATGTTTCTGCCTTGAAATGAGGTTTATTGTACTAACAGAAAATGTGCAATCTGCATCCAAACAAAATTTGACAGGTGCATAAGTATGGTCACCCTTATCATTTTCTTGTTTTAAATACTCCTACCTACTTTTTACTGACTTACTAAAGCACTTTTTTTGGTTTTGTAACCTCATTGAGCTTTGAACTTCATAGCCAGGTGTATGCAATCATGAGAAAAGCTACTTAAAGTGGCCACTTGCAAGTTGTTCTCCTGTTTGAATCTCCTCTGAAGAGTGGCATCATGGGCTCCTCAAAACAACTGTCACATGATCTGAAAACAAAGATTATTCAACATAGTTGTTCGGGGGAAGGATACAAAAAGCTGTCTCAGAGATTTAACCTGTCAGTTTCCACTGTGAGGAACATAGTAAGGAAATGGAAGAACACAGGGACAGTTCTTGTTAAGGCCAGAAGTGGCAGGCCAAGAAAAACATCAGAAAGGCAGAGAAGAAGAATGGTGAGATCAGTCAAGGACAATCCTCAGACACCTCCAGAGAGCTGCAGCCTCAACTTGCTGCAGATGGTGTCACTGTGCATCGGTCAACTATACAACGCACTTTGCACAAGGAGAAGCTGTATGGGAGAGTGATGCGAAAGAAGCCGTTTCTGCAAGCACGCCACAAGCAGAGTCAGCTGAGGTATGAAAAGCACATTTGGAGAAGCCAATCTCTTTTTGGAAGAAGGTCCTGTGGACTGATGAAACCAAGATTGAGTTGTTTGATCATACAAAAAGGCGTTATGCATGGCGTCAAAAAAACACAGCATTTCAAGAAAAACACTTGCTACCCACAGTAAAATTTGGTGGAGATTCCATCATGCTTTGGGGCTGTGTGGCCAATGCCGGCACCAGGAATCTTGATAAAGTTGAGGGACGCATGGATTCTACTCAGTATAAGCAGATTCTTGACAATAATGTTCAAGAATCAGTGACAAAGTTGAAGTTACGCAGGGGATGGATCTTTCAGCAAGACAATGATCCAAAACACTGCTCCAAATCTACTCAGGCATTCATGGAGAGGAACAATGACAATGTTCTGGAATGGCCATCCCAGTCCCCAGACCTGAATATCAGTGAACATCTGTGGGATCATTGAAGAGGGCTGTCCATGATCGGCGACCATCAAACTTAACTGAACTGGAATTGCTTTGTGAAGAGGAATGGTCAAAAATACCTTCATCCAGGATCCAGGAACTCATTACAAGCTACAGGAAGCGACTAGAGGCGCAAAAGGAGGCTATACTAAATATTAATGTCACTTTTCTGTTGAGGTGCCCATACTTATGCACCTGTCAAATTTTGTTTGGATGCAGATTGCACATTTTCTGTTAGCACAATAAACCTCATTTCAAGGCAGAAACATTACTGTGTCCAATAGTTATTAGATATATCAAACTGAAATAGCTGTTGCAAAAACAACAATTTTTATAAAACATTAAGCTTAAGATTAATAGGGGTGCCCAAACTTTTTCATATAACTGTATATATATATATATTTTTTTTAACATTTTCTACCACTCGTAGGTTTTGGTAGCACCTATAAGGTTCTGTTCACATGTTGCATTTTTTCTAGTTTTTTTTCTACAGGCAAACCAGCTGTCTTCACAGTAAAGAAGCTGCTCACATAAAGCAGGTTTTGCTGCATTTTTGCTTCCTTTTTAGGAGCGTTTTTCAACTTTTTTGTGCAGATTTTATTTGTCATTTCTCTACAGTACATGTTTAATTAAGTTACTTTTATTCACAAAAAAAAACAGGAAACCGCATGGTTGTGTTTTTGCACTTTCTCATTACTTTCAATGGTGAAGAAAAGCTGCAAAAACACTGAAAGAAGCGACTGCTGCAGTTCTAAATAACGCAACAGTTTTCTAATTCAGTCATTAATAAAAAATAACAATCATATGCAGGAGATTTCTGAAATCTCATTGCTTTAGCAGCTTTTAATTTGCAGAAAAAAATGCTGCCAAAAACGCAACGTGTGAACACTGCCTAATACATGTGAATTGAACTGAATTAACTGTCCAAACCTCAGGCGTCAAAATAACAAAAGCAGCTGAGCGCGGACGGGTTCACACTGATGCGACCATTTATTACACAGGTGAGTGGCAATAGGATCACAAAATCACAATTTGGGGATGGGGGGTCTACTGTGCAAAATGATTAACATTTAATATAAAGTTGTACATCGCCCTCGTTCCTATTCTGCATTCCTCTGGGCACCGCATCGCTCCTCTGTGATCCTGCGGACAGACACGGCCTGTCACATGAGCACGGCGCAGCTCGCCACTGTGATGTCACTATGAAGCAGCAGCAGGTTATGACTAGTCACCGTAGTCAGGGGATGAGACCGGGCGCGTCACCGGAACAAGAGGGAATCTCAAGAACAGTTTACTAGGGTTACAAAGAGACACAGACACCCCACGGTTTATAGCAGGGCAGCAAGTACCTAACCTACGGATCGATCATGAATTGTGAAGTCTCAGACTGCCATTTTAATAAATGTGGAGCAAGGCTCGCGGCCCAGAAGTAAAGTTCTGCAGGATTCTGGCCCATTGTGATTAGTAAATCCTCCAATTTAGTGTTGATGCCAGAGGCAGATCCTGTACATGTCTGGTCCTGCTGTCTGCTGACAAGTAGATACAATTGTACCCGCTGAACTCCGAACTGATACATTGTAACAAACCAGCAGAGAGGTCTGTGCAGCTGCTGTTGATGTGTTGAGCTCACAGAGCATTGTCTAGACTGGATAATTTGTATTCACTTCACAGCAGAGAGCAGGACTAGGTATGTGCAGGGTTAATGCCGCTAAATGTGTATGGAGAGTGTTCATATTCACTGAAATCTTGAAAATAGTGATGATACTAAACACGAAGTATCATTGAGAAAGTAGTAGAACTTTTAGACAGTGTTGAATTTTTTTTACATACTGTAAATGGAGAATCCCTTTAAAGTTGGGTTTATCCAGTGCTGAGCACTGCATGGGGGTTTCCATCTAGATCCCAGAAAAATGGGATTCAGAAACCCCCCCAACACAGCCGTTCAGTATAAGAGGCAGGCGGCGTTACTTGGGACTCTGTCTTTTAGCTCGGTATATCACACCGATTTCACCCCGTAGAGGTTTATGGTAAGAATATAATTTATAAGAGGGATCCTGTGCTGTTAAATGTTCCAGCTTCCCACCTTCTCTTTTCCCTCCAGCCACCACGTCGTCATTGCTCCTTTTCCCTGGGAATATATAATAGAAATACGATTACAATATTTTTATATCAGGGAGCACGGTTGCTGTAAGCTGCAGTCATTAGAATCATAGAATCATAGAATGGTAGAGATGGAAGGGACCTCCTGGGTCATCTGGTCCAACCCCCTGCTCAAAGCAGGATTCACTAAATTATCCCAGACAGATGTCTGTCCAGCCTCTGTTTGAAGACTTCCATTGAAGGAGAACTCACCACCTCTCGAGGCAGCGTGTTCCACTCATTGATCACCTACTGTCAAAAAGTTTTTGCTAATATCTAATCTGTGTCTCCTCCCATTCAGTTTCATCCCATTGCTTCTAGTCTTTCCGTGTGTAAATGAGAATAAAGATGATCCTTCTACAATGTGACAGCCCTTCAGATATTTGTAGACAGCTATTAAGTCTCCTCTCAGTCTTCTTTTTTGCAAGCTAAACATTCCCAAATCCTGTAACCGTTCCTCATAGGACATGGTTTGCAGACCGGACACCATTCTGGTCGCTCTTCTCTGAACTTGCTCCAGTTTGTTGATGTCTTTTTTAAAATGTGGTGCCCAAAACTGGACACAGTATTCCAGATTAGGTCTGACCAAAGAGGAGTAGAGGGCAATAATGACTCACATGATCTAGACTCTATGCTTCTGTTAATACATCCCAGAATTGTATTTGCATTTTTTGGCTGCTGCATCACACTGTTGACTCATGTTCAGTCTGTGATCAATTAGTGTACCCAAGTCTTTTTCACATGTGCTGTTACTTAGCCCTATTCCTCCCATTCTGTATACGCTTTTTTCATTTTTATTTCCCAGATGTAGTACTTTGCATTTTTGCCTGTTAAAAACCATTCTGTTAGTTGCTGCCCACTGCTCCAGTTTATTTATATCTTTTTGAATCCTCTCTCTCTCTTCTCTAGTATTAGCTACCCCTCCTAGCTTTGTGTCATCAGCAAATTTAATCAGTTTACCCTCAATTCCTTCATCTAAATCATTGATAAAGATGTTGAACAATACAGGGCCCAAAACAGAGCCTTGTGGTACCCCACTTGAGACATTCTTCCAACTGGATGTGCAGCCATTTACGACCACTCTTTGGGTCCGATTACTAAGCCAGTTATGAATCCACCTAACAGTTGCCTTGTCCATTCCATACTTAGTCATTTTTTCAATAAGGATTGTGTGAGATACTTTGTCAAATGCTTTGCTGAAGTCAAGATATAATATATCTACAGCATTTCCCTGATCCACCCAGTCAGTGATTCTGTCATAGAAGGAAATTAAATTAGTCTGACATGACTTATTAGTTACAAAACCCATGCTGACTCTGGTTAATCACTTCATTCTTGTTCAGGTACTTATATACATGTTGTTTAATAATTTGTTCAAAGATCTTTCCTGGTATAGATGTCAGACTCACCGGCCTATAGTTCCCTAGAGGTTGTATCGGCATCAGGTAAGAGAGCGTTTCTCACACCTTGCTCTCTGCTTGTCACCACTAGAGGGACCTCTTGTCACGTACGTGATTACAGATGCTGTGAGCTCCCCCTAGTGGTGGTTGCAGGCACATACTGGATACAGGACGCACTGCTCTTGTTATCTATGTCTCCAGATGTCGCATTTCTCTCTTCTATATGAAGAATTACGCATAGTAGGTAAATCTATAAGTTTATTTTACAAATCTGTTTTATTTCCGGGTCAGACAAGTCATTTACAGAGTCATATTGTTACCTTCACTTCCAGCGTGCCGCGGCATGCGAGAGTGTAGCCACCAATTTTCTTCAGCAGGTCCGCGGCGCTGGAGCTGCACTGAATCTTCAAAGCTAATGAAAAAAAGAAAAATAGATGTAAAAATGATATCTAATTTACCTAGAAATAGATGATCCTACTGCCACCTGTGCACCTGTGTCAGACATATTGCTCGACTCCCATACTACGCTTTATGGAGCTGCGGACTTTACCTTCACTGGTAGACTCCATCCTTGATGCCGTGTTCACAGTATCTCCGAATAAACAGTAACGCGGCATTTTAGTTCCAACGACTCCGGCCACGACCGGACCTTCAATACCAAGAATAGAAATAGTAATCCATCAATGCTTTTATATCTCATGTGATGTGCATAGTTTGGTATTGGACATAATACCCAGTCAGGTCCCGTCAGGCTGCTCAGAAAATGACGGTGCACTAATTTAGTGGGTAGTAAACTTGTCACCTACCTGAATGCACGCCAGCTCTGATCTTCAGCTTCATATCTGGAAGATGTGGGATCTTAAAGGAGTGGCAGACAGCAATGAGATCCAGGGCCATGCTTGCAATCTCTGCCACATGGCTTATGCCATTTTCCTTTGGAACACCGGACACCACCATATCTGCAGGGCAGAAGACTGGCATTATGGCACTAACAGGATCGGCACATTCTAGAAAAATAACGGAGAGCTACGTCTGCTCGCATAAAGATCTGGCTCTGTTGACTGCTGTCCTGTTAAGTGGCAGAAGTTCAAGGCCCAGGTGCAACTATTGATATTAAACCAATTTTAGTTACAATCCTGATTACAATGCTTCTATTCGAAGATTTAGGCATCACATAATGCATACTGCTAGCTTCATACAATAGAGAGCAGTGTTACAGGGAAAACCCACTGTGCTCACAGCCTGTAGCTTCACATGCAAGCATGCATAGGAGAACAGTTCTTGAAAATAAAAACAGCAATGAACAATCATAAAAAGAATAGTGTTACAGGGAACATCCACTGGGCCTACGGCCCACATCTTGGCATGCACACAAGCCTGAAAATGGTTTTGAAAATAAAAGAAGCAAGAAGCAATTATGTAACATCATACAATAGAAAACAATGTTACGAGGGACACACACTGTGTCCAAAACCTGCAACTGTCCATGAAGGATGCCTGAGAAACAGGTCTTGAAAATAAAAGAAGCAAGCAGCAATCATTCAGCATCATACAACAGAAAACAATGTTACAGGGGACACACACTGTGTCCAAAACCAACAACTGTCCATGAAGGATGCCTGAGAAGCATGTCTTGAAAATAAAAGAAGCAAGCAGTAATCATTCAGCATCATACAACAGAGTGTTACTGCAACACCCACTGGCATCAATATCCTCACTCCACGATACAGACAGTGCCACTGCTTTCTACAATGCCACTCTCACATCGTCTATTGACACGGTCGCCCCTCTCGTTCATGGCAGAGTGCAACGTACCAACAGACAACCCTGGCACAATAACACCACTAAAAAGCTCCGGCAAGTGTCCAGGATTACAGAGCGGCGTTGGAAAAAAACATTCGCAAGACGACTTCACTGCATTCAAACAAGCAACACTCTCTTTCAAATCTGCCCTCACCTCTGCTAAACAGGCCTACTTCACAACCCTCGTATCTTCCCTATCCTACAACCCCAAACAGTTATTCAAAACTTTTAACTCCCTCCTCCGCCCACCACTGCCCCCTCCTACCTCCCTCATCTCTGCTGAGGACTTTGCCACACACTTCAAAAATAAGATCGACCAAACAAGGCAAGTCTTCATTGTTCAACCACCTCAACCACTTTGTATACCAGACCAATGCCCCAACCCCATAACCTCCCTCTCCAACATAACTGAAGGGGAGCTTAATTGTCTTCTCTCCAAATCACACCTCACAACCTGTGCACTTGACCCCATCCCAACCCACCTCCTCCCCAACCTCACCACCACTATTTGTAAGGTTCTTTGTCTCTTTTGACACGTTCCTTGAAACTCAGTTTTCCGTCGGCCATTTTGCTTTCTGTCTTTCTGCAGCTCTTGCCCTCAGTTAATATGGAGTTTCCAGTTTTCATGTTCCCGCCCTGATTCTCTCCCTCTTGCTTCTTAAGCAGCCTCAGCTGAACAATCAGTGCTCCTGAATCAAGCCTCAGTCAGCCTGTGACCTGACTCCTGGAAACCTAGGATTTTGGACTCCAGCTATTTCCTACTGAGGAACTTTGGAACACTTTTGGACTTTGGAAACCTGCTGTCTGGTGAATCCATGTTTGCAGAGGAATTACGGTACAGAGAAGAGATCCTGAACCTGCTTTGGAGATTTATTGTAGTGCTTGAAGTTACTCTGGCCTGCTGTGTCTCCTGTCGCTGTTCCTGCAAACTGTGTGACCTTTTCTGCATGCTTGTATGAAGTAATACAAGTCATTTCATATCAACCTATGTCTCATGTGTTTTCCTCGCACCCAAGCACAAGACGCTATAGGAACTGTACACTATACATGACAAGATTCAGGAGCCAATGTTTAGTGTCTGCTGGGTCTGGGAAAGCCGTGTCTGCTGTGACTGTGGATATCAGATGTCCGTTTAATACCTTATGTGATGACAGTGGTTGTGACTTCTCACAACCATTCCAGGTGAGCGCATTCCCTTAAAATTTTACTCTGCAGTGTTACCACAGGTAAACACTATTGTTTTTTTTTTTTCCTTTCCTCTTCTCCTTCCAGCACATCTGCCTTAAAAGATCTGGAAGATGGAGGCCCGCATAAAGGAACTTTGCGGAGTGACTGATACAATCCTTTCAGATGTACAGACTTTAAAAACCCGTTTTGCAAGCCTACAGGACCTCACTAATCATAATTTGCAAGTGTTTGGACAAACTACTCAGGAATTACGAGCCAGGATTGAGGCTCTAGAGGAACGAGTCCAGGCTCCTGCCATAACCCCGAGTTCTGGGATCCCCATGTTACCTTTTCGTTTTGGCGGTGAACGTGAGAAATTCAGGGGATTTATTAACCAATGCAATCTATTTTTCTCTGCACATGCTTCACAATTTCCCACTGAACGATCCAAAGTGCTTACTATAATCATGTTGCTTACCAATAAGGCTTTGATGTGGGCAAACCCTCTGATTGAGACTGAGGATGATTGTTTGAATCACCTTGATGCTTTTATTTCAGCCATGGGGCAGGTGTTTGATGACCCCAATCGAGGTGCAACAGCTGAAGCAGCCATGTTAACTTTGCGCCAAGGTAAGCGTTCAGTAGCCGAATATGCCTTGGATTTCAGGAGATGGGCTCTTGATATCACTTGGGACACTTCCGCCAAAAAATCTATTTTTCGGAAAGGGTTGTCTCCACTGATTAAGGATGAACTTGCTCGTGCCGACCCTCACACTGCGTTAGGTGACTTTATTAACTATTGTATCCGTATTGATGCTCGTCTGACTGAACGCAGACAAGAGAGATGGTTCGAAAATAATCTCACTAACCTTTTCCTACCTCCCTCCTCAGCTAAGGAACCTTTGAGTAGGATCACAAGGGAACCAAAACCTGAACCCATGCAGGTGGACTCTTTACAAAGACGGGTTAGTGATGCACGTAAAGAACATCGTATAAAGGAAAATCTATGTTTTTACTGTGGTAAGTCAGGACACTTCATTATAAACTGCCCCAGCCGTTCTCGTAAGACTACTGCAGCAGTCATTCACTGTGAGTGTTGCGAGAGGAGCTCTGTCATGTCCGAGCCTCAGACTCCAGAGAGATCTGCTGCAAGAGATCTTGATTTTTCGGACTTAAACTCTGTTAGTTCTGGGGACAATGACGGTATAAACGCTGCAATTTTTCAAGTTTCCTCAGCGGTGTTCCAGCTGAGTTGTAAAAGAAATAATTCTCATTGCTTCCTTTCCATCAAACTCTGGGTGGACTCAGTCTGGGTGTCTAGCTCTGCTATGATCGACTCAGGAGCAAGTGGAAATTTTATGGATATCTCCTTTGCTCTGAAACAGGGGATACGTTCAGTGAAGAAGGCTACTCCAGTACAGATGGAGACTGTGGATGGCTCCCTGCTGACCTCTGGACCAGTGGATCAGGAAACAGAGCCTTTGAGGGTCCTTATGGGTAAAGATCATCAGGAGAAAATGTCTTTTATGCTTATCTCTTCTCCCCACTTTCCCATTATTCTAGGGCTACCATGGCTGCAGGCGCAGAATCCTACGATTAACTGGGAGACCAGGGAATTACACTTTCCGGAGAAACAGATGAGTCAAGGAGTTTCAGCTTGCTCTGTTCCTAAAGGAACCATGTCAGTCCCTGAACTACCAGCTGTATACCAGGACTATGTGGATTTATGTGACAAGAAGAACGCTGATCAGCTTCCTCCTCACCGTCCATATGATTGTCCAATCGAATTATTGCCTGGAGCCGAGATACCTTTTGGTAAGATCTACCCCCTAGCGGGGCCCGAGCTAAAAGCTTTGAAGGACTACATAGATGAAAATCTAGCCAAAGGCTTCATACGCCCCTCTTCATCTCCCGCAGGTGCACCCATCTTCTTTGTGAAGAAGAAAGATGGATCTCTGAGACCCTGCATAGACTATAGGGAACTCAATAAGATTACTATTAGAAACCGTTATCCATTGCCTTTAATCCCTAAGTTGTTGGAGAGAGTGCGGCACGCCAAAATTTTCTCTAAACTGAATCTCCGTGGGCCTATAACTTGGTCCGTATTAGACCTGGGGATGAATGGAAGACTGCATTCAGGTCACGCTATGGACACTTCGAATATCTAGTTATGCCTTTTGATCTGAGTACCGCCCCAGCCACTTTCCAACACTTGGTGAATGACATCTTCAGGGATCTCCTAGATACATTTGTGGTGATTTATCTGGATGATATTCTAATTTTTTCTAACTCCACAGAGGAACATCATGGACATGTGAGAATGGTCTTAGAACGCCTAAGACAAAACCATCTCTACATCAAACTTGAAAAGTGTGAATTCCATAGGACCGAAATTCAATTTCTGGGGTATGTACTATCTACGCAAGGGATTAGTATGGATGGAAGCAAGACCCAAGCCATCAAGGATTGGCCAATTCCTAGAAATGTGAAGGAGGTGCAGCGCTTCATCGGGTTTGCCAACTTCTATAGACGTTTCATTAGGAATTTCTCTGAGGTAGTGTCACCTATCACCCAACTTACCCGGAAACAGTCTAGGTTCTCCTGGACCCCGCAAGCTCAGGAAGCATTTTCCTGTTTAAAGGATAAATTTACCACCGCACCTATCTTAGTACATCCCAACCCCGAGCTTGCCTTCATAATAGAGGTGGATGCTTCAGACTGTGCCGTTGGAGCTATACTCTCTCAGAGAACAGGTGAGAAGAATGTCTTGCATCCCTGTGCCTTCTTTTCCCAGCAGTTGTCTTCGGCTGAGAAGAACTACGTGTCACGCTGTATAGCAGATATATATATGTGATGACAGTAATCTATATCAAAAGGGCAACATACTATATAACATGCGCATAGATATATGATAACAGAATTACCTGACAGAATGTCCAGTGGGTCAATACGGAATTCGTTATACGCTGTCTCCGGCTAGAGGGTGACCGGGGTCTATGCTGACCCTAAACTGGGGTCCTAACTAATCCCTCTACCTGGAGGTACTGTTAAAGGTACAGAGGTCCAGGCCACCAGCGTAAACCCTGTCTCCTATCAATCCCTGCCAACTGTAATCTAGTCCTAAGAAGGACCCTGATTACCACCAAAGGGAATGAACAGGTAACGGTTAATAAACAGAAAGACATACAAGAAAGACAAGAAATAACGTAAATAAAGTCTTACATACAACACTCACACACAGTAGGAACACCTAAGGTCTCAGAGATAAACTATAAGCTATAAGAGTAAAAACAACTAAGGAACTCTTAGCTTAAGTATTCTCAGAACCGATCCAGTCTGCTAGACTACATGAATGCTTTCACCGGCATCTAACAAGCAGACTGGCAGGTATATGAAGGAATCTAATTAGAACATAATCAAAAGCAGCCGGGCGAGGCTGGACCTAGTCTTAGCAAAGAGCTAGGTAAAATTAACTCCCTCATTACCAAACACAAAGAAACAGCAACTCAGCTGTGAGAAGTCAGAGTGTGTAATCGCGACGATCCTTGTGGCGATACACCCATGACAGTACCCCCCCCTCTACGAGGGGACTCCGGACCCTCAGGGCCAGGTCTGCCCGGGTGAGTTGTGTGAAAGGTCCGAACCAATCGATCTGCGTTAACATCAGACGCAGGGACCCACGTCCTCTCCACAGGACCATACCCCCTCCAATGAACCAAGTACTGAAGGGATCGGCGACTGAGACGTGAGTCAATGATTTTCGACCCATGAAATTCCACGTTATCATTGACCACCACTGAAGGCGGAGGTAGAGGTGACGGTATGACTGGTGCCACATACTTTTTAAGTAATGACTTGTGAAACACATTATGAATTTTAAACGTAGGAGGGAGGTCCAGACGAAATGCCACAGGATTAATTATGGAACTGATCCTGTACGGCCCGATGAATCTGGGACCCAACCTCCAGGAGGAAACTTTAAGTTTTATATTCCTGGTAGACAACCAAACTAGATCGTTCACCTTCAGATCTAGACCAGAAACTCTCCCCCTATCAGCCATCCTTTTGTAACGGTTCCCCGTAACCTTCAGTCTTAACCGATCTGGAACTATCAGTCTCCCTGGAAGTCCCACCGGGGCGTCCCCCTGAGCCCCCAATACCTCCCCCTCAAGCTCAGAGCATACAGCTGACACTACAACTCCCTCCTGAGGAATAGGAACCGGATCATCCGTCTTCCCGGCCCCTGGGAAAGTACGAGATAAGGCATCAGGAAGCAACTTTATTGAGCAGTCATATGCGCGATGAGGAGGTAACTCTTTACACCCCTCCTCTGAGAACATCTCCCCAAAGTCCTCCAGAAAAGGAGACAAAGTCCTAGGCACAACCGCACCGATGACCGTGCTCATGCAGTTATTCCTGCAAAATTCACCCCACTGGCTTATCTTTCCGGATTGCCAATCAATCACTGGGTTATGTTTAGCCAACCAAGGAAGTCCCAACACAATAGGAGTAGGTAGACCCTCCAACACATAACAAGACAATTGCTCTTTATGTCTTGCCCCTACTCGAAGATCTATGTTATGAACAGCTTGTACTAAGCTACCTTGACCGAGAGGTCTAGAATCAATTGAGACTATAGGGACCGGTTTGGCCAATACACTCAGTTGCATACCATGCACCTGGGCAAACCGAGCGTCCACCAGATTAGCCCCGGACCCACTATCAAGAAAAACAGAAATCCTCTCAGTTCTAGTACCAATCACCACCTCCGCAGGCATGAGAAACTGAGAGGGATTTGGGGACGAAATACACACTCCCAGGTTAACTCCTTTGCTCAAAGAGGCCCGGGATGGACACCCCCCAACAAAATGTCCCTCTCTCCCGCAAAAGAAACACCTTCTAGTCTTGCGGTGCACCGCCAATTCCCTCCTACAAAAAGATGTCCCTCCCAACTGCATGGGTTCCTCAGAACAGACCAGGGGAACCTCAGTATAAGGGACTTTAGTAGTAGGTGGAGTCATCACGGGAGGCGGAGTTACCTCGCGTCTTCCCCGAATTCGTCTATCCATGCGAATAGCGAGGGCCATAGTAGCCTCCAGTGATGGAGGAGAATCATACTGAGCCAACACATCTTTTAATTTGTCAGACAACCCTTGACAAAACTGGCTCCTAAGAGCTGGGTCATTCCACTGAGTATCTGTTGCCCATCTACGGAACTCAGAAGAATATTCCTCCGCTGGACGATTTCCTTGCCGTATTTTACGTAACTTTGTTTCAGCAAGGGAAACTCGATCCGGATCATCATATACCAGACCCAGGGCAGTAAAAAATCGATCCACTGACTGGAGATCTGGGGAGCCTGGAGGAATAGAGAACGCCCAAGATTGAGGGTCCCCTTGTAAGAGCGAGATAACAATTCCCACCCTCTGCTCTTCACTCCCAGATGACCGAGGCCGCAGCCGAAAGTACAATTTACATGCCTCCCGGAAAGTAAAAAATTTGTCCCGCCCACCAGTGAACCTGTCCGGGAGAGCAACCTTAGGTTCAGATCTGGTTTGCTCCGGGGGGAACAAAACCTTGGACTTAATGTCTGCAAACTCCATGGACAACCCCTGCAACTGCCGGGCCAGCTGGGCTACTGGATCCATGACAGCTGGAGAGAATCTTTAGTATGGCCGGTGAAAATGTCACGCTGTATAGCAGATATATATATGTGATGACAGTAATCTATATCAAAAGGGCAACATACTATATAACATGCGCATAGATATATGATAACATAGAATTACCTGACAGAATGTCCAGTGGGTCAATACGGAATTCGTTATACGCTGTCTCCGGCTAGAGGGTGACCGGGGTCTATGCTGACCCTAAACTGGGGTCCTAACTAATCCCTCTACCTGGAGGTACTGTTAAAGGTACAGAGGTCCAGGCCACCAGCGTAAACCCTGTCTCCTATCAATCCCTGCCAACTGTAATCTAGTCCTAAGAAGGACCCTGATTACCACCAAAGGGAATGAACAGGTAACGGTTAATAAACAGAAAGACATACAAGAAAGACAAGAAATAACGTAAATAAAGTCTTACATACAACACTCACACACAGTAGGAACACCTAAGGTCTCAGAGATAAACTATAAGCTATAAGAGTAAAAACAACTAAGGAACTCTTAGCTTAAGTATTCTCAGAACCGATCCAGTCTGCTAGACTACATGAATGCTTTCACCGGCATCTAACAAGCAGACTGGCAGGTATATGAAGGAATCTAATTAGAACATAATCAAAAGCAGCCGGGCGAGGCTGGACCTAGTCTTAGCAAAGAGCTAGGTAAAATTAACTCCCTCATTACCAAACACAAAGAAACAGCAACTCAGCTGTGAGAAGTCAGAGTGTGTAATCGCGACGATCCTTGTGGCGATACACCCATGACACTACGATGTGGGCAATAGAGAATTGTTGGCCATTATTGCCGCCTTCAAGGAATGGAGACACCTTCTTCAGGGAGCTGCACAGCAAATAGTCGTCCTGACAGACCATCGTAACCTTGAATTTATCAGGTCGGCTAAGTGCCTGACTCCTCGCCAGGCTCGCTGGAATCTTTTCCTAAACCAATTTAATTTTGTAATTTCTTATAGACCAGGATCGCGCAATGGAAAGGCTGATGCACTCTCTAGGATTCATTCAGCAGAGACACGTCCACTTACTCCTCCTAAGACTATTCTTCCTGACTCTAGATTCCTGGGAGTGATTCATAATCAAGACCTACTTAAGGACATCAAGGAAGCATACCATGCGGATTCTTTGTTGGCTCAACCCCCAAGGGACGTAAGTCTTGTCTTTAAGAATGGTGTGTGGATTCAGGGACAACGTCTGTATATACCTGAAACAGTCAGATTGAGAGTATTGCAACTCATCCACGATTCCAAGATAGCCGGGCATAGGGGAATTCTAAAGACACAAGAATTTCTTTCTCGTTTCTTTTGGTGGCCCACTTACAGGAAAGATGTTTTAAACTATGTCACTTCATGTGAAGTCTGTGCAAGATGCAAAACACCTCGCTCCTCACCAACTGGTCTGTTACAACCTCTTCTCACCCCGTCCCGCCCGTGGGGATCCATTTCTATGGACTTCATTGTGGAGTTACCAACCTCTCAAGGGAAGAACACCATTCTAGTGGTGGTTGATCGTCTAACAAAGGCAGCTCATTTTATCCCTTGTGTCGGCTTACCCACTGCAAAACAGACATCAGACTTGATGATTAAGAATGTGTTTCGCTTACATGGAGTACCGGATGAGGTCATTTCGGATCGAGGGGTGCAATTCACTTCAAGGTTTTGGCAAAATTTCTGTGCCGCATTGGACATTAAAGTAAACCTTTCTTCTGCTTTTCATCCCCAGACTAATGGACAGACAGAACGAACCAATCAGACCCTGGAGCAGTATCTCCGCTGCTTTATCTGCCACCTACAAGATGATTGGGTGGATCTACTTCCACTGGCTGAGTTCTCTTATAACAACTCTCAGAGCGCCTCCACTAAGCAGTCTCCTTTTTACTCCAATCTAGGTTATCATCCTAACATTCTTCCTCGATTTCCCATAGATACGCCCTTGCCGGCAGTGGCTGAAAGAATCACTTCTTTACAAAAGAATATGGATCTTCTAAAGGAAAATCTAGAATTGGCTCAGGAAAGGTACAAGAAAGCAGCAGATAAATTTCGTAAACCTGCACCAGCTTTCAAGGTAGGAGATTTGGTCTGGCTGTCAACCAGAAATCTTAAAATAAAGATTCCATCGTCTAAATTGGGACATAAGTACATTGGACCTTATAAGATCAGTAAGATTATAAGTGCTGTTGCTTGTCGTCTTCAACTGCCCAGAACTATGAGAATCCACCCTGTCTTTCATGTATCCCTACTAAAGGCTTCAACACCCAATACGTTTCCTGGACGCTCTTCTCCTTGCCCTGACCCAGTGTTGGTCGATGGTCAGGAAGAATTTATGGTGGAAAGGATTCTAGATTCCAGGTTGTACAGAAATCAGTTGCAATATTTGATTAAATGGCAGGGCTACCCAGTGGAGGACAACTCATGGGAACCAGTCAATAATGTAAATGCTCCTCGCCTGCTCCGCCAGTTTCATCAGAGGTACCCTGACAAGCCTGGTCTGAGGTCAACCGGAGGTTGTCCTTAAGGGGGGAGTAATGTAAGGTTCTTTGTCTCTTTTGACATGTTCCTTGAAACTCAGTTTTCCATCGGCCATTTTGCTTTCTGTCTTTCTGCAGCTCTTGCCCTCAGTTAATATGGAGTTTCCAGTTTTCATGTTCCCGCCCTGATTCTCTCCCTCTTGCTTCTTAAGCAGCCTCAGCTGAACAATCAGTGCTCCTGAATCAAGCCTCAGTCAGCCTGTGACCTGACTCCTGGAAACCTAGGATTTTGGACTCCAGCTATTTCCTACTGAGGAACTTTGGAACACTTTTGGACTTTGGAAACCTGCTGTCTGGTGAATCCATGTTTGCAGAGGAATTACGGTACAGAGAAGAGATCCTGAACCTGCTTGGAGAGTTATTGTAGAGCTTGAAGTTACTCTGGCCTGCTGTGTTCTCCTGCCTCTGTTCCTGCAAACTGTGTGACCTTTTCTGCATGCTTGTATGAAGTAATACAAGTCATTTCATATCAACCTATGTCTCATGTGTTTTCCTCGCACCCAAGCACAAGACGCTATAGGAACTGTACACTATACATGACACTATTATTCCATCCCTAACCCACCTCTTCAACCTATCACTAACTTCCGGTACCTTCCCTTCTGCTTTCAAGCATGCCACAATCATGCCTATCCTTAAAAAGCCAACCCTCGACCCAACTGCTATGTCCAGCTATCGCCCAATATCGCTGCTCCCATTCGCTTCCAAACTCCTGGAGCTGCACGTCCACGCTGAGCTTTCCTACCACTTCTCTTCTAACTTGCTCTTTGACACTCTACAATCTGGTTTCCGCCCCCATCACTCCACTGAGACAGCCCTGACCAAAATTACTAACGACCTACTTACAGCCAAAGCGAACGGACAATACTCTATACTCCTGCTTCTTGACCTGTCCTCTGCTTTTGACACAGTTGACCACTGCCTTCTACTACAGATTCTCTCCTCCTTTGGCGTCAAAGACCTCGCCCTATCCTGGATCTCCTCATACCTTTCCAACCGCACATTCAGCGTCTCCCACTCCCACACTACCTCCTCGTCCCACCCTCTCTCTGTTGGAGTCCCCCAAGGCTCTGTTCTAGGACCCCGGACTCTTCTCAATCTATACACTTGGCCTGGGGCAACTCATAAAGTCCCACGGATTCCAGTACCACCTTTACACTGATGACACTCAGATCTACCTCTCTGGCCCAGACATCACCTCTCTGCTATCCAGAATCCCGGAGTGTCTATCAGCCATATCCTCCTTCTTCTCCTCCCGCTTCCTCAAACTCAATGTGGACAAATCTGAACTCATAATCTTTCCCCATCCCACAGATCTTCCTTACCTGACCTATCTATCACAATTAACGACATCACGCTTTCCCCCGTACCAGAAGTCCGCTGCCTCGGAGTAACCCTTGACTCTGCCCTGTCCTTCAAACCGCACATCCAAGCTCTTTCTACCTCCTGTCGCCTTCAGCTCAAAAATATTTCAAGAATCCGTCCTTTCCTCAACCCTCAATCTACTAAAATGATTGTGCACGCCCTCATCATCTCCCGCCTCGACTACTGCAACACCCTTTTCTCTGGCCTCCCTGCTAACACCCTCGCACCTCTCCAGTCCATCCTTAACTCTGCTGCACGACTAATTCACCTCTCTCCTCGCTACTCCTCCGCTTCTCCCCTCTGCAAATCTCTTCACTGGCTCCCATTCCCTCAGCGTATCCAGTTCAAATTACTAATACTGACCTACAAGGCCATCTATAACCTGTCTCCTCCATATATCTCTGAACTAATCTCCCGATATCTTCCCTCACGTAATCTCCGATCCTCCCAAGACATCCTTCTCTCCTCCACACTTATTCGCTCCTCACCCAACCGCCTCCAAGACTTCTCCCGAATATCCCCCATCCTCTGGAATTCTTTGCCCCAACACATCCGACTATCAAACTCATTCAGATCCTTCAGACGGAACCTGAAAACCCATCTCTTCAGGAAAGCCTACAGCCTGCAATGACCCTGCTACCTCCTCACCACTACCGGAGATATCACCTCAACCAACACCGGAACTGCTGCAACCCCCCGACCTACTGTCTCCGTCCCCCATCCTGTAGAATGTAAGCCCGAAAGGGCAGGGTCCTCTCCCCTCTGTATCAGTCTGTCATTGTTAGTTTGTTTACTGTAAGTGATACCTGTAATTTGTATGTAACCCCTTCTCATGTACAGACCATGGAATCAATGGTGCTATAGAAATAAATAATAATAAAAATCCCAGAGCCCGCAGCTTCACATGCAGCAATCATCCAACGTCACAAACCAGCTTGAACGCCTCCAGGGACAGATGCTAATTTCATAATTAAACTCATACTCACACGCATCTCCAATGGTTTCCACCTTGTACACGTCATAATTGTCAATGATGTCATCAAACTTGGTGTACAACTTATTTAGGAAATTGACCACTTGGTGTGGAGTGCTTCCCCCAGACAGTGACGTAAAACCCACAATATCACTAAAGCAGAAAAAAACGTCATTATCAGTGGTCATCGCACATCTCTTCATCAGTATACAGTGTTGGATTCCTGGATTTCCCATAGTAGTTGTCACTCAGCTTTCCAAGGGCCCAGAATGGCATCTAGTAACTGTGCATGCCTGATACCCTTGTGTGATCATAGCAGATCTGGCACCATGTGTGCAGCACTCGGACTGTGGCCAATTATCGGCCCAGATGTGGTCACTGCATTCATTATTTATAGATTTCTATACACAATCGAGGCTCTCCTGGGAGCGAAATGCAGAAAATGTGCGGCCGCATGCGGCTATAATGCAGAAATGCCTGTGAAATGTGTATCGTGACATTGCGGGACTCATGGGGACACACACAATCAAGTACACAAGATCCAGAAAACCTGCCTGAAATAGACGGTGGCATTAGCGTAACTCTGAGCCTCACAGGTCAGGCCTTGGCGCAGATCATCCGCCACGGGTTTAGGAAGCATACCTGGAAATACGCAGATATTACAATGTGAGGTTAGAGCTGCACTTCCATAAATGCAGAAGAACCAAGATACAGCACGGGGAGGAGAACTGACAGCAGCTTAGGAAGTGTCCACTGCGGATCTGCGATTCCATCTGATGAGCAGAGCTGTGGCTCTGGAACTGCGCTGCACGAGGTCAAATTATGGGAGGCCAGGTATAACATTGGGGGAACTCATTAAACACTTTTTTGCTAAAAACTGCCCTAGAAAAGTTGCAAAAACGTGATAAAAACCAAGCAGATCATTGAGCGAACCGAAAATGACAACGACTGAAAGAACTGATGGACTGAAATGGTGCAAAGCGTAAGGAATGTGGTGCAAACTAGAATGCCTTGAATCCAAAAAAAGGCATAAAAAGAATGATGACTTGGAGCGTTGATGTTGTTACCCTGGCTTCGGCAACTTTTTAAAAAGTCTTGATTCATTCCCACACAGAATTCATTGTAGAAAGTTCTGGAACTTTCCCATTCATCTAGCGCACCCCCCTGAAGGGAAATGGAGCCATATACAGTCAGATTTCTGCAACAAAATCTGCAGCAGAAAATCCTCAGTGGCAAAAACTGCAGTAAATCAAGTTTGTTTTGCTGAGGATTTCATTGTAGAAATGTAGCAGATTGTGACTGTCACCAATTAGTGAAGATGCATTGTTCACTGCGGATTTGTGTGCAGAAAATCTGCAGCGTTTTACAGAACAAATGTCGTGTGGATCAGAAATGTGAAGTTTGTCAATTTATGCTGCGGATTCTCACAATGTACTGAGTGAATTTGTGGCAAATCTGCAGCATTTAACCAGCAAAATCCACAACAGACGTGCAGCACTGACAAGATCACTGCCGTTCTATCTGGTTCCTACTTACTGTAAAGCAGGCGGTCGGTCCTTTGCTTTTCTTGTAAGAGATCTTGAGTCCTCTCAGCTACAATGGCCTCCAGATGTTTACTGTACTTCTCCATCTACAAAAATTGCAAAGTTTAAAGGGGCAGAATATGATTAGTAAACAGGAGCGTTGCATGGTGCAATCATGGTGTCCATCACCCCATCTACATGTAATGTGTGTAAAGGAATTTATTCCAAAAATCTGGGGCAAATCTGCTTCACCTTAAAAGGGCTGGATGACAAAGAGGGAGCAATGAGTGTATGTGCAGCTGTGCGAAACTCAACATATCTATGTATTACATAAACAGCTATTTTTCTGAACAGGTGTCATATAAAGTCAAGTTCCCTGCCAAAGCTGGGAAATATCCGACAAGGGAACAAGGCTTTACCAGGGGATATCAGCTGCTCACGGCCAGGGGAACAAGGCTTCACCACAGGATATCAGTTGCTCATAGCCAGGGAAACAAAGCTTCACCAGGGGATATCAGCTGCTCATAACCAGGGAAACAAAGCTTCACCAGGGGATATCAGCTGCTCATAGCCAGGGAAACAAAGCTTTACCAGGGGATATCAGCTGCTCACGGCCAGGGGAACAAGGCTTCACCACAGGATATCAGCTGCTCACGGCCAGGGGAACAAGGCTTCACCAGGGGATATCAGCTGCTCATAGCCAGGGAAACAAAGCTTCACCAGGGGATATCAGCTGTTCATAGCCAGGGAAACAAAGCTTCACCAGGGGATATCAGCTGCTCATAGCCAGGGAAACAAAGCTTTACCAGGGGATATCAGCTGTTCACGGCCAGGGGAACAAGGCTTCACCACAGGATATCAGCTGCTCATAGCCAGGGGAACAAGGCTTCACCACAAGATATCAGCTGCTCACAGCCAGGGGAACAAGGCTTCACCAGGGGATATCAGCTGCTCATAGCCAGGGAAACAAAGCTTCACCAGGGGATATCAGCTGCTCATAGCCAGGGAAACAAAGCTTCACCAGGGGATATCAGCTGCTCACGGCCATGGAACAAGGCTTCACAATGGGATATTGGCTGTTCATGGCCAGGGAAACAAAGCTTCACCACGGGATATCAGCTGCTCACGGCCATGGAACAAGGCTTCACAATGGGATATTGGCTGTTCATGGCCGTGGAAACAAGGCTTTGCTAGGGGATATCGGATGTTCATGGCCAAGAGAACAAAGCAACAGCAGAGGATATTAGCTGTTCATGGCCAGGGAAACAAGGTTTTGCTAGGGGATATCAGCTGTTCATGGCCAGGGAAACAAGGTTTTGCTAGGGGATATCAGCTGTTCATGGCCAGGGAAACAAGTCATCACCAGGGGATATCAGCTGTTCATGGGGGGCTGTCAAGGAGATGACCATTAAATGGTCTAGTCTCTGTAACTCTAAAGTGAACCTGTCAACACATTTTTACTTATGGAAATAGTGGATGGGCCCTTGTACATAGGCAAAAAAATGATACTTCTTTTATAGAGATCCCATGTGCCAGTGATGAGAAATCCGACATAGAAGCCATATGCAAATCAGTTTGAGCTCTGGGGGTGTGTCAGTGAACTTGGAAGAAGGGATACTAGTGCACTGACACGCCCACTGTGCACTTCCAACCTGATTTGCATATGGCTTCTATGTCAGATTTCACATGACAGGTACATGGGATAGATGCAAACAAGGTGACATTTTTCCATCTATGTTTATAAGCAAATAAGCAACGTCTGATAGACGAGAAAGAAATAAAGGGCTGCGCCAGATAGGTAGAAGATACCGAAAGCCTAAAGTAATCACATAACCTGCACCCACGACATCCAGCAATGAGACCTGAGAGATATCTCACGCACCAGGTTCATCATCATATCCACCGGGCTGACTCTGTTTGGATTCATCTTCTCCAGACTCTTCTTAACCTGCTCGAATGGCGGCCGCAGCATCGGATTGTGAGTCCAGCACCTCTGTATCAGCTGCAGAAAAGAGAGAAGACGGATGGAGTGAAGACGTCATTTATCACACGTGTGATCTGACAAATACCGACCATCGAGGCTGCACCCTGTACCTGCCATGGGAGACCCTGCAGGCGTCCGGCCAGGTGGTGTTAGGTTCCCTTCAGAGTTTTTAGCACTTTACAGTTTTGTGTCTCAACAATCCACCAGACTTTCCTTCTGGCCACGGTTTTGGGAAACCTCATCCACATGACTGTACCATGGTCTCACACAATATCTTTGCCGTGTGGAAATGTTACATTACTACAGGTCTCTCATGTATGACCACTGCCAGGAGGAGCTGAATGTTGCGGCAGGTCGCACCTGCATCCTGCTGCTCTGTTCTCAGTCGTGCACCTGCGTCCTGCTGCTCTGTTCTCAGTCGTGCACCTGCGTCCTGCTGCTCTGTTCTCAGTCGTGCACCTGCGCCCTGCTGCTCTGTTCTCAGTCGTGCACCTGCGCCCTGCTGCTCTGTTCTCAGTCGTGCACCTGCGTCCTGCTGCTCTGTTCTCAGTCGTGCACCTGCGTCCTGCTGTTCTGTTCTCAGTCGTGCACCTGCGCCCTGCTGTTCTGTTCTCAGTCGTGCACCTGCGCCCTGCTGTTCTGTTCTCAGTCGTGCACCTGCGTCCTGCTGCTCTGTTCTCAGTCGTGCACCTGCGTCCTGCTGCTCTGTTCTCAGTCGTGCACCTGCGCCCTGCTGTTCTGTTCTCAGTCGTGCACCTGCGCCCTGCTGCTCTGTTCTCAGTCGTGCACCTGCGTCCTGCTGCTCTGTTCTCAGTCGTGCACCTGCGCCCTGCTGTTCTGTTCTCAGTCGTGCACCTGCGCCCTGCTGCTCTGTTCTCAGTCGTGCACCTGCGTCCTGCTGTTCTGTTCTCAGTTGTGCACCTGCGTTCTGCTGTTCTGTTCTCAGTCATGCACCTGCATCCTGCTGCTCTGTTCTCAGTCGTGCACCTGCGTCCTGCTGTTCTGTTCTCAGTCATGCACCTGCGTCCTGCTGTTCTGTTCTCAGTCATGCACCTGCGTCCTGCTGTTCTGTTCTCAGTCGTGCACCTGCGCCCTGCTGCTCTGTTCTCAGTCGTGCACCTGCGTCCTGCTGCTCTGTTCTCAGTCGTGCACCTGCGTCCTGCTGTTCTGTTCTCAGTCGTGCACCTGCGTTCTGCTGTTCTGTTCTCAGTCGTGCACCTGCGTTCTGCTGCTCTGTTCTCAGTCGTGCACCTGCGTCCTGCTGCTCTGTTCTCAGTCGTGCACCTGCGTCCTGCTGCTCTGTTCTCAGTCGTGCACCTGCGTCCTGCTGTTCTGTTCTCAGTCATGCACCTGCGTCCTGCTGTTCTGTTCTCAGTCGTGCACCTGCGCCCTGCTGCTCTGTTCTCAGTCGTGCACCTGCGTCCTGCTGCTCTGTTCTCAGTCGTGCACCTGCGTCCTGCTGTTCTGTTCTCAGTCGTGCACCTGCGCCCTGCTGCTCTGTTCTCAGTCGTGCACCTGCGTTCTGCTGTTCTGTTCGCAGTCGTGCACCTGCGTCCTGCTGCTCTGTTCTCAGTCGTGCACCTGCGCCCTGCTGCTCTGTTCTCAGTCGTGCACCTGCGTCCTGCTGCTCTGTTCTCAGTCGTGCACCTGCGTTCTGCTGTTCTGTTCTCAGTCATGCACCTGCGCCCTGCTGCTCTGTTCTCAGTCGTGCACCTGCGTTCTGCTGTTCTGTTCTCAGTCGTGCACCTGCGCCCTGCTGCTCTGTTCTCAGTCGTGCACCTGCGCCCTGCTGTTCTGTTCTCAGTCGTGCACCTGCATCCTGCTGCTCTGTTCTCAGTCGTGCACCTGCATCCTGCTGCTCTGTTCTCAGTCGTGCACCTGCGTCCTGCTGCTCTGTTCTCAGTCGTGCACCTGCGTCCTGCTGTTCTGTTCTCAGTCGTGCACCTGCGCCCTGCTGTTCTGTTCTCAGTCGTGCACCTGCGTCCTGCTGCTCTGTTCTCAGTCGTGCACCTGCGCCCTGCTGTTCTGTTCTCAGTCGTGCACCTGCGTCCTGCTGCTCTGTTCTCAGTCGTGCACCTGTGCCCTGCTGCTCTGTTATTATGGGATCGTGGAGCCTCCACGTCAGCCGTACGGCTCTGTTCACACAGTCCTACATTATGCATTAGGCTTGGTTCACACAGTGCAGTTTTTCATGTTCCCTCTGCACTGTGTGGCCATCTGGGGTATTCTGTGCCGTAACTGATGCAGCTGATTACGGGGATAATATTCTGGAGTTTTGGCGGTAAATCCCCATTTGTGCCCCCGTCTTCCCCAGGTCCCCTCTTTCTATCCTTTCCCGCAGATCTGGTAATTCCTCCGTCCCATGTGCAGCTGCGCCCTGCTGTTCTGTTCTCAGTCGTGCACCTGCGTCCCAAGGCTCATGTGTAATTCTGCATCAGGGCCATAGCCTTATACAGAGCAGGGCACCAGCTATCAGCCGCTCCATCTAGCTCTCTGGTGGTCTTATGGAGAGGGTCTCTTCCGTACACCATGTGCAGCTGAGCTCCTGTGTAAACTCTGCTCCATCTCTGTGGTGGGACCCGGAGGTCGCCCGTTATCGGTATCGCTCATGTTAGGAAATGTCAGCGCTCATCCCGACATCTCCAGTAAACACGGCGCCGGTGACTCAGGACGGGCGATGACTCCAGGGGAGTGAATGAAGCTGCTGCACATAAACATCTCGTGTGAGGACGTCTGTACGAGGAGCTGCGGTCACAGCAGTGACATGCAAAGAGGCTCCACATGGGGCCACGCAGGACAGAAGGGCCCGAGTTCTGGCTGCCCCATCACACACTTTTCTTCACCCCTCCATTGACAGTAATGCTCTTGTTTTTGGACAATGCTCAGGTTTCACCTCCAAATAGCAAAAGTGATGGGACGAGCATGACTCCAAGGGCCCATGGCAGCCGTATGGGTGTGTATGCCGCCGCGCCACGTATGGCCACTTTCACTGCCCCCTCTAAATGGGACAAGTTGTGCAGGTTCTGTAGTCACAAAGTGGCACCTCTCTACCAGAGCTTGGGTCCCCAATCTCATACTTAAGGGCCAAACCTGGCTACTTTATTGTTTGTGCGGTGTCATTTGGGCGCCATGTAGCACTCTTATTTGGGCACTGTATGGTGGTGGTAATGCACTGGCCACCACCCAACCTAAGGCCAGCCGTACCGCCGCCTATGAGAGGACATGACGGGGTTATTCCTCATACTTGGGATAAGTCATCAGTAGAAGATTGGTTCGGATCAGGCTGCCGGACCCCGGCGCCGTCAGGATCTCACCCCCTCACTGTTTCCAGCTCCGCACATTTTTCAATGTCTGAGTCTTTCAGATGAGTTTACTGAGCAGTAATAGCAGGCGCAGCACTATCGAGTGTATATAATGGAGGGGGTGCAGAGCCCCCCAGAGTTTTGCAGCCCCTCCATTATATACACTGTGCTGTTTTTGTTGGCCTATACTAAAGGTCAAGTCCTGACAAATCCCCTTTAAACAAATATCTCGTTTGACTGATGGTTACTTGCTGGTTTTTCCTTTCAAGCTGCAGTGTAAAGCATGGAGGATGCACAGAGCAACAGCTTGATCATTTAATGAAATCTGATTGAGGTTATCGCAGACTACCAACATATAAAGCAGAACCCGTTTTTTGCACACAGCTCCTATGCAAACCTATGTGTCTCTGTGGTTGTCACCCTGTGTGTATTCTGATCCTGCCGCTAAACCCAAATCATTAATATATCACTCATCAAGAAAGAGTTGGGATAACATAGACCTCACCTACAAGTCACCCCCCGCAGCCACAATAAAGCCCCCATCAGACTGACCTCGAAGTAATCCGCCTGGTTGGGGCCCCCACAGCCACAATAAAGCCCCCATCAGACTGACCTCGAAGTAATCCACCTGGTTGGGGCCCCCGCAGCCACAATAAAGCCCCCATTAGACTGACCTCAGAGTAATCCGCCTGGTTGGGGTCCCCAACAGCCACAATAAAGCCCCCATCAGACTGACCTCGGAGTAATCCGTCTGGTTGGGGCCCCCACAGCCACAATAAAGCCCCCATTAGACTGACCTCAGAGTAATCCGCCTGGTTGGGGCCCCCGACAGCCACAATAAAGCCCCCATCAGACTGACCTCGAAGTAATCCACCTGGTTGGGGCCCCCACAGCCACAATAAAGCCCCCATTAGACTGACCTCAGAGTAATCCGCCTGGTTGGGGTCCCCGACAGCCACAATAAAGCCCCCATCAGACTGACCTCGGAGTAATCCGTCTGGTTGGGGCCCCCACAGCCACAATAAAGCCCCATTAGACTGACCTCAGAGTAATCCGCCTGGTTGGGGCCCCCGACAGCCACAATAAAGCCCCCATCAGACTGACATCGGAGTAATCCGTCTGGTTGGGGCCCCCGCAGCCACAATAAAGCCCCATTAGACTGACCTCAGAGTAATCCGCCTGGTTGGGGCCCCCGACAGCCACAATAAAGCCCCCATTAGACTGACCTCGGAATAATCCGCCTGGTTGGGGCCCCCGACAGCCACAATAAAGCCCCCATTAGACTACCTCAGAGTAATCCGCCTGGTTATGGCCCCCACAGCCACAATAAAGCCCCCATTAGACTGACCTCGGAGTAATCCGCCTGGTTGGGGCCCCCACAGCCACAATAAAGCCCCCATTAGACTGACCTCGGAGTAATCCGCCTGGTTGGAGCCCCTGCAGCCACAATAAAGCCCCCATTAGACTGACCTCGGAGTAATCCGCCTGGTTAGGGCCCCTGCAGCCACAATAAAGCCCCCATCAGACTGACCTCAGAGTAATCCGCCTGGTTGGGGCCCCACAGCCACAATAAAGCCCCCATTAGACTGACCTCGGAGTAATCCGCCTGGTTGGGGCCCCCCACAGCCACAATAAAGCCCCCATTAGACTGACCTCGGAGTAATCCGCCTGGTTGGGGCCCCCACAGCCACAATAAAGCCCATTAGACTGACCTCTGAGTAATCCGCCTGGTTGGGGCCCCCACAGCCACAATAACTCCCCCTTTAGACTGACCTCGGAGTAATCCGCCTGGTTGGGGCCCCGACAGCCACAATAAAGCCCCCATTAGACTGACCTCTGAGTACTCCGCCTGGTTGGGGCCCCCCACAGCCACAATAAAGCCCCATTAGACTGACCTCGGAGTAATCCGCCTGGTTGGGGCCCCCACAGCCACAATAAAGCCCATTAGACTGACCTCTGAGTAATCCGCCTGGTTGGGGCCCCCACAGCCACAATAACTCCCCTTTAGACTGACCTCGGAGTAATCCGCCTGGTTGGGGCCCCGACAGCCACAATAAAGCCCCCATTAGACTGACCTCGGAGTAATCCGCCTGGTTGGGGCCCCCGCAGCCACAATAAAGCCCCCATTAGACTGACCTCGGAGTAATCCGCCTTGTTGGGGCCCCTGCAGCCACAATAAAGCCCCCATCAGACTGACCTCAGAGTAATCCGCTTGGTTGGGGCCCCCACAGCCACAATAAAGATCCCATCAGACTGACCTCAGAGTAATCCGCCTGGTTGGGGCCCCCACAGCCACAATAACTCCCCCTTTAGACTGACCTCGGAGTAATCCGCCTGGTTGGGGCCCCAACAGCCACAATAAAGCCCCCATTAGACTGACCTCGGAGTAATCCGCCTGGTTGGGGCCCCCGCAGCCACAATAAAGCCCCCATTAGACTGACCTCGGAGTAATCCGCCTGGTTATGGCCCTGCAGCCACAATAAAGCCCCCATCAGACTGACCTCAGAGTAATCCGCCTGGTTGGGGCCCCCACAGCCACAATAACTCCCCCATTAGACTGACCTCAGAGTAATCCGCCTGGTTAGGGCCCCTGCAGCCACAATAAAGCCCCCATCAGACTGACCTCAGAGTAATCCGCCTGGTTGGGGCCCCCACAGCCACAATAAAGCCCCCATTAGACTGACCTCGGAGTAATCCGCCTGTTGGGGCCCCCACAGCCACAATAAAGCCCCCATCAGACTGACCTCAGAGTAATCCGCCTGGTTGGGGCCCTCCACAGCCACAATAAAGCCCCCATCAGACTGACCTCAGAGTAATCCGCCTGTTGGGGCCCCCACAGCCACAATAAAGCCCCCATCAGACTGACCTCAGAGTAATCCGCCTGGTTGGGGCCCCCACAGCCACAATAACTCCCCCATTAGACTGACCTCAGAGTAATCCGCCTGGTTGGGGCCCCCGACAGCCACAATAAAGCCCCCATCAGACTGACCTCGGAGTAATCCGCCTGGTTAGGGTCCCTGCAGCCACAATAACACCCCCATCAGACTGACCTCGGAGTAATCCGCCTGGTTAGGGTCCCTGCAGCCACAATAACACCCCCATCAGACTGACCTCAGAGTAATCCGCCTGGTTGGGGCCCCGACAGCCACAATAAAGTCCCATTAGACTGACCTCGGAGTAATCCGCCTGGTTGGGGCCCTGCGCAGCCACAATAACGCCCCCATTGGACTGACCTTGGAGTAATCCGCCTGGTTGGGGCCCCCGCAGCCACAATAACGTCCCCATCAGACTGACCTCTGAGTAATCCGCCTGTTGGGGCCCCACAGCCACAATAAAGCCCCCATCAGACTGACCTCGGAGTAATCCGCCTATTGGGGCCCCCGCAGCCACAATAAAGCCCCCATCAGACTGACCTCGGAGTAATCCGCCTGGTTGGGGCAGTCGTGGTCACTTTTTCCGGCACTCAGGTCTGGTATGTCCGGTCTCCATGTCACATCTTTCAGGTAGGCGTCCCCTGGGAATGAGCGCAGCATTAGGGCTGGGATACGGCGATCCTGAAATCACTGATGTTCATCTGTAACGCCTCATATACTGAACACAGCGGCCTGCGATTAACACATGGGTCTGCTTGTTCTGCTCCAGAAACAGCGCCCCTCTTGTCTGCAGGATGCATTTAGTATTACAGCTGTAAATGGGGCCGAGCTGCAATACCAGATGTAACCGATGGACAGAAGAAACATTTCTCACATTCTGACAATCCAATGTACTAAGCAGTGATTTTTTAATGTCTCTCAAGGTTCTCATGGGGGCTGCCGGCAGATGGGAGAGGCTGGTGGGATAAGTCTCTGTTCACATGGCTGTTTTTAATGGGTCCAGTAGAAAAAAAATGGGTATGTAAGAAATCAGATACCAAACTGATACCAAGATGAAACCAAATGGAGCAATCCAACAGATCTGCAGAGAGACGGACACTTGGCTTTTACTTTGGTTGTGTTTGCACCGGCTCCTGTTTAATGTCTGCGTCACCCGCAGTGTTCTGTGCTCTGCTAAGAACGGAGCCATGAAATGACGACATGACGGCCATCCCTCCTTTATGATCCGTTCCCGTAGGTGTCAGTGCTCTGACAGCCTTTTTTCGGATGGACAGTTGAGTTGTGCAGACTCCATTTTTTTTGCACCATCCAAAAAGTGACCAGCAGAATGAATGATGAATGTCCAAATGATCCCCGTAAATTAACGCTTTGTTTCTGTTCTTTATGCACCCACTAACCAATCCTGAAAACGGCCATGTGAACAGAGCTGAAAAGATTGGTAGTAACACAACCGAAGACGCATCTGCGCCAGCGCCGTAGGTCGAGGCTGAAGGCTGCGTCTTATCACTCCCCCTCCCCCGCGCCCATTTTCAGGACGTGCAATTGGGACAGAAAATGTAGGAGCCTGACCCCATAAGGCTGGGGTCCCCACTTCTGTGATTGATAGGGGTTGCAGCTGTCAGACCCCCACATCACATGATCACTGGTCCTGTAGCCGCTTTCAGGAACAGTAGACTGTGCTGAACACCAGATGTGGGAGACGTTAGCTGTAGTAAGGCCGACTCATCACACTGCTAATCCTGGCAGACTCGGCTCTGCTGCATCTGTGTCTGTGTGTAGCCCTGGTACACAATACCAGGAGGATGAGTGGAGAGGTAACAGTTAAGGTCTCTTCATGACATCATGTACACTTCTGACACACCCAGTAGGGGTGTGGAAGGGAGTGATTTCTAGTCAGTCAGTGTCCGGACTTCAGAGTGAGAAGTCAGTTTCCTGTCCTTGGACAGAGTAGACGTGTCCAGTTTAAGTCTATCATCAGTTCAGAAAGTGGAGTCTGGTGTAGGTGTCTGTATACACCTTAGTCTAGTCAGAGCTGTTCCCCACTGGAAGAAAGACTGAACTATCTATTAAGAGACAAGCAAGGCGAAGGGCAAAGTGGAAGGAAGATAATTGGAAAAGTGCTTTTGACTTGGAAAAGTCCTGCACGTTGCAACCGGTTACTGGGGACCGAAGGATCACTATTGTACAGCATAGTGAAGAGAAAACCAGGAATCTACCGGACCCTAGGTCGCGGCAGACAAGCCCCTTATAGTCAGAACGTAGCTGGAGTCAGGGGGTGTGAAGACTTTGAGTTAGTGCACGACAAGAAAAGGATTCAGCTCCCTCGCAGGAAGGCTTCTAACACAAATCTGACTGGGCAGAACAGCTAAAGATTAGCTGGAATCATAGAGAGGACTACGCTTCAGGCTGGTCGTACTCAGCTTCATTGGAAAGTAAAGGAGGCCCCTAACTTGCTTAGCTGTTGCCTCAAAGCTCATCCTCCATCAACCCCATCAGCCTCCCCGGGACCTGCCTTATCATCCTGCAAGTAAAGGTATGGAAAGACGTTGACTGTGTGAGACTGAGTTATTATTGCATGCCTGCACAATCCCTACCTAACTACCGTCCTGAGGGAAGAGTCCCACCTGTAGGGGACCCGACATCTAGCTGCATCACCATCCCCTCAGAGATCTACAGCAGCGCTGGTACAAATTACCAGAATACTACAGGTGGCGTCACGAACTGTACATAAATCAATCCTCTGTAAATATATCCCCAACATACGCCAGACCGCCAGGGCCACAGACCGAGCCACAGCTACCTGTGACAAAATCCCCATAGACTTCTACGGGCTCGGCTCTGAGTACCCCATTGCCCTGGTAATCCACAATTGTGGTGGCGGGTCGACACAAAACTTTGGCGTCACGAACAGGATACGAAACTTGCAGCATTGCGAGCCCTGTGTGCCTGTGGATTGTTTTTGTGAAAAAGGACTGTTTGCTATTTTTGGCGCTAAAATCCGCCATTTTGCCGCCATATTCGCGCCCTCAGGCGCTGGAGAAGAAGGTGGGCGGACCTGAAAAAGCGCGCAGAGTCTTGGACACGCCCCCAACCTGCACCCCAAACCGCATCGCAAACTGCATAGCAATCTGCATCGCAAACCGCATAGCGAACTGCATAGCAATCTGCATCGCAAACCGCATAGCGAACTGCATAGCAATCTGCATCGCAAACCGCATCGCAATCCGCATAGCAAACTGCATCACAATCTGCATTGCAATCCGCATAGCAAATTGCATCGCAAAATAGAGCGGCAGGTCCTGCAACAGGAAGTGAACGCTCTGACATCAGAGCGCCTGCGACGAAGGTCCTGTTCCCACTGCGGTGCCTGTGAAGTAGCAGCGTCTGAAACCGGTAGGCTCCGTTTAACCAAGGGGGCGCTAAGATGTCACAACAACCGGCTGACAGTGCGGCCCCGGCCGGAGGCCCCAATCCCGCACCGTCTGGTATTATAGCGCCAGATGGAGGCGCAGGCCCTGCACCCAGTCCGGTAGTCCCGATCATGCCACTAACGCTCCCATATATGCCTGGGGCGAAATGGCTTCCCCAATACAGCGGTGGGCCAGGCACATTAGCAGGCTTCAAGCGGAAGTTATGCAGCATCTTAGAAATGTATTCCATGCCTGAGAGACAAAAAGCTGCTGTGCTAATAGGGCAGCTAACTGGCGCTGCTGAGAGGGAAGTGGAGACTTGGGATACCGTTGATCAGGAGTCGGTGCCTGCGATCTTCCTGAAGCTTCATGCCATATTTGAAGACCGCACAGAAACAGATCTCCGGATGGCCTTCTATCACTGTTCACAACAGCCAGGTGACAGCATCCGGGACTATGCTTGCCGACTACAGGGAGCCCTGAGAGCCCTCAAGCAAATTAACCATTTAAATGCTATCGACGAGAATAGAATGCTGAAAGAACAATTTATACAGGGATTGAGATCCCCAGAGGAACGCAGAACTGTAAATTGGTGGTCCTTAGATCATCCGGATGCTACCTTTGATGCCCTAAAGGACATGGCAATAAAAGGGCTGCGGCCCCTGGGCAAACCCGAGGTGGCCACCCAACATCATCAGGGTGAAGTCACTCTGGAACCGGCAGTAACCCCCTGTTCCCCGCTAGTGGCAGAAACCAAAACGCAGGTGACACCTCCTAGTGAATTGGACTGTCTGCGCTCAGAGGTGCGCCAGCTGACTAAAAATCTGGCTGCTGTAATGAGTGCCCTGCAGCTGCGGAAAGAGGAGGAAGGGAAGATCTTGTTAGCTGACTGCCCAGAGGACGTTCCGTGGATGCACCGGAGAAGAAAGAAGACGTCGCCCCCCGGAGGAGGACAACGCCACCCCAGGAGCCACCTCTGATCAACACCCTTCTCGTCGAGAGATCATCTGTTATCGCTGCAACCGGAAAGGTCATCTGTCTACACAGTGTCCTTTAAACGGGCAGAACCTGGGTCCAAGGGCCAACACCAGGAGAATACCCGTCAGGCCCCCTAGACTGGAACCGCAGGTATGTGGGCGGGCGACCCTACCTGTCCATTATTCTAGATGGTATTGCTGTTCCAGCATTGTTAGACACTGGGTCCCAGGTGACCCTCATACCTGATGCTCTATATACCAAGTACTGGTCAATGGACAGTCTTAAACCTCCGAGCCTTGACTTTACTGTGTATGCTTCGAATGGTCTTCCTGTAGAAGTACTCGGAACAAAATGTGTAGATGTAAAGGTGGGCAGAGAGGAGTTGAAAGACCAAGGGCTTCTGGTAGTAAAGACTGTAAATGAGGAGAACGGTTTAAATATCATTTTGGGTACTAACATTATCGGTAATTGTTTGGGAGAAGTTGTGTTCTTACTCCAACAGCTCGCTGAGATTGCCCGACCAAGGCAGAGAGGAGTAATCCAAAGAGAGATCCGGGCCCTGGTGTGTCAGCAGCAAGCGAAGCTTACCGACGGCGAAATTGGTAATGTACGGGTCACTGACTCAGTTCCTATTGTGATACCCCAATGAGTGAAATGATCATTTGGTGCAGGGCAGCCATAGGTCTGAGAGGACAGAATTACCAAGCTGTAGTAGAACCCCACCATTCAGAACATAGACCTACACTTATGACTGCTAGAGGAGTAGTAGAAGTGGTGAATGGAAGAGTACCGGTACGGCTTCTCAATTGGGGAGATGATGAGGTAAATTTACCCCGTTATGCAACCATTGCTAAACTTCATGCTGTTGATAATAATTCTATTCTCCCGGCTGAGTCCTTAGACTCCTGTCAAATAGCGGAGGACAATGACCCAGCAACTCAGGTGGCGGAATGGTGTCAGCAGCTCCATGTTGGGACGGACACCACTCCCGCTCACCAGAAGCAAGGGGTATTACGGGTGGTGCAAGAGTACGCCCAAGTGTTTAGCAAAAATCCACTTGATTTTGGGACAATTAAGGGAGTACAACATCATATCCCTACAGGTAGTCATCCTCCCATCAAAGAGCGGTATAGGCCCATACCTCCAGCTCATTATCAGAAGGCTAAAGAAATGTTGAATGATATGAAGAAAGCTGGGGTGATAAGGGATAGTTGTAGTCCTGGGCAGCCCCTCTAGTTCTGGTTAAAAAGAAAGATGGTAGTATGAGAATGTGTGTGGATTACAGGCAGGTGAACCGCATAACACACAAGGATGCATACCCGTTACCACGTATAGAGGAATCATTAGCTGCTCTGAAAACGGCTAACTACTTTTCTACCCTTGATCTGACTAGTGGCTACTGGCAAGTGGCTGTGGCTGAGGAGGATCGTGAGAAAACGGCTTTCACCACCCCAATGGGGCTCTGTGAGTTCGACAGAATGCCGTTTGGGCTCAGTAGTGCCCCAGGAACATTTCAGAGAGTGATGGAAAACTGTCTGGGACATCTCAATTTTGAAACCGTGCTGCTATACCTAGACGACGTTATCGTGTATTCCAAGACATATGAGGACCATCTGAAGCACCTGGCAGAAGTGTTTGAGTCCCTGTCCAGGTACGGGATGAAGTTGAAACCCTCAAAATGCCATCTACTCAAGCAGAAGGTACAATACTTGGGGCACATCGTCAGTTCGGAAGGAGTAGCGCCGGACCCAGAGAAAGTCACTGCCATCCAGAAGTGGCCGGAGCCGAAAAACCTTAAAGAAGTGCGACAGTTCCTGGGACTAACGGGTTACTACAGGAGATTCGTGAAAGATTACACGAAGAAGGCAGCTCCTTTACAGGACCTCCTGGTAGGACAATCTTTAAAGAGCAGAAACCCTCCCTTTAATTGGGGTAAAGAACAGGCTGAAGCATTCCAAAAGATGAAAGAGATCCTTACAGGTGATGAAATCTTAACCTATCCTGATTACAGCCAACCGTTCCTGTTGTACACCGACGCCAGTAATGAAGGGTTGGGAGCCGTTCTCAGTCAGAAGCAGAATGGACAAGAAAAAGTCATCGCATATGCTAGCAGAAAACTCAGGCCAACGGAGAGGAATCCGGAAAATTATAGCAGCTTCAAGCTGGAGTTTCTGGCGCTGGTCTGGGCCATTACTGAAAGATTTAAGCACTATCTGGCCTCCAATAAGTTCACGGCGTACACAGACAACAACCCGTTAACGCACCTGGAAACCGCCAAGCTGGGCGCCATGGAGCAGCGATGGATGGCTCGGTTGTCCAATTACCAGTTTACTATCAAGTACCGGGCAGGTCGAAAGAATGCTAATGCTGATGCGTTGTCCCGAAGGCCGCATGACTCTGACACGGAAGAAGAATCGGACGACCTGGAAGAAATTGAGCTACCCGCGTTCCATCGAAATGGGGTAGTCCACGAGCATCGAGTCCACAGAAAGCAGAATGGTGCAACATTAAATCCTTTACCCCATCATAGTTGGAAAGAGACTCAGGACAGTGATCCAGTGGTCAGCCGCATCAAGGAGTTGTTAAGACAGGAAGGCTCCTCTCTGGAAAAGGATGCACCTATGTCAGCCAAGCTCCTGTGGAACGAGAAAAGCAGGTTGTTCCTATACCGTGAGAAGTTGTGCAGAAGATACGTCAACCCAGAACCCATGAAATGGTCTGGCAAATCGTGGTCCCCAAGGCAGACGTCCCAATGGTGTTGGAAGCGTACCACGATCAAGCAGGACACTTTGGCTGGAGGAAGCTGGAGACCCTGTTGAGATGCCGGTTCTACTGGGTAGGGATGCGCAGCTCCGTCGAGAGGTGGTGTCGGAACTGTGGACCCTGTGGTCTCAGAAGAAAGGACTACGGTAGTCAGAAGGCCCCCCTGCAACCTATCCGGACGACTCGTCCCCTGGAGATTGTGGCCCTGGACCACGTCAAACTGTCGCCGAGTAGATCTGGATACTCATACGCCTTGACCATGGTGGACCATTACTCCAGATTTCTGGTAGTCGTTCCAGTGAAAGACCAGACCGCAGTGACGGCCGCGAAGACCTTTCAAGCAAGCTTCTGCAGACCGCATGGGTATCCCGAGCAAGTCTTAACCGATCAGGGACCTGCTTTTGAAGCCGATTTATTCAAGGAATTCTGTCATATGTACGGGTGCAAGAAAATAAGAACGACACCATATCACCCTCAAACCAACGGTCTTTGTGAAAAGATGAACCATATTGTCCTTGACTTGTTGAGATCCATACCGTTGGAAGACAGGAATCGATGGCCGGATTTACTACCTGATTTGGTTGATTTGTACAACCATATACCTGTAAGCTCAACTAACTGCACTCCAGCCTATCTTATGAGAGCAAGGCCCGGAAAACTACCAATGGATCTAGAACTTGGAGTGGTAGAACCGGAGGCAGACGACGCTGTTGAGAACTGGGACGTCAATCGGCAAGAGCAATACAGAAGAGTACAAATCTGTGTGGAGGAAAGTCTCAATAAGGCACGGGAGAAACAGGAAGATGTTTACAACCGAAATGCTCCTGCCAAACCTTTGATGCCTGGAGAGGTAGTATTAAAAAGAAAAAGAAAGATGCACAAACTGGATAATCAGTGGGAGCAAGAACCCTACGTCATACAAGATTCTAAATACGACAACAGAAAAGTTTGTGTCGTCAGTAAGGACGGAGGAAGAACAACAACCACTGTGTCCAGAGATCATTTGAAGTTGTGTCCAGAACACTTAAAGAGTTGTGAAAAGAACCCTGTCCTCAATCAAAGAGAAAGAAAGGAAGAGGTCCTACACACAGATCTGGGAGACTTTCCTGCGGATTGGCCCCGACTGGGAGATGCTGTGATAATTCCAGTGTTGCAGTTTTATCAGCCACAAGAGGAAGTTTTACCTCCAGTTGTGCCTGTGGTGCCAGTTGAGCCCGCTCAGGAGTTACCCATCCCAGCAACACCTCAACCTGTGGAACCTCAAGATGGATCATCTGAAGCAGCGCCCCATACTATGGGATCCCCTGGTGAAGCTGACTCACACCGCCCAGCCATCAGTACGCTTGCCAGATCCATAGAAAGATTAAGGCAGTTCTATAGTTTGCCGTTACGCAGTGCAGACAGATCGCAACTTGTTATACCTGAAACTACACCACGTAGATCAGAGAGAATCACAAAAGGGAAATTACCCATTAGATATCAGCAGTAATTTATGTGAACATTATAAAAGTCTATATATATAAATGTGTTTTTCCCTATTATGTCTTCGTTTAACAATGGACTCAGAGGCTGAGGACTGAGCCAGCCCAAAAACTGTATCCTGTAAATAGTTGCACTAAAGTGCCTTCTTAATGGTTTCACATGAAACCTTGACTCACCTCTGAACCAAAAACCCGTGTGGTGTGGCACTGAGTGAGGTCTGCATTTGGATGTCCTGCAGCCCACCCAGGACCCACGTTGAAGGTTTGGTGCGGGTCCTTCACAAGTATACTGTATATTTATTTATTGAATGCTATTTGATACTATTTGTATTTTTCTATAAAAGTTCGTAACGTTCAAGGTGTTCTCACCTCCCGGATGGGAAGATGTTGTTGTTTAATGTTTATTGTATAAACAAAAATGTCTCTTTATATTTTACAGCCCGGGAGTGCTGTCGTTTACCATGGGGGAATGTGTAGCCCTGGTACACAATACCAGGAGGATGAGTGGAGAGGTAACAGTTAAGGTCTCTTCATGACATCATGTACACTTCTGACACACCCAGTAGGGGTGTGGAAGGGAGTGATTTCTAGTCAGTCAGTTTCCTGTCCTTGGACAGAGTAGACGTGTCCAGTTTAAGTCTATCATCAGTTCAGAAAGTGGAGTCTGGTGTAGGTGTCTGTATACACCTTAGTCTAGTCAGAGCTGTGCCCCACTGGAAGAAAGACTGAACTACCTATTAAGAGACAAGCAAGGCGAAGGGCAAAGTGGAAGGAAGATAATTGGAAAAGTGCTTTTGACTTGGAAAAGTCCTGCACGTTGCAACCGGTTACTGGGGACCGAAGGATCACTATTGTACAGCATAGTGAAGAGAAAACCAGGAATCTACCGGACCCTAGGTCGCGGCAGACAAGCCCCTTATAGTCAGAACGTAGCTGGAGTCAGGGGTGTGAAGACTTTGAGTTAGTGCACGACAAGAAAAGGATTCAGCTCCCTCGCAGGAAGGCTTCTAACACAAATTTGACTGGCAGAACAGCTAAAGATTAGCTGGAATCATAGAGAGGACTACGCTTCAGGCTGGTCGTACTCAGCTTCATTGGAAAGTAAAGGAGGCCCCTAACTTGCTTAGCTGTTGCCTCAAAGCTCATCCTCCATCAACCCCATCAGCCTCCCCGGGACCTGCCTTATCATCCTGCAAGTAAAGGTATGGAAAGACGTTGACTGTGTGAGACTGAGTTATTATTGCATGCCTGCACAATCCCTACCTAACTACCGTCCTGAGGGAAGAGTCCCACCTGTAGGGGACCCGACATCTAGCTGCATCACCATCCCCTCAGAGATCTACAGCAGCGCTGGTACAAATTACCAGAATACTACAGGTGGCGTCACGAACTGTACATAAATCAATCCTCTGTAAATATATCCCCAACATACGCCAGACCGCCAGGGCCACAGACCGAGCCACAGCTACCTGTGACAAAATCCCCATAGACTTCTACGGGCTCGGCTCTGAGTACCCCATTGCCCTGGTAATCCACAATTGTGGTGGCGGGTCGACACATCTGCGCACACAGCGGCCACAGCAAAGTAAAACGCCGCGGCGGTGCGATATACGTCAGAATTATAGTCATTGGAAATTGCATCGTCTGCTCCAAATGTGTCAAAAACATAAAACTCACCGGGAAGGTGTCACAGCGGCTGGCGATTTCTACTAACACCATGGCGTAACTGAGAAAAGAGCGAGAGAAGAAGTGGCGGGGTGAAATCATCATATGGGGAACCCTACAGTACACCTACATTCACACTGCGACCAAGGCCCGTCCATGAGACGCAGGGCGGCACTGTGTGTCTTATGTGCAGGAAGGACAATTGCACCATTTCAGTTCACCATAAATAATACGTTCCCGGCACTGTGCAAGTTGTTACAGATACTAAACAAGTCAAGGGCTTTAAAATGTTTTTTTACTTATTGGTAAGTTTTGGGGAAAAAACTCTCGACTATTCCTTTTTTATACCCTTAAAGTACTGTCATGTAGACATGTATCTATATGTACCAGCACATCGCGCCTGTAAAGAAGAACATTACTATTAGGCTTTGTAGGTAGGGAAAATTCTCATGCACCACAGTGCAGCCTGCTCGCTGACTCGGCACCGATCGGCTTCCTGGCTGAGCCCCTGTACAGGTGTAATGTCTGCCTCTGATATAACGTTCACCATGGCGGGACCTTGATCGAGCCCATCAGGGGCCCTTGGCACATATATGAAGCAGTGTGTGTTTTTCACCTGTACACGTCGGCGGCGGGGGTCGGCAGGACACAATTGCTGTGGCTCTGGATCACCTCGGGGGCACAGTAGATGTGTGGGGGCTTCTTCTCTATCAGTTCTTTATACTCATCCCGTCTATAAACCTTCAGACCATAATCTGCATAAAACAATCCATATATCATACATTTCCCGTGGTCTCAGTACAGGACTCGGCCTCATTCCTGTCTGCTGAGTATTGAGACTCGCTATTGGCTGTATACATTGGCCAGTGACTCTCGCACCGGGTGCTGCACGGTTGGTCTTTGCCTTTCTACATCGGGAAGTGTTATATACTCCGTTTTCTCTGGAGGGTGAACGTGTAATGACGCCTAGCAGCCTTTGGCCAAGTTTAAAAAACATGGATCCTTTCTTACAAAAACAGCGCCACCACTGTACACAGGCTGTAAGTGGTATTACAGCTCAGCCTCTTTACTATAGAGCTGTAATACCGGACTCAACCTGTGGACAGGGTTGGCGCTGTTTCTGGAACAAAACAGACATATTTCTCTGTGCAGCCGCTTTAAATATTTTTAACCCTTCCTTCTCCTGATCATCACAATTTCCTCCATATCTGTTACCTGAGATCTTGCAGACCCATCGATCGTCTATGACGCAGTTACGTGACGTCAGTCGCCCGTGGTACATTTTATGGTGGTGCAGATAAGCCATTCCTCGCGCCACGTCCGTGGCAAAGGAAAGTCTGCAAATGGCGGGAAAGCAGAGATACAGAGTGAGACGCCGATTGCGCTGAAGTTCACGATTCTAGTTACTTCTTTTTTCCTGGAGCGGCTCCTCCATTCTCCACCGTGCAGATGAGAGGACGTCACCCACCTGAACCCCAGTTGAGAGGGACCTCGTTGTTCAGCAGGACCTCGGCCAGACTTCCCTTTGGGCAGTATTCTGTGATGATGAAGATGTTTCCTTCCACCGATCCCCCTATGAACTTGCACATATTCTGGTGATCCAGCTTCCTACGGATTCAATCACATGATGTGAAAATCAATCCAGTGTGACCCCGTCCAGTTTGTGCAGAGGCTGTCATTCCCCGTCCTCCGCAGCTTCACTGTGCAGACTGTGACAGAATCAGCAGAGTCATCTCATTATTATTATTAGAGGGCAGGGTTCAGCTTTTCATGATTTAATATCACATATGTCGGAATTAAAGGTTAATTTGACATTGAAAAAAAGAAAATCTTCATCACACAACAGAAAGCAGCTCCGCTCCTCGCGGGCGGCACATACCGGACGAGCTGCACCTCCTTCCTTACGGTTTTAGTGATGGTGAAATTTTTCTTATAAATCCTCTTGACAGAAACAATTCGTCCATCGCTAGAAAGCAACAAAAGAGAATTTGTGATTTACAGGAGCGGCGGCGGCTTCAGGTCTCGTCTCTGATTAGCGCCTTTCCTCCCATGAAGACAACATGGCCGCCCGTGGTCAGAGGGACACAAAGTGATTATATTTTTTTTCCAAAAATTATTTGTGTCTTTTTTAAGTTCCGTTTATATAAAAATTGGTTCACACTGCCGAGAAAAGTGAGCAATGACTTGTACCAGCTTACAGACAGTACAAAGCTGTGACTTTATTCACAATTATGCAGCTCAGAGCAGAAAAGCGGATGGCGCTTAGCGGCAGAGACCGGACCGCCCTCGGCCCCAGAAATTTCTAGCTTACACCCTCGCTGGTGCAGATCTGGCTTGTGGTGGCGCTAATGGGTTAGAAATGCGTCACTTTTGACCGATGATTTCTCGCACTTTACTCCTGCGACTCCGGCTTATGACCGGTGCATGAAATGGTGGTTTATAGTGGTAGTCCAAGCTTAGGAGAGGATCACTATCGGACCACCGTCACCCCCACTGATCGGCTGCAGCTCTCCGCAGGTAACAGCTGATCAGTGGGATGACGGCTGTCAAATCTCGCCGATCCGACATGGATTTTAGAAACTGGGTTTCATGAAAAATCCTGTGTCATTTGGCTTTTCCAGGCTCTTTTGTTTCCCTGCTTCTGGTGGCTGCAGATTGAGTTAACTGACAATCCGCCAGTGAGCTCGATCGGAGAGGGAGTTTGCAATTCTTTTACTGTGAACTCCTCTGTGTTGATTTATGACCACAGATCACATCAATTCATCTGATCATAAATCTACTGAGAGGAGCTGAATAAAGGCAGGTAAAAGAGTTACAAAAGCTTTGTCACAAGAACTCACTGACAGATACTCAGTTAACTGATTCTGCAGCCAGCAATAGAGGCTACAGAAGACTTAGGGGAAAATGTTTGATTAAATCCTATTGCAAAAGTGATTTTTATCTACAAAAAAACATGTATTGAAATAAAAACCAAATGACTGACAGGCGTCCGCACCTCTAAGACTGTGTCGCACGCCAATCTTAGCCTGAAGTGTGTAGGAGGAAAGTGCACCAAATGTATTGCAGTTGCCCCCAATGTGATGGATGCCGGCATCCACCGCAGCCCGATACCATCCCCCATCTCGTCTGTATGACGTTTTCGGTGGAGGAGCCGCAGATGAAGACCGTGTTCGCCAGCAGCTCCGTCCGCTGCCCGGGGAGGAGGTTGTTGTTGTGTCTCAGGCTGATGCTGCTGCCCAGCTGGTTCCAGACCTCATCCCCTGCGGAGACACAAGAGGAGCACTCTGCAGAGCCGCAGCCATCGCCATGATGGACCGTGACGCACAGCGTACCAGGCAAGTCCTTCACCGTCAGAATCCAGCTCTCATCCCAAAGCATCTTCTGCTTCTGATACTGGAGCCACTGCGGAGACAAGAGGCGGTCATTACACCGAGGGTCCGCATAGGTGGCTTGTATCTGACTGCTAGGATCTGTCTCTTCTGTGTACGGTCCGTCGCTGGTGATTGGTCGCAGTAATCTCTGGATCACAATTATTATCAGTGTTACATTTACCAAAATGGCGCAAGTAGTGTCAAAATGTTCCGGACTCTCTCCCACATTTATCACATATATTTGTCCCTCCCACTTGTCTATTTTAGTAAGTACTTGTATTCTCTGTGCCTTTATCAGAGCTCTGCATTGTGCCATTCCTCCTGGCAATTTATAGCTAAACTGACAAGTGGGTGTTGCCATAACCCTGTGAGAATGGACCAGACAGTGTCAGAGTCAGGACGTGGCCCTGACAAGGGGACGGATAAAACCTTCTTGTGATTTTATTCCTACACTTCCAGGTGGAACAACAGAGGAACATCACAACACCGTATAATCGCCATGACATAAGAGTACATACCACCACTGCGAGGATGAAGCCGCTGCAGAACAGCGTTAGCGGAAGTACAATGGCAATTTTCACTGCGGTGGTCATCGGGCACAGGCCACAGTCCGCCGGGCACAGGGCGCAGTTCTCATCTTGGCTGCAGACGTCATCACCGCACACTGCGGAGAGAAACCGCAAATCTGAGCGTGACCCCTGTGTAATGGCGACAGGTGGCAGCGATGGCGCAGAGCAGGTGGGGCAAGTACATGCCACGAGGGGCCGTCTGCAGAAATCCTGCAACTGCTTCAGCAGCAAAACTCCCATGTGGTTGCATTTTACAGCGATTTTGCCACTAAAACCCCCAAAATGTGCACAACGCCTGAGGGTGTGTTCCCACGGTCAGTAAACACTACTGGTTGAACGCTCCGTACATTTGCAGCATCCAACCCGCAGCGGCCATATGTTACAGCATGGTGGATGATTTCAAGAAATCCCATCTCCACTATGCGTGCGCCGACGCCCGTGGATCACCCGCGGTGATGGACCTGCGGCGGGTCTATCTTACGGAGACGCTCAGTAATGTCACCCGTACAATGTATAGGACGCGGTGACTCCGCACGGTTCAGTGATCACAGAGGAATCACCTGCGTTCAGTAGCCGGCAGCGGACATGAGCTGCGTCCAGAGCGCTGCCAGTGTGCACAACGCCGTACATTGCTGCAGTGTGAATGTGTGCGCACAGGCTGGTGTCTCCCTCCAAATACTGAGTGCGGGCGAGTACGGACCAGCCGGGATCTGACGCCCCAGTAATGACCCCATTACCTTGCCCGCTGAGCACGGTGGACTGCGCTTCTAACGCCGCCTGGAAGGTGCCGACTTTGATGTGAGCGATCAGTGAGGTGACGCCGAGGTGGACCAAAACAACCTGCAATTACACAAATCACAGCGCACAACCCGTCACTACACAGGACGAGGAGCGGCGGCCACACAACAGGTGCTGCTCATCTCCAGAGGACACAACATCCCGCCTGGAGGATAGATGTGGAGGGGGCTCATATACAGGAGACTGGGCAGAAACATCCCAGTGGGTGTGGAACATGCTGCGATAGACACTGACTAGAAATAAATGACCTAAAAACCCAACATGCTGCGATGGTGACTGGCGACACCACAGAAGTGACGGCACCGTCCTCGGAGCTTACTCTGATCCGGCAGCTGTGGTGGAGGTCGCCATCCACCTGCCAGCCATCGGGCAGCAAAGTGGCATCAACTACCTGAGGCCCTTAGTAAGTTGTAATATAATGGAGTATTAAAGGGATATTCCTACAGGATCGGTGATAAATGTCTCATCGCTGGGGGACAGCAGTCACTCGAAAGTGGCCCTCGGCCCCCAATCCTTCGAGCTTCATGGCCGCAGTGTTGGGGAGTTTGGATGGCGCGATGGTCGTGTATGCGCCCCGCCGGCTGACGGTGGAGTGCGGGATTTGTCCCCTACATAAGACGAGTGTCACTATCCCTGAGCCGCGGATCTTTGTGCAGCTGCCCAGCGGCCGGGGATAATCTCCGCCGCCCGCGAGGATGAACTTACCTTACTGGTCCACTTCAGTTGCGTAATTTTCCCGGCCTGGGACACCGTGTGCGTCACTATTTTACCGTCATCCGGGATCCACGGCCACAGATCCCACGCTGCTTCTGCGCGGAAAAATAGAGACAACTAAATCCCGGCCTCGCTGATCTGGAGACCGAGGAATCGCCACAAGTGCCCCATCGTATCCATCAGGACTGATACCCCCAGCATCCTGCCGATAACCACTGCCCTATTCTATGTCCGCTGCAGAGCATTACTGGTCCAGGGCTCCCGGTCTGTAGGGTTGGTGCCTGTCGCCCCCTTGGTTAACCCTCGCAGACGTCACATGATAAAGACATTGCCAGAACTTCTCACCATGAAGGCCAGCGGGCAGGAGTGGATATTCGCATGGTAGATGCAGCAGTTGTCGGCAGTCGCATATTTCCAGTCTGCGGGACATTCAACTTCCTCACAAAACTTTTTAGCTTCACTGGCGTTACTGAGAAAACACTGAACACATTTATACACAGGATCACATGTGATTACACGGTCACATCACAGGGCAAGATGGACGTAAATGCAAAACGGTGAGGAAAGCAATGTCACATACAGCAGCCAGGAGCTGACAGCAAAAGTAGAGGCCGAAGGGCAAGAAGGTCTGTGGTCAGAGGCCGCCATTGCAACATTCATGGTATACAGACTGCACGAGGCAAAGTATGGAGCGCCCCCTAGTGGTGGATGTATAAATCTGTATGTAGTGATCTCCCCCTAGTAGATCTGTATGTAGTGAGCTCCCCCTAGCAAATCTGTCTACAGTGAGCTCCCCTAGTGGTGGATGTATAAATCTGTATGTAGTGATCTCCCCCTAGTAAATCTGAATGTAGTGATCTCCCCCTAGTAGATCTGTATGTAGTGAGCTCCCCCTAGCAAATCTGTCTACAGTGAGCTCCCCCTAGTGGTGGATGTATAAATCTGTATGTAGTGATCTCCCCCTAGTAGATCTGAATGTAGTGATCTCCCCCTAGTAGATCTGTATGTAGTGAGCTCCCCCTAGTGGTGGATGTATAAATCTGTATGTAGTGAGCTCCCCTAGTGGTGGATGTATAAATCTGTATGTAGTGATCTCCCCCTAGTAGATCTGTATGTAGTGAGCTCCCCCTAGCAAATCTGTCTACAGTGAGCTCCCCCTAGTGGTGGATGTATAAATCTGTATGTAGTGATCTCCCCCTAGTAGATCTGTATGTAGTGAGCTCCCCTAGTGGTGGATGTATAAATCTGTATGTAGTGAGACTCCCCCTAGTGGTGGATGTATAAATCTGTATGTAGTGATCTCCCCCTAGTAGATCTGTATGTAGTGAGCTCCCCCTAGCAAATCTGTCTACAGTGAGCTCCCCTTAGTGGTGGATGTATAAATCTGTATGTAGTGAGCTCCCCCTAGTGGTGACTGTATATATCTGTATGTAGTGATCTCCCCCTAGTAGATCTGTATGTAGTGAGCTCCCCCTAGTAAATCTGTCTACAGTGAGCTCCCCTTAGTGGTGGATGTATAAATCTGTATGTAGTGAGCTCCCCCTAGTGGTGACTGTATATATCTGTATGTAGTGAGCTCCCCCTGGTGGTGGCTGCAGACACACACTAAGAGTTTCGATTATTACAATCTATCGCATCAATATCATTTAGAGATATTACTTTCCTACCACCATTTTGGGATATAATCCTTTATAACGTCACTTCTTATTCTTTACTGTAAGAGCAGTGAGACTATGGAGCTCTCTGCCGTATGATGCTGTAATGATGGATTCCCTACTAACATGTAAGAAGGGCCTGGATGCCTTTCTTGTATAATATTACAGGCTATATTCACTAGTTTCCTAGATACAGCGTTGATCCAGGGAGCTAGTCTGATTGCCGTATGTGGAGTCGGGAAGGAATTTTTTTCCCCAATTTGAAGCTTACTGTTCGCCACTTGGGTTTTTTTTGCCTTCCTCTGGATCAACATGTTAGGGCAGGTTAGGATAGGATATGGGGAGAACTAGATGGACTTAAAGTCTTCCTTCAGCCTTAATAACTATGTTACTATGTTACTATGTATGTTCTATTTGTCCAAATTTATTGCAGTTTAATTATACCGTAATGACACACCCCGAGATATATTGTAGGGGTCTAACCCTTTGGTCAGAATCGTCCCGTCGCCCGGTGTTTAGTCCTTTTTGTGGCTGTAGTTTTGCATAAAAAGGTGGTGGGGGCGCCGTGAGCAGGTAAATAATAAAAAGGGGCATATTATTCAGGCTTTTTCCCCTTTATACAGCTATTTGGGGGGGGGTCCCAGGGATGGGCCCCCCATTCACAAAGTGATGGGGGAGCGTATGCAATCACTAATTGAGAAAAGAAATTTTGTACTTCATCATTAAAACTAAACCCGGGAGTGAAGTTTGGACCGGAAATCAGAATCTTTTGTCACTGCCTTGGTAAAAACGTCGGGTACAGACAGGGTGTATAACGTTTAAAATTGTCGGGAATCACCCCTGGGGGTCTGTCAAACCAGGCCTTCCAGCCTGAGGGAAAATGACTTTGATTTGGGTGCCATGTGTACCCCATTGCCCCGAGTGGACGTCCCCAAACCTTTATGTACGTGAGGGACATTGTCGAAAGTAGTAAGTGTGCCGTTTTAATTAACCCCCCGGCAGCGATGCCCCGGCCCCCTATGGAGGGGGCTGGGGACCCGATACATTGTG